>OX388326.1:14846272-16046272 GCA_947579605.1 Athripsodes cinereus
GGCAAAACAGTGGTGAGAGAGTGCGGTACTCCCGACCGCGCATCTTCATGTAGGTAGGTACATCATAGATATAAAATGTACTTACTAGACTTGAAGCGCGGAACATTTTTTCGAAATT
The DNA here is from genome assembly GCA_947579605.1 of Athripsodes cinereus. Lineage (NCBI taxonomy): Eukaryota > Metazoa > Arthropoda > Insecta > Trichoptera > Leptoceridae > Athripsodes > Athripsodes cinereus. Next base: position 14,846,391 of record OX388326.1, read on the forward strand.
TTTGTGTTCCAATATTAATAATATTAATAATAACAATAATAATATAAATGTTGTCTCGCTCCATAACAAATTAAATTAATTAATTAGAAATTTGAGGATCAGTAAAATTATGCATCTGTAGCTGACAATGAAATAGCAACAATCTACAAGCTATAAGTTCCATCCAGTTTTACATTTAAAATATTCGTCAGAACACCGAATAACAGACTAAATATTCGGTATTCGGGCGAATGGTCAAAATGTTGCCGAATAGACAGAATACAAAATAGTTTCCTAATATTCGTTGCACTACATTTGTACTACAGTACACAATATTAGGTATCTGTCAACCATGATGGTTTCACAATTTTCATGTTTACTTTCGTTTACTGTGATAAAAACACAAATTGTAATTAATATCGACAACCGACGGTTCTTGGTGGAAATGCATGTTAAATTAATAATAAAAAAAAATAAACACTTGGGAAGACGGAATTTATGAATGCTGTCCATGAACACCGAAAGTGATCACTCAAGCCAGCCTAGAGCCAATTCCTTTCTCACTTTTTCCGATTAGAATTTGCGCAATGTTACATTGTGTGAACATCGTTCTCCAATCGAAATGTCTGATTGGATTTGTCAACTTAATCTTTGTTTTTCATCTTATAGGGAACATAAATTTAATTTTACCACGTTACTTACTTAGTGCTAGTTTTCTTCTCTCCGCTGCTTGATATAGGCCTCTTCAAACCTTTTCCATACTTTAAGAACTCGAGTATTATGATACCACTGTTATCCCATCATCTGGACAATATCGTAAACCCACCTTTTTTGGTGTCTTCCCACACTTCTTTTGTCCTCCTACGGTTTCCATTCAAGTATTACTTTGTTGAGCTGCTAGGAAATTCCGGCTTAAATTGATCACACGTTAAACGAAGTGCAACTGTATGTAAGGTAATAATGTAATAATGTCATATGTTGTATGGATGCATTTGATAACGATACTATTTCAGTTAAAGAGAATCAACCTCGACTGTACTTTAGTATAGATATCTATGGAAGGATTAGTCTGCCATAATCCAATTAAACCTTATAAAAGAAGAATCGTTGAAAAAGCAATAATTCAGTACCAATATAACAGAAAAAAATGTAGACCTACGTGAAGCCATTTGAAAGTAAAACATTTAGAATAAATTTAGAGTGATTTATATGTGTATACTTATTTGTCAGTGACTGCGAAGTGTTTGAGTGAAGGTGAATGCATGTGTCTATTGATGTGCATGGCTTAGATCAGTGATTCTTAATATAGTGCAGGTGGACCCTCAGGGGTCCACGAGAGACTCGACGGGGATCCAAGATGGCGTGACTAAAAAATGGGGGTTCATGAGTCATAGCGGTGGACAACGAATCCATAATACAAATATCGGATATTCGGTAAAAGTACCAGATACTAAATGATTCGAGTATTTACTCGATTAACTCGAAAACTCGATCGATGCCGAAAATATTTCAAAAACTCCTCGGTTTTCTTAAAACCGAGGAGTTTTTGAAATATTTTAAATTCCGATACCATCTCAAAAATTGAGCGATGGTGGTAAGAAATGCAGGGTGTCCACCGGAAACAGCAAAACATATTCAAGAAATCATCAAATCATGGTAGACCTGTCAACAATATTCATATCCATGTTATTTCATGATTGAACTGTCAAACATATTCAACTTGATGCAAAACTAACACAAAAATCCATTCAATCGTCATTCCATTGAACTGTCAAAATTTTTCGTGAAATCATCACATCATGGTGGATCTGTCATTAATATTCATTTCCGCGTTATGATCAAAATCTATCAACAAACCCAAACAATCGTCATTTCATAATTAAATTGTCAAAAATTCAACTCATCGTGGTAGACCTGTCAAAAATAATAATATCTGCGTTTTGATAAAAATCCATAGAAATTTCCTTTTAATTGTCAAATCATGATTAAATTGTTTAAATTTTCCATGAAATTTAAATCTTATCGTGGTAGACCTGTCAAAAATATTTATATTTGCGTTTTGATCCAAACCTAACAAAAACCCATTTAATCGTCATTTTTCATGATTGAACTGTCAAAAGTTTTCATGAAATCATCACATCATGGTAGACCTGTCAAAAATATTAATATCCACATTTTGATCAAAATCCATCGAAATATCCTTTTAATTCTCAAATCATGATTGAACTGTCAAAATTTTTCATTAAATCATCACATCATGGTAGACCTGTCAAAAATACAAATTCTAGTTTTGGTCAAAATCAATCAAAAAACCCAATTCCGTAGCATTTCATGATTGAGCTGTCAAATTTTTCATGAATTCATCTCATCGTGGTAGACCTGTCGAAAATAATCATATTTGCCTTTTGATCCAAAACTAACAAAAAACCCATTCAATTGTCATTTTATGATTGAAATGTCAAAATTTTTCATGAAATCATCACATCATGGTAGACCTGTCAAAAATATTAATATCAACGTTTTGATCAAAATCCATCGAAATATCGATTCAATTCTCAAATCATGATTGAATTGTTTAAAATTTTCATGAAAATATCGCATTTTGGTAGACCTGTCAAAAATATTCATATTCGCGATTTGATCAAAATTGATCAATAAATCTCATTCAACGGGCATTTCATGATTGAACTGTCAATTTTTTTCTTGAAATCATCTCATCGTTGTAGACCTGTCAAAAATATCAATATCTACGTTATAAAAAAAATCATTGAAATATCCATTTAATTGTCAAATCATGATGAAATTGTTTAAATTTTCCATGAAATCATCACATCATGGTAGATCTGTCAAAAATATAAATATCCGCGTTTTGATCAAAATCCATCGAAATATCGATTTAATTCTCAAATCATGATTGAATTGTTCAAAACTTTCATGAACATATCGCATCTTGGTCTGTCTGTCGGTAGGTGGGTAGGCCTGTCAAAAATATTCATAATCTATATTAATATTCAAAAAACTATATAATTGTCTGACGATTCCAAGTGCCAAATCAATGGCCTACGGATGATAAGAAAATAAAAAAAAATAAAAAAAAAAAAAAAATCGCGATTTGATCAAAATCTCTCAAAAAAACCCTATTCTACGGCAATTTCATGATTGAACTGTCAAATTTTTTCATGAATTCAACTCATCGTGGTAGACCTGTCAAAAATAATAATATCTGCGTTTTGATAAAAATCCATAGAAATTTCCTTTTAATTTGCCATGTTATATCTGTTGGTTAATGGTGTGTGGATTTGGGGCCACACACTGCTCCAATTTCAGATCCCTCGAAAGTTTTGGTTCTGCTACTAAGGGGATGTGGGTTTAGTATTGAAACTCGAACACCGTTTAAATACTTTATTTCATCAATAGGAGATCATTCATCTCCTTCATAGGAGAAATAACTATTTACAAGTAAGTTTTTAACACAACTTAAAGCACACACTATGCAATAGGTATTCTCGAACCGAGAGAGGGAACTTGAATTTTCCCTAAAAGCAACACCTCGTATAGACGAGGTGTTGCTATATATATAGATATAATCTTTTAACCTCCTCTCATATAACCTCCTCCATGATCATGAAATCATCATCATACCCTTATCATGATTAAATTGTTTAAATATTCCATGAAATTTAAATCTTATCGTGGTAGACCTGTCAAAAATATTCATATTTGCGTTTTGATCCAAACCTAACAAAAAACCCATTTAATCGTCATTTTTCATGATTGAACTGTCAAAAGTTTTCATGAAATCATCACATCATGGTAGACCTGTCAAAAATATTAATATCTGCGTTTTGATCAAAATCCATCTAAATATCGATTCAATTCTCAAATCATGATTGAATTGTTTAAAATTTTCATGAAAATATCGCATCTTGGTAGACCTGTCAAAAATATTCATATTCGCGATTTGATCAAAATCGATCAATAAATCTCATTTAACGGTGATTTCATGATTGAACTGTCAACATTTTACATGAAATAATCACATCATGGTAGACCTATTGAAAATACTAATATTCGCGTTTTAATAAAAATCCATCGAAATATCGATTGAATTCTCAAATCATGATTGAATTGTTTAAAATTTTCATGAAACATCACATCATGGTACACCTGTCAAAAATATTAATAATCGCGATTTGATCAAAATCAATCAAAAAAACCCTATTCTACGGCCATTTCATGATTGAACTGTCAAAATTTTTCTTGAAATCATCTCATCGTTGTAGACCTGTCAAACATATTAATATCCGCGTTTTGATAAATAACCATAAAAATATCCAGTCAAATCATGATTAAATTGTTGAAATTTTCATAAAAACATCGAATCTGAAAAAAAATTCATAATAGCGATTTGATCAAAATCAATCAATAAACCTCATTCAACGGGCATTTCATAATTGAACTGTCAATTTTTTTTTTGAAATCATCTCATCGTTGTAGACCTGTCAAAAATATCAATATCTGCGTTTTGATAAAAATCCATAAAAATATACATTTAATTGTCATTTCACGATTGAACTGTCAACATTTTTCATGAAATCATCTCATCGTTGTAGACCTGTCAAAGATATCAATATCTGCGTTTTGATAAAAATACATCGAAATATCCATTTAATTGTCAAACCATGATTGAATTATTTACAATATTCATAAAAACATCGAATCTAGACCTGTCAAAAATATTCATAATAGCGATTTGATCATAATCAATCAATAAACCTCATTCAACGGGCATTTCATGATTAACTGTCAATTTTTTTCTTGAAATTATCACACCATGGTAGACCTGTCAAAATGTTTATATTCGCGATTTAATCAAATTCCATCGAAATATCCATATAATTCTCAAATCATGATTGAATTGTTTAAAACTTTCATGAAAATATCGCATTTTGGTAGACCTGTCAAAAATATTCATAATCGCGATTTGATCAAAATCAATCATAAAACCCCATTCAACGGCCATTTCATGATTGAACTGTCAAATTTTTTCTTGAAGTCATCTCATCGTTGTAGACCTGTCAAAAATATAACTATCCGCGTTTTGATAAAAATCCATAGAAATATCTATTTTATTGTCAAATCATGATTAAATTGTTTAAAATATTCATAAAAACATCGAATCTAGACCTGTCAAAAATATTCATAATTGCGATTTGATCCAAAACTAACAAAAAACCCATTAAATCGTCATTTCATGATTGAGCTGTAAACATTTTTCATTTAATCATCACATCATGGTAGACCTATCAAAAATATTAATGTCCGCGTTTTTATCAAAGTCCATCGAAATATCCATTTAATTGTCAAACCATGATTAAATTGTTTAAAATATTCATTGAAACATCGAATCTAGATCTGTCAAAAATATTCATAATAGCGATTTGATTATAATCAATCAATAAACCTCATTCAACGGGCATTTCATGATTAACTGTAAATTTTTTTCTTGAAATCATCACACCATGGTAGACCTGTGAAAATGTTTATATTCGCGATTTTATCAAATTCCATCGAAATATCCATATAATTCTCAAATCATGATTGATTGTTTAAAACTTTCATGAAAATATCGCATTTTGGTAGAGCTGTCAAAAATATTCATAATCGCGATTTGATCAAAATCAATCATAAAACCCCATTCAACGGCCATTTCATGATTGAACTGTTAAATTTTTTCTAGAAGTCATCTCATCGTTGTAGACCTGTTAAAAATATAACTATCCGCGTTTTGATAAAAATCCATAGAAATATCTATTTAATTGTCAAATCATGATTAAATTATTTAAAATATTCATAAAAACATCGAATCTAGACCTGTCAAAAATATTCATAATTGCGATTTGATCCAAAATTATCAAAAAACCCATTCAATCGTCATTTCATGATTGAACTGTTCCCATTTTTCATTAAGTTATCACATCATGGTAGACCTATCAAAAATATTAATATCCGCGTTTTGATCAAAATCCATCGAAATATCCATTTGATTGTCAAACCATGGTTAAAATATTTAAAATTTTTATGAAAACATCGCATCTTGGTAGACCTGTCAAAAATATTAAATATTTTTTGATCGCGAGTTGATCAAAATCTATCAAAAAAACTCTATTCTACGGCCATTTCATGATTGAACTGTCAATTTTTTTCTAGAAATCATCTCATCGTTGTAGACCTGTCAAAAATATTAATATCTGCGTTTTGATAAAAATCCATTGAAATATCCATTTAATTGTCAAATCATGATTAAATTGTTTAAAATTTTCATAAAAATATCGTGGTAGACCTGTCGAAAATATTCAAAATTAACAAAAAACCCAAACAAGCATCATTTTATAACTGAACTGTCAAACATATTCAATAAATCAACACATCATGGTAGACCTGTCTTTTGACTTTAATATTCATATTAGCGATTTGATCAGTCTATCAAAAAACCGCATTCTACGGCCATATTCATTTTTGCGTTTTGATCCAAAACTAAAAGAAAACTTATTTACTCGCCATTTCATGATTGAACCATTAATATTTTTCATGAAATCATCACATCATGGTAGACCAGTCAAAAATATTCATATTCGCGTTAAGATCGAAATCAATAAAAAAACCGCATACTACGGCCATTTCATGATTGAACTGTCAAAATATTTCTTGAAATCATCTCATCGTGGTAGACCTGTCAAAAATATTCATATTTGCGTTTTGATCCAAGCCTGACAAAAAACCCATTTAATCGTCATTTCATGATTGAACTGTCAAAAGTTTTCATGAAATCATCACATCATGGTAGACCTGTCAAAAATATTCATATTCGCGTTAAGATCAAAATCACTAAAAAAAAATCGCATTCTTCGGCCATTTCATGATTGAACTGTCAAAATATTTCTTGAAATCATCTCATCGTGGTTGACCTGTCAAAAATATTCATATTTGCGTTTTGATCCAAACCTAACAAAAAACCCATTTAATCGTCATTTCATGATTGGACTGTCAAAAGTTTTCATGAAATCATCGCATCATGTCAAAAATATTCATATCCACGTTTTACTCCAAAATTAAAAAAAAAACCCATCCAATTGTCATTTCTTGACTGAACTGTCAAAAATTTTCATGAAATCATCACATCATGCTGTAGACCTGTTAAAAATGTTTATATTCGAATTTTGATCGCAAAAAACCCTATTCTACGGCCATTTCATGACTGAACTGTCAAAAATTTTCATGCAATCATCTCATCGTGGTAGACCTGTCGAAAATATTCATTTTTGCGTTTTGATCAAAATCAATCAAAATACTCAAACAATCGGCTAATCATGACTGAAATGTATTTTTTTTTTAGAAATCATCTCATCGGTTAGACTATTGTCAAAAATATTCGTATTTTGATCGTACCTATCAAAATATCAAAATCGGCAACGCATGAATGAATTATCAACACTTTTCTAGAAATCATTACATCGTGGTAGATCTGTCAAAAGTATTCATATCCGCGTTTTTACACCTGTCAAAATGTTTATATTCGTATTTTGATCAAAATCTATCAAAATACCCAAACAATCGGCAATTCATAATTGAACTGTTAAAAATTTTCGTAAATTTCGTATCCTGTTAAAAATATTCGTATTCGTATTTTGATCAAAACCTATCAAAATATCCATACAATCGGCAACGCATGATTGAATTATCAACACTTTTCTAGAAATCATAACATCATGGTTGACCTGTCAAAAATATTAATTCACGTGTACACGTGTTTTGATCAAAATCTATCAAAAAACATATTCATTGGTCATTTCATGATTGAACAGTCAAAATTTTTCATGAAATCATCACATCATGGTAGACCTGTCAAAAATATTTATATTCGCGTTTTGGTCAAAATCGGTTATTTACAATCGTTTTTATAATAGTTTTAACCCATCTTCACATCATGATTGATTTCTTATAAAGCCACTTAAGAGATGGAAAAAATAACTCGCACAAAATACATACACCCAATATGAAAGCAAATGGGAACAAATGAGGGTAAATATTAAAAACGACTATATTCAGCTACTGCGGGATCGGTATACGCGTATTTTTTACTAGTATCACTTCGAGTATCGTAGTTTTTAATATAAAGACATAATAATTTAGATCGTTTCGAAAGTAGCCCTGCTGTTTTGGTATTATTGTCACCTGATGGGTAGGTGAGGGATCATTGCTTTTATAAAAACTCTTAACTGCCTGGAAAGATTGGTGGGGCTTATGTTTAGCAACAGACAGGCGAAATTGTATAAGTAAGTATATAAAACTATAATATTTTAAGACTACTTTGATTGTAGCCCCCTGAGTATACCATTTTATTATTTTGCGTGGCTTGTCTGATTCGGTCCCTGAATCTATGCTTTGCCAATACAGGCAGGTATACACCAGGAGGAACAAAACCATCATACTAACATCAAGCAAACAAACAAAGGTTATAATATGTATACCAACGGGAACATAGCCTGGAATACGAGATGGAAATGGGACTGTATTGTTATGACAAAATTTGACAGAAATGCCGAAATTTAAAAAAAAATTGTTGGGAGCTTGCGGGATACTTTGTTTTCTTCTGTTACTCTTGTTGTTTAAGGAATCCCGTAATTTACATATACTTTGCTTTCTTTATAACATCCTTAAGCACGAAGCTCCTCAATACCTCTTCGAACGGTTTGTTCCCCTTTCATCCCATGGTCTATCGTTAAGGTCACAAAACAATCGTCGTTTAGAATTCCCACCTCATAGTACATCTTTTTATTCATCTTCTTTTACCGTACATGCTACCAGAATCTGGAACAACCCCCCCAATGATATTCGGTCCTCTTCAACTATAGGCTCATTCAAACATAAAGTAAAATCCCTCATAAACAACCCACCATCTCATCAATAGTAGATAGTTCTCACTTAGATACATATAATATAGGTTTATGGTTGTGAATGCTTACATTTTTATCTTTTATTTTTTTTTATATTTATATAGCTATTCTTGTTTCATATTATATATTTCATTTTCTGTTTATCTTTTGATCTAAACTCACTTTATACTAAAACAGTTCTCAAACATTGTAGTAGGTTTACTGGAAGACATTGCCTCAAGGCAATATGTACGCCTTTTGTAAAATATTTGTATATTTGACAATAAAGTGTTTATTATTATTATTATTATTATTTAATTTTAAAGCAAAAATATACAAAATTCAAAGTTAAAAAAATCTACGTATTCCTTGACGGGTGCTCTTTGACGGAAACGGGAGTATTATTGTTACAATTTTTTTTACTGATTTTCATGTTTGTCAAATTGTAACTTTTGTTTTGTAATTTCAACGGTCTCAGACTCTTCTCTGTAAATTTTCGAGTTTACTGTAAGTAAAAGGCAAATTTTCGTGAAATATCCCGAGTAAGGCGTGCACCATTTTCAATTAAGCAGTGAGATATTCTGCCCATGAATAGTTCTGAACGTCTTAACTTTTATTGACACGGAGAGGACGACTTGAACTTTATCACTTGCAGTTAGTTCTCTGGCTATCTTATTTGAGGGATATTGAGATTATTTTACAAGCAATATCACTTATGAACATCGACAAACATCTAAGACCAGGGGCCGTAGACAAGCCGTACTTGTCGACTACTGGCGAAATTTTCGACAATCTACCCACATGTACCGTATTATTATGTGTTATTGTTCCGGTTTTAGTCGAAAATTCGTTTGTAGTCGATCGCCAAGTGTCTAGGGGGTCAGAAGGTTTGAATACAGCAAAATAGAGTGAAGACAGAACATACATAGATACTGTAACTATTGCTCTGGAGACAGGGAAAAAGAGATAGTCCTGATTGTGAATGTAGACATGTACAGAAGATTAAACACATAGTGTAGGACTGCAATCTCAAACAAATTAGCGGGGACCTGCAGGACATTCGTGAAAAAATACCGAAGGTGGTGGACTGGCTGTCAGCACTGGAGCCAAAGACTAGAAGATACGTGATAAAAGAAAAGTAACTATAGACGTTAAATGAAGTACTAATTCTCTAAGAATTAAGGTTTCAAAATTAATATCAACACAGTAGACATTTGCTATTTGCAGATTCACAATCTTGAACCAACGCTTTTTTGAGACTTACATATAAACATTGTAAATCCACGACTCAATTGAGCCCAATCCTAATTTTTCATCTGATTTCTAGTCTATGATAATTAGTCTATGCCTTATGAATCAATAATAATTCTCGGCGTTTTGTTTCAATAGAAACGTTTGAAATGCTCGGGGGATAAATCGGTTAAAACGTTTATTGAATTCCCTCCAGTAATTTAGTACCCAACAGTAGAATCACGGTGGTTTCAGAATGTCGGGAGAGATATCTCTCTAGATACAATAAGTGGCTGTATAAGCATCTTTTGATATATAAAATGTCCTGAAACGTTTGATTGATATTATATGATTGGATAAATTAGGCAAACATTTTCTTCTAAGTCCATTATCATTCTCTATCAAAATTCAATCAATATCTAACTCGTTAAGGTTAATAATGGCTTAAGAAGTGGAAAGACGTCACTCTGGGATATGTAATAGATATCAGAAAGAAACGCTTGTTTCAATTATGGAATTGTAATTATGGAATTCAGTTTTATGTTTTTTTACACGGCGACGAAGAATTTTGCAATTACTTTTTCGTTAATAACTTGTCATTTGTGCGTTGTGCCTAAATCCAGTAAAACAATGAAAAATTAATAAATACTCTTTACATTTGTTGCTGACTCTTCAGACAAGCAGCCGATAAATTAATAATTGTTACGGCGCCGGCACTTAGACGGCAAATCTTGAAACATTTGAGATCTGAAATTTGAGATTTCAAAGAATGGTTGCATTAAATGAGTAGAGTTCGTCGGTAGCCTGGAGGTAGAGTCTCGGCCTTCTGAACAAGCGGTCCGTGGTTCGATCCCAGGTGCCGGCAAACTCCCCTTTCACGGCACAAGCTTTTAGCTTAGTGTGAAAGGTGTATAAGGTTGTATTTGGGTTTATAACAAACCCAGATATATCTTTTTAAATAAAAAAAAAAAAAAAAAAAAAAAAATGTTCCTCGGCATCCTTTAGAGGGCAGATCTTGAACCATTTGAGATCTGAAATTTGAGATTTCAAAGAATGGTTGCATTAAATGTTCCTCGGCATCCTTTAGAGGGCAGATCTTGAACCATTTGATATCAGAAATTTGAGATTCCAAAGAATGGAATACTTGCATTTAATGGTTCTCAGCATCATTAAGATTTTCATGGATAATTATCCAAATCATTCATTATTATTGTCAATTCAGCTGATGCGGAATGCATGTAATGAGAAAGACCTAATGACAAAGCGAAATACGTCGCTGCATACTGGAGTGGAAAGTTCGGACCCGAAAAGTAAAGAGAGTGACATTTTGAAAGTTCATTTTATTATAACATTACAACACAATCATTGGACTGAAACAACTGGATAATCGGCTAGTTACAATACTAACACATAGCCAGAAAACAGATCTGTAACTGACTTTTAATAACATTTTATTATAACATTAGGTACAACACAATCATTGCACTGAGACAACTGGATAATCAGCTAGTTACAATACTAACACATAGCCAGAAAACAGATCTGTAACTGACTTTTAATAACATTTTATTATAACATTAGGTACAACACAATCATTGCACTGAGACAATTGGATAATCAGCTAGTTACAATACTAACACATAGCCAGAAAACAGATCTGTAACTGACTTTTAATAACATTTTATTATAACATTAGGTACAACACAATCATTGCACTGAGACAACTGGATAATCAGCTAGTTACAATACTAACATAGCCAGAAAACATAGATCTGTAACTGCCTTTTAATAATATTGTTTGCTTTTGTTAGTTGCTACTAGCAATTTGCTAAAAGGCAGAAGCGGGTCTCTGTGATATTTTACAATAGTGTCTGGTTCTTTTACTGTAAAGAAATATTACAACAATTGACAATTTGGAATTTACTTAAATTTGACTATTATCATCGTTGACTATTTTATATCGATATTTATTTTAATTTTTATATGATATTTTTTTTTTTTTTTATTTATATTCATCAAATTTTATCCAATCTGCATATAATTTAATATACTTAATTGTTTGATTCTATTACTAATGTTGTTTTGTTCAATTTACTACTAATTATGTTACATCTTAGTGTTTATTTTTATAAATTTGTACCGATTCACATTTTATTATTTTTGTCTGTCAAATTGTTTTATATGTACTTACTTTGTTATATGTTTAACATGTTAATATGTAATAAGCATGCAAACTACCCTCTCAGTGCGAAGAAGAAATTAAGACGCTCAGAATGTATGGCAAACGTCATTGCTGAATTTAAGACGTAAAATTATATTTATTTTAATTATTAAATATTTTTTTACCGCTCCAAAATTAACGGAAAAGAGTGGAGACCAATTCTTCGTAAAAAAAATATTAATTATCCTCTCCGCTGTGGCAGTTTTATATATTTTCCTCAGTCGGTAGAGCTTGAATTGGAAATCCAATGAGACCCCATTCATTACATACTAATCTCAAAGGCGTGGGTTATTTCCACCTCTAATTTGATAATTACCATTACTGAATATGATTCTAAAATTATTTGTGATATTTTCACTGTCAAGTCAATGCTATGCGGTCTCATTGAATACTCCACATTCATCATGGGAGTATTGATTTAATTCAAAGAAGGTTTCAAATAAAAATCTTTAATCCACTTCCACTATACACTGATAGTAGACAGCTGGTTTTCACAACTTTGTTAACAAACTTCTTAACTAAATTATTACATGATTATCAATTTTTATATACATCCTTCGTCACAATTATAACTAATTACACTCTGACTTGACCTTCATGTATAACCATGTATATACATGCTGAACCTTACATACTAATAGTGAAATGAAAATGTGACCTGTTGATTTCCTGGTGATTTTAATTAATTATGAAATTCGGTTGGCTGTATAGACGATCTGCAAAATTAGACATCACACTGTTCCCGCCTGTGTGGTTAGCCTCCATTAATCTTGTAGATTAATCTTTCCAGATTCATCTGCTTATGATGATATCATTCTATTTTAGCCTGGGCACGTGGTATCACTCACATCAATGAATGTTAAAACCTCCCGAACTCTAATCCCCCTGGGTATTTACCGCTTCTGTATTAAACACAGAAGACACAATCAATTTTTGATATAAAATAATATAATAATCCATTAAACGGCATTCCACTAAATAATACCAAATGTTACATACCTTCATGTTTAGCGGTATAATATTTAGATCCTCGCTCGTCGCAATCAATTTTGTTCACAATATTAATTTACATTCCTTCTAAAAGTGCTCGCAGTTATGCGACACGACTTGGTAATAATTTAAAATGTAACACTCCACATGAGAGATTAAAATTTATTACATAGGTACCATGACCTACTAATGATCACTTCTTCGCGGTCAGACGTATAAAGAGACTTCTTCCTGGGTTACTCCCAATTAAATAGCTAATTATCCGCTATCTCTCTCATTACGAGAACTACATACGTCACGCCACGTTGTTTTTAGACCCGAATGAAGTTCGTCACACATACCGCGCTATTTCCGCAATCACATCCAAAGACAAAAATTAAATATTTTTCAGAAACGCTCTTCTTCTTTTTCTTTATTATATTTAACCCTGATAATAATTCTGTTACAAACTTCCCCTCTTCCCGCAATAAAAAAATTAATGTTAACCATTGATTTTTTTTTTTAAGGAACTTCAACAGGTCACGCAAAACTAGTCAATGAAACTAACGATAGTATAAAACTTGAGGAAAAATCTAAAAATACACTGAGCCGGGCTTTTCAGAATGAAAAACTAGCTTGGGCGCCATCCGAAAATTCGTTTTTCTTTAATTGACAACTGCAAATGGTTGAAAACGATCCTTAAGGAAAACTAAAAAGAACCAAATTTTTTTTTTTAAATAATCAAGAAATTTAATTACTAAAGTCAGTGTACTTTCTGAGCTTCCCTCATCTAAACTATTTACATATATATTTTACTTATCCTACTCAACGATTCACGTCGACTTTAAGTTGATTTTTAACTCCTAATTTCATAACATGTAGTATCTAGTTTACAATATTTCAATGTATACATAACTTTATATAAAAATTCATTAAAGGTGAGTACATTCCACCAAATTATATCTTACTTAGATTTAGTCAATTCCATGTTTACATTGCATTCTTAATCTTAGCCTATATACTATGTTCTGTTACTATGCATAAATAATGCAAAAAAAATAAAATATATATACATATATGATTCAAAATTGTATTAGGCACCCTTAAAAGTTTTACCTAATACCTGCATTGCATATGCTACACCTATTATATCTGTAAAGAGATTCCCATTTATAATTCATTTACATGACACAATTGCTTTAACTTTCTAACTTAATGACAAAATATCCTTACAACTAACCTTATAACCTGAATTATATCATCACAACAATATATGCATATTTAATCCACTTACATAGTACATAAACCTTGTTTATTTCTTAATACCTAAACATCGACTTATGTTTTCATATAACATAATTCTGAAACATACATACATTACATAATATATCTATTCAATACACAATAATACAATTTAGAAATGTTCCAACACATCTCTTCACCTCGATACTCAGTATGCAAAGTATCAATCACATCACAATCACAATATTGACCTTGATCAAGATGACTAAACCATATGAATGTCCCTTTCCTTCAGAATTACCTTCCGATTCATTAACTGCTTTGTCACTCATCTACGGAGTTAACTTTGAATTATTTCATCGCATCCTAATGAATTTACCACATATTTTTACATCACCCCAATACCTATCATGTATTAAGAGTTTCCATATTCTACCTGTATATTCTCGACGTTATACAGTACTCATGTCTGAGGTTATAAATTTCCTGCAAACCAACTTGTCACCCTTTATGATATGACGCTGTGTGATATCATATATATGTAAGCTTTTTTTCGACAGTTTCTACTGTCCACATAAAAATTTTCGTTTTGTATCTTATTTCTCTCGGGAAATAATTGAATATTATCTATATTCGTCAACGCACGAATTAAGTCAAATAAACACTCTCTTAAGAGATATCTCAAATAATACTATAAGAAGTATATTCCATGACTGTCATTCTACTGTCTAGTACGATTTTATATTAACCAAATGCACCTACTAACTATCAATTTTTCGATCTCTTCTCGTATACTATCCCTACCAATCTTTCATGCCAATTTTCGTTCATACTTTCCCTCACAAGAGTGCACCAATATACCTAACAAACCATCTTTCATTCATCATTCTTGTGTAACCTGAGAAAGAACTAGTGACGTCATATTTATGCATTCGACACTTATCCATTTTACTTTTTAACCCGTAAACCTCGTCTATTTTTATAAGTATAACTTTACTTACGATGTTTCTTAATCTCACATTAAATTTCTCAAATCTCTGACGTAGATAAGAACTTTTATCTCTTTATTTTTGGCTGTCAATTTCCTTTTTTTTTTATATATATACTATGTACATTGTTAATTACACACTTCTACCGTTATAGAGCTTATTTGGCCTCTAATAGGAATGACATCCCTGTGTAAGGTAACATGCCCATGTGTAACATACCTTAACCTAATATATATATACAATTATATACATTCCTTACATACCTAACTTAACTAACCTAAATTTTTGAATTTTTATTGTTGACCACCCCTGCTAGTTTGATTAAATGAACTACCAGGTAAATTGTTAGATGTCCCATTTGATTCCATTTCCCTTAACTGACGCTTTCGTTTGTAACAATCTATTTTCACATGACCTGGCCTATCACAGAAGCAACAACGCAATTCCTTTTTATTTGTTGAGAGATTATTATGGTTGATATTACCCCTCATATTTGATTGATGAATTGACTTGTTTCTAAACTGGGTTTCTTTTGAAATAATATTGCTCTGATCTGCCCTTTCATTACTTAATATCTGACATGCTTTGCTACAACATCCTTTCACTGATATGTTTTCGGACCTTACTTCTTGACGTTCTGATTCTCTTTCGTACTTATTTAATTCATAAACCTTTGATTTTGTGACAGATTTCTTTTGGTCAATTACCAAAGAAAGTGACTCAAATTTCCTACACAATGTCATCAACTCTTCTAAGTCGTCCAGTGATGCCGAAACTACAATACCCGCGTATTCAGGAGTAAGACCGTGGATAGCTATCTCAAGTAGTTCTTTATCGTCTAATGGCTGACTTAATAATTTGTTTTTATTTATAAGGTTCAAGATAAATTCGGTAGCGTTTTCTGCGTTTCCCTGTTTCGCGGTCATGACGTCAATACGCAGTGAACGCTGTGTGTTCAAACCTTCAAACTGATTGATAAATTTCGATTCGAATTCCTCCCAGCTATCCCCTAAATTGGTAGCTCTCAGCCATGTTAATGCTGAACCTGTCAGTAACACTGGTAGGTATCTTAGTAATGCCCCCCACTGTATGCCATAAACCTCAGATAATTCCTTCAGTCTTAATAAGAAACCTCGTGGACTACTAGTACCATCGTACTCGATGCCTAATTTTCTGGGATTAAAAAACTTTGAAACCGGATCTGGGTTTTGTTTCAAAAGCATTCTACTACTATTTGTCTTTTTAATTGTTTTCTTTGAAGTATTTAACCTCCTAACATGGGCTTTGACACTCACAACAGAAGTACCACCTGCCTTGTTGGTTACCTCATTGTCTAAATCTGATTCCTGATGTTCATCCATACCTACTATATCTTTATCAGCAGTTGACATTTTGAACTAAAGTTTTATATCATTTACTATTGAAAAATACTGTTTACTGAAGTTTCACCTCACTAAAAATCATATGTCTCCCAAGTTACATAAATGTATGTATAATATTAAATATATTTCGAACTAATTAAACTTGCAATTAATTAATCATACAATTGTAAATAATTTAATTATGATGCGTGTATGGAGAATATAATATGAAGCCAAACAAAAATAAACCATTTAAAATAAGCAAGTGTATGAAGATTGTAAAAATTTATGAATACCTAAATAAATTATTATTATTTAAAAAAAATTATATTTTTGTACAGACTCCTTTCAATGTTATAATGTTCCATTTGGTCCCACTGACCGTACATATTATCGTCATCGATAAACAAACAACTAATATTAATATGTTTATACACTATTTTAACATTTGCACTCCGTCGCAAACAATCAATTCTATATTACATTATTATATTCCAACACACAACCTAAGTACCTATGCACTATCAATACAAACTTCATCGACCATCGCATGATGTGCGATTTCTACTGCGTTAGAGAGAGACGAAACGATACTTCCCAATATCGCATCAACTGGTTTGCGTCTACGCTAAATTTCAATGATGATAACAGACACCTGCTATACGTTCCATGTACCTACTCACTATTATTTAAACCTAACGAAAATAAGGCGAAGGACATTCATAGTTCGGTATAATCTTGCCAAATCAAACACAGTCAATATTTATTTGAACATTAAAATCACTTACCGAAATGATGTGAATGTACCTGACATGACACTGGCCGCAAGCTGTATCGATATGGTGAGATGTGTGAATTTCCAATGCTTTCCAAAATCCAAAATTGAACTCATATGAAAATGTCTTCATCCATTCAAGCTAGAACATACGTTTGCAATCTAATAAGTTTCCATACACAAATACATTTTTATTCAAATTCAAAATTTCAATGTTTCGGTTCATTCACTTGCAAACAAATGAATAGTTGAGCAATACAAAATTACACAATTCTAAAATTCAATTTTTTTTTTGAAATAATTTTACCAATACTGGACTTGTAAAAATTGACTTTGTTACTTTACAAATAAACCTAGCAAAATCCAATTGAAATAAAATTTCAATAAAGTTGAACCAAAACTTTAATAAAACATAATTAAAACTTGACTAAAATCTTTACTGAATTGGATGTTTATTATAAAATTTACCCTTTTGACAATCCAAAGTTGCAAAATTTATTTATTCATTTACCAAAATTACGATAATACAAATTCAACAAACATTGCATGTGGCAATTAGTAGAAAAATTTATTGTGGTCAGACCCTTTTTATAACAAAAATTTTAACATGTGCTCCAATAATTTTACAATTTACCTACAATTTACAAAGTATCATGTTGCAAAAATTATGCAGATTTTTGTCACATTTACAAATTTTATAAAATTAATTTTACCTACCAACGACAAAAATATCATACGTTTTTGTCACATAATTTAGCAAAAAAAATTTTTGAACATTAATTTACATGCATTTAAAATGTACTTTGATTATGCAAATTTTTCACATGGTTTTTACTTTAAAATTTTATTTAAACGTGCTATTCCAAAATGTTATTCTATATCTCTTGTTACATATTCTAAAATGCTATTCTAATATACAATATTATTCTAAAATGTTAATCTAACATGCTAATCTAAATGTTAATCTAAATTGCTCTTTATACGTCTAAGTTGAAGGAATAATCTAATGTTATATATTTTTTTTATATAGAGGTGGAAATCAGTATGGAATGCCAATAATATAGGGCCCCACGTTGGGCGCCAATTCTGTGGCAGTTTTATATATTTTCCTCAGTCGGTAGAGCTTGAATTGGAAATCCAATGAGACCCCATTCATTACATACTAATCTCAAAGGCGTGGGTTATTTCCACCTCTAATTTGATAATTACCATTACTGAATATGATTCTAAAATTATTTGTGATATTTTCACTGTCAAGTCAATGCTATGCGGTCTCATTGAATACTCCACATTCATCATGGGAGTATTGATTTAATTCAAAGAAGGTTTCAAATAAAAATCTTTAATCCACTTCCACTATACACTGATAGTAGACAGCTGGTTTTCACAACTTTGTTAACAAACTTCTTAACTAAATTATTACATGATTATCAATTTTTATATACATCCTTCGTCACAATTATAACTAATTACACTCTGACTTGACCTTCATGTATAACCATGTATATACATGCTGAACCTTACATACTAATAGTGAAATGAAAATGTGACCTGTTGATTTCCTGGTGATTTTAATTAATTATGAAATTCGGTTGGCTGTATAGACGATCTGCAAAATTAGACATCACACTGTTCCCGCCTGTGTGGTTAGCCTCCATTAATCTTGTAGATTAATCTTTCCAGATTCATCTGCTTATGATGATATCATTCTATTTTAGCCTGGGCACGTGGTATCACTCGCATCAATGAATGTTAAAACCTCCCGAACTCTAATCCCCCTGGGTATTTACCGCTTCTGTATTAAACACAGAAGACACAATCAATTTTTGATATAAAATAATATAATAATCCATTAAACGGCATTCCACTAAATAATACCAAATGTTACATACCTTCATGTTTAGCGGTATAATATTTAGATCCTCGCTCGTCGCAATCAATTTTGTTCACAATATTAATTTACATTCCTTCTAAAAGTGCTCGCAGTTATGCGACACGACTTGGTAATAATTTAAAATGTAACACTCCACATGAGAGATTAAAATTTATTACATAGGTACCATGACCTACTAATGATCACTTCTTCGCGGTCAGACGTATAAAGAGACTTCTTCCTGGGTTACTCCCAATTAAATAGCTAATTATCCGCTATCTCTCTCATTACGAGAACTACATACGTCACGCCACGTTGTTTTTAGACCCGAATGAAGTTCGTCACACATACCGCGCTATTTCCGCAATCACATCCAAAGACAAAAATTAAATATTTTTCAGAAACGCTCTTCTTCTTTTTCTTTATTATATTTAACCCTGATAATAATTCTGTTACACCGCTCTTTTAAGAACTTTAGACGCTCAGGATTGCTGGTCAAGCTCATCGCTGATTTAAAAATGTAATATTTATAGTGTGACATAATTTATATTTTAGATTTTTTGCTACTTGAGAGCTTTATGCATCTTTTCTTAAACTTACAGAAACGAGTAAGATATTTATATTTTTTTTCTCGACAACACGAGCCAAATCTAATTCCTTTGATATTTATCATTATTCATAAATATACAAAAATAAACTAAAACATAATATTATACATCTATGCATCCCGTTTTACGATCTCTATAAGCTCCCGTATTCAATCAAATTTTACAAGTGAAGCCGCTGTATTTCTTCAGACATCAAACGTTGAATAAATTTAAAGGAAATATCATTTGACTAGTTTTCAATTCGACTCAGCCTATGAAATAAGCAAAAAATAATAATATATACATAAAAAGACAGCGAGAATATCGAAAGAAAACTTTCTGCAAAAAAAATGACGAAAATTATTTATATCTTTGAAAATTATAAACTTTTTAAATATTTCTGACATATATTTTTGTATTTAAATCGCCTCAAGAGCACATTTACAATATTATTTGTCACCATAATTTCTTTTTTTTTTAAATACAAATCATGTGAACTATTTTTATTTCATATTTCTATTTAATTGTGATTTGTCACTAAACTTAAAGACAACAAACACTAAAAACAAAACTGTCACATCAAAAACATTTAATTAAGTCAAAAAATATAAAAATTAAAAACTTTATCGATATTCTATTTTTATTTCAATATAAAAAAATGGAGATGTTTTTTTTATAACACTTTCCTATACACAGATTTCAGTATAGCTGGCGGACTTATTACCTACGTTATTTCTTCCAGACAACCAGTGCTGTCTCAGTCTTGCTAAGACAACTCTTTTCCAAACACTGGTTGTGAAAATTCCATATAAAACTCCGTAACCCAGTCGGGAAAAGAACCCAGGACCTCGATGATGCAAGTCGACTGCGATAATCGTTGCACAGCGTAGCCAGTTAATAAAAATATAAACTTAATTGATAAAGTTCGTCGAGTTCGCCGGTAGCGTTCTCGGCCTCCGGAACAAGGGGTCCGTGGTTCGATCCCAGGTGCCGGAAAACTCCCCTTTAATGGCAAAAGCTTTTAGCTTAGTGTGAAAGGTGTATAAGGTTGTATTTGGGTTTATAACAAAACGCAGATATATCTTTTTTTTAAAAAAAAAAACCGTTATTTTACTAAAAAAAAATTCGAGAAGCTATGAGTTCAGCAGCTACAAGAATGCCATTTACTCAAAAACCAAGATATCCCTGGCATCTTTAGAAAAAGTGTCTAATTGAAATTATATAAGTTTAGCCTTTAAATGTCAGTGTAATGGATGATGTACCGAAGATTGTTTGAAAAAGTTTTTAAATGGTAGTAAAACAATGTCACGTTAAAAGAACTTTGATTTTATCAGAAATGCCTTTATAATTAACAATTTTACTGTCAAGAAAGATATTTTTTAAGGACGTAGGTTTTCATAGGAGGCATAAGTTTTCTTAATATTGTCTTGTAGAAACACTACACAAACACACAACATACATATTAACAACAATGGATTCATATAATATTTATACTGGGATTGTCTGAAATCCTCAGAATAAAGAACTGTTTACCCTGTCCTAATACATAGTCTAGTAAGTAAGTAATGTAGAAAGCCTTTTTATTTGAAGATCAATGTAGCATTATCAAACATATTAAGAAAATTCTTGTTTAAAGAAAAGATTTGAGGAATGAATATTTTTTTATGTTTTCTTTGAAAATACGTAATTTATCTGTTTAACATCACTTTATGATGCTACCAGCAAAGATTAGGGCTCCCACTCATTTCTGTAAATTTTAAAGTACATATTTTGAGAATAGAAATTATTCGATGAAAATCACATTTATATACAAAGTAAGTTACAATCCATTAGATTGGTCTGCTTACAGTTTTCGATTTTCTTCTCCATTCCTCCCTATTTTCTGCTGATCTCTTTAATTCTACGTAGGTACATATGTGCCACAGATCATGTCCTTGTTTAATATAGGTGTGTCTTGGACGGCCTCTACCATTTCTGCCTTCGGCCTTGCCCTCCACGATGGTGATAAGCAGGCCTGGGTGCCTGATGTTCTGGCCAATCCAGTTAGCTCGTTGTTGGCTGATTTTTTCAAGGAGTTGCCTCCTTTAGCTTACCCGGATTAACACATCTTAGTTTTTTACAGTTGAATATGTCACATTTGACCTCGTTGTTGAATTTAAGATTAAAAAATGTCGTAATTAAAAAATCTGCCTTTTACAGGATACTTAAAAACGTACGGAAAAGAGTAAGAGATGAATATTGTTTGCCGGGCGCTCCACGGAAAATTTTGAAATTTTATAAATACACAAATCAAAGTATTTTGACTGTAAACACCACAATTACGTCATTTGATCCATTTGAAAACATAAGAATCTAACTTATAATTATGTCTATCTTATGACACTATCTTCACGTTGAATCCCTAGTGTAGTACCCAGAGAGAACGAAAAGGAATAATATTCCGTACTTATTTTCAATTGAAAGTAGGTACCTACCTACAAGACTTTCACATTAGGGGCCCTATTCTCCAATCTCGATTGATAAATGTCGCCTGTGAGATATGTCGATTAAAAAACTCGCACGAAAAGTCGAATGGCAGTCTACGACCCTATTCTTGACGCCATTCGAGATTTAAACGGTCGACATTCGAGAATCAACCGGCAACGTCGCACTTTTTGTATGTTTTTGTATGTGGTCATCGAAAAATGACATTTACATATACCTTTTTTCAAGAGATGGCGCTGATGGCGCTTTCGTGTGGGGAGGCACGTGACGCACAAAGATGGCGCTTTTGTATGAGGAGTCACAATACTTTATAAATGCGGCATCATTTTATTTTATTTTATACCGTTTGCGAAATGTTAACGACCATTGAGTGACTCACGGCGGCCGTTTTTATAAATTTTTGACATGTCGATTGGTGTGACATTCATCTCGAGTGGTAAAACACCACTCGACAAATTCTCGCATGATATCGTGTGACATTTGTCGTCTACGACTTTCAAGAATAGGGTTTTTAAGAAATCGATTGAAAGTAATAAAATCTCGAAATAAATAAAACAAGCGTTTTATTCTACTATTGATTTAATTTACGAGAGAGACGTCTTTCGTCTTATGAGGACATTGTCATATTGTCAATCTCGGATTGACAATGTCCTCATAAGACGAAAGACGTCTCTCTCGTAAATTAAATCAATAGTAGAATAAAACGCTTGTTTTATTTATTTCGATATGGAATTCTACTACCTAAACACCGACACAGTGAATAATAAAATCTCGCTTGCGACATCCATCAATCGAGATTGGAGAATAGGCCCCTAGGTTACCTAATTATCATTTTATGATAGATGTTTAGTGTTTTTGAGAACGTCAAGAATCTTAAAGTGTCAAAACAAAGTATTTTTGGCGTCTCTATATTTTTATAGAGCTTCTACAGTGCCAGCTCAGCGAACAATAATAAATTTGGTTTTGTGTGAATAATGACAGTACTGCTGTATTTAGGTATATTTGGCGCATCTGTTTCACAATATTATTTTTATTGTCTGATATGGCACCAGTTATTGATTTCGAAACGTTATTGTTATAAATGGCATCAATAATATATTACCTACACTCTACCCTCCAAGGGCTTATCTAGAATTTTTTTCCAGGGGGGCAGCCGCAAAAAAAAATTGTTGCATTGATTTTTTCGTCAGCTGGAGCTGACACTGTAGAAGGGAGCTGGAGCGCACCTTAGAATTATTTATTTCGATATTGATCTTAATTACTTATTTCATTCATCACTGTATTTTTTAAATATTATTTCTGCAATTTCATTTATTTTATTTATTTTATTTATTTTATTTATTTTATTTATTTTATTTATTTTATTTATTTTATTTATTTTATTTATTTTATTTATTTTATTTATTTTATTTATTTTATTTATTTTATTTATTTTATTTATTTTATTTATTTTATTTATTTTATTTATTTTATTTATTTTATTTATTTTATTTATTTTATTTATTTTATTTATTTTATTTATTTTATTTATTTTATTTATTTTATTTATTTTATTTATTTTATTTATTTTATTTATTTTATTTATTTTATTTATTTTATTTATTTTATTTATTTTATTTATTTTATTTATTTTATTTATTTTATTTATTTTATTTATTTTATTTATTATATTTATTTTATTCTTCACAATATTTCAAATCAATATTAATCGATATTAATTACGGCAATCCTCCCGATTCGAGTGATTTGTGTTTTCAAATCAATACAAAGGATCATAAAAATATTAGGTATACAGTTCAATTAACAGAGGGCGAGTTCGTCGCCAGAACGGAATTATTAGTCTCCAACTCTTTCCCCTAAGTTTTCGAGCGTCTTGTAAAAGGCAGGTGTTAGAAAAAATAAAAACATTCTACATCTTAAATTTTGGGATGAGGTTTACCACCTATCTTGCATGTATCAATTTTTTTAGCACAGAGAGAAAAGCTTATTATGTTGATTGCATGCGGATGGTTTGCTGGTTACCCCACTTGTGGGATATGCCATGATGGGATGGGATGGAATCCCCTGTCTTACTGGGTCCCGGAAGTGGATAAGAAACTGTCGCCATTGCCCCTCCTTAGTACGCCAATGCAACCATCCAAATATGCAATATTAAATTTTGTAGTCGTTTCGTAGAGCAAAATATACCGAAACTATCTCCGTTATGTTTGAGACATCAATAATTTATCGGTTTGAATTCGCGATTTAGTAAATATATCGAAATATTCAAAGATTGATGATTGTATGAAAACCAGCAGATGCTTTACCTAATACGTGGACTCACGGGTAACAATAATACTCTCATATCTTTGTACAAATTACTTGAAGTTTTCTGTAAAAAAATTGTGACAACAATACTTGATCACAGGTGATATCATTAATCGATTCAATTTTTACAATTAAAATTAATGATAACATACCAATACTATCACTTGGAAGAAACCTAAAAGCCTTTGATTTTATTAAGTATTATTGAGAGACCGTATAAGGAATACGTATGTTCGTGAGGCTCTCAATGTGGAACCGGTACTCCTGCATATAGAGAGGTCGCAGTTGCGATGGCTGGGTCACGTTCTCCGCATGCCAGAGGACAGACTACCACTTAGATCTTTGGAGGCTGTGGGAGAGGGCAGAAGACCGGTGGGCCGCCCTAGAAGAAGCTGGCAAGGGCAGGTGTCAAACTTGTGTGATGAAAGACTTGGTTTGGAGTGGCCAGAGGTCCTGGAAGCAGCGGTGGACAGGGATCTCTGGAGGAGGTACCTAGGCGCAATGGGCCCCCGACCCAACTAGGACAAGGGAAGAAGATGTATGTATGTATGTATTATTGAAAATTGTATGTATGTATGTATGATTTGATGTGAATACATAATATTGTATCCTAAATATTTAATGTAAAACAATATATTATGTGACTTTTGGCGAGAAAACCTTTAGGATTCTCTATTTTTTTACATCAGCATTTTCTCTGTGCCACAAAAAAAAAAAACATATTATTCTGGATAGGAATATTTATTTCACCAATTTTACATACTTACTACTATTATACTTTACCATTATTTCCCTTAATGGGGTAGCCAGCAGACCAGCTGCATATCATAAACATGCAAGTGGTCCTCTACACTCAGACAAATAAAGATATTCAGGATAGGTGGCAAACCTTATCGCTGAGTAGTAGATGTAAATTTAGCAATGAGATTTAATAATAATAATAATAATAAACTTTATTGTGCCTTAAAAAAACATACATATAAACAGATTATAAATACAAATAATTATCATGCACAATGGGCGAGTTTATCGCGTGCAAGCGATATCTTCCAACTAACCCAAAAATCATAAAAAAAAAGAAAATAAAGAAAATAATATATACATACATAAAAAGTTAAATAAATATACCTACAAACAGGCAAACACCTGCGCACACAATGAGGGAAAGTCTGGATATCGAGGGAAGGGAAGAGAAGGAATGCTCGCCGTGTATATATACAACACGTGAAGAAAACGTTTCCTCAGGGTTTACAAAGTGAAAGTATTAAAATTCTGAAGACTAGCGACCACCGAGCTGCTTTCTAAACAATTGATATGTAGGACAGGTACGGATACTAGGCGGAAGTTGATTCCATAACCTAGCACCGAGAACTGTGAAGGAGTCTGTATAAAAACCAGATTGGTGTGAAGGGATTGCCAAAAGATTGTTATTGGCTGATCGAAGAGGGAGTCCATGTGAATGATTTGCATCCTGGTGAATAAATTTTTAGACTAGCCATGCTGTTTGTCTTTGTGTCATGGATTTTTTTTTTCCGGAAAAGAAAAGGTCTTTCATTCCTTTCAGTAAATTTTCAAGTGTTCTGTTGAAGGCAGGTGTTTGCAAAACATTACATATTAAGCCATTTATCATCTTTAATTTGGTGATGAGTATGATCCATCCATCCACCCATCTCAAATATTTTTATCCTTTATTGACATAAAGAGGACGATTTGCATTTTTATTATAACTATCTTACTTGTGTATTATTTACCTTGTGTACTATTCATTCTCATCTTCACTTTCTTCTTCATCCCGTGTCCATCCGCTGCTGGACATGGGCTGCTGGATATAGTCTCTTTTCACGAATACATACACTGAGAAAAATACTCAAAACGAATTATTGGTACGGTACTATCAGATTAGGACCAGAGATCGTACAAACTATTCATTGGTATAAATCTATAATATTAACTCTTCGCAAACAAATCATTGGTAAATTTACCAATAACTTGTTTGCGAAGAGTTAATATTATAGATTCGTACTAATGAATCGTTTGTACGATCTCTGGTCCTAATCTGATAGTACGTACCAATGATTCGTTGTGAAATTTCGTTAGTATTTTTCTCAGTGTACGCTGTTTTACTCTTAATTTAGACAAAAAGGCTATCATAGGCTCAGGAACATAGATCTCTGAAGGAGCTTTCTAGATGCAACAGAGTTCTTTACAGATAAGTATATACAAACAAAGGGAAGAAGATGTAATAATAATATGTAATAATATGTAATAACAAACACAGAGGTCGGTAACATCGTTCCAGACCATGCTGGGTTTTGGCTCATTTCCATTTACTGAGACATTCTCGGCTTTCTCGAATAGCCAATGCAACCAAACGGATTACATTATAACAGTATTATTATTATAGAAATGTATATATATATATATATAAACGATGTATTTAGTATTTGGATATTGTATTTGGAGGTGAGTATTGCAGCTATTTTATGTAGAAGTTAGGTAAATGCTAATTTCCTGAGTAAATTGTTACATGCGAGAAATAGAAGTCGCCATGGAAATTGTGATCGTCTTTGATGATAGATTTTGTACTTAGGTATTTATTGCATTTACAAAGAATTTTTCAATAACCTAGATTCTTCTTGACAAGCGATGTACATTTTTATTCAGCATTGACGAGGTAGATGTGATATTGATACTAAATACTTTGTTTTTATGGAATAAAAATCACGACTAAGCTCAATAGCATTTAAAAAAATTGGCCGTATATCTCGTTTCTGCTGATTTGTCGATGATTAGTTACGAATACCTAGCTTTTACATAAGGATCCTCCAAAACTAGAGACAAAAGTGCTGAAATAGTTGAAGAATTGCTGTGTTTGGTAAATATTATTATGTTTTGACAGTTCTAGCTTCCAATTGTATATCATCGCCATGTCTACTGACAAATGATTTGTCATGACGTTTCGACGAAATACCATTCATCATCTTCAGGTGGCAAACATTTCAAAATGCCTGGAGGTCACACAGTGCGTGAATCAACTTTTGATTATACATAATATCCTTCTTAGCATATAGCGACATCTGTGTGAAAAAAGTGTTAGGTCTAATGGTCTGTTCTATGTGTTTTGTCCATCCAGTTATGCAGTGAAGTCATCTCCCAGACACAGAATAGCCAGCGGCCATAAAAATACTGAATCTAAAACCAGATGATGAGACCGATAGCTCTTGAAATCCGTCTCACGATTGATAAAATCACCGTTGAAGTATTAATAAATTATAGTGTGATTTCAACAATTTAACGTGAATGTTCACCAAGTATTGCCGGTCGACGACGTTGACTTAAGAATACTTTTCTTTTTGAAATCTTTGGGTAATCAGTATCTAATAACAGTGACTGCTCTTTTGTTACACGTCTTGAGTTGATTCTCTGTCCGTTTCCTGATGATGAATTATGCATTGTCCGCAACGGTCCGCAAGGCAACGCCCGCCATGTTTGAATATTAATTAATATACAAGTACAACTAGGTACACTACACGAATTAAATACCTATACATCATCAGAGTTACTTAGAGTAACTGGTCATGTATCTAACCTTTACTAAATATACATACACTGTCGAAATAATAATAAACAATATATTATACTGCGACTTGTTATTTTGGTTATAAAAACACATAAAAAATCGCTGAGAATATGATAGGTACCTACTAATTCGACAGCGGTTCAAAGCAATCCAAATTGTCAAAACCAATCAGATATCTCGATTGCAGAACCATGTTTATACAATGTAATATTGTGCAAAATCTAATCGGAAGAAGTGAGAAAGGCGTCCGAACGCTTACGAATTGGCTCTAGGCTGGCTTAAGAGATCACTTTACGCTGCTTTCACAACTGCTGTAAAACTGGCTAAATGCAGGTGATCAACTTTTTTTACAGCGAAAAGAAGGACATTTACTAGATGTGGTATAGGAATTTACAATATTTCGAAATCCCCTCATTTTTGTTCAGGAATAATTTCAATGAAAAGAAGGACGATCTTTTTTGTTATAGAATAATTTGAAGCTTTGATAATTTTTTTAAAAATGTGGACTTTTTATTTAATATATTTATATTAATTTTTTTTTATATTAATTATATTTAATTTTAATAATAATACTCATTTTTAAAATTTCTACTCAGCCGTCGCCAAATTTTCAAATAAGTATTGTTTGTCTGATAATTTGTCTCACAATATAGGTGTGATCAGTGCATCAGTGATTTGATGCACCGCTTAATGCATCACGGCGCGGCGCCGGCGACCTGCCCACGAAACCACGACCACTCCCTGATAGTACCTACCTATTCCTATTAAGAGTATTTATATTATAATAAATAGTACTTTCTTTTATTTGTGGTAAGATTCTATACATGTCATGTTATTATTATTATTTAAGAATAACATTTGAAAGTTTTTGAAGATAATAATTTGATGTTTTACTTTATAAGTTTTCGGTTTAACCAATTAAAAAAAAAAGATATGCATATCTGGGTTTTGTTATAAACCCAAATACAACCTTATACACCTTTCACACTAAACTAAAAGCTTGTGCTGTGAAAGAGGAGTTTGCCGGCACCTGGGATCGAACCACGGTCCCCTTGTTCTGAAGTCCGAGACTCTACCTCCAGGCTACCGACGAACTCTTTTCCAAAATTGAAAGAATAACAAAAAAATTACCCACGCGTTACAACAATACAGTGACTACACGCAGATGCAGCAGAGAATTAAATAATAATGCAACAATATTCAAATAGTGTTCTGAAGAAGAAGTGTAATCAATTACATACAATTAATCTACGTCTACGGCAGTGAAAAGATCACTTACTCTTTTCGGGTGTTCTGTAAAAGGCACGTATTTTCAAAATTTCCCGAACATCTACAATTCAGTGATGAGATATGCCATCAATGCTGAACGTCTCAAGGCTTATTGGCACGGAGAAGATGACTTGAATGTTTATTACATGCAGTTAGTTCGTTGGCTACCCTACATGTGAGAAATGCCGTGATGGTATGAATGAATGAATGCAAATGTAATTTTAATATTGATTAATAATGCAACAATATTGATGTGATTATTATATACATTGCGTTGCGTGCAGAGTGAAATTGAGCGGATGCAAAAGAAGTTTTGTGGATAGAATCGATGTTACGAATGAAGTTACGATGGTTTGGATATGTGGAACGAATGGACTAGGAGAAGATGACATAGAGTATATACATATCTTTTTTTTTTTTTTTTTTTTTTTTTTTTTTTTTTTTTTGATATCTGAAAGAACGTTGCCGTACGAGAACGACGTGGTCTGACTACGTGTATTAAATTTCTCAAAAATCGCCGCGTGTTAAGTGAGAGAAATTGGCGAATGTGTATGAGAAACTGGATGAAAGTGGAGGAACCCAAAGAAATATGTACGGATAATTATCTACGGTATTGATGTTTATAAAAGTGATATTAATTTATGGCATTCTGCTCTCTTTGCCTACCCCACTTTGGACACTGCGTGAGGGTATAGGTATGGTATACTTTATCATCTACACATTTGTACATTTAAATTAATATTTGTACTATTATACTATACCATCACGGCATATGGGGTAGCCATCAGACCAGCTGGATGTAATAAACATGCAAGCTGTTTTCTACATGCCAACAAAAATTTGAGAGATTCAGGATGGGTGGCAAACTTCATCGCTGAAATTAAGAATGTCTTTATCTTTTCAAACACCCACCTTTTACTGGACATACTAAAACTTACTGAAAAGTGTGAGAGACCAATTCTTTGTCGGGTGCTCTAGTGTTATGGGGTGTTCACATTTGGCGAATATCGCCAGGAGAAAAAAAAAATCGCCGTACGCCCATTGATCGTCACACCTGTTCACACAGTCCACCGATTTAGAAACGATCTGTCAGATGCGCTTTGATTTTGACACTGTTTTCAAAATGGCGTTGAGATGGAGATCGCGAAATGTTTATTTTTAGTCGAAAATGTTATAGTAGAGGTTATAAGGCGCCTTTTAATTAAGGAAACAAACGCCACAAACCAACAAATATAATAGCTGTCTCGAAGTGGGAAACATTATAAAATTTTTAGGTTATAAAGTTTTTACCATAGATACGAACGCCGCGCACATCTGCGCATGCGCGAATCGTTCAATCGGCCGAAAATGTTGGAAGGTGGTCAACTCGAGACGATATCGTTTCTACTGGTTTTTATCGTTTCAGACTAGCTGTCATTTTGTTCACACGGTTCAAATGGCTGGCGATATTTTGATGCCTGGCGATATTCGCCAAAGTGAGAACACCACATTAAATATAATATTTATGTGACAATAAAACAACAATATTGTTATAACAATAATTCTAACAAACGGTATAACGCAGTAACCTATGCAGGTATATATGTACATAGGTTGGTACAGTAATCTAGATGATATTATAATCCTAGCCTTTGAGAGATTATACTAATCTAATGCAGTAATGTTGGATGCTATAGTTACGACTGTTTCATTACACACAAATGAGGGTAGAATTTAACTCTAAATGCATCGTTTGCGAGGTGTACAAAGAGGAAATTAGATGCATTATAACGTATGTCTACTTTGTAATAAATAATTGTACTAATAATAATCTTTTAAACAATCACCATGCAGTGCTTTTCCGGGTAGTTTTAAACCAGTTTCCAGATTATTTTGTTTACTTATTTACTGATGCGGTGCACCTGACAGAAAACAGAAAAAAAATGTCGTAGGGTTGCCTATGAAGATCCTCAGATGAAAGTCCAGAGAAATTACAATCATCAAAGTTGGGGAAACGGCTGAAAAGAGAGAGTTATGTCAGTTTTTAAACATTGACCACACACATTAATTATCTGGAGAAGTGTCAAAAATATCACCACATTATTGACCTAAATTTTTCGGTGTTATTTTTTGGAAAATCGGTATTATTTTTTATAAAATCAATCGGCGTTATTTTTTTTGTGAAAATACTGCTATTTCTAAGAAATTTGTGTGTTTTTTTTTACAAAAAAATATTTGTTAAGAGAAATCAACACAAGATTTAAAATGACAAGTTGTATTTGCACTGTAAATGATAATATGCTAAAATTATATAACGAACATTTAAAATTGTTTGAAAAATTCCAAGCAAATGAAACAAAGCTATCCTTTCAAAATTTGCGTTGCTCGGTGAATAAGTGTGAAATTCGTGAACAAAATCGGGTTTATTGTCGACGCGAAAAATTCAGGTCTACTACTACTACTACTACTATACCATCACGGCATATCCCACAAGTGGGGTAGCCAGCAGATCAGCTGCATGTAAGAAACATGAAAACTGTCCTCTTATTGCCAATATGAAATCAAGACATTCAGGATGGGTGGCAAGCCTCATCGCTGAATTTAAGAAGTAAAATGTCTTAATTTTTTCGAACACCTGCCTTTTACAGGACACTCGAAAACTTACGCAGAAGAGTGGGAGACCAATTATTTACCGGGTGCTCCACGGGATAAATTCAGGTCTCTACCCATTATTTATGCAAATGGGAGTGATGTGGTATTGCAATGTAAGTGATTAAAGAAGTTTGACTAAATATCAAATATTTATATAATAGTAGTCATAACTTGGAAAAAATATTTTAATTCACATGCAAAAACTAGATATAAGAGAAAAGTTTGACAGGTATCACAATGTGACAAGACTGATTACAGGTTTGTAATGGAAATGATTGAAGAAGGTTGACTAAATATCAAAGATGAATATTATATTAGTCATAAATTGGAAAAAAATATTTTAATTTACATACAAAAACTAGGTATAAGAGAAAAGTTTTGACAGGTATCACAATGTGACAAGACTGATTACAGGTTTGTAATGGAAATGATTGAAGAAGGTTGACTAAATATCAAAGATGAATATTATATTAGTCATAAATTGGAAAAAAATATTTTAATTTACATACAAAAACTAGGTATAAGAGAAAAGTTTTGACAGGTATCACAATGTGACAAGACTGATTACAGGTTTGTAATGGAAATGATTGAAGAAGGTTGACTAAATATCAAAGATGAATATTATATTGGTCATAACTTGGAAAAAAATAGTTTAATTTACATACAAAAACTAGGTACAAGAGAAAAGTTTGACAGGTATCACAACGTGACAAGACTGATTACAGGCTTCGTGACGTCATAGTGTTCTTTTTTTCGTTGCGATAGTGATCTATGGTAGCATAGCAACGACGCCGCAATGACCGAGGAGATGTGATATCACATGACTGAGTTGCCGTCAGAATATTATTGTTTTAGAATTTAGAATTTTTGAATTTGAACTTTCCCGTAAATTAGGATTCAGAGGTGAGAAAATTTATAATTATAATAGAATAATAAATGATATTGTAAAAAGTAGCGAACTAAATGCGATTGGACATAGAGAACAATCAAATAAGTGTGACAATAATAATATTATGTGCCACAATCACACAAAAAGGTTTCATCTTGAAGTTAATTTATCACAAACTTACATACATTTATTTTTTATTCATAGATATGATTCAGATGTAGTGGTTTATTTTCATTTATATCTGATTGTAAAATTCATAAGATTAAGTCAAACAACTAAAAAATATAGAAACTTGTATGCTTGTATTGATCTGATCAAGGCTGATATAAATATACGTGTGTACTCTACACTGCTTATCATGAACAAAATACTCTAACTGATAAAAATAATATTGTAAAAAAACATTATGCAAGATAGCTCGTTTCAACTCTACCTGTGGGTAAGTAAAGAAGACCATACTCCAAATTAGAATGCTTTCAGATTTCAAACAAAAGGTTATGCAGGTGAGCTAATCTGAGATACTTAGGTTTTTGTTTAAGTTCTTATCTAATCAATATTAAGAAAAACAGTATTAATACAAATGTAGGTTAGTTCTTTTTCTTATCTCTCAGGGCGAGTATATAAAAAACATGAACATTAAACAGCGAATTCAGAATTTTTCACTTCTTTTGAAAAGTTTGATCATAAAATTATGTAATCATTGTGTATTGTATTAGAATATTTATTTATTTTGTATTGTACAACTGGATTTCGGTAAAACACGATTTGAGTAAATGGTGATGAAAAAATAACATATTGAATTTCAAAATAATTCAGATTAAATGGAGGAAATTCAATTCAATGAAATAAAAATCCAATTCAATTAAAATAATAAATGCAGAAAGATTTTATTTCTTTTCTTTCATGAAAAAAATAATAAAAGGCCCATTCTTTGGTTTCCCTGGTCAAATTTCCCTAGTCAAAAACAAAAAATCTAAACCAATTTTCGGCTACGACGCCGTCTTGCAAAATTGCCTAATCCTTGGAATTTTCTGCGTCATTAGATTTTGAGCTAATTTTCTTTAAACGTTTTTTCGTCACCGTTTTTCTGTTTAACTTGTTTTTTTTTCACCAGATTTATTACAAGTTTAAAGTAACGGTTGAAAATAATGTAAACATTTTTTTTCATCTTCTACTAGTCAAAGAATAAATACAATTTTTTTTATATAGGTACATAAAGCACGAGCTCTGCTCATATTTGAGGGAATGAATTGTTTTGCTTACTGTATAAGTAAATGATTGTTGCTGTAAATTGTATATGTACATATATAAGGTTCGTCGGTAGCCTGGGGGTAGAGTATCGGCCTTCAGAACAAGGGGTCCGTGGTTCGATCCCAGGTGCCGGCAAACTTCCCTTTCACGGCACAAGCTTTTAGCTTAGTGTGAAAGGTGCATAAGGTTGTATTTGAGTTTATAACAAAACCCAGATATATCTTTTTAAAAAAAAAAAAAAAAATAAATCAATAATAAATAATATATATTTGAATTTAAAGTGTAATTTTTTTTATTTTTTTATGGGTATATTTATTTATTATTTTGTATTTTTCTATGGTTCTGGCATGTACTTTACTATTTTTCTTATTTCTTTCAAACATCAGGTTGGTTGGCAGAAATTGCCATTTGGCAATAAACCCGCCTTTTGTACAATGTACTTATTATTGTCACAATAAAGTTTATTTTACTTTATTTTATTTATTTATTTATAAAAAAACACTTCTTTTACAAACTATGCACCAAAATGCGGTAAATAACAGCTGTGAAATCTTTTAAATGTACATAGATGCACAAATCAAGATTGGATGACTATAGGTTGGATGAATCAATGTTGGATGAATAAAGGTAAGATGAATTAAGGTTGGATGAATAAAAGTTGGATAAATCAAGGTTGGTTGAGTTATGGTTTGATGTGTCTAGATTGGATGAATCAAAGTTAGATGAGTCAAGGTTGGATGTGTCAAGGTGGAATTAATCAAATTTGGATAAGTCAAGGTTGGGTGTTTCAAGGTTGGATGAATAAGGAACAACTTGATACAAAAATTCTAAGAATGCCCTACCACAATTATAAACTGAAGGCCAGACACACAAATACAAAAACTTGACAATTATTGAGATGAGTAACTTTAGGTTTATTAGAAATTTCCAGAACTGAACATTTTTCTCGTTTTTGCATATAAATAGGAGAGCCAGTCGTCTTTAGATCTCGGTTGATGTTATATAAGAATCTTTGTCACAGTCTGCCTAAGGGTCTTCGGCCCTCGGTATTCTCGGGTATTTTAGGCATTTTATTAATAAAAAAAGCGTCTGGTAAAAAATAAAGATTTATGAAACAAATCATAAGAAACGTTGGTTTTATTTGGCGACAATTTGAATAATAACCGATTGGTATGACATGATAACTTCAAAACAAAAGACAATTGGAACCGAACCGAGAACAACATTTTAATGGATAGGTAACTTACATATAATATTAATGAATGATAATCACCAACTGCCATAACATGACATGGTCACACCAAAACATATGACAATATTATGACCGTTTCATTAGCATAGCAATTCATAGATTTAGTAGTCTTGTAATGTTGAGTCTACTACATAATATCATAGTTTATGGCAACACCAACACAAAATACCTAGTCCCGCCACTGCTAAACAGACACATATATTTGTAAGGAGACAATCTGGACATTTCCGTTACCATAACAACTCCTATACATACGTCGGTTTCGTAAAGATTAATCTGTCCTGTAAGATAATGTCCGAGATATCAAAATCATATTAGTTACTATGGTTACTACCAGAAGTTTTTTCCGCGAAAATTTTAAGTGACATTTTTTTTAATGGAACTTGAAATGAATATGGAGTCTACTTTGGGTATTTCCTTATAAATTACAGAAAAAATAATAGTTTTGGATGTATTTTAGTAATTGAAGTCATAAAATTTAAGAAGACCCACCGACTAACCGGATAGCTCTAGAAGTCTGGGGACTTCCATTCATTTGAATTTAATGTTACAACAAATGGTATATGAGTATATCACCAGCCTTGGAAGATTCGTAAGCACCAGAACACATTTCCTGTTTCATACTTAAAGGGAGTTTGCACAGTCTGTTGGTTGTGCGGATCAGCAGGGCTACTCTCGACAAAACTAAACACGATCTTAATCTAGTCTT
Source organism: Athripsodes cinereus (assembly GCA_947579605.1). NCBI lineage: Eukaryota > Metazoa > Arthropoda > Insecta > Trichoptera > Leptoceridae > Athripsodes > Athripsodes cinereus. The sequence goes on from OX388326.1 coordinate 14,882,925, forward strand.
GATCTTGATCATACGACGCACGAAGTGACTATTGGCCAAAAACACACGCAAACCGATCGCGCGTTAGCGGTAGCGCGATGTTTTTGACTATAGTCCCTTCGTGCGTCGTATGATCAAGATCAAGACTAGATTAAGATCGTGTTTAGTTTTGTCAAGAGTAACCCTACTGGTGTCTGTTGAATAATACTCTTAATATCTTCACTCACGCAGTTTTAAAAGTCCAGCAAAATGCGAAAGCTTCGTTTTTAAAATACGTCATTTAAATAAAATATCAATTTGATCAAGTTATCGAAAAAGCTAAAAAAATAATCTTAGCTGACTGACGTTTGAGTTTGAGTAAGAGAATTTGATTAAAATTTCTTAATTATCGAATCCCAGAAGAACCACTAATCACACTAAGTAAAAATGTAAACTTCAAAAAAAAATTTTTTTTTTCATATTATCAAATTACACTAGTTTTAAATCCGTCTTCACTCGGGAAATATGTAGATAACCATCGGAATTGACAACAACACAAAGAAATAGAAATTATATACACATGTAGTTAATATTATTTCTTTACTAAGTATTTCTTTATTTACTTTATTAATCGTGAGCCGGCTTTCAAGAGCTTCCGCTCTCATCATCAGAATAACGTATGTAAAGTGAAGAAATTACATTGAATGCATACTAAATGAGAAAAAGTTATAGGAATTATGTACGAGTATGTCAATGGTAATGAACAATGGATAAATAAATAAGGCTATCAGCGCAAAAGTAGTGTAACCCACAATTTTTGTTGGTTCTGGTGTAAAATGCATTCCTTACATTATGAACTTTCAATGCAATAGAGGATAAAGCCACCTTTAGCTAATAAATAAATCAATTGAAATAATGTTCACAAAAAAAAAACGTAAAAGTTTAACCAAATTTTAATTCCTCATTAACTCCTAAAGTAGTCTGGGGATACACTACTTTTGCACTTACATATATCAAATACTGTTGTGGGCAGATTGAAAGAAAACATCGCCTGTACAGTTGACTTTCGTGCGATATCGTTAAGACCACAAAAACCCATACAAGAGATGAGTAATATTTTCTAAAGAGGTTGCCATCCTCCATATGAATAAGATAGAGCCAGCTTAGTATAATTATTAAAATCCTTGGTCTCCCAATATTTTCCGTAAGTTTAAGAGTGTATTAATATTGATAATAATTGTCCTAATTTTCTTAATTTTCGAATGTCCTAGGCAGGAATTAGAAAAAAATTGAAACATTTTTTTAGGTACATCTTAAATTCAGCGATGAGGTTTGACAGCGATCCTGAATATCTGTTTACGGAACAAAGACAACGTGTGTCTTCAACAGTGTGCTTATTGTAAAGTATTTTGTTTTTTTGTGGTATAATATAAATACTCGTATAACAAAATTACAAAAATGACAATTTCTCGAATAGGTATAAGACATTTCTACATATTTACTGAGTTATGGATCTGGGGACCTATTCTCCAATCTCGATTGATGGATGTAGTAAGCGATATCATGCGAGAATTTGTCGAGTGGTGTTTTAGCACTCGAGAAGAATGTCACACCAATCGACATGTCAAAAATTGATAAAAATGGCCGCCGTGAGTCACTCAATGGTCGTTTACACTTCGCAAACGGTATAAAATAAAATAAAGTGATGCCGCATTTATAAAGTATTTTAGTTTAAATAACAATATAACGAAAAGTTTGATATTGATTGTGACTCCTCACATAAAAGCGCCATCTTTGTACGTCACGTGCCTCCCCACACGAAAGCGCCATCAGCGCCATCTCGTGAAAAAGAGTATAAATAAATGTCATTTTTCGATGACCACATACAAAAAGTGCGACGTTGCCGGTAGCTTCTCGAATGTCGACCGTTTAAATCTCGAATGCCGTCAAGAATAGGGTCGCAGACTGCCATTCGACTTTTTCAATCGACATATTTCACAGGCGTCATTTATCAATCGAGATTGGAGAATAGGGCCCCTGTACATTCGATGGCCTGGCTTTTCACTATGTTTCGAAGATCTTAGCATATTGAATGGGTGGTTCTATCGTTCTATCTGTTGAGTTAAGTGACACAATGTGCTCTCAATATTTGGACGAGTATGCATTATATAATATTATATTGAGTAATGTGGAATCCAATTTTAAAAGTTTCTTCATCATTTTATTATTATATTATACTATAACTTTTAACGTGGATTGGAGCTCTTGCTTTCACTTTACTTACATGCTTTCAATATAGTAAATAGCTTATTTAAAATCATCATCATCGCCCTCAACGCTCCTCTCGGGAGCACAGGGCAGAAACCAGCCTCCTCCATTCAGAGCGTCTCTGTGCCAATTGCGTCACCTCTTTCCACGACATTCCTTGCGCTCTGATATCGTTGTCATAGCAAAGGTGTATTGTGAAAGAGGGACGCCCGGGCCGACAGAATCCCTGCGGACGGAAGAACAGTGCTCTTTTTGGCCAACTATCATTAGGCATTCTCAAAACATGTCCCAGCCAGGACCATCGTCTCTCCTGTATTAGGTACAGAGATTACAGGTCTCTGCTGGATGCGCCGGCGCACAGCATCATTTGTAACATGTTCATACCATTTGACATCCAAAATCCTTCTAAGACACTTGTTTTCAAAGCTTAGTATCTTCCGCTCTTGAGCCTTGGTTAAGTGCCAAGACTCAGTATATTTGAGTTTGATTTCCACTGCATTTAAAATAATTATTATTTATTGAGAGCGGGCTTACCCGGTCAATCTTAGATACGTCACTGGTTAATAAATATTGTTCTCTTTGTGACGTTTTAAAAACATGTGCCTTTTACAGTTTGACGCTTGAATAACATTGCAAAAATGGTGGAAGACTTGTTTTTTAAACTCTACGGAGTGAAAGAAGCTGTTACTAGAAATGTATAAACTACATCAAATAGGTCTCAAATTTGTGGATGTTTTAAGAACACCTGCTCTTTACAGTAAAATCTTAAACTTAGAAACTAGTGAGAGGGCTATATAAATACTTATGTATATATTTACAAACGAAGTAATATATTTGTGAGGAAATTACATTATCATTCAAAAAATATAAGAGGAGGTTGGGGTAAGAGCGTACCAGCGAGAGCGAGAGTGAAAGTGGGAAGCGAGAAAAGTTTTCAAACACTGTTAATCAATTTAACACTTCCATATTCCCCCCACTCCGCGTTGTCGAGATTGTATCATTATTTGACATTTTTCACCACCAGAGTTGTTCGGTAAGTAGTATGTACCAAAAAACGATGTTTCTTTTTTCAAAAAAAAAAAAAAAAATACTGTAAAAAAAGAGAACATTATTGGCTGTTATGCTTTAGCCCGGTTTTCTCTTTTAGTACAACAATAAATTGGTAAAGTATTAATTCATACCACAAAGAAAAGACGACGAACATTTGTATAAAAGTTTTTTCATTTGAATATCGAAAAAATCGTTCTCCCACGAGGTTCTGAAATATTATATTACTTTCTCCTTTTTTATTCGTACATTCCTATTTTTGAATGCCCCTCAACGTTCCTGTCTAGCACACAGGGTAGAAAAATTCCTCCATTCAAAACGATTTTGTGTTATCTGAACCACCTCTTTTCAAGTTAATCGTAATGCTCTGATGTTGCTGTTATGAAATTATATGTGTGTTATAAAATAGAATTTTTCAGAAATTCCGAAATTTTAGACATTCATAAATATGCTCAATCACACCTTGACTGACTTTAAGAGGTAGGCATAAAGAATTGAGCGTTATATTCTCCTGCTCTTGCAAATGCTTTTTGCATTTATCACATTCATGAGGTTCTCTGCGTGTACTGCTTTCTATTTTAGTACTATGTTCGTGTAGGAAAGATATCATTATTTTTTATTCTCTGTAGAATCTAGTCTACCTGATTTATTAGTCATTTGATCTTCAGAAGGCCACGTCTTCGACTACCCTTTCTCTCTATTAGGTTTTTTATACTGAAAGCATAAAAAAACATATTCACCATACAGTTTTCAAAATCAATTTGTTCATTCAGAGCCTCTCTGTACTAATCGAAACACCTTTTGTCATGTATTTTCAAAGCGACTTGAAAGACAAAAAAGAAAATAAATCCTAGAACTTTTTGAAAATTTAAAAATATGAAACACAACTGGATTATAATTGTACTACTACTACTACGACTTCTTTACAATCACGGCATGTCCTAAAAATAGGGTAGCCAGCAGACCGGCCCTACGTAATAAACATGTAAGCTATCCACTCTGTGGCGACAAAAAATAGAAGAAATTCAAGACAATATAATTGATACTTAAAAAGGAAAAATACATTCGACAAAACCATTTGTATTTTACACTTTCTTTTAATAAAGCCTCTTTGTATATGAACATAAAAAATAAGATGCAATAATTGTTTGCAGTCTCTGGGTAACGTCGTATGTTGGGTAGCTTAATCTAATAACAACTTGTTACTGGTTAATACTTGCGTTGCAATTCTCACAATAGGGAAACAAAGAATTTACTACAAATTAACATTATGTAAGAGTGCATGGGAGACAATTCTATTTAAGCGGGTGATGGCAGGGTGACAATTTTTTTTTTCAATCACTTTTTTTTATAATACTCTTCTTATCTTTCTTTGGGAGTCTGCGATCTTCTGGGATATGCCGTTATCTTGATCTTGGATTATTGGAGGTATTTTTATTACAGCGGGCCATGTCCATTACTACTGCAGGTTGTAAGGGCATTTCAGAAGAAGCTGTCATGGTCAAGTAGCGTATATGTGTATTGAAACACTTTTGAGTGGAAAAACAAAAATCAAATTATTTTTTCAAATTCCTTAATTTTTTCTATATCGCAATCAAAGTACCTTAAGACGTGGTGGTATTTCTAAACATCCATTCAAATGATATTCATACACAATTCATTACATATATTTAAATTACAGTCCCATTAGCAGAAATGTTCTGCAAACATCAGAAATTTGTCGCCCATGAAGCTCAAATTATCACCCGTAAGATTCTATGGTGGTGTAAAATAGAATTAAATAGAATGAAATTGTTCCTAGTAGAACCATTAAGTTATAATTTAATAATAATAATAATAAAATTTATTTTTATTATCTTTTGTTTGTCTAAGAGAATAAATTGTAAAAATACTGCTAAAGACTTGCTATTAGCGTAAATTATAATATGGAGAGTGAGAACAATACCGCAGTACCAGTTCTTATTTATTTATTTATTTATTCTTTTATTTTATTATATAATATCTATTTATTCCCGCACGCCGAAAACAATACCGCAGTACCAGTTCTACTTTTATTTATTTATTTATTCTTTTATTTTATTATATAATATCTATTTATTCCCGCACGCCGAGAACAATACCGCAGTACCAGTTCTCCTTTTATTTATTTATTCTTTTATTCTATTATATAATTTCTATTTATTCCCTCACGCCACATCCCATGTTGGGTAGGCAGAGAGAACGGAACGTCTTATAGATCGGTCCCTACACACTTCCTTTGTCTCCTCTACATTCATTCAACCTCTCATGTACGATTTCTCGTACTTAACACACGACCGTCGTTGACAATTTGGTCTGCGTGATCAAGCCACGTAGTTTACTAAGAACGCCCCCACTTTCTTACACCTTTTCTTTCAGACTGTTTGTCATCGTTTTCCCTTCTATTCGTTTCACAAGACCAAACCATCTGAATTTATCTACACGCATGGATAGCCACAGCACTTCTCTTACATCCGTTCATTTTCTTAATATCCTTTTATCCATATATTTTTTAAGCGTTATATTTTCCTGAATGATGAGAACCTAAATTTACATATTATATCACTGATTAACAGTCTCCTGGCATTGAACAGTGTTGTCTGATGATTACAGTATTAAAAAATCTCCGTTTTAATAATACTACATCAATATCTCTTGCTCATTTTTTTTCATCTTCCATTGCATTGGTGTAGACCTGTGGACCATAGCTATGGAGCTGTAGTTTTCCAGCATGATTGCCAGTTTTTATGTTAACCGATGGAGTCCCAAGTAAAGAATTGGTCTCTCACTCTTTTCTTTAAGTTTTCCAGTGTCCTTTAAAAGACGGGTATTCGTAAAAAATCACGTTTAAGATATTTTTTAAAAACATTTTGGCTTAATATGTTGACTGCCTTTTAGGCGGCTGACTCGCTGTTGTGGAACAAATTTCCCTGTGATTTACAAACTCTGGAGAGTGTGGAGGTGTTCAAGACAGGGTTAAAGGCCCTAATGGCCCCTTGAGGTGATTTTCCAACAAATTGGCTAAAAATCTTTTGTTATAAACCCTAATACATTCACTGTGTCGGTGTTTAGGTAGTAGAATTCCATATCGAAATAATAAAACTTATTTATTCAATAAGCAATAAACGGCTGTCGCCTCTTGAATTACAATACTAATTATTTCAACCCTAATACAACCTTATACACCTTTCACAGTAAGCTACTAAAAGCTTGTGTCGAGAAAGAGGAGTTTGCCAGCACCTGGGATCGAACCCTGGACCCCTTGTTCATGAGGCCGAGACTCTACCTCCTAATTATTATTATTGTTATTATTTAACATACTTACTTCAGCAATGATTAGCATCCCATGTGATGAACACCTATTCTGGATGTCTAAATTTTATTGGTCAGAGAGGATGACATGTACGCTTTTAACATACAGTAAGTTTGTTGGCTACCTCATTTATGGCAGATGCCATGGTATTACATAAAATGCTACATTTTTGCGTCAATTTATTCAATAAGCAATAAACGGCTGTCGCCTCTTGAATTACAATACTAATTGTATAAATCACAATACATATTTCTATCCATTCACCACGTATTGAAAAATTGTCCCACTGTTTGATTAAGCTGATCGAAGTTTTGTAAAAATCAATACTTATTTATGCATCAAAAATCAAAAATGATTTTAGTTTTACTTTTTTTTTATTATAAGGTTTGGTTTCAGCTTATCAAGTCATTGTCAAACTAATCTACACGGTTGTGCATCCATCGCATGAAATCCACCAATCTTATCAGAAATTCATTGCATATTTTTTTTATATCGTTTCTGTTTCATTAAAAATCCGTCAGATATGAATTCCATTTTGATTTTCATAGCGTTTTAATACACCTTATATACAGTGGCGGAACAAGACTTTTTATATCAGTCATATTTTTCTTATCTAAATTCGTTTCTTATTTAAATTCAAGAAAATTGTATGTCCATCTATCCATCTCATCACGAGGTTTTCCAAAAAAAATATATGAAAAACATGCAAGTTGTCCTCTCCGTTCCAATGTAAGGTAAAGACATTCACGATGGGTGCTATACCTCATCGCTCAACTGAAGGTTTCAAATGTTTTGAAATGTGGTGTTCTACGAATTTCTGTCATTCACAGGACATTTGAGAACTTGAATAAAAAGGGACTTTATGGATTTTTGCTAACTAGCGATCATTATTTAAAAATTGGTTGATCATCTTTGTACAGAAATTTTAAAACCATGACATATCGTATAAATTGACAAATCACGTAGATCAAGCAAGTATCGTATTATGTCCAAAATATTTGTTGTACTCAATATCTTCTTATATTTTGTCAAAATGAACCGCACCACCTAATTCGTCTTCACTTTTGTTGTGGTTGCATTTATAAACATCAACTTTCTTTGTCTCTTTCATCAATTTCTTTAACAATTCACGTGCCTCATTCAGATTCTTTGGCATAACAAAAATAAAACTAATATCGTACCGTTTTGTGAAATCTCAACGCATAAGTAACATTAGTAAGCAGGTAAGTTCAAGAATTAAGGCATGCGTTGATATTTTGAACGCATGAAATACACACTATATTATTGGCATTTAGGCATGCGATACTTTTTCGCATGTGTGGGGGACACGTCACTGTTTTTATTACGGTTCGTTCATTTTTTAAACTTATTATTTTATAAAAGAAAAACAATATCGCGAAGTTTTTTCATTAAGGAAAGAAGATAGGAGTAGTATTATAGTTCATGATAATATTATTTTCAACAATAGGTTATCCACCCATTTAAGTTTATTTTTTAATTTCAAACAAGAATAATAATAATATAATCAATTTCATTTTGAGGTTATAAAAGAACCCATGGTAGTTTTTAATTTTATAAGGGAGTATTGTTATTTCAACATGTTTTAAATTATTTTTATTTTGTTCTTTGAAGTTTTGAAGTCCCTCCGCGTAACTTATATAGGGTGAGAACAAGTCTCTGTCTTTAAGTGGAGTTAGTTCCGATGCTGTTAAACATTGTTTAGAATCTTGTTTATTGTAGTATTTTGTTCAAGAGGCCGAGACTCTACCTCCAGGCTACCGACGAACTCAAATGAAAAGAACTAATGTAAAGCTATCTTGGTGAAAGCTCTTGAGTATATGTATAATCAGTGGAGCATTTGGCAAAACATTGGTATCCTTCTCTTTTCTGTAAGTTTTCGAGTGTCCTACTACTGTAAAAGTCAGGTATTCGAAAAAATAAAGACATTTAACATCTTTAACTCAGCAGTTATGAAGTTTGCCACCCATCCTGAATATTTCAATTTTTTGTTGGCACGGAGAGGATATTATCTTGCATATTTATTAGATGCAGGTGGTCAACTGGCTGCCCCACATGCGGGATATGCCGTGATGGTATAGTAGTAATAATAGTTACCTAGTTATAATTTATTTACTTATTCTTTTTGCACATCATCATTATATAACAGTGTTAAAAAAACAATACAAGATTTAAAATAAAAGGACGAATCCTGGCCAGGGCAAAATGAAGAGTGACCTTTTTTAAAATGTCTTGGGTCTGGGTGTTACATGTATACATATGTGTTTAGTGCATTGTATATTTGTGTGTCGTCGCGTTAGTACCCAAAATACAAGATTCATATCTGAGTTTGGGACTAGCTCGGTCTTTGTGAATTGTCTATCCATGTTATAATATGTCATGATTAATCAAGGTTTAATTTTTCGGCTATTTTATATTTATATTGATTGACTATTGTAAAAATATGTTTAAGCCTTACTAATATAAAAGACTAAAAGCTGTTGATGCCAGAAATGAATAAATAAATAACAGTGTCAACAAAAGAATACAAAATTTTGAACACTAGGACAATAATTATGCAGTGGCGAGATTATCACTATCAAGTGATTTCTTTCATCTAACCACGAATACATACAATATAATCAAGATTGCGTAAGGAGTAAACGTAGAGTACTTACTTTAATATTAATCTTAAATTTAAGACAAGTAATTAGCGCAAGATGGTTAATTATAAATTAAAGTAGGTACCTACTTTAACAAGCTTATACTTTGTATAAGCAGACTAGTGAAAGTTTTTAACGATATTTATAACACTGTACTAAGAATGCATAAATATTAATAAGTTATACTAAATTGTGAAACTTTATTTTGATTTGTTTGTGTGATAAAAATATTCAACATTCTACGTAACGCAACGCACTTGTATTCATTATTTTAAAGAGTCCTTTAACATCTTCGATTCAGCGAAATTCATGTCATCCTTCTTATTTTTTCAATTTTTATTGATACGAAAAAGATAGCTTGCATGTTTATCAAATGATTGCAATTATTCTACTGACTATCTATATCTATCTAGGTATATTATCACGGCATATCCCATACACGGGGTAACCAGAAAACCAGCTGCATGTAATAAACATGTAAGCTGTCCTTTCCGTTCCAACAAATTAAGGCAAAAAATTAAATATTATTATAACATTAAAAAACACTGTTTATTCCACTATGAGAATTGTTTAATCGTTATAATGTTTTCAACTACAATGTAGTCATCATTATGAACAAAACAATACTAAATTCAAAATAAAGTACACATAATAGTTAAATATCTAGGTGGGGGTGATGATTTCAGGGTCGGGTTTAAGAGCGAAAGTAGTGGTGAGGTTATTTGGGGCTGTTTGATATTTACTAAATTTTTACAATTTTTAATCTTTAAAATTTCTAATATATTGAGTTAAAGGCTTTTGAAAATATAGAATCTACTACTACTATACCATCACGGCATATCCCACAAGTGGGGTAGCCAGCAGATCATGCATGGGCCAGCATCCATTAGAAACATGCAAACTGTCCTCTTCGTGCCAATATAAAATCAAGACAAGAAGAATTTAAGATGTAAAATGTAAAACAGGTGTTTTATTCTACTAATGATTTTATTTTGTGAGAGAGACGTCTTTCGTCTTATGAGGACATTGTCAATCGAAAAGAATCAAACGAAAGACGTCTCTCTCACAAAATTAAATCTTCAATCACCGACACAGTGAATGTAAAATGTCTTATTTTTTTCGAACACCTGTTTTTTACAGGACACTCGAAAATTTACGCAGAAGAGTGGGAGACCAATTCTTTACCGGGTGCTCCACGGGATAAAAAAATTCCAATATGCTATGTAGTTTCTCAAAATATAGAATAATATAAAAAATAAGACATTCGGTATGGGTGGCAAACCTGATTGTTGAAATTAAAATGTTCAATACCTTTATTTTTTCGAACACCTAAAAAGGCCTTTCTGGCCAGGTAGTGCCGGACTCCAACCGGCTAAAACCCCTCATCTTCTACCACGTCTCGGTTCCTGCCTTTCGGCCTACCCAGAGACGTGGCGTTGTCTTATTATCATCTTCTTTCCTGGTTCTCATCATGCTCTTTTTTCCTCATTATGCTTTCTATGTATTCTTGAATGAGCCTCCAGTATTTTACCGAAACCATCATTGTTCGAATGATGGTTTCTGGTGACAAGGTTTCGCATATTTTTCTTTCTAGTCTTATTCTGTCCTCGTGCCATTTGGAGCATTTGAAGAATGTATGCTCCGAGTCATCTATACCCTCCCTGCAGTATGTGCACTCATCTGAGTTGAGCTTTCCAATCCTCTTCAGGTACGAGCCGAAGACACCGTGTCCTGTTAGGAACTGGGTTATGTGGAACGTTACCTCTCCATGTGGCCTTTGGATCCAGTGTTTGATGTCTTTGATGACTCTGTGAGTCCATCTTCCCCTTGTGGATGCGTCCCACGACTCTTGCCAGGCGTGTAGCGTCCTCTCTCTTTCTATTTTTTTTGTGTCTTCGTCAATAGGCCTGTTGATTCTGTAGAGCCTGCTTCTCTCCTTCGCCAATAGATTAATTGGGACCATCCCCGCAATTACCAGGGCCGCGTCCGTTGACGTGGTCCTGTATGCACAGCATGTTCTGAGTGCCAGCACTCTTCGAACACCTGCCTTATCAGGACACTCTATAAGTAAAGCTGTACAACATTAAATTAACAGTTAATCACGAAGTGTTAATAATAAAGTTTATAATTTTGTTATTATACTTTTTATAGTACTCGTACCAAGGTACCCCACGCTTTTTTAATGTAATGCAGAATATAAAACAGAGATCATATTATAATTTGTAATTTACAAGTCATCTCGTTTCTTCTTCTATCCATCTCGTTTTAAGTTTACTATTTTTTGCACAGAAAATTTAATTATTTTTTTTACTTCAATTTCACGAAATTTCTAATATGCTATGTATGTAGTTTCTCAAAATGCGGTTTTAATATAAAATCTTCTAAACATCTTGAAATATTAAGTATTCTTAGAAAGTTCATAACATAGATTTTAATTAAATAAAAATATATAAAATAAAATTAAAAATATAAAAAATAATTAGGTATTGCTTTAAAGCTCTCGCGATGGTAAGGGCATTCCATGAGCACTCTTAGAGTATTTGAAAGAGTGCTTTGGATTTAGCAAAGCATGCCAAAATAACAGATAGACTCAACCAAAAAACCTTACTGTTTTCCATTAAAAGAGACTCGAGGGCAGCTGAACTTTAGCAAGCACAGGTGCAGGCACGAACGTACACCTACGATTTTTTCTAGGCAGCGTATTACTTAAAGTCCATTGTCCACTTGTTCAGCTACGAAGCATTTACATACAAATAAATACACACGTGTGAGACTCCTTAAGTATTACTTTTAATTTTTCACTTGTACCACCTCCCATCCCTTCTTATTATCTTAATTGTTTTTAGGCATTGTAATATACAAATGTATTTTAGCTTTGTTCATTCGCATTTCTCATACTTGAGTTGCGTTTGGGGTAATGCAAACAAAACGAACATTGAAGAGCTGCAGATTGCACAAAGACAATAAAGCATTGTATGGCCTGAACAGACTGACACCAACATTAATATGTATGTAATTCTTTGAGACAAATAAAGAAAATTAAAAAAAGATATTGTTAATATAACATATTGTAAATGTAAAGACAAAATAAGAAACGAAACCATCTGACAAAAGACAAACTTTGTCAACATTATAGATAAAGTCTCCAAGCTGAAATGGCAATGGGCTGGTCATGTGACAAGGCGAGAGGATGGCAGGTGGATTTGCAGAATTCTTGAATGGAGGCCGAGGGAGAGTTGGAAGAACCTAAAAAAAGTGGGTCGACGATATTGTCCAGGTGATGGGAAAACAGTGGTATCGTGTTGCTCAAGATCGAAAATTGAGGAAAAGTTTTGAAGAGGCCTATGTTCAGCAGTAGAGAGAAGAAGGCAAGCAGTAAGTAAGTAAATAAACATTAAAAATCGATAAGTTTTGAAATTTCGTTTAATAATGGTGGACGTTTCCACTAACACTGAGGTTACGAATTTTTTATTGCATAACAATAATTAATATAGTCACGTAGACAACCAAATATTAATTTCCGTTTCTATAATAAATATTAAACATTAAAACATTACTAAGTGTAGTTCTCCTATTATGGGTACTGGTACTCTTAGTATGAACAGACATTACTACGTCTCGTAGACTCGTCGAATGATGATGACCTTTTCATTATACAAACTAACAATGCAATGCATCTCCATTATACAAGTTTGAAAACTGAAATGTGTAGCGTATTTAGTTGATGTGGCAGACAGGGGGTTAACGTGAATATTTCTATTTATTTTCTATTAACATTTACCGATAGATCTTTTCTTACTTATCGACCGATGGTTCTTACAAGAAGTTCATTTTGTTCGTAATAAGAAATTCTAATGAAAATTTTGTTTTCAAGAGCTTCCACCCAGAGCAATAAATTAATGTAAAGTTTATGTAAACTGGCTTGCATTTTTTTGGGTAAAAAATATTCACTTCTTTTACTGGCTCACTCAAATTTCGGGAGATGACAATTGCATGAAAAATTGTATGAATGTGAACTTTGTGGAGGAAGTGAAAGCAATGTGTAAGTATAGATTGAACTGGGTAACACGTTCCGTTATCTTAATTTACCCTACTAGGAAAAAATAAGGGAGGTCAGAGAATAGATATGAAATTATATTGCAAAATAATATGTTCAAGAAAGTTTTGTAATGTCAATCCTTATGGCCGTTTTCATTTAAACTGTTTAAATTTTAAAGTGTATAATTCTTCGGGTATTTCTTTATAATATTTCGGGAACCTTACTTTAATCAAAAGTAAAAAATGTTTATGTAAGGGTTAGGAAAAAATTTCAAATTTTATTTTATGTTGGATTTGGGCCCAACGTTCAGATGACAAAACCAAACAGATGTCTCGATTGGAGAGCCATGTTTACACAACGTCACATTCAAAATCCAATCAAAAAAAGTGAGAAAGGCGCTCCAGCGCTTACAAATTGGCTTTATTCAAATAAAAATTACAATATGTGTGCAAAATCCCGATAAGCTCTAATGAGCTTGTCATCAGGTTATACTTAATTCAATATAATTATATACTTATAATAACCACTTATACTAAAGTAACCACTATTAAATATTATTTATGGTAACTACTAATTATAACAACTTATACTAACATTAACATTTATGTAATATTATATTTATATATATCCAATTACTCCAATCTCAAACAACAAATTCTTATTTACAATTTTAACTATAATTCAAACTATACCTATTTAACAAATAATTAAATAAAGGAGACCCCTAAGTCAATAAACCCTTTTTTGTATGTCTCAAAAATGAAAGTAAAATGAACTAATCCTAGCAGTTAGGAATGAAAGCATTTCTGGCGGCATTGTAACAATGTAACACATCTGCAGACAATGGACAAGCATAGACAATACACAACAGACCATAAGATAAATATAGTGAAAAATTATACACTTAAAATATTAATCTTACTAAAGATTAAGACAATACAGAATGCTGATTTTCTATAAACCAATTTTCTAGTTAGGTTAATTGTAAATTTTTTTCAATTTTTATTTAACCATTAATAACCATCAAACCTTCTCAAAAATGACTTGAAGGATCCAGCTACAGATATAATATTTTTATTTTTCATTTCTTCAGTTATGACAATTCCCTCTTTTCAGTAGTACTACTACAGATTTCTACTAAACAATCAGACATACGCTTACGTTGATATCTATAATTTCTCGGATGACATCGTTTCAAAATTGAATGCGACTAACGGCGCGTGTTCTAACGGCTGACATTCCGTTATCTCAGAATAGGGAATGAAAACGTTCAAGAAAAAACATCGATGGTATTTATTATAAAATTATTGTTCGAGAATAAAAAAATAAAACATTTCAGCGATTGGGTTTGCCATCCATTCATTCTGAATGCCGATAAAGACTATCTTAATGACGATTTTAATTTAACGCAGAAAATCTTTTGTTATGGTAGATTTACAGGTTATTTTTTATATATTTTTTCGAATGTTTCGTGATTAACACTGTGGAATTCCATCTTAATTATTATTTTAAAAATAAAAGAAACTTTGTATTCTCCACTAAAATTATATTTTTTGATAAAACTGTTTTTTTATAAAACACGATTCCATTAGATTAGTCTGTAACAAGTCTGACTTTTTTTCTACTACTTGCTGTTCTCTGTCCACCTTTTCAGATCCAAAAAAAATATTGTCTTTTGTTTTTTTTTTAAATATAAGCTTTGATTTATCAATTAATTACATGGTAGTCCACCCGAAATCGAGAAAAAAGGTATCAAAAACGAAAGGTCTCTGAGTGATGGTCATATTGTTCACATTGAAAAAAATATTATGTAAAGTGCTTTTATTTTAATTTAATTTTAATTTTAGAAATAAGCTTTGGTTCTTGATTTAAATGAATGAGCGTGTTTTGAATTCATTAAATAAATAAAATTGTGTTCTCAAGAAGGATCTAGGGCACTTTTGAAATAAAAATAAGAAACTTAAATGTATCATATTATTTGATGTTTCGATGTATGAACTGTTCTTCCCTGAATAACCTGTTACTTACCTTAGTGAAATTGTTATTGTTTGTCGTTATTTTGTAACTGTTATTCTTAAATGTGATTGCTACCTCAGATGTTGTAATCAAGACGCGATTACGAAAAGTGAATTTCTCTGCTGAGATTGTACAGTTCTAGTATTTTTCTGGATAACCTGTGGTCCTCGAATCAGATGTTATATTTTCAACCGGCTCGCCTGAAACGATATTAATTTGTTGAAGAAAATGAAAAAGAAAAAAACAGAACAAAATAATACGAATATTACTCAACGAAAGGTGTCCCAATGCTAACGAATCGGCTTAGGCTGGTTTAAGTGCACTTTACCCATGAACAATATAAGTGTTTTTATCCTGCAGTGGTATAGATATAATGATCAGTTTGTCACTGGTCTCACTGGCTACTTTATATAATGGAAGATGCTGAGAAAATTATTGTATAACTTATTTAATAAAATTGTTATTGCATTAAAAATATTTGAATATCTCCTTTTTTTATTTTCTCCCTTTAACGGCGTCTTCTGGGAAATACAGGACAAAAATCAGTCCGATATATTATTCAGAAAATTTTCTCGCCAATTAAATTACATCTTCTGAAAAACTTTTTGATGCTTTAATGTCAATATCAAAAGAATGCTGAATTGTCTCATCCGTAGCAACAATGAAAATCTGTCAAAGTCTGAAATCTGAAAAATTAAATTAAAAAAGATAGTGTTATTTATGTATTTATTATTTTTATTATTTTTCTTTATTAATTTGTTCATCTTTTTTTAAACATGTTTTTCATAGTTAGCAAATACATATAAATAAAACATTAAATTTCAGTGACTCAACTTCAAAAAGAAATAATCTCGTGAATACGTCTAACGCCTTTACAAATAATATTACAAATTAAAATTAAAATATACATTTTACATAAAATATCACAAATAAAATAAAAATACAAACTTCACATCCATTAGTTGGTACTTAGAAACAATCCAAAGAATTACTTGTAATAAAAGATACGGAACCTACACGGAAAACACACCCCATCCATCGCAAAATAAATGAAAAACAAAAGAAATTTCAAAAACAATGTGTAATGACACAGGTTGACTATTTCACCGGTTAAATACACCTTAATAATGACGTTCTTGTGGGATATGCCAAGATGATGTAGTGGTAATACCTCCCGAAGTAGTGGTAAATACTTTCAAAAAACGTTCTATAAGGTTTGCATAATTAGTAGGTAGCAGATTTTGGTGTAAGAAAAAAATCTGGTCTCAAATATGAAAAGGTGTCCTACACCTGTTTTAGTAGAGGATAGTGGTACAGATCTATGGAATGGAATAAAATAAAACGTCTTCGTTTATTTTTATTTCGTCGAATAGAATTTCCCGAAAATCCCGATCATTTTAGGTTTTATCGGAATGGCCGTCACAAATACTTTTCATGTAACAATAACATGGTAATAATATAAAAATACTTATATAAAGAGCAATAAGCGAACTTTGAAAATAAAATAAACATAATTGTGGCGAGTTTATCTTTATTGAACAAAGTACTCCTCGCGAAAAGGACGGGTTGCGGGTTCAAGTACCGTCCGTGGCACTGTCAAATAAGGTGATGTTGTCTTTTCTAAGCCTTGTATGATATTTTGGTGTTTTTAGTTTATATATATTATAAAATTAAGTTGACTTTTTTTATTGTTACTATCTTCTTTAGTGCCATTTTTCTTCTTTTGCCTTTCAACATCCCTTTCAAAAAAAACAGAGTCAAAATAAAACTCTTGATCCAAATGGATTACAACTCAATACATGCTCAAAAATTACATTTCTCTGAGGATGATAGCGGAAGCTTTTGATGATAGCTGACTCGCAAATTAAAGCCACAAAGAATTATTTTTACTTCTTTTACTTATCCATAATTGGAATATGAGGATTCTAGGTAGGTGTCCATTTACCATCGTTCTGTCTGCCACATGCCCCACTAATTGCCACTAAAGTTTTGCATCAAAATCTATGATAATGGTGACCCCAAATATTCGTTTTTCCATAGCTCTCTATGAGCATTATTTTGAGCTTGTGGACACTCGCTTCAGTTAGCTATGTAATTTCTAATCAATATGTTGTCCATTTATATGTAGGTACAGAAAGGAATAGTATATTTTGTACATTGCACATTTTGTACTAAATGCTTTTGAATTTCAGTATTTTGATATCCGTTTAAGTAATGTTATATAGTGTTTTCAGCAAGTCTAAGCAAGAAATGTCGGTTGTTTGTATATCAATACTGGAAATTGGGTTACGAAAGTTCAGACATTTGCAACAGTTGGAGAAGTACAATTTGGAGGAAATTATTACTATCTATTAACACATAATATTATAATGTCCGCTGGTATAGAAGTAAACACTTACATACGATAATCTTCTTCCTTTTGCCGTAGTTGAGCCAAAGGTTCGTAGCGCTTAGATATACTCTAAAACCCTTGTTCATTAATGTACCACTTGTGCAAAAGTAACCAGCAGATGTGGGACTTTTTTGATGGCGAGGACACGACTGCGGGGAGGTGCAGAGTGATTCTCACTTGCAATGCCTGCTGATGCAGAATGCATGTGATGAGAATGACCTAAAGATGGCAAATGACAAGGTGATATACGTCGCTGCATACTAGAGTGGCAAGGTCTGAAGTTCCCAAAAAGTAACTTAGTAGCAACATACTGCTTAACTTTATTATACTATACCATCACGGCATAATCCACAAGTGGGGGAGTCAGAAGACAAGCTGCATGTAACAAACGTGCAAGCTGTCCCAGTGGAAAGATAAAAACTTACAGTACTTATCGCATACAATCATGTAAGTGAATTTTTTGCTACACTACTACTATACCATCATGCCATTTTCATCATACGGGGTGGACAGCAGACTTAGTGCATGTGAAAAACAAGGTAGTTATCCTCTGCGTCTTTTCAGGAAAGTTATTCAGGATAGCCATCACACCTCTGCTCATCGTCGAATTAAAGAATGAAGCTGTTAAGGTAAAGTTTAATTTATCGACCGACGGTTCTTGGTGGAAATCCATATTAATAATATATAAAATGAAACACAATATATAGTTATTCCAAGTGCAATAACTATATTTATTTATTTATTTATTTCAATCAATATACGGCATTTGCCTTTTAAAATACATATATCGATGGTATAAAGCACAAAAGACACATGTCCACATTTGACACTTTCAAGAAAACAGGTTTTTAAAGTTTGAGATTCTCAATTAATTCACTAACTTCAAATTAATGCAGAAGGTGTTGAAAATCATAATCTTTGTTCTTTTTAATGTCATTTATTACTTATTTTTTATTACATTTTTAACCAGAATGTCAAGAATTACCATTTTTAGATGATGGTCATGGACATGTGTTTGGAAGTGTGATGGAAGTGCCGCTCACGGCGACTATTGGGATGCGTTTATGCGTGCACAGATGACACATGTCCGTCCTAGATGGACATCTGTTTTTAAGAATCTTCATATCTTATGTGACATGTTACATCTGTGCACAAAACAAAGTGAATTTCTGGACATGTGACATTTGGTTTTTAATAAATATTTCAATAATGATATTAAGATTGTTGGTAATACTTAGTCAGGACATAGATGGCGTTGCAACCGATCTTGAACATGTATTAACTCATTCTACCTAAAATGTGGATATGTGTCTTTTGTGCTTTAAACCATCGATATAATAAACATAAAACATTTTGCAATCCTCAATACAAAATAAGAAATAATAATACAGTAAAATCTTAAATAATTAAAAACAATAGAAATGTTATCAGCGTAATATAATAATTTGAGGTTCAACACACTCAATAGAACATGGGCAGGTACATATACTCGTACAACCACGGCAACTGGCAACACACCAGGTGCACACTATGATGATATAAGTAGCTACAGCTAATATTATATATTATATAATATATTGTGTTTCATTTTATAAATTATTTAGCTGTTAAGTGTTCAATATGTGAAATTATTCAAATATTTGCCTTTAACTGGACACTTGATAGCGTTTTTTGTCGAATTATTATTAGAGAATTTTGTAATATAACCCTACCAGGAACATCATTTCATATACTGGATGAAAAATCTAATTTTGAAAAAAAAATAGGATTTTGCAGTAACTGTATTGGCAATATCTGCTCGACTGTTGGAAGCGCTCATAAGTTATTTTCAATATTGAAATAACTTGAAACAATAATATCTACTGACATTTCTTGCATTCGTGTTCAGCATACTATAGCTACATATTGTATACTTTGTACTGGAGTCTATCTCTCTGTATATACTGAAGTACTATCTATAGCTAAATATTAAACTTTGCACTAGTTGTAATGTAGATACATGTTTGGAGAATACAAGTTGTAATAATCAAGTGATACCGAGTTACACGTCTTTATTCGACGTAATAATTAGACTGTTTACCCAAAGAAAATGATTATTGTAATGTGATCAACCGTCCTCCTTTTTTGAGTCTTCTCTTGATAAATAACAATATCCACATAACATACATAGACAATTCACAGAGATCAAGCTAGTCCCAAATTAAGAAAAATCTTGTATTATGAGTACTAACGCGACGATACACACATATACAATGCACTAAACACATATACATGTAACACCCAGACCCAGCACAATTTGAAAAAGGTCTTTCTTCACTTTACCCTGGCCGGGAATCGAACCCGGGACGTCGTGACTCAAAGGCAAGAGCGTTACCTCCTTGCCACACCGGCCGACTGTCCGACGGCTGAAATGTCCTCATTTTATTGAATTGTTTTTTTTACAAGATATATTTGGATTTTTGTTTTAAACATATATAAATCGTTTACATTGCTTTGGCAACAACATAATTATTTTGCTCCGAATTATTAATGTAATTACGCAGTAAAAAGTGACGGTTTTCATCCTGGTTGTGCGTTGTCCTATGTACTTTCTGGTGCTCTATCGAGTGAACTAATTGGATTTCAATTTGGACTTGAACTATAGTGTGAAAATTGTGAAAAACTATTATATATGCAAAGAAAACTGTTTTTCCATTGCCCGGGGCTTTTCCCCGAGGATTGCTAAAATAAGATTAGTGTTGGTGTGTGCACGAGAAAAATCTCTATAAAAAAGCTCGCGACAGCATACGTGAGTGAGTGGTGGAAATCTGTGAAAAACGATTTTTCAAGGGAAACTTTTTTTTGAAAATTTCGGAAAACCTGTGTGACCCATGTTTTAGTATCGCCTTTAAGAGACGATTCCAAATATATAATTCTTATTTCTCTAACACGATCCGAAAAAAAGTTATACTGTGTTTTAAATATTTTTGCTTGACTTTTTGGCTTTCCTCTGAAACGCTGCTCTTACTCTTGTGTTGATGGACTGGAACTTATTCCAGTTAAATAGAGCTAAAAAAACTGTATCAAAAAGTTCGCGGTGGTGATATTCTAACTTGTTAGCTGGAGGAGTTATAGCGCACTATACGCCTATTTTGATAGTAGTACCTACAACATTCTTTGAAAACGGGGTTTCGTGCCTGATATTCTTTTACGTTCATTGAAATCATTTTATTTTTCATCACTTAAATCGATAAATAATTGTTTTTGTGGGAGTAATATGAAACAAGCACAAAGGCAAAACATGATGAGATCGGGATCCAGGTCCAATCCACCATCAAGAGAGTGCTCTCCAATGATGAGAGAATCTGGCTCATCGAGTGCACCTGATGTCAATCAGCCCGAGCTGCTAGCTCAAGAGATAGAGACATTGGTGAATAGCCCGGGAAACTTAAATAAAGATACCAGAGGCGCCATTGTAGACAAATCTAGAGCAATGCTATCTGTTGCTCTCTACTATAGACAGAAATGGGAACAATCAAAAAATAAAATGGTTGATTCTGAGGTTTCTAAATCACTTACGGATATTGTGCAAAAGCTGAACTCAATAAAGGAACAGAATGTTACGATAATCTCTGCAGTAACTGTTGAGAAAAAACAAACATATGCTGGAGTGACAGCTATCAATAAACATAGTGAAGACAAACAACACTCACTTATTGTGTCATCCAAGATGAAAGATAAATCAAGTGAGGAGTTGGAGGGATTACTCAGAAGGAAAGTGAATGTTAGGAACAGAGGAATAGGTGTAACAAATGTTCAAAAATTGGGGAAGGAAAAAATATTGATTAATTGTGCCTCAACTGAGGATAAGATTGCAATGAAGAAAGAAATTGACAAGGAACCGGACTTCACTATGGAAGAACCGAAGAGGAGAAATCCACTTGTAGTCTTGAAAGGAGTTATAAAAGGAGTCACTGATGAGGATATAAATGAATCACTCAAGAATCAGAACAGAGGTCTAAAGATTCAGGAAGAATTAAAAATAAAATTTAAAAAGCGAAACAGGAATAGTTTATTAACCAATGTTGTATGCCAGGTCTGTCCCGACACCTGGATTAAATTTATTGAAGCAGGAAAAATTAATTTAGGATATCAGCGCGTCGTTGTTGAAGACTACAGCCCGCTGATACAGTGCTATAAATGCCTTGAATTTGGACACACTCAAAAGTTCTGTGACAGGCCACAGAGATGCTTATATTGTGCTGAGGATCATGCCCTAACGGACTGCACTAAGTGCAAATCTAGAGAAACCCCAACATGTGCAAACTGTTCTGGCAAAAAGGACGTTGTGGATCACCCAGCGACAAGTAGAGACTGCCCGATTTGGCAAATGATGGATAGACGATCCAGAAGTTTCACGGACTATGGTAACTATTGCTAATCTTGATTTATTTGATACACAGATGAACTGCAATAAGTTAAACATATTGTATGCAAACTTACGCAGCATTAGAAATAAGCAACATGAGATTGAAATTATGATTGACAAATACCCTGATGTGGATGTACTTGTATTCAGCGAAACGTGGCTCTTCTCAAATGAATGTGGTTACTACAGTATAAGGGGATTTAATGCTATTTTTAACTGTAGGGATTCTGAAACAAGAGGCGGCGGCACGGCGATATACATAAAGGATAACCTAAACTTTAATTTGCTATATGAATCTGAGAAATATAATATGTTGATTATTGAAATTATTATTAATGCGCAACATCAGAAAGTATGTACTTTATACAGATCGCCTACGAATAATAGAGTTAACGAGTTTATTGATGAGCTTGATGGAATGTTACAGACCTATGATGGGATGATTATTATAGGAGATATTAATATTGATTTGTTGGATGATGATTCATTAACGACTTTTGCATACAAGTGTGTGATTGAGTCTAATAATTATAAAGTAATAAATAGTCTAAATCATGCCAATGCGACCAGAGTGACAACCGAATCGAGTACATTAATTGATCATGTTCTGGATGATTCTATAAGCAATACATTTTTAGTACAATTGAGTGATTGGCCGGGTTTAGATCATAAATTGTTGAATATACATGTGACGTGTGTTTGCTGTGCTGATGATTCAAAAATATAAATCTCCTTACCTACTAATAAATTAATATCTATTTTTCCGCTATCCAACTAACTCATTAACTATACCTAAGTAAATTCCTTCCTCATCAGTGTGGCGAAATCGTGTCTGTCTTCCCGCCTTTAGTAATTAAACATTGTATTTATAATATAGTACCTATTATACATAGAGATTATCATTATCGTGGCATTGTATCTGTGGTGGCGGGGTGAGGGGGCGTGGGTCGGTTTTGCGGTGTTGAGTTGTTCCCTCCGCGGAGGTGTGGGTGTATGTCGTGCTTCGCAGGTGTTGGCATCCGGGGTTGCCTAGTACCATGGGCTGCCCTTGATCCCATTGCTTTGTGGGGTGTGATGTATGCCTGCATTTCTGTGGGGGGGGGTGGCTCGGTGCTGCGGGGCTGACTTGTGCCCCTTTGCCTTGTCACCGCAGATATTGAGTTACGCTTTAATTTTAATTTAATTTAATTTAATTGAATTCTCTGATTGTGCATGCTGTAGACGCTCTTAATTGGGGAACTGGCCAGATCTTATTGTATGTTTGTAATTTATGTATTGTGTTGTCAGTTTTCTGTGAGTGTCTCTATGAAATAAAATAAAATAAAATAAAAATGTACACATTTCGACGTATGGTGAAATCAAAAAGAGAACGTGGATCACGTGGGCATTCTCTGGGGCAGCTTCTGTGCTACCAAAACCTTGTGGAGGGGTGGTTACAGAGCGGGGAGGACATGCGCACTAGCGACCCCTGCGCGAGCGCCCCTTACTACCATCTACCAAGTCAGTACTTCTATTCTTCATCATCTGAACTTCATCGGAACAACATCGACTCTGGTGGACCACTAAGCAGTACTGTCCCCCCAACAATAACAACGAGAAGCGACTTCTGGAAATACACAATATAGACACTCTCTGCTATACCATCCTCAGCCGAGGCAGGGTCTGAAGCAACCACCAACAGATTCCGTAATAGATTTCCGATTAATTTTGAAACCATACAAATTCATGCTTATGCCTTTTTTTTTTGTTTTGTCTTTAGAATATATTTATTTTTTTGTTAAATCTGTACTCATGTTTTATTTCTCAGCCATCTCATTCTTCCGATCCATGTCACATGTTACTAATATTCTCAAACCAAAGGAAAAACTAAAATTTGTTGAAAGAAAAATTGTCAACAACGCCCTATTTCGGGAACTAGTTTCCAATCGTTTGAAGGAAAAAGTTTGTAACTTCGAAGAATTCACAACTGTCCTTAGAGAATCTAAATTGGCGGCTACTACTGTAAAGCGTTATAGAATACGAATAAACAATGGTTGGATGACTTCTCACATAATGGATATGATAAATATTAGAAACAAACTATACTCTATACAGAAGAAACCTAATACACCCGAAAGCATTAAAAATAAATATAAAATTTATAAAAATAAAGTGTCTAATGAAGTAAGAAGGGCGAAGAGAATTTTTATGGAGTCAGAAATAGAGAAAACCAATGGAGATAGTTAAAAATTTTGGAAAATTATAAACGAGTCCTTTGGAAAAATTGAAAATAATAAAGCAAAAGGAATAGGGGAATTAGAGATATCTGGTCAAGTAGTAAATGATAGCAAAGATGTTGCAAATATTATGAATGAATATTTCGCTTCTATAGGTGAAAAATTGGCCTAGAAGCTTAAACAGAATCATAATAGTAATTGTGACCTGAACTTGAAAAGAACGGACTCCCCTCGTGATAGTATTTTCATTGCTCCAACTGAAAAATCAGAAATTTTGAGTACAATAAAAAACCTAAAAAACAGCGCAGCTAGTGGATATGATGAAGTAACGGCAATGGATGTAAAAATACTGCAGGAAGTTATAGCTGAACCATTGGCAGGATTGATAAATGAATCCATTTCTAAGTGTGAATTTCCTAATTGCTTAAAGACGGCGAATATAATACCTATTCATAAATCGGGAAGCAAAAAAGAGGCAGGTAACTATCGTCCAATTAGTTTGTTAAGTACACTTAGTAAGATTTTTGAAAAAATCTTACACACACGATTTGTTGCCTTCATCAATAAAAATTGTGGGTTTGATCCTTGTCAGTATGGTTTCCAGAAGGGAAGCAATACTTCCACTGCACGGATAGATGCTATGAACTACATGAGTAGAGAACTTGACAAGGGAAATTATGTAGTGCCTATATTTGTCGACTTGTCTAAGGCATTTGACACGGTGAACCATGCTACCCTCTTGTGCTCACTGAATAAAATGGGTTTTAGAGGCAACGCATTAAAACTGATCGAAAGTTATTTAAAGGAAAGATATATTATAACAAAGAATTTTGAAAACTCCAGTGAACGGTTGCCTGTCGAGGTCGGTGTGCCACAGGGATCAATACTTGGTCCATTGTTGTATTTATTATACATTGATGATCTTCGATTTGCTAACCTACAGGGGAAATATTTTGTTTATGCCGATGATACACTTCTGATTTATAGTGGTAGAGAAGCGAAAAGTTTAGAAAACCTGATAAATTTTGATTTAAATATATATGTTTCATGGTTGAATAGAAACTCACTGACAATTAATGCTGAAAAGACAAATTTCATGATATTAAAACAAAAGAATAAACCTCCTATTAGTCTTAAACTGGTTATAAATCGAATTGAAATAAAACAGAGCAATTGTGTTAAATACTTGGGACTTGAAATTGATGAAAAGCTATCATGGTTGGATCATATACGAACTCTTTTAAAAAAACTTGCTCCAATAATAGGTATAATGAGGAGATCTGACATGTTTGATACAAAGACAAAGAAAAAACTAATCTACAATGCTTTTGTGGTTCCTCGAATAGTCTATGGTATGGCTCTGTGGTCACAGTGCAGTTCTCAGCTCCGCGGAATAGTCCAAAGACTGATGAATAAAGCAATAAAAGTTATATTCAATTTGGGGCGATTCACAAAAACCACTGAATTGTATAAACTAACTAACATGCTAAATTTAAATGATCTCATTTTCATGGAAAAGGCAAAGATGATGTACAGAGTGAAGCATGGAATGATTAAATCGAACATGAATTTGACCTATAACAACAATACTCACAGTAGATTCACTAGAACGAGAGAGCACATAAGATGTGACACGCCGCGTACTAATCGAGAAAGGTATGGATTTCTTTACTCTGCTTCAAGATTATATAATTCATTGCCAAACCACATTAAGGAAGCTAATAGCCTTGGACTTTTTAATAAAAAACTGAGAAGGCAACTGATTGAAGAGAAGAAGTAATTGTGATTGTGTTTGTTATTTTGATACATATAGTTTAGAATAAATATTTCTTTGTCTTGTATCCCCTTATACCAGCAATACTATTGCTGTTTGGGGATTTCAAATTTTTTTATTGGTGAATTTATTTGTATGTGTTCAATTATTCAGAATGTATATATTAACTTTTAATAAAATTCTTTAATCTTTAATCTTAAACCCAAACACAACCTTATACAATTTTTGCATAAGCTAAAAGCTTGTGCCGTATCTGTTCTACTCTGTCTTCCTTTTTGATATTTTAAATGTAATCAAATAATTTTTTATAATATTCTTCAACAAAACCGAAGATATTATGGTATTTTTCAAAACTGTATAGAAGAATTCGTAAAGAAGAGTGTCAAAAGAAAGGTGTTGACGGGAGGAAGGGGGGGGGGGCAGAAATTTTAAACATAATAAAAATAGATTCTTGCTTTTGAAAACTTCACCAAATCATTTGACTGTCCTCCTTTTCATTGAAAATATTCCTTAACAAAATTGCGTAGATTGCAAAATATTTTGAATTCCTATACCAAATCTATAGATTGTCCTCCTTTTTCCTGGAAAAAAGTTGGTCACCTTATTATTATTATCATGAAAACAAAACATGATACTGTTCCGAAAAACGACAAAACTCTTACTTGGGTCAAGTACAGACGAGGTTAATGGGGATGCACTTTATCTAGAATGCACATTATCTCTTGAAAGATTCTGAAAAATGTTGTTTTAAACAAACCCATAAACTTTCTGTTGAGTTATTCTATCATTGATCTTCGGTACATTTATGCCTGTCTATCTATTACTATCAGTTAAAGTCTTATGTATGTATAATTGAAAATATTAAATTCTCGTGTCATGGTGTTTGTTATCATACTCCTCCGAAACGGTTGGACCGATTTTGATGAAATATTGTGTGCTTATCGGGTAGATCTGAGAAAAGGCCAATATCTATTTTTCATACTCATAAAGTTAAGCGTGGTCCAACCTAAATTATTTTATTTTATGGCCTCTTTTTTATGGTGAGGCATTAAAAAATACAGCCCTAAATTTTCACTCTTCACTCCTATTTTTGATAGCGATATTAGTATAATATATGGCAAATGTGTACGGCATAATGTATATGCCAAAACAACGTTTGCCGGGTCAGCTAGTAATATATAAGATTATATCTGACAGTAATGAATAAAAAGATAATTGGAACAGACCATTAGCAAGTTTTAGTTGTTTTGTCGTGTCACCTTTCTTCTTTCATAAATCAGCTTATATAATTAGATGATATTTATATTTATTTATGCTTTTGAATGATTGTAATTATTAGGTACCTTTTATGTAATTGTTTGTAATCAATGTACAGTAAAGAATGAATAAATAAATAAATAAAATATCTGAGTCTTTTTATAAACAAATTAGTTATCAGAATCTAGAGAATTATTTATCAGAAAGTCTTCAATGTTTTCTAACATATAGTAAGTAAATATAGCGAGCGATTTTTTGAAGTTTTTCCAGCTGCTACGAGTACCTATCTCAATACTGCAAAAATGTTTATGTCCAACATGAATGATAATTAATAGAAAGAAATGAATTAAAATAGGATGAAAGAAGGATGAAAGTGGCATAAATGCAGTGGAAATGAGATCGTTGAGAAGGATGTGTGGTAAAAGTCTGAGAGATCGTGTGCGTAACAGCGATATACGAAAGGAATGTGGAATGAAAGTTGGTGTAATAACAAGGATGAATGTAAATAAGTTAAGATGGTTTGGGCACGTGGAAAGAATGAATGAGGACAGAATGACTAAGAAGATATATTTGGCTGAGAGGAATGGTGCTCGGAGACGTGGACGTCCGAGGATTAAATGGTAAGATCATTTAAATCAAATCCTACAGGACCGTCACGTGTTGAGCATATTGAAAAGGAGATAATGCATGAGGAATTGTATGACAGTGACGGAAGCGAAAGATGTGTGCAAGGATAGAAGGAAGTGGCGCTCGATCCTTTCTGCCTACCTCGCGAGGGAAGCGGAGTGATGGTATGTATGTATGTATGTATGTTTGTAAATAACTTTATTGGGTTAAAAAAAAAACAACGGACACTGGATGATAATTAACCCTACTGCTGGTAGGAGGTGGCCTCTAACTCTAGATAAATGGAAAAGCTTGAAAGTGGAGATGTGCTAAAAGTGTATTTTTGCAAGTATTTATATCAAATATCAAAGAAAAAGTATTGAATCGTCCAAGTCAAAATGAAAAGTCCACGTTGCTGCAACCAACTGCAATCAAAGGAAAAATCAAGGATCTAAGAGATGTCGAAAGAAGGCAGATCACCTGGCTCCATGATACAAATGATTGGACAGAAATACGGTGCGTCGAGGAGCTGTGTTGGGACTGCCCAAGATAGACAAACATTTTCACAAGTTATAGTCAACGTCGGGGGGACCCGACACGACAAATTTAATGATAACGAAAAAGAAAAAAAAAACATTGTTAAATGCATAAATAAATCAATGGTTTCATTTATTAAATTAAATATCTAGAATCGTATGCAAGAGACGATTACGTCTCAGTAGAAATGACTCAGTAGAAAAACTTTGAAATAGAATAAGTTGGTGCATAAGCAGTTGTTGATGTAGCTGATCTTAGTTTAACAGAACCATGTTCAATCCATTCCACATGAATAGTCATAATAGTAATAATAATAATAAATCTCAGAAAACTAGGAGTAGATGACAGGTTCAAATATAGCATGCAGAAGGCTGTTCTTCTATCATCCACAAGGATAGTTAGAAGGTTTTTGTCCCTTTGGCTCCGTTAGTGATCTCCCATGATTGTACTATTTTCATAAGGCATCGTGGGAGAATCAACTCTAATAATGTTGGGGTTCTACATTTGGAATAAAAATTTATGTAAATTCATTCATTCATTCATCGCCTTCAACGCTCCTCTCGGGAGCACAGGGCAGAAACCAGCCTCCTCCATTCAGAGCGTCTCTGCGCCAATTGCGTCACCCCTTTCCACGACATTCCCTGCGCTCTGATGTCGTTGTCATAGGAACGGTGTATTGTGAAAGAGGGACGCCCGGGCTGACGGAACCCTTGCGAACGGGTTATTTAAAAAAAATATTGTCATTATTAATTTGTGTTATATATAAAATTTTACTGTTAATTTTATGTTGTATGCAAAGTGTATGTAGATTCCAATGATACTTTGTTAAATAAATGAGATATCTCAATAATAATAGGCGTTTAGGCGGAGGAGAGGGCACGTGGAGGAGTTTGTCGCTTAGTTGGGATCATGGTGGTCATGATCCTCAGCATTGAGGGACTGAAAAAAGATATTAAAAAAATAATAATAAGACTTGATACCTACTAGATGCTAGACGGAAGACGTTTTACTTGATAATATGTTTTGCGAAAACCAACTTTTTACAGTAGGTACACTGGAAAATCTGTTGAAAAGTGTGGTAGACTTTTCTTGCTGAAGTTCCACGAGTGTATTGTTAAAATGATTTGCAATCTTTTTTCTTCTTCTTCTTCTTTTTTTTTTTCAGAATCCTGAGCTTCTATGCCATTACTATATTATGACAGATTACATTGGTTCCACCACCAAATTTTATTACACTTTTGTTCCCAATAAGTATTTTTATCTTAAAAATAGTTTTCATTCTAGCTATTTGAATGTTCTACACTAAAAAAAAATATTAATTTCCCGTGGAGCACCCGGTAAATAAATAATTTCCCACCGTTTTTTCCTCAATTTTTCGGGTACCCTGCAAAGGCTACTTGTATGTATTAAAATCCATTGCACGCAGCTAGCTATTCTGCTGGTCCAAAATTAAAAAAAAAAAAAAAAACGGGGAAGCCAGCGGAACAACTAAATGTAGTAAACATGCAACCCATCCTCTTCGTGTCGTAAAAATTAAGACATTTGGTGGATGGGTGCCAAACCTTGCCCTTGAATTGAAGATGTAAAATCACATTACATCCCACATGTGGGGTAGCCAGCAGGCCAGCTACATGTAATAAACATGCAAGCTGTTATCTCTGTGCCAACAAAAAAGTAAGACATTCTATTATATTCTATTCTATTCTAGTCTTCTCAAGGCCATTCACTCGTTTGCGAGTGATTTAGGAAGTAAGACATTCAGGATGGGTGGCAAATGTCATCACTGTTGAATTTAAGATGCAAATTGTCTTTATTTATTCGAACATCTGTAAAAACAGCAGGGGCCGTAGACAAACCGTACTTAGTGATGGACTACTGGCGAACTTTTCGACAATCTACCTACATGTACCGTATGATTATACTATACTATACCATCACGGAATATCCCACAAGTGGGGTAGCCAGCAGATCAGCTGCATGTAAGAAACATGCAAACTGTCCTCTTCGCGCCAATATAAAATCAAGACATTCAGGATGGGTGGCAAACCTCATCGCTGAATTTAAGATGTTAGTTAGTTATGTTAGTTATACCATCACGGCATATCCCACAAGTGGGGTAGCCAGCAGATCAGCTGCATGTAAGAAACATGCAAACTGTCCTCTTCGCGCCAATATAAAATCAAGACATTCCAGTATAATGTCTTAATTCTTTCGAACACCTGCCTTTTACAGGACACTCGAAAACTTACGCAGAAGAGTGGGAGACCAATTCTTTACCGGGTGCTCCACGGGATAATTATGCGTTATTGTCGAAAATTCGTTTGTAGTCGATCGCTAAGTGCATGTTCGTCTAGGGGGTCAGAACACTCAAAAACTTACAGGAAAGAGTGAGAAACCAATTATGTGCCTTATTAAAAAATCTTAATAATAAATACTTATTCACTCAAATGATTTCAATAATTGATTCAAACAATAAAATTGTAAAGATGAAACGAGTGCTCTTATTGTACGTGAATTATTTCCTATAGAATTAGTGCGAACATTACAATGTATTAAGATTATATTATAAATATATCTAATTATAATTGGTAGGGATATTATAACAATGACATTAATCCTATATTGATCCGATGCCTGCTATCTTAAGATAAGCTTAAGATAAGCTTAAGATTAAATTCCTTAATACAAATCACATTGCTCCATAAATCTCCTAAGGTATTGTCACATTTACGATTTTTGCCAAGTTATATTAGAATGTCTTACTCCAAAAATAATTCCTAAATGTGTTAGAAAGTTGTACAGAAGGTCGATTTTAAAAAAAATTGTATGTAGAGTAGA
Source organism: Athripsodes cinereus (assembly GCA_947579605.1). Classification (NCBI taxonomy): domain Eukaryota; kingdom Metazoa; phylum Arthropoda; class Insecta; order Trichoptera; family Leptoceridae; genus Athripsodes; species Athripsodes cinereus. Next base: position 14,914,272 of record OX388326.1, read on the forward strand.
TATTACTTAGTAAAGAATTGGTCTCCCACTCTTTTCCGTAAGTTTCAGAGTGTCCTGTAAAATGCAGGTGTTCGAAAAAATAAAGATATTTTTTTTTAAAAGATTTATCTGGGTTTTTTGTTATAAACCCAAATACAACATTACATACCTTTTACAGAAAGCTTAAAGCTTGAGTCGTGAAAGGGGAGTTTGCCGACACCTGGGATCGAATCGCAAACCTCATGTTCATAAGGCCGAGACTCTACCAGGCTAGCGACGAACTGAAAAATTTACATCTTAAATTCAGCAGGTTTGCCACCCATCCTGATTGTCTTAATTTTTGTTGCCTGGGAGAAGACAGCTTGCTGGTTTATTACACGAAACTGGTCTGCTGGCTATCCTACATGTGGGATATACCGTGATGGTATATAGATTTGGGTTAATTGTTGAAGGGTGTTTGTGTTCACACTGTGAAAATTCATATTAAATAATTTATAAATAATTAAAAACACTGCTATATTTTCACTATATTTATTTAAACTCTAAGATTTGGGTTAGTTAGAAGAGATCGCGCCTCTGCGATAAACTCGCCCTCTGTATACTGATATTATCTGATTTTTCTATAAAATTTTATGTATTGTGAGCAATGTACAGTAAAAAATGCACGAATAAATAAATAAATAGATAATTATATAGGTAGATATGATACAATCAATATATAAGAATTAAGATCTCGCAGATAAAACTGAAATACGAATAATATTTCAAGATGTAATCGATTATGACGTAATTTTTGTATTGCACCATCTTACGTCATAATAATAATAATAATAAACATGAGCAATAAAGTCTGCGTTATTTAATCTCTATTGCATCACATGTATACAATAATAGCCAGTGGACAGTGAGCACATATAATACTTTCTAAAACCGTTGGGGTAACAAGGCTGCGAATAATTTAATGCAGATTTTGATCGAAAATACGTTTATTTATTTATATTTATTTATTTATACATAATTTACGGCACAGGCCATTTACATGTTAAAAAGACACATGTCATATAATTAATATACACAATAGTAACTCACATTGAAAATATATACAATATAAAACACACAACACAAAACTATAAAACAGAAATCGGAACAATGCAAAAACATTATAGAGAAGATAAATAACAAATCACAATAAAGTTATTACTGATTATGAATAAATATTATGGTCACTTTGAAACATAATGTTAATAATATGAGAAAAGAGAAATTTACTGAATTTACTAAATTTATTGCGCCCCTTGGAACAGCCCCTTCACACTTCGGATGCCGGTCTACTCCTTTATGTTTTGCACCCAGGATATCTGTATCCTACCAGGTCCTCGGCATCCCTTAATTTACCCCTACGACATCAGTTGGAGAACATCCACGTCAAGAATGTAAAACAGAATACAATTATCAAAAAATATCGGTTTATGCACTAGGGAATCCTTGGATTTTTTAGAATCTAAAACACTTAACAGTTTTTCAAAATAAAATATCAATAAAAACACAGATTCACATTTAAATCTCCAAGTTTGACAATGTTTACTTCAAAATGCATTGTTTTCTGTTTGTGTGTATATTTGTTCCTTAAAATGACAGCATAGAACATAATTTTTCCACCATTGTAAATGTTCATTCTTATCCAATTTATTAATGCAATTACCTTATTTACATTTTACATTTTACTCATTACCACACTAAATATTTGTTTTTGTTTCGACATTTTTCAATAATTTGACTTTTCTCAGTTTCTATTGACACTAAATATTATTAATTCTACATAATCATAATTAATCCATATTTTAACCCAGACAGTCCTGAAAAAATTTTTTTTTTCGGATGGTCTTGATTTTTTAATATGTGGTAGATGTATATGTAAAAATGTAGTAAAAAATAATAAAAAAAAAATTTCTTCATTTTTTAAAGTTTTATTGAAAAATATTCAGTGTTCGTTTAAACGTACAATAGGAACATATACCTCCTAAATACGAGTATATGAAAAAATGACAAAATCTTTGAAAATGTTGATTTATTTGTATTATTTTATTTCCAATGATTCGCCAACAGGCAAAGTGTACATACAGAGTGTCCCAAGAAGAAAGGTCAGGCAGAAGTCTTGAGATAGAGCACCCTTGCAGCTATCAGAATAGTCCAATATATGTACCTACCGCGATGTTTTTCAGTTTTCAATGAATTTTTTTTTCGTAATTTTGTAAAGCTTACAAGACATAAGTGGTCATCACACATCACATCACATTTTCTTCCCCTTGTCCAAGTTGGGTCGGGGGCCCGTTGCGCCAAGGTACCTCCTCCAGAGATCCCTGTCCACCGCTGTTTCCAGGACATCTGGCCACTCCAAACCAAGTCACACGTGATCGACACCTGCCTTTGCTAACTTCTTCTAGAGCGGCCCCCCATACAACCAAAAACGGTCGCCGTGACTAAAATATCAGCCACAAAATAATCCATACACATATTGTACATACAATGTTCACCCGCCGTGTTCTAAACGCTATAGTGTAAGGTTATATGACAAAATGTACACTCAATATCCACGCACTGCAACTAATTTGAGAATGCGTGATGTTAAGAACACAATGTAAAGGAATAATGTCTACGCGTCGTACCCAAATTGCCACTGAATGATGTTTAGTACACTAAGTGTACCCAAAGAAGTAGCCGTTATAGAAAAAGTTATCTCAAGGTCTTGGTCGTATAATAAGTTGACAGTTGTCAAAACAATACCAGTGTTGCTCAACATTGCACAGAAGGGGTATGAACAAGATTAAATTAAAATGTTCGATCTTGACAGAGTTAAGTGTTAACTCATTTCTATGAGTGATAAAAATTATATAATATTCATACCTGTTTTATCTACAATGTGAATTATGTATATATTTTTTTTTAAATATTTACCATCTTTTTTACTCTTACTCCAACATCGGTATGGAATGGAAAGTATATTAAAAAAAACACACACATACATATGTAAAACAATTTAATGTACATAAACAAAAATGATTTTGAAATAAATTATGTAATTTCTGTTGTAAATTCCTGCAGGTAGACTGGTTTAATTAGATGCAAGATATTGTAAAAATTGGTCAAATTTCACTTCATGATCTAATGGTGTCTTCAAAAAATGGTTTTAATTAAATCAATTGGTCATTTCCATTTCAATTTGCATATCTTCTTATTGTCCCAATTTTCTTATTTGTTTTTATCTGAAAATAAATAGAAGATATTATTCATTTAATAACTCTTTTTTCTTTGCAAATAATTTTATTTATTTATTTGTTTTATTCTTCTTGCACATCATCATTCATATAACAAATTAAATAAAGGAGTACACACAAGAAAAAACACAAGAACTTCCATTTCTTATAGGTATATGTGTAATGAATAATACTTACGCCTTTATTTTCAACCTTTGTTATGGTTAATAACACTATTTTGGATAAAAGTGTCTACTGTATTGTAAAATGTATTGTAAAATGATATTGTGTTTAATAAACAAAAACAAACAAAACAAACAAAAAAACTTCCTTCACAGTGCATGTCTTGTCTGCAAGATCGCATATATCTAAAAACATCAAAATACCAAATATTAAAAAATATTTTTACTCAAAGAAAATTAATTTACGTACATAATTATATCAGATACTGCCGCACAGTTTGACAACCATTTAAGGTCCATTAAACGAGTGTGGCCATATTGGAACAATGATACTAAATGCCAAGCCATTTCAAAAATGCAATTTATCTGATTATTACAACAAATTTGGCATAGATTCGTCAATATTTTATCCTAATTTTACCAATATCATTTGGTGGTATCAATTTCTTTAATTTTTGTAGTTACATAAATATTATAATTATAAAACAATATCTCCTACCTTCAGAATTCAAATGGCGTTCTTGTTTCTAGTGAATATTTTTATAAACTGCACAGTCAATCAACATCTCGCACTCAAAATGACGATGATCTCCGAAATACTTTATCACTTATTAGATCGCTTCCGCAATCAACGCCATTAATAATTTTACGACAAAACAACGATGCACCACACAGATAGAACGCAGCTACAACGAAACATGTCATCTATTATTTTCGTTTGTCGTTCGGATTTCTCCGTGTTCATGTTCGTGTTTTCTGTTGAGATGCGCGCGCGCGCTATAGAATATAGAATGTAGCTGTGACTAACCTTCCCCATTTTTAGGAACCGTTTAACAAAAAGTGCGCGCCCTGATACCAATTTGATCCCGGTGTAGGAAAACGAGTGTAGTGAATGTTCTCTAACTGATACCAAAATGGTTGTATGGGCCGCTGGTCTTCTGCCCTCCCCTACAGCCTCCAAAGATCTAAGTGATAATATGTCTTCCGGCATGCGGAGCACGTGACCCAGCCATCGCAACTGCGACCTCTTTATATGCAGGAATACTGGTTCCACCTTGAGAGCCTCACGAACATACGGTCTCTCAATGAAACCTCAGCCACTCCCCTGAGGAACCGCATTTCCGCTGCCTGTAACCTTGATCTCACGCTCTCCATGAGCATTCAAATTTGGTGTCCATATATGAGGATAGGCCGGTATATTTTCTTAAATATGGTCATTTTTGTCCGAGAATTCTACTCCCAGGTATTTTAATGTCGAGATCTGTTCCAGTTGGGCCGAAACATATCCTTCATAATTGGGTACTCCGTAGAAAACGACTACAGCTGGAGCTCCTACCCGTGATCTAGGTAAATTATGCAGAGACATTTCATCTTCATCTGTATTGTAATCGCATGCATTGTCGGGTGGAAGCATAAATATGTACACCATATCCTTCATTTGCTGTAGCATCCTCTTCAAGCATAGTCAATATTTCATGAACAGTCAATGTATGAAGATGGAAGTAAAAAAATATTAAATTAAGAATCAAAAATGTAAATGAAATGTGATTGCGACCGTACACATATACTTGGAAATTAGTATTGACAAAATAGACTGCGATATATCCATATTATTATATTATGACAATTAGTACTACAGACGTCACGGGTATGTTCCGGTTGTACGATTAAACGTACACCAATTTTTGGATGGTGATATGTTTTGCAAATTAAAAGTTATTTGATATTTAAATTCGCACTATCAATAATTGCATATTTTAATATAAGGACATCATAATAATAATTAAAATATTTAAAAATAAATAAGTTTTCTCGACCTGAAGATGGCAGCGACATTGTTATAAAATTAATTACTAAGTTCAAATCTCTAAAACACGCCCACTTATTCCAACTGACAGTTATAAACTAATAGATGTTATAAAATATGCCTCTCTTATGCAGCTAAACTAGAAAAATCATCCCTATTATTTTGCATTAAAGCAGAAACATCACGTGAACAAGTGATCGACAAGTGTTCGATAAAACGTACAGCCGGCTTATCTGGGTTAAAGACTGTGTGCTACTTGACGTCCCATTTATTTTTGTTTGAAATAATCTCATAAATACTCGTTTATTGAAAATTTGACAGTATAACCTACTATCGAATTGACTTGTGATCCATTGACTTTTTTTTCTCCTGATACTGATAGTTGTGTTGTTCTTTTTTTTGACTTTTTATTATGATTGTTGTGTCTTAATATTCTATACTTGTATATACATCATATGAACTATGTATGTAAATATATAACATGTAAAAGGCTAGCGCCGTGAATTGTTAATAAATAAATAAAAAAATTAACAAAAATTTATAACTGTCTGAAAATTACAACTTCAATTTCATTTTGACCGATTTCACCAAGCCCGATATGATGATGTCATATTTTTATTTCCGATCGGCGTGTGTAACATAATCTTAATATCATCTAAATACCTAGTATCTTTAGATATTGCACCATTAAATGTTATACTCTTGCTTTGCAATAATAATAGGTAATATATTGCGCGACATATTATTATCCTTATACAATATGTGATGCAATATATTAAAATGTATGAAATTTGCTGGGAGATTTTTGTGCATATACATAACATATTATGACTGTTTTCTTTGTTCGAATCGCATTTTTATGGAAGATATTATAAGATACAGTATGATTCAAAAACTCAAATAATATAACTTTTTGTTTATCAAAGAGGAAACACTATGAAAGTTCATTTTTAAATTTAGTTAATAAAAATAAAAAATGAAACATTGTAAACTTTCATTTATTGTTATATTGATAAGAAGCTTTTCGGACATACGTCCATAAATATATATATTTAGTTGTAAGATTATTACTGAGGATGGACGTAGTATGTCCAAAAAGTTTCTTATCAATATTTTTGGTTTGCTTTTATTTATTTTTTGGATAAACATTTATAATTACTTAAATGTTGGTATTTTAAGGTAGTGAAAGACAATGATCGAAGAATGTTTTAATATAAATAAAAATGACGCGTGTTCACAGATTCATGGTACATAGTACATAGGAACATTGAAAAAAAAACTAAATAACTCGCAATTATCATGTAAATATATAGGTACAAATAATAGCAAATGACGATGAAATTCATTAATTACATGTGTAGAAAAATATGCTATCCTACAAATGGTCAAAGAAAGGAAGATTGAGGGCCGTAGAGGGGTTGGAAGAAAGTGGCTTTCTTGGCTTCAGAACATTCGAGAGTGGACCGGGATAAGAGGTATGGAGGAGCTATTTTATGCTGTCCAGAATAGAAAAGATTTCTCCCAGGTGATCGTCAACGTCGGGGAGACCTGACAAGACATGTTAAGAAGAAGATATATAGAATTAAATAAAAATCATTAATATTAATCAGTACACTAAATAAAAATGACTAAAATTGTCACAAAAGCTACCACAAACGCCGAATATACGGAAAAGGTGAAATCCATGAACGGTTTTTCAAATGTACGTACTTTTCAAGTTTGTAAATAATTAAAATAAAATTATAGCACCTTGTATATATATTCAGTGTTCCATGTCGTTTAAAAATTTGCATATTATTTATACAGGGTGCACTACTTCTCATAAATTCAGTCCCATGTATCCAAACTGAAACCTTCATCTAGATATATTATTATTTGCATACATTATCAGCCTAACCTACTAACAAAATATGGAATAAATACTATTCCAGCTATTACGCCTGAGTAAGTGACACTTCACTAACACAAAACGTTATTCCGACTTAAGAGTTGGGTTAACAGTTCTTGGATAGGTGTTCATAATACATTCATGCCATTTCATTTATGCACTCATGAATATGTGCGTAAAATCATAAAATAAATGAAATGGAACTTATATTTTCACATTACATTACAGATACTAAAATATTTTTAAGGTCATTCATTCGTTTGCGAGTGATTAAGATAATTTATATTTAATAAATAACTTATTTATATAAATTATCTAAAAAAATAACCTATTACAGTCGATTCCGCTTAATTGGGACACATCGGGACTTGGGCGTTTTGTCCCAATTAAGCGAAGTTCACTTTTTTTAAATAAATTTATTTGGTTTTGGCAACTAAGGCCATTAACCAGTAATACACACATAAAATTAAACAATGTAAATACACCTTTTTTTTCAATAATTTTATTTAATAAACTCTTGGAAACTGTAAATTACATAATTATAGGTAATATACATTATGATATTAATAACAAAAATGTAATATAAACTTTTAAGAAAAAAAAAATCCTAATTAAAATAATGAATGGGTACCTTACATACAATTTAATTCAATGCTAAAATGAAAATTCTTTGTACATGTTTTTTCTTGAGAATATGTATAACATAATATGTGCTGTTATCTTAAATTTATTGTCCCAATTAAGCGGAATATTGTACCAATTAAACATATAAATTTACTATTGGTTTCTTGGTTTGGTTTCTGTTCTTTGAGATTTGTCCCAAATAAGTGGTGTCCCAATTAAGCGGAATCGACTGTATTTATTTAGTGTGCCCCCTCCCCTGATTTGTGATTCTGAGACACACCACTGATATAAATAAATAAATTAATCAAATTTTATTTGGTCAAAATATATTCTAGGTACAGGTGTAGGTGTAGGTGTAGGTACTATGAGCATAAATGCTTACAGAGAATACCAAAAGGTGAGCTTATCACATATGCGATTTCAGCCAGCCAACCCGGAATATTGAATATAATAAATTATTTAATATAAAAATAAAATACACCAAGATAAAAATACATAAAAATAAATACTAAATCAAACCGATTAGACATTTCGATTGGAGAATCATGTTTACACAATGTAACACCGTGCAAAATCTTATCGGAAGAAATGAGAAAAGAAATATTCTAAACTATGTAAATAAAAAACATGGGATGTTCATGTGGCAAGGCGAGAAAATGGCAGGTGGACTTCCAGAATTCTTGAAAGAAGACCGTTGGGGGACAAAAGAAGTGTTGGAAGACCCTTAAAAAGATGGATTGACAATTATTTGTCCAGGTGATGTCGTGTTAAACAAAACAGTGGTGTCGTGTTGCTCGAGATTGAAAAGTGTGGAAAAGTTGTGAAGAGGCCTTTATCCAGCAGTGGAGAAAAGAACGCTAGCAATTTATTTTAAATAAAATACAAAAAAGAGATTTTCAATTTATTTTTTTATTTTATTTATAAACCAAGCAAAACATGCAAAAATGGCACATATTACAAAAAAGGAAATTACAAATTACATCAACATATTTGATGACCAATGCAGTTTGCAGATATTACACGTGTTTAATAATCTACACAAAATGAAAATAAAACAAAAATTCATCAAATTCATTCAACAAAAATTCTAAAGAGATTCATGGCTTATAATTTAATCTGGGATAATTTAAGACACGCATAGTTAGACAAGTCTAAATATGCATTTTCATTCATCTGAGTTTGGTTGAATATGTTTTACTGGAGCAGTATTGAGTACTCACTTGGGGATTTTCACACATGATAATAATGTAGTTGTTGTTATTATGAAGAATATTAAAAATACAACTTTTATAATATTATGTACCTACATATGTGTTGTGGAATTCTCAAGAAATTATTTTTCGAGAAAATTACCGAGAAATTTTTCGGTCAATTTCTCGAAGTGGAGATTTTCGGAGAGTTATTGTATATTTTGAGGCAGATATATTTTTGATGATTGATAAAAAATACCACTAGGAAAAATTATGGAGAGAAATTTCTCTTCCATCATAGGAGAAATTCTCGGAGAAATTTCTCGTTCTCGAGAAATTTATTTGGAGAATTTTCTCTACTCACATCACTATGTACATGTACGTAGATAATATTTGAATTAAATAGATTCCATATGAAACATGGATGGAAGCAGCATGATTGCCATCTTCAATCATCTCAAATGTTCCTTTGGGAAGTATAGAGAGCTAAACAAACAACGTACATTTTGAATAATATTTAGTTTTACTGCGAGACATTGCCTCAAGGCAATATGTACGCCTTTCTTTTTGAACGCGGCGGCAAAATTGCCATACACACTTCTCAGCATTATACAACTAGATTAGTCTCCATAATGTGATCAGTCATGATCACATAAAAACTTAACAGCTTTATGCCTGGATTAATTCTCCTATCCAGATAAACAGGATATCAAAGGATTAGGTTCAAAACGCGGGTTCTTTAATCAGCATTGTGTCAGAAAATCTGTGTTCAAAAACTTTCTAACAATTTGAAAAGCATTATTTATAATGAATTTTTGAATTTTGATGTAGGTAGGTATAAATTTAACGGTAACTCTTATTATTTTCGTAAATTATTTATTTAAGATTTCGGAGTTGTAGCTGACATAAATAAAAGGTATTATTTATAAACGGATCTAGAATGCCAAATATTTTTTATTTCTCCTGCTAGTTCTGTATATATTAACATATTGTTTCTGCGACTATTTATGTACAGATTTATTTTGACAATAAAGTGTTCATTATCATTATTTAGTTATTATCAATTATCTTTAGACCATATTTCGTTGAGAGAAATATAATAAAAAAAGACACTTCAATACAATCTTCATTGAGTAATCCATTCTTTGTTTTAATTCTTTTTTAAATTGAACAAAGTTTAATTTTAACGCTTTCATATTGGCGGTTAAGGATCACTTTCTCACTCAAAATTTGACACCTGTTTTCTTGTCCCTTTTCCTATCCATTCTTCTCCATTGAACTTCCTCTTTTCCTGAAATGCTCCTTTTTGTGAACGTTTCATGAAAGAAGTTAGTTGGAAGAATCTAGCCTCTTCATCTACATAATTATATTAACACGGGAATTCGCTCAAAGGATGAATGGTAAAATAAGACATGATAAAAGTTATTATGAAAATTCCCCAATTGTACACCAGGTCCGATATCAGGCCTCAATACTTTTGCACAGTGCTTTTATTTTAAGGAAGTTCAATAAATCAATACATTTTATAGCATGCAGTAGCTCTGTAATAAACAATACGACAATTCAAAAACTAAAAAAGTACAATTCACTTCGAAGACCTTTTATTTATTTATATGTTCTTTTCTTTGCATTGATTTGAAACAAATTTACATATAAATATACTTATATAAGAGACGCGATTTTTTTCAAATTTTTGTGGAGATTTTTGTTTGATTTTATTGGCACTTACAATGTGGTAATCACGAAATATTTTTAATGGTGCAGTACATGGTTACTATAACGAAATATTTTAAAAATGTTTCCTGAAGATGTCTACAAGCGTAAGCGAAAACGTTCGGATTTAATATCTGACATAGTGGAAATTTAACAGTGTTTAATAATACTTAAATTGACAAAAAAAACTCTTGAATTATTGAATCTCAATTTATTTTTGGATTCGGATCTTACAAAAATTTTTTATATTTTTTTAGCAAGAGGGAATGTTTTAAATGTTTCTAGAATAAAAAAAAAACTGTTATGATTTAAGCCTAAAGTTTTCTACGCGAATTCAGTCGAGAAACAGCGGTGAGGTTTGATGCCTATTTTATTGTCGCTAACATCAAATTATACTCAATAATTAGGATAGCCAGCGAACTACATACTTGCATGTGTGCATAGTTTGTCCTCTATAATCAATTAAATAAAACACTTTCAAAATGGGTGGCATTCCTCATCATTGCTGAATTAAAAATGTCTTACAGAAGTCAGGCAGAATCTTCCAGCGAACCTTATAATATGTTTGTTAAACATGTAGAAGGCAGGTGTTCTAAAAAAATAAAGATTTTTTACATCTTTTACAGTTTGCCACCCATTCTGAGTGTCTAATTTTTTTTATGGCACGGAGAGGATAGCTTGCATGTTTGTTACATGATCTATGTATACATATAGCTGACCTGCTGGTTACCCTACATGTGGGATTTACCGTGATGGTATAGATAGATAGATAGATAGATTTACACGTTTTAGCATACAGTGAGTTAGATAAAGTAGAATGCAAGGAACATACAAGAGAAATAAAAAATAAAAAAGCTAACACCTGCTCTAAACAGAACAATCTAAAATAACAGAAAAGAATGAAAGAATAGGTGTCATACAAAAAAAGTTTTGCCGTGAGAATTAGGCTTTACTCTGCGCACTTAAATCATTTCCACGCAAGACTCAACCAGGGGTAATGCACCATAAAATACGAGAGCCACTTAAAAATGTTATGGACTAAAGCACAAATAATAATAATAATATTATTATTAACATAATCTAACTAAGTATATAACACTGTATATGCATCACTACTCAGTACCCGTCAAACATAATAAAAAGTCATTCGACCAAATATTTGTGAGTGTTTGAATATGTGTATGTATGAATGTATTCAGTTTTTTATTTTGAAATTTGGTGGTAAATTCAACTTAACAGCTTCCAAGTTCGAAACAGGTTTACTTTAAAAGAGCGAATGGGAAGTTTGAGAACAAGATATTTATATACCTCGCTACCTTAATGCAGAACTAGCCTAAGTTAAAATTTTGGTGAAACCGAGTTAAGTGTTAAGAAATAAGAAAAGCTAATAACAGTCGGCCGGTGTGGCGTAGAGGCAACGCTCTTGCCTTTGAGTCGCGAGGTCCCGGGTTCGATTCCCGGCCAGGGCAGATTGAGGAATGACCTTTTCCAAGTTGTCCTGAGTCTGGGTGTTACATGTATGTGTGTTCAGTGCATTGTATATATGTGTATCGTCGCGTTAGTACCCATAATACAAGATTCAAATCTTAGTTTGGGACTAACTCGATCTGTGTGAATTGTCTATGCATGTTATGTTAATAATTATGAACTCAGATTGTAATCTAATCGCTCGGGAGTACCTCCAGAGCAAAAAAACCAACATAAAAAATAATGCATGTCAAAATTTGCTTTAGATATTTGAAATATTTTGTTTTTATTACAAAAACAAAAACAAAAAATCACCCCAAAACACTAAGACTAGTTTTCCATTAAGTAGCGACCTATGCATTTTTGAAAAATCGCTTAAATAAATCAATAATTTATCCCGTGGAGCACCCGGTATAGAATTGGTCTCCCACTCTTCTCCGTAAGTTTTCGTGTGTCATTTAACAGGTAGGTGTTCGAAAAAATTAAGACATTTAACATCTTAAATTTTGCAAATGTGGTTTGCCACCCATCCTGAATGTCGTGATTTTATATTAGCACGGAGAGGACAGCTTGGATGTTTATTATATGCGGCTGGTCTGCTGGCTACTCCACTTGTGGGATATGCCGTGATGGTATAGTAGTATAGTAGTAGAATTAGAGAAGAATGACAAAGAGGATATTCTTGTCTAAAAGAAGGGGTGTCAAAAGCGGGCATCCGAGATCCACGTAGTTTGATCCCGTGGATCAAATTCTCAAGGATGGATGTGTGTTGAGTAAGAGAAATCGACGTCCGTGCATGAGAATGAATGTAGAAGAAGCGAATGATGTATGTAAGGATAGATCTACATGACGTTTCGTTCTCTCTGCCTCACTCACTTGGGCATGGCGTGAGGGTAAAGTATAGTATAAAATAAGAGTTTTTCTTATAATACAAAAAAAAAAATCAAAGTACCTACTTGATTTGACCCAAAAATAACCGGGTAAATTACTCTAGTACAATAAAACATTTATTACTGGGGCATATTTCACCTGAACTGCCGCGTAAACACGTCATGTATTTCACCAAGTTTATGTGTATGTTCATTATTATTATTTTAGTAACAAACATACGAACGTACTAAAAAAATAAACTATTTTTCATATGCTGGGGATGGCTAGGAGAAATTTGCAATAAGCCCAACTTTTGATATTTTTTGTTGTCTATTTTTTTTTCGTTGGAATGAAAAGGACAGCTCGAATGTTTACATATGCAAGTGGTATGCTGAATACCCCACATATAGTTTAAACTTTGATAGTATACCAAAAATAGAGAGAGAGAGAGGGAGACGAGAGAGAGAGAGAGAGAGAGAGAGAGAGAGAGAGAGAGAGAGAGAGAGAGAGAGAGAGAGAGAGAGAGAGAGAGAGAGGAGAGTTCTTGAAACATCGTGGAATTTACCTGTGAGTTTTCGGTTTTTTTTTTTAATTAATCGGTTTGCGACAGTGGCGTGTATTCCATATATGCATAAAAATACCGCTTGCCCACTAGAGAAAAGCTTAATAATGTCTAAATTTGTCAAACAAAAACGATAAGATCTCAAAGGCTCTATTTTTTTTAATTTCTTTTTTAAAAGCCAAGAAAAACATATAGTCATTTGGTACATATAACATATAAATCAGAATGTAAAAAAAACTGTATTATATTAATAATTTGTTGACGAGGGGGAAGGGGTAGAAATAAAAAAAAATGCGTTTTCTTGAATTCATGTATCAAATAATGGAATAAATAAACAAATTCATTATGAAAATATGACCTACATAAAAAAAAAATTGTTTAATGCAGTCATTTGTGTACGAGATATACCTACAAAAGATTCTTAAAAAAAATTAAAATTCTAAATGTGCGGTAAAAAAGAAGCAATAAAACAAATACGAAACAAACTGTAAGGAAAAAGGTAAAAATTACACTTAAAAAATAAACAAAAGAGTATCAGAATCAAAACAAAAGAAAATCACTTGCTAAAATACAGAATATAAATAAACTGTGTCACAAATTGCGGTGGAGTTAGAAGGTGGATTAAAACAAAAACGCAAATAACACTGTATTACAAAGAAGTAGAGAGATTAATATGTAATAGGTATGAGAAGAAATAAATAAATAAATAAGAAAAGAAAAAAAGTTTATTTTCTAGAGCTGTCATCTAAATTCACTTTCGAATGACTCGACAGTAATATTTCGTCAACATTTTTAAGTAGAAAACATAATAAAACCCATACGGCGCTAGTAGTAGGTACCTAGTAATATTTAGATATTGTGTACATAGATACATGCTGCACAATATAAAGAAGGGGATGAACAGAAATCTGCTTTAAATCACAGATTATAAAATTCACAGATGTGGAAAAGAACAGATTTTTTTCACAGGGACTGTTTTCTTTTGATGAAATTATCTGATGTGCAGTGTTGGTACATTCTTGAATGCATATAGCATTTTTAACCCTCTTTTTACCAGTGTGCTGCACAAGCACAAACGGCGAATCTTATTAAATATAAATCACCTCAATAGACAACAAAAAAAATGGTTTTTAAACTTTAAATTGCATTTTTTTGTCATTTCATGCGTCTATTTTTCTTATATTTTTTTATTGTTGAATTTCCATGCAATTTTGTTACAACTTCACTGTGTTTGTAACGCGTGATCAAACCAACCGATATCATTGTACGAACACATCATGATCAACCTCTGTAAAAAAAACTGTAAGAGGAAATTTTCATTATCATCAAAAAATACACATTTTCACAGTATATAGAGAAGAACTTCAAAAGTCTGTAACTTGATTGAGAAGCGTGTACATATCTTCGAAATGAAAGAAAATATGCCTCATATTATTATTCGTGGACTTATTATTATTATCTTTTTCTAGATTATTGATCAGGTGAGGTTGTAAACAAAAGTAAGTGATACTTTCAAAGAGCGTTTTCACGCGATCCTGATCTTTAAGCTATTAACCGCATAATAATAACTCGGTGAACCCAAATATTCATTATTTTTTTAAACAACAATTGGAATCGTACGAGTATCAAACTTCTAGGTAAGTATACATAATTATAACATATTTTCCATTGATGGTATTTTGTTTTGAATTAAAACAATCAGTCCTTTTTTCTATCCCACAAGGGACTAGATGGACAGAAATTATAAAATAATAATATTCTATTATAAGAGAGTACATTTCTTATATTATTTACTAGCTCTTTAAGCCCAGCATCGTTCAGAGATTAGAACCATCGTCATATTGATCTAAGACTGATTAAAAAACATTAAGGGTTTCCAGATGGATATATATATATGGACAATTTGTAAAGCGCCGTTTACTCATAACATGACCTCAAGGGCGCTGTATATCGTATCCATCACCCGAAACTCCCAGCAAAAAGGTGTGTCTTCAGCCCTCTTTCAAAACTCTCTCCATTCATCTCCTCTCGCAGACACAGAGACAGAGATGAGCTCTTATATTATCCAGACTCAACGAAACAAAAAAAAATCAAAGGAAGAGATCTAGATAAATTACCTTAAAGGCTCTCTCAGACAAAATCCTCCCCTAAATTACAACCCTTAATGTCCCTTGGAGGAGATAATCACTATTATAATATTCTTACAAACTATGTTCTTAAGAGTTAACGTATTGCTACATACTAAAATACTTAACACTGGAGACAACACTTTACAATTCATTATCAAAGTAGCGGAGCAATTCAAAATAATAGTAATATTCTTGACAAAACACTAAGGGATAGAATCAGAAACACAGTATTACGTGAGGTTTGCGATACAGAATAAATTATCACATGGGGCAGGAAAAGGTAACACTTCTGGCTCGACCACGTAGAACGGATGAACGGTGTCAGACTCCCTCAATTAGTCGCAAATAACGTGCCAATGTGAACTCGCCAACCTGGAAGATCTGAAAAAAGATGGCGAGACATTTGGAGCTCTGTGTCCTAGGAGAGAAAATGAAAAACAAAACCAAGGGACAGAGTTCTTGAAAAGCCTCCTCCAACAAAAGGAGTGGACATGCACAAAATAAATATGAGTTCAGCGGCTCAGTCACCATAATATTATTATGATGGATCCACTGGTAGATTTCCAGGTCGACGAAGATTGAATAAAAAAAATTAGTTCTGTCTTCAAAATATATCTAAAGCAGATATAAAAATGTCTAAAGCAGAGAATTAGTGCACATAGGATCGTTTTAAAATATTTATGTTGCCATTTCATTGTCCCAAAAATAACGAATACTTTCATACACAAAGAGTAATATTATTTTTCTTTCAAATTAAACCAAAGGGAATATTGATAATATTTACTTACTAAATATAAAAGATTATATTTCTTTTTTCAGTTGTTATATAGTAGAAATGATAGTATATAATGTAAAGCAAACAATGGAGGAGAATAATATTAAGAAAATAATTGTTCTCGTTCTATAAAAAGGAGACATTCACAATGGGTATGTTGCAATTATTTCTCTTGAACGATTATGCCCAAAGGATAGACAATTGTGGACATAAAGGTTTTTCTATTGTAGACAGTTATATTTTGATTGGTCACTAAAATTATATTACTTACGTACTTTCATAAATATTTTTGATTACAAATAATATATATATGAACTTATTCATTGCTCGTATCTCACGTATCTCACTTTTTTTGCTTGTCGTCTAGTGTCTTTTACAAGTTTATACCCTAAATTTTAAGAATACCCCAAAAAAATTGAATAGAATGGACAAAAAATATTGAAATATTATGTTTTCTGATTCGATTTTTTTTTTTAATAAAAGTTTTAATAAAAGCTCTTATATTTTTTTGTTGGGATGGAGATGAATCACTGGTCAAAACAACGCTGTAAATTGGGAAAAAGTATCCTTCTCTAGCGCCAGTTCTGCTGGTGTTCAGTTTGACAATCAGCGATAGAATGTCAATAACCCAGATTGTCAACGCAATTATAAAGATGGTTGCTGTTGCTGTTAGTTGACATAAATGCCCAACAGATTTATTTACTTATTTACATAATAGTATATCAACAGGCATATAATACAAATTACAGCAATACATATACACAAAAATAGAATCAAATAAATGCACCCCTTTTAGGCAGATGCCCCTTCAGATGACAAACATAATAGTTTGAAACGGGAGCTGGTGGGATTGGTGAGTGAAATGCACTTGAACCCGCCCGGACCGATTCGTAAACATCTGAGCACCTTTCCTGTTCTCTACTTAAAGAAATTTGCTTAATCAGGCGGTTGTGTAAATAAGGTTTTTTGTCGAGTAATACTCAGTAAAAAATGTGTATTTACATATTTTTTATTTATTTATTTATAAATACACAGTATACATTGATATAACAACAACAAAATAATATTACACATAGTAAAATGCTCCCTCAATAAGCAACCAAATGCTTGTGTGGAGGGTCGGATCTTAACTATAATATTAATAATGCTGGCCTAAAACTTTTACACTTAGCCCAGCATTCGATTCCACCTATTCATCATACTGTTCTGCCAATGTTATATTATTTGCTTTATTTAGATAAATTGACGAAATGCTGTTCGGAGCCATTTACACTCTGGTCAGCATTGATTTTGAAATAAATTTTACCAATTATTGTTCTCTGACGTCTCTCTGAAAAATTTTATGCTTTTGATATGTACATGTACTAATTGTTATTTTGACTGACGATTCCAAGTGTCCGGTTGGACCTAGGGATGATAAACAAATAAATAAATAAATAAATAAATAAATAAATACACATATCAGAAATTTTATTCAAAATTACAATCATCAATGAAAAATATGCATATTAATATTAAAAAAGAAAGATTCAAAACTAGCTAGTAAGTACCTACCTATGTAATAAATTAAAATACTTGTAAATATTATTTAAATTCTTCTTAATTATCAGCGATTTTTCACTGTGTTTAACTTTCATCTGTTATTTTTTGTTGCTGTAGGCTTTCATTCCATCAGTAACAATATGTTCTACAGTGGAGTCCCATATATCTGGATTTGGCGATATGACGGTGCGGGACGTGATAAAGTTGAAAGACGTAGGATTACCAGGGGTTAGCTGATGTTACCAGTGCCTGGATTATAATACAAACATATTGAGATCGTGCTCAGTGTGCTAGATTTAAGAGAGCGTCATGAATTATTATTACAATTGTCGTGTCATATTTTTTATTCATGATTGTATTGATATTTTTATTTTATTTCATATTTATTAATAACATAAGCAATGAGATTATTTGTAGCCATTAGGTCAAAGGTTGGCTAAAAAGTATCTTATATTGACTGTGTAATACTCTAACTATACCATCACGGCATATTCCATAAGTGGGGTAGCCAGCAGACCAGATGCATGTAATAAACATGCAAGTTGTCCTTTCCATGCTAACAAAAAATAATACATTCAGGATGGGTGACAAACCTCTTCAAGTCTTTACTTTTTCAAACACCTGGAGAAATGGTAATACTCGACACGCTAGTGTCAACTGGATGCAGATGGCTTGGGTTGAGGTGTTTGAAAAGGAACGGCGGAAACCTTCGTCAGGAGTGGATGAACTGAGGAGAAAACGAAAGGAGAATAAATTCTTCTGTCATTGCAAGTGTCTTCATCATCATCATCATCATCATCATGAACTCGACAGCCCTGGGTGGGCCTTGGCTGAATCCAGTAGTCTCTTCCACTCTTGTCTGTCCTTTGCTTTTGTCTTCGTACAAGTTTGTTGTGTGATTGTTCGTATGGATGCCTACTAACTTGAATTGTCTATAACTAAATAGTGCCCGTCCATTTATTTATACATGGTTGTTTTTATTGATGATATTTGGTTGCATTTTTGTTGTTGTTATTATTTTAGTTATATATATTTGAATTACTTAACACCAATTTGTGAATTTGTATGTTTAAATATGTATATATATTGTAAATGGCTATATGAGCCGTAAATTGAATAAATAAATAAATAAATAAATAAATAAATAAATAAATAAATAAATAAATAAATAAATAAATAAATAAATAAATAAATAAATAAATAAATAAATAAATAAATAAATAAATAAATAAATAAATAAATAAATAAATAAATAAATTAATAAATAAATAAATAAATAAATAAATAAATAAATAAATAAATAAATAAATAAATAAATAAATAAATAAATAAATAAATGATTTAATAAATAAATAAATAAATAAATAAATAAATAAATAAACAAACAAACAAATAAATAAATAAATAAATAAATAAATGATTTAATAAATAAATAAATAAATAGATAAATAAATAAATAAATAAATAAATAAATAAATAAATAAATAAATAAATAAATAAATAAATAAATAAATAAATAAATAAATAAATAAATAAATAAATAAATAAATAAATAAATAAATAAATAAATAAATAAAAACTTTCAATTGTTAAACATGTTATGCAGTCTAAACTCTGTTTTGTCATGAATGTAAAAATAAACCTCAAGTTTTACCAAGTAGGTAGGTACCTCATATAAAAAAAATGATGAATTAAAATTTTTAAAGATCTTTAGTGAAATTATCAACTAAGTCCGCATTATTTTCAAGAAAAAGTATAACTTCAAGTTTCTAACATATTATGAAAATAAGCGTGTATGTGTGCGTGTATTTTTCTTTGTATTAATCTCTTTTCTTTCTGTTTTCAATTGTGTTTGATAATGTGCATTTTACTGTACTATTGTTATGTGCATCACTTATCGAAAAGGTGATAATGATGATGATGATTTTGGATGATTTTATTTTGACGCCATTTAACAGTCCCTATAGATAATCTCAAGGGCGCCAGTGAAGAGTTCAGTTTTTAATTTGCTTCTGAAACTGGTGACAGTCTGACTATCTCTCAATGGCACCGGTAGGCGATTCAACATAACCGGTCCAACAACAAAAAAAGCCCCTCTCACAGAAGTTAGACTTAGTGAACTGTGTCATGCTGAGTGATGATTTTTTTCAACTTCCAATAAATAAATATCTACTAAAAAAGATTCTGCCTCAGGTTCGTATCGGAAGTGAGCCTGGTTTGAAATTTTCTGTTGGCGCAATAGTTTCGAGTTGTGGCCCTGTGTGTTAGTTATGGGGACCGCGGCGTCTCTGATAAACCTTCATGGGATAAAGGGATTTGGACTGTTTTCAGAAATATGCTACGTCTTATGGTGACCACACGTTTGTTAAAAAAAATCCCTTTTATAAACAACAACAATAAGAAAAACAGCCAGCAGCAACAAGACATCGCAACATGGTATTATATTATGTGTGCTAATACAAGATGGTGACTGACTCATGTTTGTGTTATATAATATTTAATCTGGGATAAAGGTGCGTATAATATGAATAAATCAATATTAGGTAGGTATAAAGGTCTCAAAATCCATACGATTTATTGGCTTGGTAAAAATACACATTAAAATATAATATATTATAATAAACTGAATGGTATGTAATTTTCTTAAAAAGTTTTCTTTTCAGTTCAGTAAAACAGATTTCTGCTGTTTCCAGATGGGTTTGGTTCAAGTTAAGCGAGGAATGCTTGGATATCTTATATTTTATTGACACGGAGAGAGTGATTTGCATGTTTACTCTGTACACTTAGCCCTTTAGCTATCAAATTTGTGGGAGATGTCGTGATGGTGTGAATGAATTAAAATTAATAAAATGTTTTTTATTACAAAGAGAAACTTTTTTTTTATTTTATCGGGAGATTATCAATCGATGATTGAACAAATAAAATCAGTCACTAGTGGTTAGTGATGTCTACATATACCCGTACATTACTTTGTAATCGGTTTAATGATTCGGACAAATATCAAGCTGTTATTATAAATATTCATTATTTATTTAAAACTGTATATTTCCGGTAATCGGTAGGTATGTGTTCGGTAAGTAACCGTTGCTTTTTAGAAATTACTTGTCAAAAAAAAAAAACGAAAATAGTCGTTAGCGAAGTCTAAGAGATCCAGAAATATTTTAAATTCCTACATCATTTTGAGCAAGACACGCATTATCTGGCACCGGCAAAATATTCGTTAATCAATATCGAGTAATTTGTTTGGAATGCCCTTCGACACTCAGTATGAAAAAAATAATATCAGATATTGACATCGCGTGATGGAAGTAATTAAAAATGTGGCATATCAGGTAGACGAAATAAATCATTCATATAGTGGATACAAGAAAATGGCAGCAAAAAACCTTTAGAATGAAGGACAACAACACAGAAAGAGAATATCTTTCTGAAATCATCAATAGGTTACAAGGACTCAGTTGAAGATGAAAGAGGTTTCTTTACTTCTACAATATTTTAATAATCATTGCCTTGGTTTTCAAGAGCTCTTCCAGTCTTACCATCTGGTTAAGGTTAAGTAGTTTTATGGAATTATTAAATGTGTGTTTTTAAAAATTTAGTTTGATTAAATTAAATTAAAACACTGTGTCTTTCACTTAAACTGTGTGTTTTTTTTATTTAAACTCCATGTTTATATATGGAAAAAACGCAATTGGTTTTAGTTTTACTCAAAAAAATATTGAGTAGTGACCAGCAGGGTTACTCTTGACAAAACTAAACACGATCTTAATCTAGTCTTGATCTTGATCATACGACGCACGAAGTGACTATTGGCCAAAAATACACGCAAACCGATCGCGCGTTAGCGGTAGCGCGATGTTTTTGACCATAGTCCCTTCGTGCGTCGTATGATCAAGATCAAGACTAGATTAAGATCGTGTTTAGTTAAGTCAAGAGTAACCCTGCTGGTCTCAACTAATAAAGTGATTGTCAAACATATACCTATGTGTTTTTTTTTCCATGATCACATCCTTGTCATATAAATTCATTCATTTAATCATTTTGCAATATTTTTTCTATTTCAATTTCCTAGTAGATACAATTTCGTACGTTAAAAAAGCAATAAGTCAGAAATAATATTGTCAAGTTAAGTGTCGGTGAGAAGCAATTCAGTAGTTCGTGGTCGAAAGTGGAGAAATTAAAAAATGTTATTCTTTCACTAAGTCTCCAAAAATATTCTTCGTGATGTGATCTATAAAACTAGTTTAAAAAAATATTAGCTTAGTCATATGAAATTTGAGTGAAAAATAGGGGCAAAATCAATGTTAGTAGGTATAGAAATCGGTCAAAATCTAATTAGATTTTTGGCTAAACTGACATTTACAAAGTACATTCATCAAAAATAGTCAAATGTTACTCTATGGTCAAATGCTATGAAATTATTTTGTTAATGTAAACATATTATAAATTAGTCAAAATTCAATCAGATTTTCGACTTTATTGACATCTTGCAACAAATGGATTTGTCAAGTTTCGAAACCAAAGCATACATTTGAAACATTTTTGCACTATAATAAAATGACATCATTCTATTGAAAAAGAGTTAAAGGTAAAAAGGTAGGTAAAGAAAAACGTATAAAGGTAAAGCGATTTCAATATTTAGAAATATGTAACATTTTCACATAAATTCTTCCAAATTTTCACATCATTTATATATTTATACATTTCACTTATATAGGTAGAAAATTAAGAAAGATCTAAGAAATGGAAAATGGTTATTATTATATTATGTTATGACCTTTAAATAAGAAGCGTTTCCGTAAAAAATGGATAAACGGCGTATTAGGAAAAGTGGTCACAGGATTGTGAAGAAAGGTCCAAAGGAAATGATGGATGTAAGCGTTTAAAAATGGTCTGGAAAAATGGATGGCGCTCTGGACGGACGATATTCTACATAATGCGAGTTATATATTTATATTATGTGGGACCAACACGTATTATCGTCTTAAATGTTTAAGAAAATCTACAAATCTTTATGTTTCCCTATTCCTCATGTCCCTAGAAACGCATTTTCGCTTTTATTCATAGTACCGCGATATCTATCATAAGTGGGGTAGCCAGTGGACTACCTGTGTGTAGTAAAATCATCACTCTTTTCAAAGCAAATTTTTCAGTTTCCTGCTAAATATATCTATTATTTATTTATATAAATAAGGTAGTCAGTGGAGTAACTGAATGAAATAAAAGTGCCATAAAAACTGCAATAAAGTGCCACAAGGCTTTCAGGATGAGAGCAATACTTCATCGCTGAATTGAAGATCATGAATAAAAATAATAAATATAAAAATATGTTAAACAGATTTTTAATTTACAATTTACTTGAAAACTTATAAAAAAAGGGTAAGATCTATTCTTTACCGGATGCTGCACGGAACAAAAGAAACACCGAAAACTTTTTAAGTTCCTCTGATCTAAAGTAAGTTTTTAAGCACCCTACTGTAAAGGAAACTCTTAGTAAAATATCACAAATAAGACATCTTAAATTCATCGATAAAGATATCTCGAATACCTTCTTTACTACCTCGTAGAGAACAATAATTATGTGTGTTTACAAGCTACCTAGTCCATTTGTGGAAGATGCCTTGATGGTACAGATAGATCTTTTATGTAAGTTTTTTATCTAAAGTTCAACGATGAGGTATGCATTCCATCTTTAATGTATATTTCTTTGGCTCAATGAAGAT
Organism: Athripsodes cinereus; assembly: GCA_947579605.1. NCBI lineage: Eukaryota > Metazoa > Arthropoda > Insecta > Trichoptera > Leptoceridae > Athripsodes > Athripsodes cinereus. The sequence goes on from OX388326.1 coordinate 14,937,977, forward strand.
GCCTCGCATGCTGTTTATTAATTGCAGTTGATCTGCTGGCTATTTAAGAAAGAACCAGCCCACTGCAACGTTCAGGAGTAAGCTGAAAACACTGCTTTTCAAGAAAAGTCATGGCGCCCTTGAGATGGTCACGGATCATTAAACGGCGCCAAATATAAATTGTCTTTATTATTATTATTATTATCTCACTTGTGAGAGATTCCATGATGCTATAAATATATACAAGAAACTTAATTAAATATATAACTATTTAAAGTACGGAAATTTTCATGATGGAAAAAGATAAAAAAAACATAAAAGTTTTGGACAACAACAATAATAAATTATTAATAAAAAAAAAAACTATAAAACTTAACCCTTTCATTGCGGAGTACCTACGTACATAGTTGGTTATTTCGTAAAAACGATGAATGCATAAATGAACAAAAGGAAAAGTATGAAACCCAACGTCCCTGTACAAAAGTATGTACTGTGTACTGTATAGTAGTATGGATGGAACTTAAAGTTTGGTACTTAATTCTAAATTCAAATATTTCAACACATAATATACCCATTATTATAGTGGTACCTACCTATCTATATTGTAAGGAACATTTGTACGAAATATTATGCTAACGGATATAATGATAACCGAAACTGTAAAGCAAAGCCAAACCGGATACTAGTAAATTAAATTAATTATTATGTTGTTGTGAATTTTTTTCATTTCCCTGAAAATGTAAAATCAATGAAGTAGATATTTTTTACCGACGGTTCTTGGTGGAAGTTCATGTTGAACTAATTATAAATAAAGCACCTTTTATAGTAGGTATATCCACTGTGACTTTTTTACATTCTATGTTTTAATCCACTTTCTACCAGTGTGCCCATGCAGAAACATGAATAATTTATTGATGATTAAAACATGAAGATCGTAATAGACGTTATATTTATTTCTATACCTTAGATTTTATTTTTTTTACCGCAATTTCAATATTTATGACTTTCGGTTAAATTCTTTAAATTGTTGCTCTCATTAGATGTATTCATATTTTCTGTACTCTATTACTGTTTTTCTCTGTTATGACATATGCAAATAAAACAATACTAGGTAGTTCCAATTTCAAAAAAATCGTAATGTGTCTTTAAACCGCAGACATCTTTGTATAAACATATGGGTCTTCCTCAGAAACGGTAAGACGTGATAATTTTTTGACTGACCAAAAACCATAAAAAAATATACTTACATAATGTTACTTGTATTATAAGAAATAATTTCAGAACTCTGCATATTAATTCGGTTGTGAGAGGGTTGAAGAATTCACATTCTATAAATTCAAATTCTATTCACATCCTGTGTTTTTATGTATTATTTCAGATTTGGCTACTTTTTAAGTTTGAGAATCTTATCATTTATCCGCTATCCGTTAAAACTTTCACCACTACATATAGAATATAAGTGAGTAACTACGTAGGTGTGTAGGTATATAGAGTAAGAATGGTGTTGTATTATACTAAGTTTTTATGACGCAAACTTTACCACCAAACACAGATGGCGTTGCTGTTGTAGTCGTACCCTTCATTTCTTCAGTGACGATAATAAACCTCATCGATAATTTTTTTATATTTATTTTTCTCTAGTTTTTTTTGCAAATGAAATGTAGACTGCTTATTCTTTTTAAAAGGATCGATCCAATGTATTTCTTCAAATTTTTCCTCAGAATCGAAATAAAAAGGAGTCTTTGTCTAAATCGAATACGTTATCTTTTGTAAGTTTTCTTATTCGCTGATTTAGATTTCAATCGATATTTTTTCCATACTTAGGTATCTATTCATTTCTTTAACATTGATTCAATATTTAAAAACCATTCTTTTTTTGAAGATGTACCTATAATAAATTGGGAGTACTTTTACAGTTTTACAACCTAATTATAAGTTTTCTAAAAGTAATAGTCAGAAATAGAATCTACTGCCTCATTAGACTTCAGTCGTTTGTAGTTTATCGTCATAAGTAGTTTGTTTGGTTTAGAAATGAGTAGGTTTTTTTTTAATAATACATATGACAATGCACACAAATCGAGATAGTCGCAGACCAAAATATGAGTCGCGCATTTTGAGTACTAAAGTGACGATACTTATATACGATGCACTAAGCACATATTATACGTGTAACATTCAAACCTAGGATAATTCGAAAAAGGACATTCTTCATATGCCGTGGCTGAGAATCAAACTCAGGACATCGTGACTCAAAGTGTCACTTTTGCGCCACACTTAATGTCTTTTTGCAAAATATGCTAACAGAATAATAAAGAAAAAGTCAAGTGGTTGTAAGATTTTACAACTATTCGCAAATGCATGATACAAACACCTGTTAAACGTTGGTATAAAAAATGTAATCGTGTTATTCGAATTTAACGTGGAATGACACCGCTGGGCTGAATATTTTTGATGATAAAATGACATTACTCTTTTATAGTTAAGTAAAACCTTAATTGAACCGAGTGAACAGTTAAGATATTTGGTAAGAATTACATTCTACGAAAATAAAGTAGACTTAATCAACTAAACATAAATCATCGATGAAAATTAAAACTAAAATTTAAAAAAATCATTGCAGTCCCTAAACCATACTTGCATCGAGTTTTCTCTAAGCGAAGAGAAAGCAGAAACAACGACAACCTACATACAGTATTTCTATAGCTCAGCACAGAACACAGCACAACACACAACACAACACACAGCAGTAAAGAGAACAGTGGTGCAGAGAGTTTTGGAAGAAGAATTTATTCTTGTTGTTATTATTATTTGAGTCTTCCACTTTATTCTGTAGATTTTATGTTGTTACTTGCCATCGTTTAATAGGTAGTACTACTACTATTATTATAATATATATTTTGGTATATTTATGTTACCTAGAATAAAACATTACTCTTTAAACTTTTAAAGTTCTAAACAATAATGAAATTTTTTGTCAAACATCGCGTGGAGAGGATTAAATATTCATAAATTTGAAATATTATTGAATTTTTTGGATTTTAAAAAGTGCAATGCTTTCTTTTTAATAGGTACTGATTTCTCCCAATATTTTATTGTTCTAATTTTGTAAATCTTCTTCTTTCTGTGCCATGCCATTATATTGAATCACGGTTCAATTGAATTCTCTGATTGTGCATGCTGTAGACGCTCTTAATTGGGGAACTGGCCAGATCTTATTGTATGTTTGTAATTTATGTATTGTGTTGTCAGTCTATAAAATAAAATAAAAATGTCAGGTCCCCCGACGTTGGCGATCACTACGGCGAAAACCTCCCTGTCCTGTGGTGCTCTGAACAGGTCATCCACTGTCCTCATTCCGGTCAAAGCCGTTCTTTTGGTCGATCAGCTCCTCGAGCTGCTCACTATGGTACCTTTGGCTTGGGCAAAATAAGTAAAGTCTATAATTTCTGTAGTACACATATATACACATTCATTACAAAACCTTCTTGATCAATCTAAACTCTCCAATCCTAGCCGTTTGATTTAACCTAGTCTAGAGCTTTTTCAGATGGTGACTCTCTGGGCATCCGGAAGGACGGTGTGTCTCCTTCAATTGCCAGCAGATGCTCTTATAAGTCAATTTTTTGTATATTATGACTTCTCAATCAATTTCAGAGCTCTGTGTTCTCAAAACATCTGCAAGAAGACCATTATGCTTATCAATAACAGCCATCAATATGCTTTACGAGATCAACAGAGCTAACAAGTCTTGTTTGCATGGCGAAGTGTAGAATTACAGATAAATGGAAGCGCCCAAACTTTTGCGAAATCTGAGTGGTTGGTGTTATGTCCTTTAATAATTGATTGTCATTCCTTGAAGGAATGTGTTGTGAAAAAGAATGACCGCAGTTTAAGTGTATTTCCATATTTATAGATTTATTCGTAGGAAGACATATATAAAAAGCTCCGAACTTTGAGAATCTAACAACCAATACTTCAAAGTAGATCTCTTTCATTGGTTTTGTATGAAAGTGCATTCATTGTTGTGGACCTATTGTAGTGAAGTGTCTTATTATAATAAAATGAACTTGCCTTACAGCCAACCAACCAATAATGCTTAAAATATGTTGCGATGGAAAAATAAGCAATCAAATAAATATTTGTCTCCGTATGAACGTAAAAATATTTGTTGAATCATTAAAACATTAATGTTGTTGACCGAAGGTACTTGTTGGAAGGCCATTTCAAGATAATTTGTTGAATATTATTGTGTTGTTGGTTGCCATAAGGATATGGGTAGTATTAAATGGCAAATGAAATGTAGGCAGATAATATTAATCCTTCAGTCATAGTAATAATTGTTCTTGGTGAACAAATCACTCTTCTTAGCAAATAAGCATAATGTACTCGATGTCGGGTGCCTTGCCTCAAGAAAAGAAGAAGAACGTAAATATACAAATATGTATATATATTATGTTCATCCTGTATAGCTGCCCTTAGTAGACGAGTAGGTAGGTATATCGCAAAACTATTACCTTTTATGAAAACTTTGGCCTTTGGAGGTTTTACGATCATCTGCTTTGTACAGGAAAATCTTAAACTTACAGAAAAGAGTGGCAGACGTATTCTTAACTCAACTCTCCACGAGAGACGAGTTTTATTTTAAAAAAATCTTCGCCATTTTTACATAATTTTGCATAATTGTTGCTTACATTTACATATATATTATGTTTATCTGACCTATATGTGATTTTATTCCTATAACTTCCATTTCCAAGGATTTTGTCGAACCGGGCGTTCCTATTTCACAATACCCGGTCCTAAAACAGTTACATCAGAGCGCTGGGAATGTCGTGGAAAGAGGTGACGCAATCGGCGCAGAGTTGTTCTGAATCAAGGAAGCTGGTTTCTGGCCTGTGCTCCTGAGAGTAGTATTGAGGGCGATATTGAAGAAAATGATTTGTTTCTTGAGTAAAGTCGAGATAAAATGCTAGTTACGAGAACGATAAAAGTTGTCCATCTGTTTGTAGAATACACTTGAAAATACAGACTAGAGGAAAATTGACTTAGAATGTTGAATTTATTTATATTTTAAAATAAACACAACACATACCATACGTCTAGACCTCTAGGGGCTCTAGAATAAAATATGAACGTCACTCTCTGGTTGTAAACATTTTTGAGTTAAACATTTATACCTTATCGTTATAAACAGACATGAATGCATTCATCATACACGTGAGGTCAAAATGTTGGTAGTTCGTGAATGCAGTTCTTTAGAGGAGCATCTGGAAAGACAATAATGTCATTTATATACTTACTACTACTGCTGCTCTACCATCACGGCATGTCTCACAAGTGGTATAGCTAGTGGATAAACTGCATTTAATAAGCATGAGATTATTTTCTCCATGCTAATAAAAAAAATGAGACTTTCAGATTAGCAACCGTCCACACACACGTCAATCATCAATCTTTAATCATTCGGTGACAATTCGGAGCATCCTCTAAAGAAATATTCGAGTGAGTACCTTCGTTACCCTTCTTGGGACAGTAACGATGGCATTCATTCGAATATTTCTTCGGCGAATGCTCCAAATTGTCACCGATTGATGATGAATGTTTTCATCCAACTGTGTGGACGCTGCTAATGATGGATGGTATACTTCATCGCTGAATTGTAGAAGTTAATATTGTCTTTAAGGGAGGTTTTACTTCGACACCTGCCTTTTACAGAACACTCGATGTATGAATATATAGTTAATGTCGGATAATTTATGTCAATATCGATATCAGAGCGCAAGGAATGTCGTGGGAAGAGGTGACGCAATTGGCACAGAGACGCTCTGAATGGAGGAGGCTGGTTTCTGCCCTGTGCTCCCGAGAGGAGCGTTGAGGGCGATGATGATGATGATGAATTTGTGTGAAACTGAGAAGAATGGTTGGTAAAACGTTGCGAGATAGAGTGAAGAATGAGGATATCAGGAGAATGAGCGGATGTGAGAGGAGTGTTGTGGACAGAATGCGTCTAAACAAGTTGAGATGGTTTGGACATGTTGAGCGAATGCAAGATGAAAGGATGACGAAGAGGATATGTTTATCTGAAAGAAGGGGTGTGAGGAAGCGCGGACGTCCAAGAACCACGTGGCTTGATCACGTGGACCAAATTCTTAAGAACGGACGCGTGCTGAGTAAGAGAAACTGGATGAATGTAGAGGAAGCGAAAGAAGTATGTAAAGATAGAGATCTATATGGCGTTCCGTTCTCTATGCCTACCCCTCCTGGGCGTGAGGGTATAGTATAGTATTGTAGTAATTTATTCGGTGCTGCTAAATAGAACATCCATCTCATGGACTCGATAACTCACTGGAGCTCCACGGGATTATTACATAATTGCTACTACTACTACTACACCATCAAAACATATCCCACTAGTGGGGTACCCAGCAGACCAGCTACATGCAATAAATATGCAGACCGCCCTTTCTGTGCCAGAAAATATTAAAGTCACTCAGAATTACATAATTAAACCATTCAAAACTATTTTCCTTGTGATGTCATGAAATGTCTCCAGCTTTTTTCAATATATTTTTTCAGTGTTCTACTCTATGAGGCCCGCCTCATCATAAAACATCACAGGCAATTAACCTGAAATTCAGTGATGGGGCATGTTGAATGTCTCATTATTTTTTGTATCATCTAGTGTCTATACATGCAGCCACGTTTATTTAATACATTCCTCATGATCTATGTAATATCATGGTCGAACTGTGTGTTGTGTAAACTAAGCTCAGGCCGTTGGAAACCTGTGAATAAAAAACACTATAAATTATTTATTTAATTAACATAACATAACATAACATAACACGTGTAGACAATTCACACAGACCGAGCTAGTCCCAAACTAAGATATGAATCTTGTATTATGTGTTGGAAGGCCAATCGAGTACGGGTGAAAATAGAAACAAAGCACGTGCAGGAGCCAGGGAGTATATTTGCCAACTGATATGAAAATTGTTACATAATACACAACAGTATTACAAGTGAAAATATATGCACCCAATTTAGCTATTTTATAATAAGCATTTTTTATGTGATTTAACATTATGGGTACTAACACGGCGATACACATATACAATGCACTAAACACATATACATGTAACATCCAGACCCAGGACAATCTGAAAAAGGTCATTCTTCATTTTGCCCTGGCCGGGAATCGAACCCGGGACCTCGTGACTCAAAGGCAAGTGCGTTAGCCTCCGCGCCACACCGGTCGCTTAATTTATTTAAAGGAATCACATTTAAAGTATCAACACCCAGCAACGACCACTGTTTTTATTCTATCACAGAGATATGTTATAGTTTTATATAGGTATGAGGGGTTCACATGCAAAGGAACATCGATCGATTTTTTCTATTTAATAATGGTATTGACGATGACATTGCACAGCGCTCAAAGCTTGGATGGATGAAATGGAGATCTGTTTCTGTACTGTGTGACAAGAAAATGCCAATAAAAGTCAAGGGTCAGGTGTACAAAACTGTGGTCAGACCAACCATGACTTATTCTTCTGAATGTTGGGCCCTAAAACATAATCACGCCCAGACACTACACACCAATGAAATGAAAATGCTCAGATGGGCTGGTGGTGTAACAAGGATGAATAGGGTGAGAAATGTCCATATCCGTGGTAGTTTCAACGTCGCTCCCATCGGTGAAAAAATAACCGAAAACCGATTAAGATGGTACGGGCACATCTTGAGACTACCACAGGATAATATGATTAAAAAGACGATGGACGTGGAAGTAGGACCCAGAAGACCAGGCAGACCAGTGACCACCTGGATGTCCACAATTGCCAGGGATATGAAGGAGGCAAAGTTGCGCGCGGAGAATGCAGGGGACCGCAAAACTTGGAAGATGAGGACCAGTAGAGCCGACCCCAAGTAAATGGGATAAAGGCGAGGGCGAAGAAGAGGAGAATAATGATTGATTGCGAATGCAAAATTTTTCACATACTTCACAATGAGGGGTTGATACAGTGAAAATCCACTTAATCCTCTCTTGTTAGTGCCTGAATCAATACCTCCTTAAATTTTTATATTAAAAAAAAATTATTATTAATTTTACATAAAATATATATTTTCTTGAATCCAATACGTTTGTACCCCTCCAGGAAGTGTACTAACACTTGTGTAAGAGGGGCAAGCAAACGTCCGTATATAATAATCAAATAACTACTATAATCATTTTTTTCCTTTTTTTTTCTTCTTATTATTGTTATTTTTGTTTCGTATACTACACACGGTGCTTACAAAAACTGACTAGAATAATTTAGAACAACATGTATGCATATATAGATACTGCCTCAGAACAGTAGTGAGGCAGTAAATTCCATTTTCTATAATTGTCAAAAGAGTATTTGTTTTAAGATATGACGTTTAGTTATGTAGTAGTAAATTTTTTGTAGTAGTAAGTTGTTTTATTGTTATATTTATGGAAAATAAAAAAAAGAAGATATTATTGTATGCACATAGATATTATATGTATTAAGTATTTTATTTTTGGAAACTTTGTTATTATTTGTGTTTTAGGTTATATAATATGTTTATTATTTTTTTTCTGTTAAAGGCTATTATGGCCGTCCATTGTATTAATAAATAAATAAAATGTCACTTTACAATAAATATACGAATACAAATAGTACCTACATAAACAAAAAATACTCGCAAAAGACGAAAAAAATAATTCTACCCATTGCTTCGATAAAAGTCAAATATCTTCTATTCCGAATAAAATAATGTGTCTTTTATTTGTAAATGAAACAATTATTCGTAATACAAAGACATATGTAGCATGTCAAAATCTAGGTAACTTAAATATTAGTTCTTTGTAAAACTTATATGATTTGTATTTTAAAAGTAATAAATAAATTATCGTGATCTAATAATAATAGTAATAAAAACGCTTCAAGTATGTAATAAAATGTGATCTTATTTCAGATTCAATGTTTTAGGATCAATGTGTTTTTGCTTGTGAACTCCTCAATTATGTATTGCGCTAGTGCACGGCCAATCGAAAATAAGCCCTGGGCCTCTTCTTTGATAATCAAAATTGATTCACAAAGTTAGTTAAAAATATAGTAGTAAATATAAAAAAAAATATTGACGTAAATAGAGGCGCTTATATCGTGAGAACGGAGTAATAAAAAGCGTGCAGGAAATTAGAGATTCGTGCTGTCATACAAAATCATCCCTGCTTTGTGGTAGATATTTATATTCGAATACAGTTAATCCCCGTAGTTGCGTTACAGTCATATAATATGTCGTCGAATTTGCGTTATTACAATTTTCATAATATCAAAAAGCAACATAGCAAAACATGTATAGACAATTCTCACAGATCCAGTACATCGTGACGATACAGAATTATACAATGCATGAAACACAACATATTCAATAATAATAAACAATACCTCAAAACAGCAACTAAGGTTGCTGGTGTCAGAGGCGTGCAGTAAAACATCACAGAACAGTTACACTATTGAAAACAAAAAAGACACCAACACTAAAACACAAAACACCAGACACCGTTACAAACATTGAGAAGTCATTACCAACTCTTGAATCCTCCTTCCAAACTCTTTAGTATTTTTACATTTCTTCAATTGGTCAGGCAAACTGTTATAAATCATAACAGCAGAGTACAAGAAACCATCTCGAACTTTATTTGTTCTGGGTATAATGTTTCTTATATGGTTTGAAGTCCGCGTGTTGTGTTCATGTACACTACTGTTACACGTCAAGCTCAAGTTTGATTTCATATGTCCGTTTTTTATCCTATGTACCTATAGTCTTAGCCTTTTCAGAAGTTATTAATTGGTTGAGAGTCATTTCTCCAGTCGCTTTATATAAATCAATAGTTTTAGTTAATCTATTTAATCCATGTACGTTTTTCAATGCCTTATTCATTGTCCTCTGTATTGATTCTCTGACTCTCAGACTACAATGAGACCAGGCCACCAACCTATATGTAATATGAGGTATGATGAAAGCATATACATTTAACATCAAGACCCAGAACTACCAGAAAAAGCGTTACCTTCGCGCTATACCGTCCGTCAATTGGTACGTAGAGGGCGATCTGTTTACTCATGATATATGAGTATATACCACGAGTGGGGTAATCCTCAGTCCAGCTGTATATTATAATAAATATGCAACCTGTCTCCGTGCCAGCAACAAAATTAAGATATTCAGTATGGGTGGCAAAATTCATCGTTGAATTTGAGATGTAAACTGTCTTTATTTTTTTATATACCTTCCTTTAACAGGGCACTCGAAAACTTACGGAAAAAAGTGGGAAGAGAACTCATTGTCGGGTGCTCAATGAAAGATTTTTTCAATAAAATAGACTCAATTACTACTAGCACTGCCGAGCCACACATTTACGACACGATTTTCGGAGAATTTCAAATTTAGTTTCATCTTAGAAGTATCAGGGATCTCCTGTGATTCATATTTTTTTGTTGCAAACCCATTTTCCTGTATTTCGTTTCGCTGAAAATCGATTTGCGGTGGAAAAACATAGAGCAGTATTGTTATTAGATTGACAAAGAATGAAATGGAAAAAGGACAAAGTGTATTGTAATGTCATTGGTTGAATACTATAACACAACCAATAGGACGCCTTCCAAATTCAAATTCAAAGAACGTGAGATTCAAATAGAACAATACCATTGATATACAAATTTTATAGAGGGAGGGGAAAATATTTTCTAAGATAAATTTATGTTCTTTGTGCAAAATGTTCGCATAATAATGGGTGTACCGAATGCTTAATGGCAAATTATTTATATTTAAAAAATAAGAACGTAGTTTTAAAAAAATATTTCCTTTTCAATTTTCTTAAAATTTTTCCAAATTTCTAAAAATGACTATAATTAAACACCTATATTAAGAACTTCCACAGTAAGTTTATGAATCGCAAGCCAGATCTCAAGAGCTTCCGCTCTTATCGTCAAACTGACTTAAAAAAAAAATTCTTTCTCTATTTTTACGTTAGTTCGACGAAGTTCTTGAAAGCCTGCTTTATTAAGTAAGTCACTGTGGAAGAATGATAATAAATTCATAATTTAACATGAAGTTCCATCAAGTACAGTCGGTCGATTAACAAAATTTCAAAAACTGTACAAAGTATCAAAATATTTATCAAAAAAATCAGCAATGGGCATGTTATCAATCTTGATATTTTATTTTTATGACTTCTATCATAGCTTACACGTCCAATGCACAAAGTAAATACTCACACACCTATGTAAATATTTTCATCAACGTAACAAAAACTCCAGCCTCACAACACAAGTATATTACTTACACTGTGAGTATATCTGGGGCTTGTTTGGTTTCATCCAAATCCAGATTCGTATTTTTTTAAAGAAAATCAGTGTCATATGATCGAAATTTTTCAACTTATTTATTCATTATATTTTATTTATTTTTTTATTGGCACATAACATGTCATAAAAATCCACCTAACATGGGCATGAGCCCGTAGTTACTATGGAAGACTGAATCAGTTTTTATCTGTCTCAGCGCTTTAACATTCATTTCTTATACTTTACAATTATGGTTTTTAAATAGGGTATTGCAAAATTGAGATTAGAATCAAGAAATACAAACGAAATAAATTCTTTTATTTCGTCATCCATGATTTCTATGAAAATGTCATAGCCGAGAAAAAAAAGGTACACGGAAACAATAAACTGAGTTATTTATAATATATAGACTTTATTTTCATATTTTTATTTGTACTAAGAATTCACCTAACACAGTTACAGAATAAAAAAAAACGTAAATATTATCAGCTAAGTGTGAAGAATAGAAATAACGTTTGTAGGTACGTATACAGCCACTTTGGCACCGAATGGGTTAAGGAGCAAATTGTATGTAAAGTGATATGTTATCATATATCGAATTTCATTAATATTATTTCAGAATTATTTATCTGGCTATCTATACCATCACGACGTCTTTCATAAATAGGGTAGCCAGCAGACTCACTGCACGCAATCAATATGCGAGCTATCTTCTCCGTACCAATTAAAATTTAAGAAATTCACTAAAGGTGGCATTTTATCGTTGAATTGCAGATGTATCATGTCTTGCATGTAATGTTTTGGGAATACATATTTGCCTTTTACTAGATGCTTGAGAACTTACTGGAAAGAGGGTAATGGGGTGTTCACATTTGGCGAAAATGGCCAGGCGAATTTAAAAATATATCGCCAGGCGAAAAAATAAAATTCGCCGGACATCCATTGATCGTCACACCTGAGCCCGTAGACAATTTGTACTTGGCGATCGCCTACAAACGAATTTTCGTCAATAACTGCAACAATAACGCATAATTATACGGTACGTGTAGGTAGATTGTCGAAAAGTTCGCCAGTAGACGATCGCTAAGTACAAATTGTCTACGGGCTCTGTTCACACAGTCCACCGATATAGAAACGATCTGTCAGATGCGCTTTGATTTTGACACTGTTTTCAAAATGGCGGACGTCGAGATGGAGATCGCGAAGTGTTTATTTTTAGTCGAAAATGTTATAGTAGAGTTTATAAGGCGCCTTTTAATTAGGGAAACAAACGCCACAACCAACAACAAAGATAACAGCTGTCACGAAGCGGGAAACATAATAAAATTTAAAGGTTATAAAGTTTTTACCATAGATACGAACGCCGCGCACATCTGACCATGCGCAAATCGTTGCGTTGAAAAAGTTGGAAGGTGGTCAACTCGAGACGATATCGTTTCTACTGGTTTTTATCGTTTCAGACTAGCTGTCATTTTGTTCACACGGTTCAAATGGCTGGCGATTGGTGCCCTGGCGATATTCGCCAAAGTGAGAACACCACATAAGAGTGATTGTTTGCCGGGCATATAGCAGAAATTTTTAATAGCTCTTATTTTTTCTCGTTGGGAGCTTCTGCGTCAGCCGGGTTCACCCCCGCCTGACGCGGGAGAGTCTTAGGGTTGGTTTTTGCCCTTTGTGGCGTTGGCGCGATAGTGAACTCGTTTTCTCGTTGTATCGTCCTGTCTCCCTTGGTGGAGAGTAGGTTTGGGAGGTATGTCCCTTTTGGGAGGGTTTAATGTTTTCACACCATTCAGCACTGGTGATTTTCGGGCTCGCGCCTTCTGAACGCCAAATAACAAGTTTCTGGACACCTCACTTCGGCTTTTGTTACTCAGCAATTTTTATATATCATATTTACTCGATGTTATCTACCTTATATTAATTGTACTTTATTTTGTCCTGTTTTATGTTTTTTTTTCTTATATAATTTTGTATTTTTTTTTTATTCAATAAAATAAACATACTTTCAAAAGGGGCATTGAAGAGAGTGTAGTTTAAAAGATTCCCACGACGGCGGTTTTAGCCGGTCGGTCCTTCAGACCTGCCCAATGGCCCGCCCGTGAGGACAATTTTGGTTTGAATGTGCGGATAAATAGGAGTCTATGACTCCTGAAATATCCGGGTGTGAGGTGGGTCTCTCTTCAATCAGCTCTTATTTTTTGTATGTGATTCTCTCATATCTAGAATGGTTTACAATTTACAAATGAAATGAAATTAAAGTATTAATTTATATGCGTCAAGAAACACATGTTTTGACACCTAATTAATTAGAAAAAGACATGTTTTCGACTTATAATCTCATTTTTAAACAAGTTTGAAAAAGTAATAAACTCAAACAAACTGTTTGTTTTTTTTTTAAGTGAAATGCCAATACAATCCAAAACTGAACTTGTTGTATTTCATTTTCCTTTAACCATATAAAACGTAAAACGATGTATTACAATTGAGAAATGCAGTAACCATTTTTCCAAATGTGAGAATGATATAGTGACTCAGCAGTTTACCGTGTGGGGGACGTGCAGCATTTTAAAAAGGAAATCTACTGTTCATACATATCGTCGTTCATGGGTTAAAGTGCATTTCCATAGAGTGATAACATCTGTAAAATATGGCCCTACATTTATTTTTAATATGTATTTGGATACGCCACTGGAATTCAGAATTCTGAAAAGTGGATATCGTCTTATGAACGAAATTCATGTTTAACCAATATTTTGATGGTTTATGGTGGAATTTTATAAATAATAGTTCTCTAACTACTTTCTGTTAGTTTTGAGTGGTTGGTTAAAAGCAAGTGTTCGTAAAAATCCATTTTGGATAAAATATTTTTTAATGGAACAATGAGGACTTTTTGAGATTTTTTTTCAACTATCATACAAATATTTTCTTTTTTTAATAAGTTCATAATTTCAATCATATTTTGAACCACTCTAGATTAACCATTCCAATTGATCACACTCACTGATAGTCAACCTATTTGAAAATGCATTAAATAGTCAGGTATGTTGTATATGATATACATACATAGTATTTGAACTTCCTTAAGGATTGCACGACACAGAGTCTCGACGCTTATGAATCGACTCAAGGCTTGGTTAAGAGTACTCTTTAAACCTAGGTAACATTCCCAATTCCTCTATGTCATGCTAATCACATGACATGAAATGTTTGGAAGTTGTATATATAGATAGTCAAATAGGTTGACTATCAGTGAGTGTGATCAATTGGAATGATCAATCTAGAGTGGTTCAAAATATGATTGACATCTTCACTTCTAGTAAGTAAAATTCAGTTCCCGACATTCAATTGTGTCAAAAAATTCTTAACATAAAAAGTTCATAATTATAATATTTACAAAAATATATTTGTGTCTTTGTTGGTAATAGAAAAATGTGTTTTCTTTGAAATTCATTCATCATTACCATCGCACTGCTATGAATTCTGTTTTATCTTTCATGCAAAAAAAAGCCAACTAAAATAAAGCACATATCCATAGGATCTTCCTTTTTCTTTAAAGCCGTACAAAAATATGTATTTCCTACTTTTTGTTAACCTTTCAGAGGTGTTGCTATAAAAAGCTACTCGTTTTTAGCTTTTTCAGCCATTGGTCGTTTCAGAAGCCCTCATCTCATCAAAATACCTCTATAGGCTATAGGGTTGTCTAAAATGAATAATCTATTGAAAAACTCATGTCAGAGCTTACAGAGGTGTCTAAGTAGGCACTTAAAAGCTTTGAAAAGTGATCTTTCAAAAAAATATCATCGTTTCTTGGAATAATGTGGAATGCAAAAGTCATGTTTATCCAAAAGACGCTATGTGCATTCTATAAAATTCTTTTACTTTTATAATCTGTAGTCGAGTGTAATAGATACAAAGTAAGAAATGTTAAGTATGCCTTATTTAAAACTTCCATGTTATTATTTTTATCTATTTTATTTACTTATTTATTCTTTTTACACATCGTCATTACATAACAGTGTTAACAAAATAAAATAAAACTTTAAAAACTAGGACGATGTGCAGTGGCGAGATTAACCAGAAGAACTTAACCAGAGAATCCACGTAATCAATATGTTAATAAATATGTTTTAAACATTTTCATTTAATATTATAATTTGAATAAAAAAAAATACCGTGATAATATCACTTCAAGGGCACTTTACATTATTTAGGATCAACATCCACGTCCATTTTAAAATTACATAGTATCAATTAAAAACTGTCGTTAGAACGATAAAAAATCATAATAATTAAAATGAAATTTTACAAAGTCAATTCTGATTCAATCAATGGGTTTTTTTTTAAAATTATATTTACATTTTATATTTATTTTAGCTCACTTTGAATAAAGATAACAGGGCTATGTCTTTTACATACTTACTTCCAATATGCTAATTTTAGACCGATAACTAGTATCTGGAAAGTAAGTAGCGGGTAACGGTATAGGGTCTATGATAGTAATAACGGGTACTAGGTATCTTAATATTATGTAAAGGTGAGTACTGTCGATAGTTGTGCCTAATACATTGTATCTAGCAGTGGTGGAACTAGACTTTTCTTAAATTAGTTTTTTTATTATTATTTCAATTATGTAAGATCGGTGGAATTTTTATGTCCTTAGCACAAATGGAAATCCCCAGACTTGTTATTTGACCGGGTCGGTGAGTGTTTCAATTTTCAAATATGCTCTCAGTTTTTACAATTTGGTAAAGAACTTATTTGAGAAAATATCTGGCTAATAATATGTCTAATCAAACTGTCGCCAAATTTTTAATTTGGTACAGAGATATTTATTTATTTTTACAATATTAAAGAATCAAACAGTCATAACACAATATGTTAACAATTAATACATTCAACATGTGGACCAGCGAAGATTCCACTCTTACCAGAAATGTCTTAGTCTTGAGGAAAAAAGCAAAAAAGTTAAAATTTTCTAAAAAAGTCAAAGTAAATTTAAAACAATATTAACACAATATTTATAAATAATACAAAAATACAAAAGTAACAAATCCCAAAATACTAGAAATCAGTCTTTCAGTCTCATTAGTCTTGATTCGAAATATTTCATGACCGAAATTTTTTTTTGAAAAGTACTCGTCTATTCAATTTTTACACCTCCCCCCTATTTCAGTTATCGATATAGAATAAATTTAAGAAAATTTTAGTTCCTTTCATCTTTGTATAGGAAATTATTAAACTAGATTTTATCTTTACAGTATAAGTTGAGAATGTAAAGAAACGCAGACAAGTAAAGCAGGCGTTTGAACTTTTAGATTAAACGATAAATCTCTAAGCCAGTTGACTGCATAATGCAAACCCCCCAAAATAAACTCAAAGCCTTTCAGGGGAAATTTTACTTAGTGTTATTTGAATTAATTAATTTTGGTTAATTAGAAGGATTTGCGTGTCTGTGACAAACTCGCATTCTGTATATTATTGATAGAGTGATTGTGTTTGATTTAAATGTATTTTTATGTAAATTTGCTTGTTTTGTTCAGAATCAATGTTTTGTAAAGAATAAATAAATAATAAATAAGCATACAATAATACTTTGTGTATATGAACGGCACACTATGGTGTAGTAGGCGTGCGGTGTATATTTATTTGCATGTATGGAAGGGGTGCCACTGGTTCTAGGAACATAGTCTTGTATCGACTGATATAGTTGTAATGTACAACCCCTCCTTACCCGACACTGTAGTGCTTTCCATATTATGAGACGGAATACACTGTGATTCCAAATCGTGAAAGTGCCTAAAACACTTTAAATGTTACATATGTTACACTATCAGAAAAAAAAAACTTATTAACTGTGTCGGTGTTAAAGTAATTGAGTTCCATAGTGAAATTAAAAATACAAATGTTTATTTTATTGGGAGACATAAAAAAAGATCGATAATGTTGTTATAAGATGAAAGACGTCTTTCTTAATAAAAAAACAAATGGAAAAAAGCATAGATATGTTTTTTAATTTCATCACACAAAACTCGTCAAATATGTGGTGTGGTATCAAAACTGTACAAATAAGTTTGTAGTAAAATGTCAGTTGGGCCCAAAAATTAACTAGATTTGGATTGATTTCAATACTTACATTAAAAACATTGATTTCCACCACTATTTGTCAAATGAATTTCAGAAGTTTTGACTCAAAGAGCATCAGAAATCAAAGAAAAGTTGAACATCATGATTCATTAGTTTCCTTAGAACAGGTATCTGAGACGTGGAGGAGATTTGCAGTTACACAAAACAGAGAAACATCCGCCGAAAAGATTGAAACATTGACGTTGAAGGAACTTGAAACAGTGCAGGTTGAAAAAGTTGTGGACTTAATCGTTATATACGCGGTTTCTTTTTCAAAATTTGTTTCTTGATTAAAATATATACTGTCAGGTTTCTAAGGTACAGTTTTTGAATGAATACTAAATCAGAAGAGTGAATTCAGCAAACATAATAAAAGCAGATGAATCTAGATTCGTAATATAAAGATTCACAGTATAACTCCGTCTTACATACTTTTGGTTTTAGCATATCCCGTCTATGATCTTCCGTACAAGCGAACCGTGTGAAATACCGATTGAATATTTTTACATGAAAATTTACCGCAAAAAAGAAGAATTTCATTCATAATATTACTCTTACATATCAGTCGTTACTAGGTAGAACTAACTAAGTCAATTTTATTGAAAAATGGAATAAGAGGCTCAAATAAAAAAAAAAAATAGTTCAATCTCTCCACTGACTTGATGGAAGTGCATTGTAATAAGAAATTAAAATGAAGCAAGTTATTATTCTGACTTATCAAACATCAAATTCAAAGTTAGTGAAACTTATGATAAAAAAAAACTTTATTATGATTATATTTAAAAAAAAAACTAATAATTACATACATGTGCTTGAATAATTCCTCTATAGAAAAAAAATTATAAACAAATTAATAATTAATATATTATGTACGTCTTGAAAATTATTAAAAGCATCGACTATTTACAAAAAATTAAAACAGCTAATGTTCAATTTTTATGCTTCAAGTTAAAATTGTGAAAAAAAACATTTAAAGTATTTTTTTTGTTTTTTGTTTCACAAAATACAAACATCTCATCAAGGAATTTACCACCATTGTAGTGTCCAGCAGGCCAACAGCTTGTAATTAACATACAAGTCGTCCTTTCCGTGTCAATAAAAGTTAAGACATTCAGCATAGGGTTTTCGATGAACTGAATATTTAAAATGTTTTAAAACGTGATGTTTACAGGATATTCAAAAACTTACAGAAAAAGTGGGAAGGCTTTACTTTACTGAAATCAATCAAAGAAACTGGCAAAATATCTAAGACAAGGTTTTCTGGACTTTTTTTGTTTCTCCTACATACCATTACCAAAAATCAATTTTTTACAACTACGGTGAAAATCTCTATCGCTTATTTTATATTCTATAAAAGAAATAGGTACTAAAAAAATATACACTTACATAATACACATAAATATTTGATTTTTGATTTCGTGTTTTGAATATTTTTCATTTTTATTTTCTTACAACGCAGTTTCGCTTAGAGAGTATTATCCAACACCTTATATCGAAAAATCTATTATTTCTTTATTTTTTATTTATAATATGGTGAAATGTCAGCGAACGATTTTGAAAAAAGATATACAATAAAACATTCATATCATTACAAAATGAAAGAATAAATAAATTAAAAAAAAAATGAAATAATCACAATATTATTGACTTGATTGGGCATATAATTTGTTATTACTAATTTTTATGTTTTTAGTCTTGTTCACAAATTCCATCTAGGGATATTACAGTAATAATGGGAGATATGAATGCAAAAATAGGAGAAACCGTAAACGATGATCATATAAGAAATGTAGTCGGGAAGTATGGAATTGGAGAACGCAATGATAGAGGTGAAAAGCTCCTGCAGTTTTGCACAGAGAGAAAGATGACTATAACGAACACCTGCTTCAAACACCACATCAGAAGACTCTACACATGGATTTCTCCAGGCGACAGATGTAGAAATCAAATTGACTATATTGTGGTAAACCAGCGATGGAGATCATCAATCCTTAATGCGAGAACATACCCGGGTGCAGACTGTGGAAGCGACCACCAACTGTTGACAGCGAATATGCGCCTGAAACTTAAAGTAATTCATAGAAACCAAAACAATAGAAAAACCCTTGGACAAGAAGAAATCATCACCTACAAACATAAAATACTGGAGAAAGACAGGCTTCTGCAAACAGACGACATTACAGATACGAACGCAGCGTGGAACAATTTAAAAAACGTCATCCTAAATACCGCAGAAGAATGCCGTTCTAATTCTAACGCAGAAAAGCCGAGAAACAAATGGATGACAGATGAGACGTGGGCTCTCATATCTCAAAGAAAGAAAATTAAAGAATCTGGATTGACCAACGAACAAAATCGGAAGAGATACAGTGAAACCCATAAACTGGCCAAAAAATCATGCAGACGAGATAAAAACATCTACATTGAAGGAATCTGCAAAGAGGTTGAAGGCCACGCGTTTCGCAACGAATCTAAAGACCTATTCCAGAAGGTGAAATTACTGTCCAAGGAATATAAACCACAAACATGGGTCATCGAGGACGGTGGGGGCACGGTACTGACTGATATAGATGATGTGCTCAATAGGTGGAAGGAATACTGTGCAGAGCTGTATAGGAATGAGAATGTCGAGGAGGAGGTAGACTTAGACCGGAATGAAAATGAACCCAACATCCTCCTAAGTGAAGTCAGAGAAGCGATAAACAAACTGAAGACAAACAAATCGCCAGGGATTGACAACATACCTGCAGAAATGATTAAACTGTTGGGGGATAACGGAATCAAAATCATTCATAAGATATGTAATAGAATATGGGAAACCGGTGAATGGCCGAAGGACTGGGTCCACTCCATCTTCATACCACTACATAAAAAAGGCTCAACAAGTAAATGCGAGAACTATCGGACAATCTCACTAATTTCGCATGCAAGCAAAATCCTACTTCACATAGTCAATCAAAGACTCAAACAATACCTAGAGTCACAGATTCCACAGGAGCAAGCTGGTTTCGTGAAAGGAAAGGGAACCAGAGAGCAAATCCTCAACATAAGACTTCTCATCGAGAAAAGTAGAGAGTTCCAAACTCCAGTGGTTTTCTGTTTCATCGACTACACTAAGGCTTTTGACTGTGTGCGGTGGGACTGCATGTGGAAGGTGCTGATAGAAATGGGAGTACCAGCGCATATTGTGAGCCTCATAAAACAACTATACCAGAGCAGCTCTGCAACAGTTAGAGTCAACAGCATATCCACTTCAGAACTCCAAGTCCAGAAAGGTGTACGACAAGGCTGCATTTTGTCTCCAGTTCTCTTCAATATCTATGGAGAATATATCATGAGGAGAGCACTTGACGGATGGGACGGCGGAGTGAAGATTGGGGGCAGAAGCATATCCAACCTTAGATACGCAGACGACACAACACTAGTTGCCAAGTCTGAGAGTGAGATGGCTCTTATATTTCAGAGAGTAGAGCAGGAAAGCAGAAGGCTTGGACTAGAGATAAACAAAAACAAAACTAAGGTAATGATTGTTGACCGGCACAACCAGCTGCAACGGACAAACGCCTTGTCCGGCATGGAGATTGTGCACAAATTTGTTTATCTTGGTTCAATGCTCTCAGACAACGGAGAATGTGTTGACGAAATTAAGCGACGAATGGCAATGGCTAAGAATGCTATGGCTAGGTTGGATAAAATCTGGAAGGACAGAAACATCTCCAATGCCACAAAAACTCGATTAGTTAGGGCACTAATTTTCCCCATATTTCTGTATGGAGGAGAATCATGGACAATAAAAGCCCGAGAAAGGCAAAGGATCAATGCCTTCGAGATGTGGTGCTGGAGACGAATGCTGAGAATCCCCTGGACAGCGAGAAGGACCAATATCTCCATTCTAAAGGAGCTAAAAGTAGACGACAGGCTGTCCTCCATCTGTCTAAAGCGAGTCCTTCAGTTTTTCGGACACATTGCCAGAAGAGACGACAATAGCCTTGAGAAACTGATGGTCGTGGGAGGAGTAGAAGGCAGAAGAGGTAGAGGAAGATCCCCCACTAGATGGACTGACCAAATCAAGGCTGCCACAGGTACATCAGTGGTTGGAGCAATGCGTACGGCGGTGTGTCGGGAGAGGTGGAGGACTACAATCCAGAACGTAGTACGGACAAGGAGAGAGGATGGTCACGACCCTCAGCAGTGAGGACATCGACGCAGAAGAAAAGAAGTCTTGTGTTTATTGTTTTGAATTGTTTATAAAAATATATATATATATGGATGACTGTACACGTGATCTAATTTTCATCCGAGATGCATGCGCAACATGCATTCCATGAATGAAAGATCATCAAAGAAAATAATGAAAATGATTTTACGCAGGAGATAATATGAGGTCAAAGTTTTACTCCATTTCACCGCGTACAGTCGGGTTTATAAACTTGGCTCATGTCTATGCATAATGTGGTACGGCCCTTCGCCAGAATATAACATAACATAACATACATAGACAACTCACACAGATCGAGCTAGTCCCAAACCTAGATGAATCTTGTATTATGGGTACTAACACGACGATACACACATATACATGTAACACCCTACATATACATATACATATGCAGATTGGATTTGTTGAAAAGATGTCATGTTTCAACATTGGCGCGTGTGTATCATCAGGACCATCGAAATGTCATGTTCAAATCATGTTATATATTGTGATACAAAATTGTGGAGT
Organism: Athripsodes cinereus; assembly: GCA_947579605.1. NCBI lineage: Eukaryota > Metazoa > Arthropoda > Insecta > Trichoptera > Leptoceridae > Athripsodes > Athripsodes cinereus. The sequence goes on from OX388326.1 coordinate 14,960,165, forward strand.
TTTCTCAACTAACTATAGGTATCAAATTGAACATTTGACGATAGTGAAGTAGAAATATGAAGAGCTTGGCCCTCTCTTAGTGAAAATTTTGAGTAGCCCCTCGAGAGAAAATGACGTGACAAAAGATTTTAAATAAATATGGCGTTTGGAGTGATCCTCCAGGTATGTAGTTGCAGGGTGTTCTCATAGCAATATTTGTAACATGTTATTGCTGCCTGACATCCTTTATCCTCCTCAGACACTTGTTTTCAAAAGTATTTGTAAAGGTTTGCATACTGACCTTAACTGAAAATTTCCAACAACATCCTATAAATACACTATTTGTGTCCGTTCTTATATGTGTTTGTATGTGTTATAAAGTCATCGTAACCCAAGACAGAGTTAAAATTATACACTCTTCATAAGGTCTTATTCTTTGGGCAGGTGATGGGAAAATAAAATTATAAGTATCTTATAAATTAGCTGAAATATCGTAGTTTAAATGACATCGTGATATTTATGGGAAAAATGTCTTGTTTATAATACGTAATTATAATTATTACAATATTACAATATATACGGCGTGAGCCTTTTACATGTATAAAATAAAATTGTAGAAATTGCATGACAGACAGTACATTTAAACGACAAGGAATAATCATGAAAAAAGGACAATACACAATAAAAAAAGTATGCTAAATATAATACATATAAACCATTCAATAAAACTTTTTAAAAATTAATTGATAAAAGACAGAACTAGCAATTAATCATCAAAATTGGGAAATTCAACATAAGATTATTAAAATATATAATTATAAAATTTTTAACATCACAAACAAATAATCAATACAGGCAGAGATCAATAAACAATGAATTTAAGACATATTAACAAGAAGAAAATAGGAATAATGTAATAAAACATTAGCAGGTAGTCAATGTAAATAGGTTAAAATTAGGTAAACAGATAATTAATTAATATAAAAGGTATAATAAATTTTGTATAAGCAATTCAATAATTTAAAAAAATAAATTAGGTAAAATCGTTCAAAAAAATTAATAAATAATATATAACATATAGGCAAAAAATATAATTTTCAATAAATTATAGGTACAGATACACAAACAATAATGTATTTTTCAATAAACAATATAGGTATACAAAGAAAGAACCAACCGCTTGGACGCAGATCTCAACTGCCCAATGTCAACTACACAGTGTTAAGTAATTTACTACGTCAGTTTTGAATTTTTGAAAATTGTCAGCAAAAATATCCGTTTTATCCCCTACCAGATTGGCCAGCCTGTGAATCCTAATGAATGGAGAATAATAATAATATTCAAGACAACTTATTTCATCGCAAAGGTGCACACATATTTTTAATCAAAAGATTATATTTATTAATAAATTTAATTCAAGATTTCTTTAATTTTTTTTTTAAATTAACAAAATGGCAGAAGACATTTGGATTACGAGTTTAGATTTTAAATTTTATTGTCACTGATCTCAATAATTTTTAATTTTGTAATTTTTAACGTATGTAGTTTATCCAAATTTAACATTTTTAATTCGATTTGTTGGATATGTAATTATGTATCAAGATGTAGATAAAGGAGTATGTTGAATCGATTGGAGAATCATGATTACACAATGTTTCATTGTGAAAAACGTAATCAGTATATGTGATAAAACTTCTTCTTAAGATGTCTGATTTGACATCAGCATCTTGTGTCCAAACCTAGTTAAGCAAAAATTACAAAATATTCTAAAATTTTTGTCATTATCTTGATGTGTAATAATATTTCAAATTTGTGTTTGCATAAAAAATATTGCATTTGCTTAAAATAAAAACTAGATTATTGTGAAAAAATGCGTCACAAATAATTAAATATTCGATCATCATAGATCTGTTAAAAATATTTGAATCATGATGATACTAGTTGTTAAATAATTTTCGCCAATTCTTAGTAAAGTATTATGCTATTAGTAAGTGTAAATTTGTAAATTTAATATTATTGTTTTCTGAATTAAGCCGGGAACTAAGCCGGAAAAGCTACACTATTAAAAACAATTGTAGGTATATACTTACTTTACATATATTCTAATACTTAGACTAAAATTCTAATAATTGATGATTAAAACGTAATTCAGTTTAAATTGTTTAACAAGAATTTTCCTAAAACTTTTGGGACAATTATCTAGTGTGTGTTGTGTAGACAGATACTAGTTTGGGTGTAAAATATTTAGGGTTTTCAACATTCTTCATCTTAAAATATTTATAATTATATTAATAATATGATAAGAAGTGTTAACAAATAATATATCAAGTTGTAAACTTTAAATTTGGGATCCTGTCCCTTCGAAAGTAAAAATAGCCTAATACTATGTCGTCACGTTGTATAGTTTGTGGAGTAGACATAGAGGACAGAACGCCATATTATTATTATTGTATTTGTTACACATAGTTATTCAGGATTTCTTCCGGTAATTCAGGAAACACGGACACATGTGCCAAGTTTCACCCGTTTCTGTGTAAGTTTGTTAAGTTTTCTGTGTCAATGTCATTAATTTCTGTGTCATTTCGTTAAGTTTCACCCATTTATGTGTCAGAACGTTAAGTTTCCTCTATTTGTAAAAAAATAATTATCATTCTACAAGTTTTCAGAAATTGCAGCCTTCTGTAAAGTACTATTCTACAAGTACCTATTCAGATCTATCCATACAAACTACGTCTTTCATTTTCTTCAAATTCATGCAATTTCTCATATAACGTGTGTTGGCCTGCTAGCTACTCCACTTGTTCCGTGATAATAATTATTGTACTAAATTTAATCATAATATGCAAAAATATAATTAATGCGTTCAAAATATACACTCTTTCCTAGTTATTCAAATATGTGATATTTGTTTGATGAAAACATGTTGTGAAACTGTATTGTTCATGAATTTTGAGAAGTTACCGCAAAGGTTACAACTGTCATGTCATTCAATGTTAATTTTACATAATAAACAAATAAATAATAACAATAAACACTTTATTGTGAAATAAAATTTGTAAAAAAGGCGTACAAATTGTCCTGAGGCAATGTAAAAATAAATAAATATATTGTTCACATACCTACAAATAACTAAAAGAAAAGAAAAACAAATAACAATAATAACTCTAAGGTTTGTACATTCACAGAGTGTAATTAAAGCATATAGTTGTAATTTAGCCATAATATCAAATAAGAATAACCTTTTTCCATGAAAAATAAAATAAATATGAATAAATAAATTTTCGAGTGTTAATTATTTGAGCTTCCAACATAATTGATTTAAATCGAAACAATAAAACAGGTGTTTTATTCTACTAAAGATCTTTAGTAGAATAAAACACCTGTTTTATTGTTTCGATATGGAATTCTACTACCTAAACACCGATACAGTGAATAATTGATTTAATACACAATATGTAAAGCAATGTGTAACACTTCGAGACATATTTGGTTTGTTAGACGGAAATAGGTTTTTCTCACTTTGATGCATAAGAAGATTGTTCATAAGTTGTATGAAGATTCTTCCGTGTAATAATACTTAGTGGATGTGTTACAAAATTCTCATACGGAATTCTTATATGCATGAAATATTAATTGTAAGTTTTTCAACGCTATTTCAAACGGTATTATTATTGTTCAAAAAGAAAACAATTTTTTCTACTTCTTTGGCACATTTTTATCGAAAACAAAGTGAAGTGATTAAGAGTCCATTTATTCATCATACCATTACAATATTGCCCACAAGAAGGGGTAGCCAGCAGACAAAGTGCATGTAATAAACATAGTCTTCTCATTAGGATTAGCGCCATGTCTTTTCGCTTAAATTAAGATGTTTTGTGTCTTATATGTTTTTGAATACCTGACTTTTAAAAGACACTCCAATAGACTTATTCTATGTCAGAGAGTTTATGGAATACAAGAGTTTTAACTTAACCATATTATTAGTGAAATTACGTGACTAATAATATTTTTATTATAATTCTGTTATACCTTTTTATGTAGGTTTCTGTCTTGTATAGAGTGGGGCAAAAGTCCCGCTACCATTTTGATTGCGCGCCATTTTGGTTACGTGACGTTTATATCAGTTTCGCTTTAAGCATTGTGTAGTGTAGACGCCCCAATTTTATAATGGATAAATATACGACACAAGAACGAGCAGAAATAGTGACAAAATTTTAATCCAATTGAATGACATTTTTCCACAAAGACTAATTTCGCGAAATGGTGAGTTAGCATGGCAGGCCAGATCTCCAGATTTAACAGCACCAGACTTTTTCTTATGGGGTTTTTTAAAATCAAAAGTTTATGTGAATGGGCCCCAAACAATTCAACATCTTAAAAACAATATTCATCACGAAATTGAAGAAATTCAACCTGAAGTGTTACAGAATGTCATGAAAAATGTTTTAAAGAGAGCTGAGAGTTGCATAGCGAATCGCGGTCACCGTTTAGCCGATATAATTTTCCAATCATAACGAAAAAAATGTTAAGACCAAATAAACTTTTTATGAAAACCAAACCTACTTATCTCTTCTTTGAACAAAGTTATAGGCAATCAAAATGGTAGCGGGACTTTTGCCCCACCCTATATTTATAAATGAAATTGTAGTTGTATTAAGCAAGTGTTTTATATTGTAATTAAAGAGTTAAGAGTCATTAATTGTTCATTAAACAAAGAAATAATGTGTGTAAAGTAGTACTATTTTTCTATGCATTCAGTTGAAATTTGAAATATATGTAGGTATGTTTCATATTATATTTTACAAAGAAAAGCCCCTTGAAGCATAGTTATACCAAGAGGTTTATTTGTATGTACCTAGATATGTATATCCATGTTGTATATTGTAAGTTTGCATTATTACATACTAGACAGCACTGGCGTACTTTCTTTACTTGTTAAAAAGCATCGCATGCCGATAACAGTGTGATTTTCATACAAGAAAAATTCTATCACATGCCCAAATAGTTGCATGTATGATGTGAAAAATTTCTGAGATCTAACATAGAGTGGACAAATTTACAAAGAAAATACTCCCGAATTCGAAGAGAAGAGCTTCAGGGTCGTCGTCCCAACTGCCTGGAACAGCAAGTTGAAAACGCTAGATAATAGTCACAGTGTCCTTGAAAAGATCACGCATCATCTAACGGCGTTGTGTATAAATCGTTAATTATTTGAAAAAAAATCCCATCAATACGAGATTCACGGGCCCAAATCTCACTGGATTACAAGATGAAATTTTTTACTAACCTGTCGCGAAATCTCTTGTGTTGAATTTTCATTGAAATTGTAAGGATGCTTTACCATCGTGTGGCTTTCTGCTAGCCTTATACCTTTGCACTATCTGAGAGATCTGCAGTCTTTGTCTCGTGTGGTACAAGGTGCACCCTCTCATTATCAGTGTGCTCACACAGGAACATGAAAAATTATACTTACTCACTTCCTTCCGATGGCGATAGAGCCCTTGTAGGACCTTTGCCTCCAAAACAATAGATCTCCAAGCCTTTTATATCTTGAGCAATGGAATGCCAGTCGTCTTTAGATCTCGGTTGATGTTATCTAACAATCTTTGTCATGGTCTGTCTAAGGGTCTTCGGCCCTCGGTATACTTGGGTATTTTCGGTATTTTATTCATAAAAAAATCGTCTAGTAAGAAATAAAGATTTATGAAACAAATTTTAAGAAACGTTGGTTTTATTTGGGGACAATTTGAATAATAACCGATTGGCATGACATGATAACTTCAAAACAAAAGACAATTGGAACCGAACCGAGAACAACATTTTAATGGATAGGTAACTTACATATAATATTAATGAATAATCACAAACTGTCATAACATGACATGGTAACTCCAAAACATATGACAATTATGACCGTTCCATTACCAGAGCAACTCATTGATTTAGTAGTCCTATGATATTATGATACATGAGTCTACTATAATAATTCTATGACACGACCAATATAAAACGTTTCGTTCCGCCACTGCTAAACAGATACACACACATGTAAGGAGAATATTATAACAGCGTATTACTATGTATTGTGTACACTTGTGTAGTAAGAACCAAAGAGAATATTAAGATTTGAATGTTTCATTAATGTACATAGGTAAGTTTTATGTAAAGTTATAAACATGTTAAGACACTATCAATACGTTTGACAATTTGATTGGCGATAATGTTTGAGGTTTGTTGATTTTTAAAACTGCTACGAATTCCCAAAATGCGGAATAGCTCATCTTTTTTAATTTTATTTGTTAAGAAAATAAACACAAAATTTTGGCTTTACTTTTGTTAACTTTTTTTTTCAGTTCATTATCTTTCAGTATTTTTTTTACAATTATGTATGTATATCCTTCTAGGATCATACTTTTCACCCCACAATCTTTAGTAATTTCTTTTTTTTTTATTGTCGTTATGCTTTCTTTCTTTCTTTTATATTCTTAAACATATATTTCTTAGACCAATCAGAAACCTCGATTGGAGAACCATTTCTTAAAATATATATCCATCTAATTGTCTTTTATCTTGAATTACAATTATTGTATTCACTGTTCCGGTATATAGGTAGTAGAATTCTGTAACGAAATTTAAAACATTTTTTTTTAAAGATATATCTGGGTTTTGTCATAAACCCAAATACAACCTTATACACCTTTCACACTAAGCTAAAAGCTTGTGCCGTGAAAGGGGAGTTTGCCGGCACCTGGGATCGAACCACGGACCCCTTGTTCTGAAGGCCGAGACCCTACCTCCAGGCTACCGACGTACTCAATTTATTCTCTAGAAAGACCTCTTTCATCTTTAAGACGTAACAAGACAAAAAACATCTCCAACGAGAATAAATCACAAAGTTAAATAAATCATTTGTTTTTTTATTTAAGTTTCGATTATTGTTTAACATAAGTTGCTTTTTTAATTGAGATTTTGTATTACATAACATAAGTTGTAATTGCAACTACGTCTTGCTCTGGAGGTGAGAATTGAGAGGTGAGAAAAAGAGATTGTGAATGTGGAGATGTGCAGACAATGAGACACATAGTACAGGACTGCCATCTCAAAAAATTCAGCGGGTATCTGCAGGGTATCCATGAAGCGGGACCAGAGGCGGTGAACTGGCTGTCAGCACTAGAGCCAAGACTGTAAAGGATACGACGCGACGCAGCCCACATGGGTTAAGATTTATCAACACACCGAGCTATACGAAAAGTAAATAAGTTATAATTGGTTGTTGTTTGTTTATTATGTTATATTAGCTGTACCTATCTTAAGATTTGAAATAAAAAAATAAAAATAATAATAATAACATAACAGATATCATTTCAAACTTGCTTGATGTAACATTGATAGTTCACGTGGCGCTTTACAGAGTCTTTAGAGAAATCTTTTCATATCATAATAAAGACACAAACGTTGACAGTTTTAAAGGGAAGGTAGCTGCAGGCTCTCATATTATTATGCATTTCGAGTAGATACATACTCTTGAATTTACTCAGTAGTAGACGTAAAGAAACTTTGCATATGTACAATTAAATATTTATATGAATACAATATTCATAATGTAAGGGAAAAATGTATTTTTAGTGAAATTAAAAACAATTTTTTTTTTCTACTAAATTATTTTTTATTGAGAGATACATGGTGCGTTGTTCATGGACATTGTTATTCTCTGTGTATATCGTTGCCGTGGAGGTGAAGTGATCCAAGCCACACTTTTTTGAAAAATGAGTTAAGTATGCAGTTTTGTTCAGAAAACCACGGAGAACATAGTGGTGAAGAGAAATAAGTGATTTGATATTCCTAAAGGGCATTTTTGGAAAACTGTGAAGAGATGTTAAGTGTTTTTACATCATTTCAAGTGTGTGTTAGAGCATTTCACTAACGCATATAGGAATAAATAGTTCAATTAAATTATAGAAGTGAAAAGATCCAAGCCGCATAGCGCGTAATTTTCCAACAAATTTCCTTCAGATGGATCTTTCTCAGCTACAGTGGCGAAATAACTCAAGTGATAAATTCGTGTTTACTTCTAAAATATAAAAATTCTTTAATATTTTGTTATTTATATTAGTGGAAAATGTGATCAGGAATATTGTGTAAAATTTTTAGCGAAATCTATGCAATAATAACTTAGTTATAGTCAGATTAGTATTGGCGGATGCGACAGCATAAATTCATCACCCTTTTTCTCGAAATGTCTGTCTTGTGGGTTACATCACTTCACATCCACTGCAACGAAATTTACATAATTAAAAATCTTTATTGAACAAAAAATTAACATAAGAAAATAAACAAGGCAGAATTTTTACAAAACAAATAAATTTTGCAATGCGCGAGTTTATTGCAGAAACGCGATATTTTCCAACTATGTAACCTATATTAAGTTATTGGCGTAAGTAAAGTAAAGTTTTAAAGTATATAGCACTAAAGATAAACTAGTTCCGAAAGACTAATGCCAAAAATATAATTTAAATATGGAAGAAAACACAATTAGTTTTTGTTTTACTTTATATTTAATTATACATTTATGTGTGTTAAGTAAGAGAAACCGACGTGCGTGCATGAGAAATAGTATGAATGAAGAAGAAGCAAAATAATAATGTTAAGAAAGATCTATATGGCGTTCTTTTCTCTTTGCCTACCCCACGTGAGAGTATAGTATTGAATTGTATATGTAGTTTCAAGTGACCTGGTTTCAAACTATAAAATTCATTTTCAAACTAATCTTACTGCATACCCTGTTTTTGCTTAATATTATGCTTCGTATAAACAATATATTCATAAAAATATGAATCATTACAATGCGAGTTTTATTTTGGAAAAGATTGAGATAAACAGTTGGTAAATGTTATAAATGAATTAAACAATATTGGGTATTTTGACTCTATCATCATCATCGCCCTCAACGCTCCTCTCGGGAGCACAGGGCAGAAACCAGCCTCCTTCATTCATAGTGTCTCTGTGCCAATCGCGTTACCTCTTCCCAGGACTTTTTGACTCTAAACGATATATTATAGGTTGAAGTAGAAATAAAAGTTATATAATGATGTGTATTGATTAAAAGCTCTTTGTAAACCGCAAAATTATATCTTTATAAATATTGGATTATGTTACATTGGTTATTTGTTATTAAACAAACCTTCAGGCAAACCTTTTTAAGAAGTTTATTAATATGATATTTATAGTATGTTTTCTTTTATAAATGTAAACAAAAGCAACATAATGAGGTAACCCTATACACATGTATCACGGAGATTATTAGTGAAAATTAAAAGAAATATATCTAAAAAGATGTAGATTAAAAATTTGGAAAATATTATACACATCATATATTTATATCCTACTCTCGTTTGATTTTGTTTCTTTTTGATGTGTTACTTGTGCGATTTTTTCTCTATTTTGCTATTTATGTATGCAAGCGAGACATGGAAGTGGCTGAAGAAGGACGAAAGTGGAATAAATGCAGTGGAGATGCGATCGTTCAGAAGAATGGTTGGTAAAACGCTGCGTGATAGAGTAAAGAATGGGGATATTAGAAGAATGAGCGGATGCAAGAAGAGTGTTGTGGACAGAATGCGCGTGAATTAACTATGGTCTTGCTGTTATGGTCTCAGTGCAGGATAATTAAGAAAATAATAATAAATAATCGCCCATTGCACAATATCATTTATTTGTATCACATTGTTTTTTAACTTGATAAATTATGTATGCTTCTTATTGTGCAATAACGTTTATAACTATTATTATTCACATCTCATTTATTTAACAAAATAACATTATTTATTCATTTGGCGCTAACGTTGTGGTAGTTTCTAAACATAATTACAAATGTTTGGAGTCAAAAAACTTTACAAATACTTAATTTTTAGTGGTATTTGTAAAGTTTTTTGACTCCAAACATTTGTAATTATAACAAAATAACGTTGGAATCTACACTTTGAACACAATATAAGATTAACAATAAAGTTTAAATAAAATAAATATATAATTAAAATTCTTTATATTCAAATCAGAACCTCAACATTATTCGAGTTGATTCTTCCATGATGTCATATGAAAATAGTACAATCATGGGAGATCACTTACAGAGCTACAGGGACAAAAACCTTCCTACTATCCTGGTGGATGATAGAAGAACAGCCTTCTGCATGCTATATTTGAGCCTGCAGAAGGCTGATACAATAGATATATTATTATTAAATAATATATCTATTGTACGTTATAATTATATTGGAGTTTGCGAAGGCTGTACTCCAAAACTTGGAAAATTTATAAAATAATAATATAATACTTATCTAATAATTCCATATATAAGAACAACAACATGTCATAATTATTTTAATATATTAATCCAATTAAATCGCAATATGCACCCTCTCAGTTTCGTAATTAGGGAAGTTTCAACATTGGGGATGATATATTGCCAACACACTCAAACTGAGTATTATAAGTTATTCGATTTGTGAACATTTCGCAAGACGATATACCTAAAATAATAATCTATCTCTTCTATCAATACTATCGTACTATCTGCATATAATAGTTATGTAGCATCTCCTCATTAGTCAAAAATAAATAAATGGCACATTAAGGACATGTGTGGCATTACCTCATTGCCTAATTTAAGATGTAAAATGTATTTTAAATATACTTTTTTTCAATCACCTGTCGTTTACAGGGCACAAAAAAATACTCTATTTAAAAAACACAAATTCAATAAAAAAATACCGGATTAGCTCAAAAATAGTATCCTTCATGTTTGCAATCTTTCATAAGATTTTATTTTTGACCATAATATTGATCCGTCTTATTGTTTTCATAAGTAATAACTATAATGAATATTATTTATTAGTAATTATTCTGTTTCTTTGCATATGGTACGAGACTCGGCCTGTCGCCAGAATATGTAGTTTGGATTTGTTGAAAAGATGTCATGTTTCAACATTGGCGAGTGTGTAAAATCAGGACCATCTCACGAAATGGCCGACACAACATCAAATCTTGTATGCGAGTAGTATGGCGTATTATGAATGACTATAATTATGATATTTTGCCGTGAATGAATAGATAAATTATCAAATTACTGACCAGTAAGTAGGTAACAAAGCCGTATTGTTTAACACTATCCCATAAATACTGTAATGTTTTGTAATAAATGCTATAATGTTATAACTTAAACGGGTATTTTGATATCGTCTTTTGAATAATTTTTGCTCCCAATATGTACACATGTACGAGGTTTGACTGTATTCGAGCGGATAGTGGTTTCAAAAGCATCGAGTTACTTGGCAGAATAAGAGAAGCTTCCATACAGTAATAGTGATAGCAGCAACAACAACAATAACGATACTCTACAACCCACCACACAGAACCCAGAAGCAATCTCGGAAGCAGATTTTCTTATTACATCTTATAATATACAATATGAAATATTATATAACTCATAGAAATAATTGACGGTTCTAATATTATCACTGTACGAGAGAAGCAGTTGAATTATTATGTACAACCGAGTGTGATTCAATAAATTAATATAACATTGCTTCCCAAAGCAGTGCATTCAATAGGATGAAATGTTTTTGATGAAATTATATATCTTCATAATATTAATAAATCATGTTGAAATGCATTAATATATTATTTCATATGAAATTTCTAGAATTACCGTAATGAAAATTATGTACCTACTTTGAATATATATTTAATAAAACTACTGTTACTATACAATCACGGCATATTTCATAAATAAGGTAGCCTGCAGACTATCTGCATGTGGTACACATAAAAGCTGTCTTCTACATGCCAAAAATAAAAATGATTTCCTTGACAAGCTAGCGATGAATTAAGGATGTAAAATGTCTTTAATTTCTCGAACACCGGCATTTTACAGGACACTTGAAAACTTACGGAAAAGTCTAGGAGAGCAATTCTTTGCCAGATGTTCCGCAGAACATGGTTAGTAAAATATACCTATAATACTGTATATTATTTGAATAAAAAAAATAAAAAAAAAATATATAATTAAAAATATGTAAATATCTATAGGATATCAGGAGAATGAGAGGATGCGAGAGTGTTGTGGATCAATGTAAGCCTCCATAAGAGAAACTGGTAAGGATAAGTGTAAAAAATGTATTATAAAATACATAAGTTGAGGGTGGTCCAAAATTATTAGTATTGAGCAGATGGAATCTCAAGAGGAAGTGCCTAAACCCCATAGGCACCGTCAACGTCGACAGTTGGCTCATCGAAAGCTTCAGTACTAAAAAAAGTCGTAAAGTGGATATTCCCGAAATCATATTACATATATAGAAAATAAAATTAATGGATGTAAATTTCAGATCTACTTTATGATATCAAGGCAAGGTTGATATCATTAACCGCTTAGAGGCTTTTGAAATGTGCTCCACCGAAGGATGTTGAGAGTATCCTGGACTGACATGACAAGTAACGTTGAAGTATTGCGTAGAAAATTGTTCAAAACAATCAAGCTCCTTAAAACTTAGACGTCACATAACGAGAGGTGAAAAATATGCCATTCTACAATATTGGTCATAAAAGGAATGATTGAGGGCTGTGAAGAGGTTGGAAGAAAGTGGCTTTCCTGGCTTCTGAACATCCGAGAGTGGACCATGAGAGATGTGGAGGAGCTATTTCATGCTGCCCAGGACAGACAAGGTTTCTTCCAAGTGATCATCTACGTCGGGGCGACCCGAAAAGACACATCAAGTAGAAGAATATCGATGAATTTATGTATCTATCTATCTATTCCCTCACGCCGTATCCCAAATGGGGCAGGCAGAGAGAACGGAACGCCATGTAGATCTGTCCTTATATACTTCTTTCTCTTCTTCTACATTAATACATTTTCTCAAGGACGCACGTCGATTTCTCTTAGAATTTGATTAACATGGTCAAGCCATGTAGTTCTCGGACGCCCGTGCTTTAAGACGACTATAATTTATACTTTTTGTCATTCTTTCCTCTTCCATTCGTTCTACACGACCAAACCATCTCAATTTATTTACACGCAATCTATCCACAACACAAATTAATTTATCATTCATCATATTTTGTTTACATTTTTTTTTTGCTGAAAAGAGTAAAGATGAAATATAAAATAAAAAGACCGTATATATTTTTACGTTTGAAGTAAGTAAAAATAGTAGTAATACGGTTATATTATATTTATATTGTTACGTTATATTATTACGTTGGAGCAATAAATTTCATTTTGGGTCACTTCAACACAGGAAAAGCCTCGGGACATTCATGAACACACTGAATTTATTCAACAGAAACGTGGACACATTCTGGAACTTATATTATTATTATTATAAGCCAGTCTTTAGTACGCAACTATACCATCAGAAGCGCTGGGTGTACATTAGTATATACATACATGTCGATATTATCATATTGGATGCATTATTTATTTTATTTTATTCTTCACTGTACATTGGTTACAATATTACAAAATAAAAAAGTATCATAAAAATATCAGTTAAACAATTCAATGTACAGAGGGCGAGTTTATCGCTAAAATGCAATGTCTTCCAACTAACCCGGTTATTAAAAAAATAAAAAAAATATAGGTATTATGGTTCATTTCGTGAAGCACCCGGCAAAGAACTGGTCTTCCACTCTTTTCCGTAAGTTTTCGAGTGTATTGCAAACTGCCTTTTACAGAACACTCGAAGATTTTACATCTTAAATTCAGCAATGAGGTTTGCCACCCATTCTGAGTGTGTTAATTTTTTGTCAGCTTGTGTGTTTGTTGCATGCGGCTGGTTGCCTCTCTTGTGGAATATGTCGTGATGGGTTTAATATTTTTATTAGTAACTGAATCAGTAGATAATTATAAGCTTCACACTTTTCTGTAAGTTTTCAAATGTTTTGTAAAATGTGGGTATTCGAAAAACATCATGAATCCTTAAGGCATTTACCATATTATTCAATTCAGCAGTTGCTATTGCCTGAGAACCAAATAGGATGGGTCAAGGTTATTAATTTTTTTCATACATTTGACATTCTGGTTCATTCTGGTATAGACTTGACGATAAATTTGCCAGTAAATTGGCTGCATCGTTGATCGCCTCATATATGTACATAGATCCTTCAAACGCATGAAAAGCAATACATAGCGCACTACACAAATATGGTTTATGATTTGAGACAGATAGTAGAACTTGAGGACAAATCTCATCGGTGCATTATTATGGTTTCAATATCTGACATTTCCTGTTTGTAGTCTATAATTATAATGTTAAAAAAGATTACTTATAATAAAACTTCCTTTAACTTTTATTTCACAATCTTTCTCACCCCGTACAATCTTAGCACTTCAGTAGGTACAAAGTACAGTGTCGTGAGCTTGTTGAGATCTGCGTGTGGACGTGCATAAACATGTAAAACTACAGCACCACGATATTGACCTCTTTACAGAGTGAATGAGAGAGAGAGAGAAAAGAAAGCCTTGTTAGTCTAGATCCTATTAACCCTTGATGTACCGTACAGGAGCGTGCGCGGAACTTAACTCATCGGGGTTATAATTCACAAGGGTCAAAATGGTTTATTTAGTTCAGTGAAAAACAGTGGCGCGGAATGTATTTTATTCCGTTTTCAAATAAATAAATTTTGTTAAAATTTTATGTTTAGCCGAGTGACAAAAAATTATATTTATTTCAGCCGGGTCCCCCGCCCACTGACGTGGTAGGATCGGAGATGCCAACACTGGCATAGTGGTATTAAACTAAAGAGAATTAAAATATTAATAAATCGTCACCTAAACGGATAAATAGGAGTCCTTGGACTTCTGCAATATCCGAGATATAAAGTTATTTCAAAAAATATTTATTTTTATATATCTAAATGCTATATAATGTTTACTTAGTATTTTATAATAATAATAACTAGACATTTTTTTAAGATGCGCCGTTTTGTGGAAAAACCACTGCAAGGGCCCATTAAAGAATCATAACACCTCCTGAACAATAGGGTCTTAAGCCCTGCCTTCAACACCTCTACACTCTCCAGAGTTCGCGAATGATAGGGAATTTTGTTCCACAGCAACGGACCAGCCACACATAAGGCACGGTCAACGTAGTTAGCCAGACTCCCTCTACGTGGCAGTTACAAATTTATTTACATATTTACTTCGTTCCATATTTATCAGAGATTTTTATTTCTACTATAATTTTGAATGGCGATATTGTGCTTATAATAAAATTATTTGTTTAAATTCTGTAGTTCGCATATAAATGCTATGCATTTCACTAGTGGTCCTGATTGGGACATGTTTTGAGAATGTCCAGTAGTAGTTGATCAAAAAGAGCGTTGTCATTTTATCCGCAAGGGTTCCAACGACCGGGATGTCCCTCTTTCAGAATAAATCGATCCTATGACAACGATATCAGAGTGCTAGGAATATCCTTTGATAGGAGGAATAGGTGACTCAATTTTAGCTGAGACGCTTCGAATGGAAGAGGCTGGTTTACGACCCGTGCTTCCAAGAAGAGCGTTGAAGGGTGAGATGATGATGAAGGTATAAGTAATTAATTTTATATTTTTGTGGAGTAACTAAGAAACTTAAATAAAAAATATTGAGGTCTAAATCAAGATATTTTAAAATATAAAATAAAAACAATTTGAAAAACGTTTGAATTATGAAAAAAATATGTCAAGCGAGATTAATTATTAAAAAGAACAGAAATTCTTTTTTTTATATTGCAATATTAACAGAAAATCCTTTTCGATGATGATTGCTTATATCGGGGAGACCTGGTAGGCAATCTTAGAAGAAGAAAAAAGGATGCAAAAAAAGAAAAAAATACCTGGTTTTTCGAATAAAAAATGCCTTCGATAAGAAAAATCGTAAAAAATGTCAGAGGCGTTTGATCTTTTAACACATGCTCTGAAATTCCTACCAACAAATCTACGTACAATCAAAAAGTTTGTGATTAGAACATTGTTTTAATTAATGAGTGTGTTTTTATTTATTAGATCATTGAACTACAGCAGCAACAACAACAACAAGGAAACCCTTTCTGCTACGCCACTGATTAATTATACAGTAGGCAGGGAAAATAATTTTCCCTCCCTCAACTAAAACAAGTGGTCGTTTTATCTCGAATTTTTACGTTCTAATTTTTGGTTTATTAAAAAAGTTTTACATTTTTCGGAAAATCTTTCAGATCTGGTTGTAAACAAAAAGATTGTTATTTTAATGATTATTTTTTTGATTATCGACTGTATTATTTGGTAGGAACACTTCTTTTTCTTCTTCGCCTTCGCTTTTATCCCATTTATTTTATTTAGGGCGGCTCTCCTAGCTCCCATTCTCCAAGTATTCCGGTCTCCTGTATCTTCTGAATGCAGTTCTGCCTTCCTCAGATCCCTAGCCATTGTGGAAATCCAAGTAGTCACGGATCTGTCTGGTCTTCTGGGTGTTATTTCTATGTCTATTGTCATTTTTATCAAATTATTCTGTGGTACTCTCAAAATGTGTCCATACCATCTTAATCTGTTTTCATACATTACAGGACCCACCAACCACCCGGATAGAGCAAATATCTTAAGACTTCCACTTATCTGAAATTCTACACTAAACAAATTTTGTTCACACCGGAGGCACCATAGTGGGCAGCCAGAAGGGCTCGCCGGCCAAACCACCAAACTGCCAGAACCTCCGTGTGAAATCTCTGTCTAATCTGTTTTCAGTCACTTTTTCGCTGATGGGAGTGACTTTGAATCAGCTACAGATATGGTCATTTGTCACCCTGTCCATCCATGTTACACCACCAGCTCGTCTGAGCATTTGGTAAGAATAAACCTGTGAATATTTGTCGATTCTAATTTACTTCTTTTATAGTTACGTAAATTGACGAACTAATTACTTCTATGTTTAATAAATGTCTTATGAATTTATTCATCTTCATTATACAAAACGTAACAAAACAAATATTTTATTAAAAAAAACAACAAATTATTTATCAATTTTACATAGTGGGTGACATGTGTCACTGTAGTGTTAAATCGGTAATTTTTAACTTAGAAAGTCTTAACTTTTATTGGTATGAAGAGTGCAATTATAATTTTGTTACGTGCAATTGGTCTGCTGGCTACCCCACTTGTGGCATATGCTTATGATGGTATAGTACTAGTAGTCAATAAAATAAATAAATAAATAAGTGTTTAAACAAACAATTGGTTTCAACAATGGTGATGGATGGGGTATTTGAATATTTACAATATTTTTAATATTTGTAATTAGTTCTCTTGAAAATGTCATGCTAACTCGACGAAAGCGCTTGAGTATTAATAAATCAATAGTGAAAAGTAAAACAATGTTTTATTTTTTTTTTTTTTTTTTTTTTTTATTTCAAAAGTAGGTACACAATACAATATTATTTTCAATAAACAATGAAAAACAATCACAATAATATTACAACTACCTCCCTATTAGAGATATCTCGTGTATAGGGAGGGTGATATTGATATCAAATATGTTTTTTTATAATGTGCTTGCAACACAAAATTAAGGCATTCAGGATATAAAATAAAAATAAGATGAAAAAAAAAACTTAAGCAAAAACGTAACAAGACTATGAAGGAGAAGGGAAACGAGGAAAAGGAGAGGATCTGCTTGTCATAATAAAAATAGTAGCAATACTACGATCATAAAACCGAAAATTGACATAGAGTATTATTCCTACGACACAAAGAATGAATGTTGGTATGTGTGGATGTACCTGAGGGGAAATATCACAATTTGTGATTTTGAGTGTAGTAGGCCCTTTGAACCCAAAATAGAACACTTAAAAAAGTAAGTGTTTGGCCGACCACACCATTCCTCTAAACCACAACTATAAACAATCTAATATGTACGTATATTTTAAGGTTTTCTATGTATTATTAGTGCATGAGTATTTGTTGAATTCCTAGTTGAATTTTAGGAAAATGAATTTTTCTCTAAAAAAACCTTTTCTTATTATGGAATTTCTTACAAGTAGAGTAGACCATAAACTTGCTGTGTGAAATAAATTAGGTTAGTTGGAAGAGATGCCACCATTATGATGACTACTACTAATTCTACTACTATGGGTTAGTTGGAAGATATCGCTTCTGCGATAAACTAGCCCATTGCCCAATATAATTTATTTGTATCACATTGTTTTATAACTTCGTGATTATATATGCTCTTTATTGTACAATAAAGTTTATTATTATTATAACTACTATAACATCATGGCATATCCCACAAGTGGGGTAGCCAGCATTTGACCTGTTGAGTAAATTTTGCGATAAACTCACCCTCTCTTTATTGATTATTATAATTATTTTTTGCTGCAATCGCCTTGGCAAAAAGCTGTTATGGTCTGCAAGGTGACATTTTTGAGATAATAATTATTGTAATATCTAATTCGAATGCATTTTTCTAAAAAAAATGTGTGCATTGTGATCAATATACAGTAAAGAATGAGTGACAAATAAATAAATGCATAAGTTGTCATCTCCGTGTCAATGAAAATGAATACATAAAGGATGCGTCAATGCTTTATCACAGAATTGAAGGTTATTTCAAATATTTGACTCATACAGGATTTATTATAAAATATAGGTTTCTGATTCTATTCTTAACTGATTCTTTTCTAGAGATTCAACGGTCACTTTCTTCTTTATTCTTCAACATCCCTCGTAGGTCCTTTACAGGACACTTGGATTCATCAACATTACAATAACACAATAAAAAAGGAAACATTAATACAATAGATAGGAAAACATTAATACAATAGATAGGGCGCAATAAACACAACATACAAAAATATGTTGAAAATTCAAGACACTAAAATAAATATACGCAGACACATATATTCCTTTTCTTCAGTACCAAAAGGATATGAAGGGACCCTTTAGCACCATGTCAATAAGTAAAATACACAATTTTGAATAGAAGGTCAAGGTAGAAGATATAGAATAGAAGAGGGCCCACCCTTTTTATGTGAATTCATACGAATCAATTTGCACTACAAGTACAAATTAAACATCACATACACTCAAAAACATAATCACAATAAATGAAAATGAAACAGAATCGTAACACTCTTATTTTTTTTATTTAGAACAATCGGCGGCAATATTGCCTTTATACTTATATAGAAAAACTTAAATATATTACATAATCATTCGAAATTTATAAATTATATAATAAATATTATCACCTAAGATGAAGTGTGATAATATTAAAATGGAAATATAAATTTGTGTGAAATATAAATGGGATTTTTTACATTATTTTTTATGTTTTTGTATTATTTTTAAATATTGTTTTATTATTGTTTTTAAATTTAATTTGACTTTTTTTTAGAAAATTTTAACTTTTACTTTTTTTCTCAAGACTAATGAGACTGAAAGACTGATTTCTAGTATTTTGGGATTTGTTACTTTTGTATTTTTGTGTTATTTTTAAATATAGTATTATTATTGTTTTTAAATTTACTTTGACTTTTTAAGAAAACTTTAACTTTTGCTTTTTTTCTCAAGACGAAGACATTTCTGGTAAGAGTGGAATCTTCGCTGGTCCACATGTTGAGTGTATTAATTGTTAACATTTATAATGTTATGACTGTTTGATTCTTTAATATTGTAAAAATAAAAAATAAATAAAATAAATGTTAATATGGTTAATCCAACTCCTATCAAGGAATATAGAATATCTATCTCACCTGGCGATATAAAATAATTAATTACTTATGTATAATAAGTAATAATGCTATGTTCTAAGTTTGCAAATTTGAATTCTTGACACAGACAACATTGTTGAAGATAGAACATTATCATGTACAGCGTCCTCGAGGTGCTATGGCACAAAGATGGCGCTTTAAATACTCTTCGTTATATAAAGTGAATATAAAAATGAATAAAATAAAAGATGGTCTCTTCTAGTTTGAAGTATGAAACAAGTTTATTATTTTTACTTTTCTACTATAATAATAATTAATTCCTGAAGGGTTAGTAATTATATTTGAGTTCTTACAAAAAAATATTATACTTTTTAACTCACGTGGATGGATATGCAAGCAACACGATACGCGCGGGAAGTGAGGTCAAGATCGTCCAGTGGTCGGCGAAAGAGTCTCCTGGTCCAGATGTTTATCAACCTCCAATCCACGAGCCTGATCTGATAATGTAACAATTACCTAATCATCCAATAGTGACTCGTGGATTTTGCTTATCATTATCTAAAGGTCGATGCACACCTGGGACCATAGAAATGTAGATCTTGCTACAATATTTATAAAAATATAAAAACACATATCATAACTACCTATACTCCAGTTTAAGTCAAAAAATAAATTCAAATACAAATACAATAAATTAATTTAAAAATATATCCTCAACCATGTTCCTACCTAAATCCATTATTATTTAAACATGCCTACATCTAATTATTATAAGAACCAATATAAAAGAGGAACGGTTCAACTAACACACAACAAAATTCAAGTGTTAATGCAAAATATCCTATTACTTCCCAATTTCCTCAGAGGAATATAAAGTATGAACGAAAAAGAAGAAAAATTATGAAATAAATGACACCACATTTTGAATGTCTAAAATCTAAAATGCAGTGCTGGTGCAAGTGACGTTATTTCCTCTTACGTAAAAATATAAATTTAGTAAAATCTACATACCTACGTATGTAAGGAAATGCGGCATTTTTCATGTACCTACATACCTATAACTCCCTCGCACTTGAAATGCTACATAGGTGTTGTATGGTTTTCGAAACCAAGACTTCAAAGAAATTGAAGTTTATTTCCTAATAAAAATGCTGGACACATTTCGTCATCAAATATAATACTTTATATGAAAATATTTAAATTACTGACCTACTTACTTACTGCTTTATGTTTTCTTGGTAAAGCACCTCAAGTTGAAAGAATTATGAACTTATCAAGTTCCAATGACTTTTGAAAAGCTTTACTCACCGAAAAAAAAGACTTTTCAAGCCTGTAGGGTAACTCATAGACAAAATCTAAATACGATCTTAATCTTAATCATATGACACACGAAGTGACTATTAGTCAAAAATACGGGGATACCAATCTCGCGGTAGCGGTAGCGCGGTATTTTTGACCATAGTCCCTTCACGCGTCGTATGATTTAGATCAAGACTAGATTAAGATTGTATGTATTTAGATTTTCTTATCCATTCCTCCCGATTTTCAGCTATTCTCTTTAGTTCTACGTATGTTCCACAGCTCATGTCCTTCTTCAGTTGGTCCATATAGGTGTCTCTTGGTCGGTGACAGGAAAATTATTTGAATCACAATTATTCGAATGGACAATTCTTCGAAAAAACATTTGTACGAACTAACTTTTTTTCGAATGACAATTATTCGAATGGCAGTTATTCGAATCCACAATTATCAGAAAACACAATTTTTCGAATTTTTATACGTTATATTTATAACAACAATTATCCGAAACACAATTCTCCGAATTTTTATTATCAAGACATATAATATTGCTCCAATTTTCGGCGAAAAGTGACGTACTTAGCGAAGTTATATAATATAATTCGACTCAGTTTGCAATCGATTTATCTAAATAGTGTCAAATGTTTGGAAAAATAATTTAAATATATTTATAATTAGGTATGAACGCAATTGCCTCATTTTCTTAAGAAACTAAAATAACGTTAAAGTTGGATGAGGTATGGCTGGAGTTTTATATGAAACGTAATATAATTGCGTCAATATGACCTGCTTCTGAAGATCAAAATAAAATGAATTTAGATTAATATAAAATAATTCGAATAATAGGATTTTCTAACAAATGTTAGTCGAACAATTCACTTTCCATTAATTGTAATTCGAATAATTGATAGTCGAACAAATGTTATTCGAAGATTTGTTAATTCGAATAATTATTTTTTCGAAGAATTGTGAATTCGAACAATTGTATTTCGAAGAATTTTCATGTAATCCTCTTGGTCGGCCCCTACCATTAATGTGTACTAATTTTTATTATGTATTTTTTTTTTATAATTTGTATAGTATTTTACGTATTACGACATGAATTAGAGATGTCTTTCTCTACCTACAAGTGGAGCAAAGAATAAATAAATAATCATAGCTTTATCATAATTTCTAATAAGGATATTGTAGCGTAACCAAAGTAGGTACTATGCCTATGTGCGAGTTAATTGCAACACTTATTTCACAATGCTATATAACACTCCTCTGCTATTCAGTAAACTTTTTGATTCAATGTTTTATGATGCCGTATTTTGTGTTGGTACCACTGTCGTTGTTTATTTATGTGGTAGTACTATTGCTGCAATGGTTGGTAATACAAGTTTCTACATAAAAGCTACATACTACATACCAAATGGCGTAAGGTAAATCAACATTATGGTCCATTTTAGCATTTTAATTGTATGTTTTACATCAAACAGTACACAGCTTTAGGCTTCCATTGGAACACTACCATAGATGGGACATTAAATCACATACTCACAGTTTTAGAGAGAGGTTGAAAATGTTACCTAGAATCTTTAAAATATTTGAACCTGTTTGTTTATATATATATTTTTTTTTAATTTTATTCCTCTTAAAGGACACAAACAGTTCAAATTAACAAATATTAACAGTCATATTTTTCCAGAAAACAAACCAATCAAGGTCCCGCAAATTACCGAAGCGTATGACGAACAAGTAAAGTTGCAAGTAAACAGTTATAACACATACTCACCCCACCCATATCAAATGCAAAAATCAAAACAAACCTCGTGAAAATGAGAAGCTTAAAATTACACTACAATAGAATTTATAAGAATATATAATAATTAAGAATTTAAACAATTGAGATTAAAATAGTTCAAATTATGAATTGATCGAATCTCTGTCTCTCTTTAGAATCAAGAATTCAGTGTACTCCTTACACCCCTTCTGAACTCTGCCTTGCTGATCGAGAAGAAATCAAGATTTATATATGATCTATTGTACAACGTACAAGTACGTCTCACAAATGAGCCTTTATTTACTTATTTGTAGAAATATAACAACAACCACTGCAAAATTTTTACTGGCTTAATATCTTAAAACATATTCCTTTGACAATTATATAAAATGGAATTAACTGCCTCACTAGACTTGAGTCTATTTTGAGGCAGTACATAATAATATGTACTTTGTTTTGTTTCCATCGTGGAGTACCCAGAGAAAAATTGGTTTTCCACTAATTTCCGTAAGTTGCTGAGTGTCCTGTGAAAGGCAGGATTCGAAAAAATTAAACAATTTTACATCTTTACTTCAGCGATAGGGTTCGTCACACTAATTATAATAAATTCATTGCACCATATCGAACATAAAATTTCAGAGTTAATAAATAATGTGATACAAATAAATGAGATTGTCCAATGGGTGAGTTTACCGCAAAAGTGATTTCTCCCAACTACTCCATGTAAAGTCATTACATTAATTGAACCATCAGTTTTAAGAAGGGAACAAACGCCAAAATATCAAAAATCGAAATATTTTGTCAAAGTGTCGTTGAAATATAAACGCACACCTCCACGTGAAAAAAAACGCAAAAACAATATTTTCTGAGGAGTTATGCACTGTCTAAATTCTCAACAGTTTGAAGAAGGAAATAACTCCGTGATTTATTCCCTTCTTAAAACTGTTTCTCGGAATTTTCCCTAAATGGTGATCTTTTTTCCTCTAATATTACTCATGATGTTGATACTTGTCAGTTGGTTGTGTTTTTAATAGTGTCAAGTGTGATTGTGGCTTTCTTTTTTTAACAAATTAGGTGCATTTTTTATGTCTTGTAATTAAGCTGAGAAAATTCCTAGGAAATGTATAGGAAATGTAAAGGTCTAAGAAATACAAATTTTTACAATCATGAAGTTAAAAAAAAAAAAAGACTTCGGTATATGTTAGTACAACAACTGGGTGCAATATTCCTTCGAAAACCAATACCGATGATGAGTGCGGCTGTAAAAATAAGGGTGTTTTCTAAGGAGGAATAAATTAATATAGAAACAATTATTTGATCACAGTTCGAAAAATGAGCAAGATACTGTTCTAATGGGTCTAATACTACATTAATCTATTACTCGTCGAAGGTCCAAGAGCAAAAAAATTGAATGATTGTAAAAAAGGTTAAGGAATAATAAAGAATAAGGCTTTTTTTCAACTTACTTCATTGGTTGCTGAAAGAAAATCGCCAGAGGATAAACGGGGGAAACACCAAAACTGCGGAAAAATTTTATCAGCTCAAGTACCTAGTTAATACTATTGACGACCATATAAGAACATTTTCTGCCTAAGTGTCTCACTATTCCAATAAAAAAGTAAAATATTTGAATTCCGACCTCAATTTTAAAATGATGTTTAATAGCTGTAGGTACTGTACAAAATATCCAAATTTTACAACATTTGTAAAAAAACGATTTTAATAGAAAATATTTCAATGAAAATTTGGGATTAAGATTTGGTCGCCCACAAGTAGATGTGTGTAAAGATTTGAACAACAAAATAAAATCTTCTTCATTGAATGATACTGCTAAACGTGTTGTGTGGCAGAAAAAAATATTCATATTAAAAGGGCCATTTAAATGACCATTTTATACAGCCAAACGGACTTTTTATATACTGTTGTATTTTTTTTGCATTTATTGTTGATTTTTTTACAAAATGAGAAATAAATAATGTAGTTTTATAGAACCGTTTTTTAATTGTCATACATTTAACAAACGATTACCTCAAAGATCTTTGTAAGTTTGAAGAAGGGAACAAATCCACAAAGTTCGATCTTAAATATCTCAAAAAGTAAAAAGTACAAAAAAAAATTTCATGTTACACATAATATAAAACATTATTCTTTATATTTGTCCCATACAACAACAGACACGAATATTACAAATAAAAGAGTTGTGAAGTTTTTTTCGGTTTTCTCAAATGTGGTTCACTTGGATTTATTCCCTTCTTCAAACTGATGGTTCAATTGCATTCATAGTTCTTTACATTATAATAGGGTTGTCTGGATGTCCACCCTCAGACTGCTCATTGTTGTAGCATTGTTTTATACTTTTTGGTTTGACTATTATTTATATTATTTTTTATCATTGTTCTTTCAAAATTTTGTGGTCAATAAAGATTTATTATTTTTTGAGTTGTATTTATTAAATCTTTCCGGGAAACATTATTTTACTATTTACTGCAAATAAAAAGGAGAGAATGAAAAATCAATAAAATCTCGTATAGGTACATTTTCTTATAATATCAATGAACTACAACCGGCTAACATGATTATGACAACTCCAAAACAAAAAACAACATGGACCGTTCCAATATCATAGAAACTCATGCATTTAGTCTAGTGTAGTAATGTCGAGTCTACTTTTATATGTTTATGGCTGCTGGGTATAATGCTAGTATTATATAAATAGTTTGGATGTTTTCGGTATAAATATCAACATTACTTACCTATTTGTAGGTATTATTGTACATAGCACGTATGTACAATGTACATATACATCTAACTATCTATCTATCTTTTCTATCACGCCACAATCTAAATGGGGTAGGCAGAGAGAACGGAACTCCATACATACTCCTAGATCTGTTCTACCATACAACTTTCGTCTCTTCTTTCTCTTACTCAATACACGGCTGTCCTAAAGAATTTTATCAACGTCATCAAACCACGTAGTTCTCAGATACCCGCGCTACCTCACACCCTTTTTTCAGACAAGTATTTTTATTACATATCTAGACATAATATAAAATATTATGTGAATCCAGATTTACCTGTCAAATGAAGAATCTAGAAACATGTTCATATCACTAAATTGATATAAAGCCTTAAACAGGGTTTTCTGATTTTTTTTCTAAATTTTCTGTGAAAAAAAATGTAACTGTTTTAATTAATTACATCATTAACCTTACTTGTGGGAAGATTGAAGGATATCCACCGTCCCCCCGGATGATGCACAAATCTGGCGACTTCCATTTATACGAATTTCTACACTTATCAAATCTTGTTCACACTGAAGAATTCATAGTGGGCAGTCTGAAAGGCTGGTCGTCTAAAATATCCCCGTGTGAAGGATTTTTGGACAATACCCTTTCGATATCCCTCTAGTAAACATATAAATACTTATGTGAGAAGTAGAAATGGTATTTGGACATGTATTCTTCATGAAAAAAAATATAAATCTATATAGTCAAGTTAAAGATTTATATTTTTTCGAGAGTTCGTCGGTAGCCTGGAGGTAGAGTCTCGGCCTCATGAACATTAGGTTCACTGTTCGATCCAAGGTGCCGGCAAACTCCCCTTTTACGACACAAGCTTTCAGCTTACTGTGAAAGGTGTATAAGGCTGTACTTTTTTTTATTATCATTTAGGCATTTCAGCCAATAGTAGGGCCAATTCTGAATCTTGATGAACTAACTAAACTAACTAATAATAGTTTACTAACATTAGTCATTATAGTACAAATTCGTATTCAGTATTAGTTACGAACTATAAACAACTATAAACTCGATAAACACCAAGGGCAAACGGTAAAATCTATGTGACAAACAAATATTAGTCGGTGATGCCGCTATAAAAAATGTTTTTCACGTTCCGATTTACACTTCTGACAACAATTTAATAGTTAATTTTTTTTAAATTTAACACGTGAAACTATCATATAAGGCTTAGAAAAGATAACGTCACCTTAGTCGGTGGTGCCCCGGACGGGACTTGAACCCGCATCCCAAATGAGGTGATGTTGTCTTTTCTAAGCCTTATATGGTAGTTTCATGTGTTAAATTTACATATATGACCTCATACAATGGTTAATTGTAAAAATACATCGATAAATTGAATAGTTGTCGCGCGTAAAAATTGCGAAATGTCAGATTTGCCGGTATATTTTGACGTTCGCATTTGCGTCGGTGGTGGTATAATTTTACAATTGATAGATGCCAAGAGTTGCGAGGACCCTAAAAATATCCATTTTTTTACTTTTAATTGAAAAAACAACTTAAAACTTCCAAAATATAGCAATATTCTGCGGCAAAATGACAGCAACTAATAATATTCGCACATTAAAAGTCGCGAATAAAATTCTGCCAAATACAACTAATTGTAGTTGTCAGATGTCAACTAAAATTTCGTTCTGAATACGAAATCCATAGATTCTCGAAATTTATACTAAGGTGTCAAAATGAACTAGCTAACTAAATTGGTTTTAGTACGGAAAACTGTGAATACGAATTTGAACTTAATATTATGACTCAACTATCTCCTTACTTTTAGTTAGTGCAACTAAACTATTTTATGATTCAGAATTGGCCAAAGTGAGTGATTTTGAAAAGTTGTACTTGGTTTATGACAAAAACCCAGATACATCTTTTACTTAAAAAAATATCCTTAAAGTGGACTAGACAATAACTTCATGTAGTCAACAAACTTACAAGTTGTTGTCTACGTGCCAATAAATATTAAAATATTCAGGATGGGTGGCAAACTTCATCACTGAATTGAATATGTTAAATATCTTATTCTTGATCTTGTAAAAAACACCCGACTTTTAGAGGACACTCGAAGAGTAATACTACAAAGTTGGAGACCCCCGATTAAAAAAAACTTTTAAGATAATATAAGTGGATTCATTTATGCACTTATCGATTATTTTTTCATAATTAATAAAAAAAAAACAATTTCATAATACCTACATACTTTAAAAATACGCATTTTTTCATTGTAAACAGATGTTATGTCTTCTAATGAGTCATTATAAATACAAAGCATATAAATATATTTCATTCATCATAAAATAAGTAAACTTTTTTTAGGTGAAACAACATAATTGCTACACGGGTAGGTAAAAACATAATTATGTTTTTTTCATTTTTCTGCTTAAAAATAATAAAGAAATATATTTTAACAGGAAAAGAGTTCTATTTATTCGATACGAAAAAAATACATCGTTAAAATATAAACTCTTGTATCGAAGAAACATTTCTTTTTTAATTGACATATTTTTACAAGATGAAAATTTGTAATAACAAAATTGGCTGACGTCACATCTCGAATAATATGTATCCTGGTTATTTTGCGCAAGCGCATTTTCAATATAAAACCGCACCCCCGTGTAGAAATGTGTATTTCAGAAATGTGCCTGTAATTGTTGTACGTGTGTTGTCGGTTCGACCTTTTTGTTGATGTGCTAGTTTTATTAAAATGTCGTGGATGTAAGAGCCAAATAACGAAGTGTCGGAATTATAATGTAACATTTGCACGCTGAGCTGAATCATTACAATAGATAAAATGGTTCATTTTTTGAATATATAGTCTATATTTGTGATAAAATTGAAATAAAATAAAATAATCTAAACGAGATTTTTTTAGAAATATGTAAAATAGAGTTTTTCAATCATTAGATTTATTACAATATTTAAACGCATGTGTTTTTTTACTTTCTGCGAACAACTTTTCCAACAGACAATGAATATCTAAGCCTAGAAAAACTAATGAATCCACAATTTCATGGTTCATATAAAATTAAACAGCTAAAAACATTCTAAATTTTCAATTTATGTACTTAAGTTAGTACAATGTTATGTTATACAATGTTAGTTGATGTTGGAACAAGCTGCCTCTGTGTCTGCGAGAGGAGGTGAATGGAGAGAGTTTTAAAAGAGGACTGAAGACACACCATTTTGCTGGAAGTTTCGGGTGATGGATACGATAAACGGCGCCCTTGAGGTCATGTTATGAGTAAACGGCGCTTTGCAAATTGTCCATATATATATATACAATGTAGCGGCTAATAGGAGAACCAGTGATTTCTTGCAGTCAACTTTAACAAATATTGTAGCGTATAATATTATGTACTTATTATAAAATTCTGTAAATTTTATAAGAGCGAGAGCATTTGTTTTCTCAGGTGAAATTTTAGGCCTAAAAGCTCTACGATAATGAAATTATAAGAAATCGATGTTTTGTTTTTTGAAACGTATACATTTTTTAATATTTCATTTTGACAGTATTGTGTAATGAATAATGTTAAACGCAGTTTTAGCGTTTTGAATTTCCTGAAGATCAACAAGAAACTTTCCTAAAATGTACCTAATGATAAAAAAAAAATTGTTGGTATAAAATAAATAATGCAAATAAGTTTTAGGGAAATAATAAAAATCACAATTCAAACATACAATCCATTTCTTCTTACATTTTTTTTTTGTTTTTTTTTTTGGGGTTGTAGAAGGGAGGAGGGGAAGGGGCAGAGTGCCAATAAGATGGAGCGACCAAACTAAGGAGGCCACACAGAGCTCACTTCACGTGGCCTTAAACATGGCGGAGGATCGCAAAACATGGAGACAGATGGTTTACAGAACGAGGCATGATGGTCACGATCCTCAGGATTGAGGGACCGACAGAGATGATGATGATGATTTATTTATTATTTTAAACACAACAGCACATAATACATACATAAGTAACTTAAATCATAGTTACAAAAAAGTAAGGCCAATTACAGTGTTTATTATACAAACTTAATATATAAGGCACTTAATACCTACATACAGCGCATATACATTATATTTATTTATATAAAACAAGAAGATAAAACCAGTTAATAGGAATAACTTATTAGTTATTCCTATAATAAGGCGAGAGAGACAGAGAGAGAAATAGAGATGGTATTAAAGAACTCAAAACATAATATTAAATATGAAATAAAGATTAGAAAAAAAAAATTATAAAAGTAATCATGGGCCATTTTGACCGGAAGACAAGCTCGAGTATTGCGATCATGTTGCAACATGGGGGTTGAGAGAAAATCGTATCCAGTACCATTTCGCGTTTCGTCGGGTGAGGGAGTTTTCACGTCGCGATTTTACGATTTCCTCAATAAATAAAAATAATATAAAACATCAGCTAGTGTTGTATTTTTACTACACACGTAAAAATATATTTCTAAAATACTAGTACTATATAAATTAATTGTTTTTATTTTAGTATGTAAAATTTAATAATATTACCGGTATTTGGTAAATATAACCTGTCAAAAATATAAAAAAAACGATTGATAAATTATTTTAAATTACGATTTAAATAAAAAAAATATTATTTTAATTATTACGACTTACGAATTCTATGGCGTTTTTTAAATTATTGAGTAAATTAAATAAAAATTAAATATAAATGAATTAATATAAATATCTATTCTATTCTATTTTTCTCAAGGCCATCCACTCGTTTGCGAGTGATTTAGGTAATATAAATATCCACGTAAATTTTTAACGAGATATGATCAAAGTTATTATAAGTGTATATTAGTGAAAAATGTGAATTGTAAAAAAAAACATTGAAAAGTGTTCACATATTTTAAAAATTATTTAAAAAATATTTAAATAATATAGTATTTTGATTCTCAAAATTCAACTCTTGTCAAATCGAGTTCAACTTACTTACTTAACTTAACTTAAATTTTCAATGATAAATAATAATATTCAAATGTCATTCTAATACAACATGACTAATTGTTTTTGAAAATGGAATATAATTTGAAATAGTGTTTATAGAACACTACTGTCACAGTTGGAAGATAATAATGTTGTGTTCTATTGTATTTTGAATTTGAATTTAGAATAGTGTCATTGTTCTGTGAGCGTGTTTTTGAAAAGTGGGAGTGATTCGTTAAGAATTTATAGCTATTGTGATTTGCATTTTGTACCAGACCGGAGATTGAACTTATTAACGGGTATGTACCTAAAATAAACTATTTAACTACTGCTTTTTGTCACAAACAACTTTATTTGGGTGGAGATCAAGAACAAAAAAATAAATTTAGAAATGTTTTTTCCGACCCGTCCTATTTTTTTATGTTATTTAAAAAGGACTAGAGGTTTAAGTTATATCCTAATTAACACGATTTCAAGTATTTTTCCAAAAAACGAATTATTTTGGGTGAAGATATATATCAAAACATAAAATTTAAAAACGTATTTTCGTTTAATTTTTTTTTATATCACTTAAGAACGTATATAGGTTTATTCACTGTGTCGGTGTTTAGGTTCCATAACGAACTTAATAAACAAATGTTTTTTTCTACTACTTATATGTTTTACTGTTGACAAAGACGTCATTCGTCTCATAAGTACATTGTCAATCTATCAATCGATTGACAATGTCCTTATAAGGACGAAAGACGTCTCTCTCAACACTAAAACATAATTATAGCACCTGGAAGAATATTTGTTTTTTTTTTAATTTCTTTCAGTATACATAGGTTCAATTCATAATTAATTCCATTGACTATAGGTTCTTTGCCTGCATATCAAAGAAAAGTTTGCGTTTGTCACTATCCAAAATACATCCAGTAGGTTGACAGCGGGATTTCAACCTCAGACTTTACGCTTGTAAGCTTGGCTCAACCATCAGGACTCACACAATATCTTTAACATCTATTACCTATTTCAAATAAATTAAATCAATATTCATCTACAATATTCCATTTATTCATACAAACCATCATTGCATTTCCCATATGTGAGGCAGCCAGCGGGACAACTGCTTATAATTAACATGCAAGTCGTCATCTCCGTGCCAATAAAAAATAATACACTTATTACTGAACTGAAAAAGTTATATGTGCTATAAAGTCATGTATCTACTTTTTATCTACTTTTTCAAGGATACTTAATGAAAAGAAAGAGGGGCCTTTTCTCTATCGGGAACTCGACGGGTACGAATTCATACTGTTCTGAGTCAATTTTTTGGATAATTGGATAATAGTGTAAAAAAATAATACATATTTTACTAAGATGTTTTAGAAATATTTAATAGGCATTCTTTGCCTGATAAAGGAAGAAGTTTCAGAGAGCTGTAATGTCAGTTAACACAATATAAAATGTACCTATGTCAAATTACATACATTTTAAATTGTGTCAGTTCATTATCTAAGGGTATGGTTAGATGGAAGAAATCACTTAATATAATCTTGACATTGCACATCATCCTAGTTTTTTGAAATTTTATTTTGTTTTGT
The DNA here is from genome assembly GCA_947579605.1 of Athripsodes cinereus. NCBI lineage: Eukaryota > Metazoa > Arthropoda > Insecta > Trichoptera > Leptoceridae > Athripsodes > Athripsodes cinereus. The sequence continues at coordinate 14,992,248 of OX388326.1, forward strand.
TCACACTGTTATATTATGATAATATGCAAAAAGAATAAATAAATAAAATAAAAATATCTTTACTTGACAAATTTTACTATCTTAAAAGAACCGCAGGACGGCAAGCTTAAATATTACAAAATCTTTATTAAATACTGTACCATTACTACATCTTCAACTGGAGCAGATAGGGGATTAAGTGCATTTAATAAATATGCAGATTGTCTTCTCTTTGTCACTTAAAATTAAAACATTCAGGATGGGTGGCAAATCTCATCGTTGAATGAAATATATAAAATATCTTTGTGTTTCAAACACCGCTCTTTTACAGGACACTCGAAATCTTATAAAAGAAGAGTCAAAGTAAACTTAATATCTAACTTTGATGGGTTATCCAATTATCTTAATACAAAAATCCTTCTTATATTATCACTTAAGAAAAAAATGCTTTTTAGGAGATATTAAAATTTAGGTCTAGGAATTATCTTAGTGCGCAAACTTCACAGATATTTGATTTCAAATTATTTTGTAATAAGCTTTAGAAATGACCAAAATATTACTTCCAAACTATTGACCACTTTAATTAACTCTAGTAGCTGGTACATAATTTCAAAATATTTTACAAAATGCTTTAACCCAATCTGCGTTTTGACATCAATATTATGTACCTATTTAAATATGATTGAAATTTCTCAAAGATGAGAATAACGTTTTTAACCTATACAAGATTGTAAGCTTACAAAAGCAATTTTAAATCTATAACAACCTAACTCTTATACGTATAAGTTAGTATGGTTTTGGAAAAAATATATCGGAAAAATATTTTCATTGTCCATAAAAGGATTCATTCCATTAAAAAATATTTATTAAATTAACAAAATAGTAAGATCAACAATTATTTCGATTGTTAATTATACTACGTTTTCATAAATTTTGTTGTTTTATGCAAAAAACTGTAGTAGGTATAAAAGTTTTAAATTTTACGGTCATATATATAAATTATTATGAATCAAGGCCCTACCTAGAACACATAAGCCAAAAGCCCATAAGCCAAAACGGCATTTTGAGACACTTTGTTTTAAATTTCAGTTGTGTGTGCTTCCTTTTATTTTTATTTTCAAGTGTGTATTTTTGAATGTATAATATAAACGATTTTTTTTATTTATTTTAATTAAAAATGTGTCAATGAGATGTAGTCAGGTAATCTCGCCACAGCATATTGTCCAAGTATTCTGTTTTTTATAATGTTTTATTAACAATTATTTTATACAATAATAATGTACAAAAAGAATAAATCACAATATATCGCTGTCCCAAATACACATAATATACAAACAACCGTCGCAGAAAAAATACGTAAATATAGAGAACTAGCAGGAGAAATAAAAAATATTTGGCATTCTAGATCCGTTTATATAATACCTTTAGTCATGTCAGCTACAGGGGTAACTCCGAAATCATTAATAAATAATTTACAAAAATTAGATTTACCGGTTAATTTGTATATTAAAATTCAAAAATCTATTATAATAAACACTTGTAATATTGTAAAAAAGTTTTTGAACACAGATATTTCAGGCACAATGCTGGTATTTTGATCCCGGGTTTTGAGCCTAATCCTTTGATATCCTGTATATCTGGGTAGGTGAATTTTTCCCGGCATTAGACTGTTAAGTTTTTGTGTGACCATGACTGATCATATGGAGACTTATCTGGTTGTATAATGCTGAGAAGTGTGGATGGCAATTCTGCCGCCGCGTAAAAAAAATTGATTATCATGTGTTCAGTTAATATATTTTAACAAAGTAAACTGCTATTGAAGCTGAAATTCCAACATTACCTCAAACAAAAAAGGAAGAAAAGCATATCAATTCAGGAACCTTACTTACAATTTGCATATGCCCGTGTAAAACTCAGGAGAAATCATTCATTCTTATATTCTCACAAATAAAAAACAGGGGTTCGTGGATTTTTGTTTTAACTACAGCATCAATATTAGAATCCTTCGCCTGAAGGCTAAAGGGTTAAATAATAGAAATCAGTTTAGAATTTCACACCAAATATCAGAACCAAGAGAACTTTTGGGTATAACAGGAATAAGTTATCGACTTATCGATTCTCAGAATTCAACGTCGATTTCATTAAAACTTTGGAGAAATATTTAATTGATTTGAGATAGTCCTATCTTGTTGTACGAAACAATAATGTTTAATAATAATTTAAATAACTACCTTCTAAGAACCTTTCTCATTAAAACTTATTATGAATTTTTCTTATACATTATCAAATTCGGAAGACAATGAATGAAACATTACAATTTTAAAAAAGAAATGGGTGTTTAAATAAATAAGTGCAAAATAATATTATTATGATAATTGAAAAGATACCATATTCTACTGGGACTATCATAGCTTTCAACTTATGCGATACTTGAAAAAAAAAAACTTCAATCATTTACGATAGTGTTTCTAAACATATTTGATATTAACAAAAACACTGTATTTACTTTTCACTATTGATTTATTACTCGAGTACTTTCATCAAGTTTAAAATGTCTTACCACAATGTGAACACACAAACTCTAGATCATTTGAATAGTATTTCTGCTTTCCTTCAAAATTATACAGTAGTTAAGGCCACAACCAGTATAAGTTTTGTAGTCCCCGGAATAAAATATAGGTATCTCGCTAGTGTGAGAAAGCACGGACTTCCAAGTACTACATTCTGAACAAATTCTTAAGGATGATCGCGTGTTGAGTAAGAGGAACTGACATGCGTGTATGAGATTATAATATATGATCAACATGGACTTCCGTCCAATTTGATTTCTCCACATGAGATACGGTGTGAAGGAATACCACATAGTATTGCTACTACTACTACTACTATACCATCACGGCATATCCCACAAGTGGGGTAGCCAGCAGACCAGCTGCATGTAAGAAACATGCAAGTTGTCCTCTTCGTGCCAATATAAAATCAAGACATTCAGGATGGGTGGCAAACCTCATTGCTGAATTTAAGATGTACAATGTCTTAATTTTTTCGAACACCTGCCTTTTACAGGACACTCGAAAACTTACAGAGAAGAGTGGGAGACCAATTCTTTACCGGGTGCTCCACGGGATAGTATTGCATCTCGCATTTATATTTTTATGACATAAAAATTCATTTAATGCAGTTATGTAGTTCATTGTTCACCCCACTTTTGGCGTATTCTGTGGTATTGAAACAACTTTTTATATTTTACTTATTCATCCATACCATCATGGCAACTACATATATTGGGGTAGCCAGTAGATCAACTGCTTGTAATGAGTATGCTACTTGCCGTGCCAATAAAAGTTAAATCGTTGGGGATGAGTGGCATACCTCACCGCTGAACTGACTATGTAAAATGTCTTAAAACGTAATGTTTTACGGAACCTGCCTCTAATACGATACATAAAAAATTATAGAAAAGATAAGAAGTACAAAATCTATACGAGATAACTTTACCAACATCTATACAGATGAATATAATTATCTCCATTTTTGTTTATATTTTACGTTCAAATCTGCCACAAAAACTCTTCATTTAGGATTTAATATGTGGCTTAAAAGGCTCTTTTAATTATTTTACTTTTCAAGCTTTTGAAACACATAAATTAAAACTTAAATATTATGTATATAATTATATATGTTGTAGTTATAATTGAGACGAAAGCGCTGAAAATAATTATGTACCTATATGAAAATAATGTGGGCTTACATCAACTTTATTTAAATAATGGTGCTATAAAGGTTGTATACCTCAAAGGTGTTATTATTTCGAGGTGTAGGTTTGTATAAATGTATGTATGCCTAGAAGTGATAATTAAATGGAATCTGCTCAAGATCTAGAGATGTCAATATAATTTTAATTCTATTTGCATCAATGAATAGAAGGTGGCTAATGCATTTTGATGAATTTGATAATTTTCCAAACGTTTAGTGATGAATGATAAAAGTGTATGATACTGTGAGCATTGTTAATGTCTAATTCGCTTAACTCTTTGGACGCGCCAAAATAAATTTTAAAATCTTTGAGCCACTGCGATAGGTTGGAAGCCTATTTTTGAAATTCATACCTCTCTATAAATATACAACCCACACTCACGTAGTCTCGGAATAATGTTACAAATAGATCAAAATTTTATGTAATATACTAAAATTAACAAAATAATGTACTTATTTGAAGCAATTCAATAAATAAATTATCTCATATTTTAAAGCATTTGACACGCCATGATGCACTAACACTATTACAAATTTTAGTTAATACGTACACTCACCCCATCATTTTGTCGCTATCAGAGATATGAAGCCATCAACGGCTTTGAATCGATTCTTCTACAGATACTTGCACAAATCGTTCACTCTATTTATAAGTTGCACAATTTTTACTTTAAGTGAAATATGCTTTTATATAGATAACTGATATTTGAAACTTCATAAAAAATCACTGTCATAACACACACTCACAATAGCGCGCATATAGAGAAATGTTAGAATAATATTTATAAAATTAATTATTTTTCAACTAATACAGTATGTACATAAAATGTACGGATGTACATAAAATAAAACAAAAGAAATATTTTTTCTATTATACACAATTCACAAAGATTCACTATTCGAAATTTCTTTACGACATTAAAGTACGAAACGTCCCGTTTGAATATTAAAATGCAACTAAATAGATAATAATATTATTTACAAATATGTGTGATCCCATAGAACAAATTTTATTATTGATAAATATTGATTCCAGAAATTTTGAAGCCATATGGTATTCCCGTGTAAAAGGTTTATTACCTTACGGTTGTAAACGTAAGGGACACAGGGCCTAATGGTTGTCTCCAATCTTTATCGCATTTATCCTAGAAAGCCGACGAAGACAAATTGCATTGTCTTAATTTATGACGTAAAATAATTTTAAAGTAAGGTTTATCACAATAATAGTATGTTTTGGGTCCACAATATAGTAATTCATCCATTCATATCTTTACGGCGTTTAACATAAATGGTGAAGCCAATGGACCGGTTGTATGCAATAAAAAAATAAACATTTAGTATTGGGTAGTATAATTCAACGCGAATTTAAGACATGAAATGTATTCTTTTTCGAATATCCGCTTTTTGCAAGACACTCGAAAACTCACACCTATTATCTGCCGAGTGCTTCACAGCTTAAGCAAATGTTTACTTTAATTAGGTTAAAATTATTCCATGGAGTCTTCTAGAATAGAATTGGTATCCCACTTTTTTATGCAAGCATTAAAGTGTTCGTAAAACCTTACATATTTACTTATTAATCTACATGCAATATTGGATATTTTGTTAGAGATAATCAGCCGTATGCTGAGTAAGAGAAATTGTCGTGGGTGTATGAGAAATTGTATGAATGTAGACGAGCGAAAGAAATATGTAATAATAGATCTATATGCCATTTTGTTCTCTCTGTTTACGTCACTTGGGATACAGCATGTTTACCACTAGATTAGTTCATCATTTTATTGTTGGCTTAATTAAAATGTTGAATACATTAAGCGAATTCCTCTGATTCCGTGGAGCACTCGACAAATAATAAGTCTTTCACTCCTTTCCGTAGATTTCGAGTGTCCCGTAAAAGGCAATGTTCAAAAAATTGCGTCTTAAATTCAGCGGTGGGGTACGCTACCTATCCTGAATGTCATGTTTTTTTGTTGATACCGAGAGAACAGTTTGTATGTTTATTGAACGAAAACGGTCTACTGGTGTAGTAGTAATTCCCTTAATTTTTACTGTCATCTTCTAACTAGTGTAGCGAAAATTATTATATTATGCTCATTTTTGCTCATTTAGTAAACAAAGGCATATGTAGGTATCTATCTATCTATTTATCTATACCCTCACGCCATGTCCCAAGTGGGCTAGGCAGAGAGAACGGAAAGCCAAACAGATCTATCTTTACACACTTCCTTCGTTTTCTCCACATTCATACAGTTTCTCATACACGTACGTCGGTTCCTCTTACTCAACACGCGGCCGTCCTTGAGAACGTGGTTCTCGGACGCCCGCGCTTTCTTACACCCTTTCTTTTAGACAAGTATATCCTCTTTGTCATTCTTACGTCGTTCATTCATTCAACAAGGCCAAACCACCGTAGTTTACTCACGCGCATTCTGTCCACAACACTCATCTTGCATCCGCTCATTCTTCTAATATCATAATTCTTCACTCTATCACGCATCGTTTTACCTAGTATTCATAAGTGACGGTACCTTCTGGTACCGTCACTTATGTAAAATATGTAGGTTTGTTTATCTCAAAACTGAGATATGTATATCACATAATGTAAAAATGCAAAACTAATACGGATGCAAGTTTATAATGAACATTTTCTTATATCAATCAGAAATACTTTGTATGTTTTATTTTTTAAGTACTATGCACCTAAAACCACAATCCTCATGTTTTGGATAAGGTTCCAAGACTTACATACACTTGCGCAAAATAATGGCGCGTATTTTAAATGACGAAAACGTACAAGATTTTTCATTATATTTATAAATCAAATTTCTTAGTTTTATAATAATAAAAATGTCTAGATATTCACAAGATATCATTAGATATATGTAAATATATTTTTACAAACTTTAGTTGTCAATAAATGCCTCTTTATGAAAAGATATTCGACAAAATAGGCTAACACATCTATGTTTGTGGATAGCAGCAGTGGCACGGACAATAGCGCCCAAACATAGATGTGGCTCGCACTGAAAAAGTTAAAATCAAGACATCCAGTGTGGATGGAATTGCAAAACATAGATAAACTACACATAAATGATAAGTGGAGGGAGATGTGGTCACTGACAACAATAAAAAACCAGGCACTAGTTAGAGATGTATCCGAACAACCAACTGGATTTCTCCTCCCAAGAAAACTTTGGTGTACACTGAACCGACTCAGATGCGGAGTCGGTTGCACAGCGTACCACTTACATACACCGATGGGGACTTACCGATTCCCCGACATGTGCATGTGGAGAAATCCAAACAACGCAGCATATAACTGCCCACTGTCCTATATTTGCATTCATCGGAGGTATACAAGGCTTCCATACTTTAACAGACGACGCACATACATGGCTTCGGACCCTCGAGATCCAAGTTTAGCGGGCCATAAGAAGAAGAAAAAGAAGATTGATATGTTGTAAGGAGGGAAATAAAAAAAAATCATTTCATTTCATTTGAAAAACATTAGATAAATATGACATTGATAACATTTTAATATGTATGTAGCACTGTATATATTTATTATTATTAACTCCAAATCGATAAAATCTAATATAACTCTGATTATGATTGAGTGATATTGGTACGATACGAGTATATAATACGAGGTTTGTCCAATAAATAAGGTGACTTTTCAAATCGCAAAAGCAAAATTAATTCGCTTTTGTGTTGGTATACATGTCCCCAACTTTGTTGACATTATCAGGCATTTTGCATTTTTAGTTTGTTTTTGAGAGACTCAAAGGTTGTTCGTATTTTGGTTTTGGTACTTGTCGATTTTTTACCATCCATAAAAAGGATCAAATTGTATACAATTATACTGTAGGTATACAATTTTGTGTGAAAGATTAAATAATTTTTTTAAACGCACAGTGATACGTAAAACTTAAGAGATTAGCCAGCTGAAAATAGGGAGAAATGGAGAAGAAAATTCAAACTCGTTGCAGACTATTCCAATGAATTAGTATTGACTGTGCCATTAGCGTGTTTGTTTTGAGTAAAAAAAAAAGCAAATTAAAAAGTTTTTCAGTTATAAATGACGTAGTAAACAGAAAGCATCTTGAAACTGTGTAGTGGCATTTGAAGCGAAACGACAAAATTCCTGAATTTGTGGCAAAATAATTCACGGCTTTTGCAACACAATAATGTACCTGCTCACAAATCGTTTCATGTTCATGATTGTGAGTTATTTTACATACTGATAGATGACAATACTGTAATCATGCTTCATCGAATTTGCCCCTCGCAATCTTTCCTGTTCTCAAAAGTAAAAAGACCTATGAACGGACGGAGATTTGTCACAATTTATGAATGAATAAATTGTTTTCTAGAAAAACGAAAAGTCACCTTATTTCTATACTCGTACACGCTTTATACTTGGGTACCTTCTAATCAATCGACCGTACATCTCGCTAGAATTGTTAATAACGTAAATTGAATGATATAGGTATAATAATATGTACATTATTATTTAGTACCAGCAGGTGGTTATGTATATTACGTATATTTATAGTCCTTACTAGCTTAAAGCCACATTTCACACAGAGAGATTATCGGGCCTTTTTGCAATCATCAGCATTCCATCGATCAGCATTTTCTTTATCAGCCCTATAACGAACATAATTGAACAAAGCCCTCATTTTTATCCTTTCACAGCTTTGTTTTGAACACACCGCAGCCATGTAAATTTTGTTATCCTGGCTATAATCTGAAAATCATTAGATTCTGATTTTTCATAGCATTTTCCCTTCATAAGAGGAACATCTAAGACGTAGACATAAACGTAGATATACGATCTCGCAGAACAGGCTTTGGAGATAGAACGTTTAGTGTTGCGGATCCCAGATGCTGGGACAAGCTGCCTCTGGGTCTGCAAGAGGAAGTGAATGAAGAGATCTTTAAAAGACGGCTGAAGACGCAAATTTTTGATTTTGAAGGCAAGAGTAAAGTTACGTCAGGACGTAACTTTACTCTGACGTAACTTTACTTTTGTCTGACGATGAGAGCAGGGTTCACGTTGGTGAGGTTTCGAGCGACCATCGGCTTATCACTTGGTCGGTCGGTGGTTTGCTCGGGGTTGATCCATACGGTCTCTGGAGCTTTCGCTGCTCGAATGCTGATTGGGAACTCTTTGGTTTTGCTTTGAAAGTTGAAGTGAGAGATTTTGCTTTGTGGAAGTGTGAAGGTGCCGAATCACTTGGGGAAAAGTTTAACTCAGCGGTTGTTCAAGTTGCTACCGAGGTGCTGGGTAAATGTAGGCCTGGGGGAAAGAAGTCCACCAATTGGTGGACACCAGAACTCACGGTCCTGCGACGTCAATTTAAGTCAGCCGAAAGGGCCTATGGTCCTGTTAGAAAGGGTAGCGTCATGCGGGACTCTCCCGCTGGCAAGTGTCTCCTTGAGTCGCTTCAGCGTGCGAGGGGCTCCTACCATATGGCCATAAGGCATGCAAAGACCTCGGCCTGGAAGGAGTGGATTACAGAAACCGGAAACGCCGACCCTTGGTCCGTGACGCGTACAGCTGTCAAGACCAAAAGGTCCGCCGATCATTATCTTACTAGCATTGTAGCTGGCGGTAGTGAAACTGTGTGCATTGATGACACACTAAGGGCCCTCTTGGATGGGTTAGTGCCGCTTGACTCGACGTCCACGGACAGCCCGTTTCATGCAGGGTTGCGTGTTCTGGTGCGCTGCCCTAACGCTCGTGAGACTATAGATGCTGCAAGCGTCGTGACTCACAGCGAATTGAATGGAATCATCAAAAAATTAGGTCCAAAAAAGGCCCCAGGGATTGACAGACTGAATGGTATGATAGTCAAAAACGTCTGGAAGAGTTGTCCAGCGGAGATGCTGCAGCTTTTCCAGTGTTGTATGAAAGAGGGTGTTTTCCCAAAAGTATGGAAGAAAGGTTTGCTCAGAGTGATACCCAAAGGCAATGACAAGCCTCTGTCGGATCTCAAGGCGTACAGACCGATTACCCTGCTGCCTTCCTTTGGCAAAATCCTTGAGATTTTGGTAAGGAACCGGCTTGGGTCGGCTCTGACGCCGGGAAGTCCTAAACAGTTTGGTTTCAGCCAGGGTCTCTCTACTGAGCATGCCATCGAAGCTTGTCTGAAATGGAAGGATGAAAGAAGAGAAAAGAATGTGCTGGGTGTCTTCTTGGATATAGCTGGGGCGTTTGACAATGCGTGGTGGCCTCTTATCCTGGCCAAGCTGAGGATACGGGGTTGCCCCCGCTGGCTGTATAACATAGTCTGCAGCTACTTCAGCGAAAGGTCAGTGGTAATCCACCACGCAGGGCATTTGGTTGAGAGGGAGGTCACCATGGGCTGCCCACAGGGATCGGTTCTTGGACCGTTTCTTTGGAATGTCTTGTTTGATGACCTTCTGAGGATGGAGTTGCCGCCTGGGTGCACCATTTTTGCATATGCTGACGATGCGCTTCTCTTACTCTCCGGAGATACGAGAGGTGCAATCGAGGGTAAGTTTAGAATCGCGATAGATCGCATCTTGACGTGGGGCAGGGTGAACAGGCTTGTTTTCTCGCCGAGCAAGACCTCCGCGCTGTGGTTGAAGGGTGTGCTGGGAAGGGGCAGGAACCCGGTGCTTCGGATGGATGGGCATCCTGTCAGGGTTGTCGATGAAGTCCGACACCTGGGGGTTGTCCTTGACAGGGGCTTCACCTTTCTTCCACACGTGCGAGCGACTGCCGAAAAAGCGGGAGTGTTATTTCATACTTTACGCAGACTCAGTCGGGGTACATGGGGCCTTAAGGCGGGGACTGTGCGTACCATTTATCGGGCGACGTATGTGGCTCAGGTCACCTATGGTGCTCGTGTTTGGTCGCATCGTCTTGAGGTTGGTTCTGTGTCCGCGGCGGTCTTGAGGGGACAGAGACTCCCCCTGCTCGCCGTCACCGGTGCGTATCGAACGGCTGCTAGCGATGGCCTCCCCGTCATTGCTGGTGTGTTGCCCGCAGATTTAGAAATTTTAGATGGTGTAGCCAGGCGCAAGCTCAAGGCTGACGGCAGTGTTGAACATCTCGGAATCTCTGTTCATGCGGAGCCTGGGACTAGAGGATTTAGTAGGGCAATCGGCGTGATTCGAAAGAGGACTTTTGAAGTTTGGCAAGATAGGTGGGATCGGGGGAGAACTGCTAGATTGGTCTACAGTTTTCTCCCTGATGTATGTGAGAGAATGAAGAGGCGATTCCTTTCCCTCAATCACCATGCCGTCCAGCTTGTTACGGGCCACGGTGATCTAAAGGGCAGGTTATATGACCTTGGCCTAGCGGAGAATCCGTGGTGTGTTTGTGGGTTGGGGGCGCAGTATGCTGGGCACATCCTATGGGAGTGCTCCGTGATGAATGATGCTAGAGATGTAATGATAGACGATATGAGTGAAGACACTCCCAGACCAATATGGTTTGGGGAGGTTCTGCAATGCCCGAGAAACCTTAAAGCATTTTTGGTGTTTGTGGATGTGTGGGTATCTCGTTGGGAACTTTTGCGTCAGCCGGGTTTACCCCCGCCTGACGTGGAAGGGTCTTAGGGTTGGTTTTGCCCATTGCGGCGTTGGCGCGATAGCGAACTCGTGTTTTCGTTGTGTCGTCCTGTCTCCCTTGGTGGAGAGTAGGTTTGGGAGGTATGTCCCTTTTGGGAGGGTTTAATGTTTTCACACCATTCAGGCACTGGTGGCTCTCGGGCTCGCGCCCTCGGAACGCCAATTAACACGTTTCTGGACACCTCACCTCGGCCTTCTGTTACTACCAATTTGTACACATAATTCATTTATTCGATATTATTTCTGTTTTATTACTTGTGTTATTCTTGTCCTGTTCTATGTATTCTTATTTTTTTACTACATTGTTATTATTTTATATTTTATTAAATAAACATCTTTCAAAAGGGACATTGAAGAGAGAGTGTTGCTTAAAAGATTCCCACGATGGCGGTTTTGGCCGGTTGGCCCTTCAGGCCTGCCCAATGGCCCGCCCGTGAGGACAAATTTAGTTTAATTATGCGGATAAATAGGAGTTCACAACTCCTGAGATATCCGGGTGGAGGTGGGTCTCTCTTCAATGACGATGAGAGCGGAAGCTCTTGAAAGCCGGCTCGCAAAAATAATTAAAGTCAATAGTGGTATAACTATATATTGTGTTTCATTAATTACTTTATTGCAGGATGCTCGCGCAAAGGGAAAGCTACAAAAAAAAAATGCAATTCGTATGCACAGTGAGTGCATGAATAAATAAATTTAAACATAAACTATATTTGCGAACGCACTAAAATATTAAATTTATTCTATCACTGTATTAGTATGTACCTAATAGGGGTATGTTTAATAATAATATATATCTGTAGATTCGTGATCACTGTTTGATAAGGGTAAATTTCACCCCTTCCATCTTAAGATTGTTATTTTATGTACAGAATACTATATTACAATATAGTCAAACTAATAATTAATATTATCTTAGAGATAGACTGATAGATTATTGTGAATATTATAATACTAGAAGATGCGATATTAAATCACTTGTATTGTATATATGAACTTGAGAAGAGAATTGTCTGTGTAGATACAAGTATTTCAATAACAAATTGATTAAATATTATTATTAATTTATATATTGATTTACTCTTTTAACATCACGACATGTTTCACAAGTGGGACAGCCAGCTGACCAACTGCATCTATTAAAGATTAAAGAGATTTATTAAAAAGTCAATATATACATTGTGAGTTATTGAACACATACATATTAATTTAATTTCACCAATAAAAATTTTGAAATCGCCATACAGCAAAAGTATTGCTGGTATAAGAGGATACAAGACAAACAAATATTTATTCCAAACTATAGTTATCAAAATGACAAACACAATCACAATTACTCCCTCTCATCAATCAGTTGCTTCTTCAGTTTTTTATTAAAAAGTCCAAGGTCCTTAATGTGGTTTGGCAACGAATTAAATAATCTTGAAGCAGAGTAGGGAAATCCATACCTTTCTCGATTAGTACATGGCGTGTCACATCTTATGTGCTCTCTCGTTCTAGTGAATCTACTGTGATTATTATTGTTATAGTTCAAATATAAACAAGTGAGCTATCCTCTACTCTTAACATTCTAACATATATTCCTACTTTTTTTGTAATCGTCAGAAGGTGGAGTCGAGAGTCTCCGAGTTGGTTTTAGTAAGCGTAGATAATAAAGTCACTTGTAAGTAAACTAATTTTTTTTTTTTCAATTCACCTTATAATAGACAGATCACAGTCTCGTTAACTCATTCATTCATCACCATATTCAAATTAATAAATTTTGAATTATAAATCATTAACGAAAACAGTTATCAACCATCAGTTTGAAATAATTATTAACAATTGATTGATTGAGCTGACTTCTGTTTTATAAAATCTCCATTTTAATTTATGGAAAAGAACAAAAAACTGTTAAAATTATACTATATACCTATATTAAAATTATACTATATACCTATATACACAGTAGACGACCGGTGTGGCGCGGAGGCTAACGCACTTGCCTTTGAGTCACTAGGTCCCGGGTTCGATTCCCGGCCAGGGCAAAATGAAGAATGACCTTTTTCAGATTGTCCTGGGTCTGGGTGTTACATGTATATGTGTGTAGTGCATTGTATATATGTGTACCGTCGCGTTAGTACCCATAATACAAGATTAACATCTTAGTTTGGGACTAGCTCGGTCTGTGTGAATTGTCTATACATGTTATGTTAAAATGTTAAAAATATTAAATAAAGGGTTCCTAGTAATCCGCTTCAGATATATAAAATCGTGAGTTTGAAAATGACTAAGCATTTGGAAAACAGGTAACTGTACTCTTAATAAAATAAAGGAAAATTCAAACAGTTTGTAATTTTCAAAAACTATGAACAAAAAAGCAATTAAATTTTTTTCTTAGCATTTTGACTAATTTTCTCACAAGCATTGACTTTCTACGCTTTTTTTATACAATTTTCATAATGTTTTACTACTTTAGAAAATGCTGTTTTACAGAACAAAACACGAAGTATATTTCTGCAAATTTAAGTGATAAGTGTCTAGTATTTAAAAAAAAAAAATCAAAAAAATAGTTAAAAAGAACCAACATCCTTTTTAATAATTCAAGAGTTTTTGTGTTTACGCTGTGGAAATCCATTTTTAATTTTAATAAATAAAATATAAAAATATATTATTGAGCACTGTTTAATCTCCACTATGTTAGGTTAAATACCGAACGTTTTCGCCTATACTTGTAGGCATCTTCAGGGAAACTGAAATCTAAAAATTGAGTTTAATTTCAATTCAATTCAATTTTTAGATTTCAGTTTCCCTGAAGATGCCTACAAACATCCCTTTTGTCTAATAATTTATAACATATTATTACATTACATACATAGACATTTCACACAGATCGAGTTAGTCCCAAACTAAGATGAATCTTGTATTATGGGTACTAACGCGACGATACACACATTTATACAATGCACTATAAACACATATACATGTAACACCCTGCTCTTATATTTTTATGGTGTGAAATTCAGTATATTAAAATACTTAATAATCATTATAATATAACACGAACGATTAAGCTTTTTAAACATTAGTGAAATTAATTCAGGAGATATTTTCAGAAAACGCAACTCAAGTAGAGTACACACAGTGTCTCACTTTTACGCTAATGGAGTGGGAAAATTTCTGTATCACCATCTCAAACGTCATTTGCGAAATGGTCTGAGTCATTATTTGTAGTACGGGTCCCGTGGAGGCAATCACCATAAAATTGTGCCTCCTGACATAAAACCATATCGCGAAAGATCATTTCCTGATGAAAGCTTATAGAGTCGTAAAGATAGTAGAAGGACAGACTCGGTACATAATAATAATGCTAGTGGTCTTAGTAAAAACAGTACGCTGAGAATTGTCAGTGTAATTATATAAATACTTCAGCATATGTTTTCATGAAAGTTATAATATGTTTCAGTCTGAAAGAATGAGTATGTTATAGTGCCATACGTGAAGATTATGGAATGAAAGCTCGGATAATAATGAGAATGAAAGTGAAAAGGAGAAAAATGTAGAGTTCTTGAAAAATAATATGAAATCTCCCATTTATTGCTGTAAGTTTTCATCATCATCATCATCATTATCGGCCTCAACGCTTTTCTCGGGAGCACAGCGCAGAAACCAGCCTCCTCCATTCAGAGCGTCTCTGTGCCAATTGCGTCACCTCTTTCCACGACATTCCTTGCGCTCTGATGTCGTTGTCATAGGAACGGTGTATTGTGAAAGAGGGACGCCCGGGCCGACGGAACCCCTGCGGACGTAAGAACAGTGTTCTTTTTGGCCAACTATCAGTAAGTTTTAAGTAAGTTTTCAATTGTTATTTAATTATTCATTGAAAATTAAATATCAGTCATTCATCATTTCTGATTCAGCGATAAGGAATGTTATCAGTTCTGAATGTCTTAACTTTGATTGGCATGTAGAAAACGACTTGCATATTTATAAGATGTAGAGTTTCTCATTCTCATGTACAAGAGGTGCGCGGTTTGATTCCAGGTGCCGGCAAACTCTCTTTTCGATATTCAAGCTTTTAGCTTACTATGATAGCTTACAAATAGGATATACTTATCTGAAAGAAGGGGTGTGAGGGGTGTGTGAAAGAAGGGGTGTGAGTGAAGAAGAGAAGAAAAAATGAGGGCATCCGAGAACCACGTGGCTTGATCACAAGGATCAAATTATTAAGGACGGTCGTGTGTTGAGTAAGAGGAACCGACGTGCGTGCATTAGAAATTGTATGAATGTGGAGGAAGTGAAGGAAGTTTGTAAAGATAGATTTATTTGGCGTTCCGTTCTGTCTGCCTACCCCACTTTGGACACGTCGTGAGTGTATAGTATAGCTTAGTATAGTGATTTTACTATTTGATTTATGTCAGAATTATTTTTCATTGATCGCTGTTCACATTTTCCGAGCTAAGCCTTGTAAAAAAGCTCAGTTGTACGAATGTTTACATCCTTTTTAAGAGTTCATATTGTGCTTATACATATATACACAGTAACACACAAGTGGTAGTAAAAGGACTTTGGCATTTTAGAGAAAATTAAGTTGTTGTGATAAATTTTATTTTCACTGCCTCCTGCCGTCGTAAAGTTTATTTTACGTATATTATAATATTTTTGTTAAATTATGTAATTTTTTTTCTAGACTTAATTTCATCATGTCGATTATGTCATCTTTGAAGTTGTTTCAATTTAAATTTTACCTAAAAACATCATAATAAAATAACAAAATTTTTGTATTAAGTATTTTATAACATGCCTTTTCATGTTTACGGGTACACATACAAAAATATATGTGTTGTTTTTTTAATGACTTTCTTCAACCTCATTAGAATTTCGTTATGGTACAAGTTAGTAAACAAAGATATTCTTTAAATTTAGTGAAATAAAAAAAAAAAAACATATGTTATCTTCTACTACTTACATGTTCTTTATTGAGGAAGACGTCTTTCGTCTTATAAGGGCATTGTCGATCTGATAAAAAACAAGTTTTTTTTTTAATCAGATTGACAATTTCCTTAAGACGAAAGACGTCTTTCTCAATGACACATACTAGAAGAAAAAAAATATTTTTAATTTCGATAGGAATTCTACTACCTGAACACTGACAAAGTTAATTATTTAAGTTTTGTTTATTTTTAAAATTTTACCTTTCCATAAAGTTTCTGTAGAGAAAAGGTCTCCTAATCTTGCATAAATTTTTCTGAGTGTCCCGTAAAAGACAGGTATTTTCAAAACTTTTTGTAAACTTATTTTTTACTGGCCATTGAATTAAAATCGTAGAACACTTTTATTTTTTTATTTTTTGTAACATGACATGCAAAAACAATTCACACAAATCGAGCTAGTCCCAAACTCACATTGAATCTTGTATTATGAGTACCAACGCGACGATACACATATATACAATGCACTTAACATATATACATGTAACACCCAGACCCAGGAGAATTTGAAAATGGTCATTCTTCAATCTGCCCTGGCCGGGAATCGAACTCGGCTACTCGTGACTCAAAGGCGAGAGCGTTTCCTCTGCACCACACCAGCCGGCTTTATTCTTTACTTACATTGATTACAAGCAATTTGGCATAAATACAGTTTTATTAAACACAACCAATATACAAAGGGTTTGCCCATAATATTTTCGGTTAAGCAGAGATACGGTACGCCATTCATCCTGAATGTCTTATTTATATTGACATGGAGATGACATCTTACATGTTTATTACATAAAGTATCTCCAATTTTTTCGCAATTTTTGAGATATGCCCTAGTGCATTTTTTAAGTTGCTTCGTTTTAACATAAAGTTTGTACTGGGCCTACTGAAGCAGTGCTGAATTCACGTTAAAATTATTTCCTTTACATAAAATACATACAATACATATTCCTGAAACGATATGCAAAAAACATTTATAATAAACACATTGTTTACTAACTTTGATGTCGTTTTTCTTTCTGAAACTTAGCATACAGGACCTGAAATTCAGGATTTTACATCAAAAGCTTCATATTATTCAGTAGGTACCCCATAATAATATTGTAATGGGTTCATGTCTATTGTTACAGAGAGCTTTAATGAAACAAGTTTCAGGTTTCTGACAAAATCAGTACAATAGAAATAGGACTCCTGTCGCTGTGCCAAAACTTTCAAACAGAACTCGGCGTTCTGTTAACTCGTTAATCTGTTACCTAAGATTTAATTTACAATTAAATTTTTTTTACTTGTTCAATTTAAACAGTTTGACTGAACCTTAAACAAAAGAACATTAAAATATTTAACCTTATTTCTACATATTAAGTTATCCTGTATTTAACTGTTTTATCCTCCTAAAGTAAACTTGTGTAAAAGAGGGGAGCAGATTATATTATTATATAAACAATGAATGTATAAAGAATAAAAAAATAAATTAATTCCACATTATATAAAGCATTAAACATAATTATGAACCAACTTATTGATCGGCATTAATTTTGGTATAATTTTTAAGTTAAATTAAATTATGTTTTAAAATGAATTTAATTTATTTCATTAATTTGTATTATGAACTATATTGTACATAGGCGTATTTGTTTTAATTTATTTATTTATTCTTTTTGCACATCATCATAAGGTATATAATAGTGTTTAACTAAATTTAAAATACTAGGACAATTTTCAGTGGCGAGATTATCACTATCAAGTGATTTAATCCAAAACCTAACCACGTCACATTGAGATATAATTAATAAAAACAAATATACTTATATATAATACTACTAATACATAACAAAACACGTTTATATAAGGTATGTGTCAATATGACGTGATTAGTTGGAAGAAATGTAATGCATAGTTTTTGTTAATTCTGTTGAATTATGATGTTAAAAAAATAAAGATTCATTCATTTATTCATACCGTCACGGAATATCTCACAAGAAAGGTAGCCAGCCTAGTAAGAGACCAATTCTTTACCGGGTGCGCCAAGAATTATTAACGTTGTTAATTTTTACTTAACGAATAACCGATTAACAATGTTAATATTTCGATTAACAATGTTAATATTTCGATTAACAATGTAAACATTTCGATTAACACTACCCAGCTGAGCATATAAAGTTTTCACACACATACAATTTGTTTTGAATGGACCTGCTTTCAAAGCATTTGTTATAATAATACACGTTATATCATATGAGAGATTAAGTTTTTGTATAATAATATGTTTTGGAAATTAAGTGTAGACCTATTTTGTTCTTTGATATTGTGTTAGGTATGAAAAATTAAAATATGACACCCAAAATGGCACCCACTTCGTTCATAGATTACATTCATTATACTCGTAGATATATCTGTTCGTGAAATTGTTTTGACTTTTTATGTTTTATTTATTTATTTGTATCAGAAAATATACCAAAAAGTACAACATGAAACTATAGAAAGTAAAAAAATAACTTTCCATATTCAAAACATGTTTAAAAAATAATTAAGTTTGCTAGATAATCCAGTTGTAGATAAAGATATCGTCATAACATGGAAGTACATGGATAAAAATGATTTACTAGGGTTAGTTGAAAGACATCGCAAAATTACCACCATCATCATTAGGGTATATCCCATAAATGGGGGTAGTCAGCAGACCAGCTGCATGTAAAGAAAACGCCGTCCTCTCCATGCCAACAAAACAACAAGAAGTTCATGATGATTGGCAAGCCTCAAGTATGTCTTAATTTTTTCGAACACCTGCCTTTTCTAGGACGCTCTTTAACTTGCCACGGGGATTAATATTGTGTTTATTGATTTTCTCTTCATTATTCCGTGTCTAGCTTATTCTACATTTCTTGAGCCCTTAATTCTGTTTTCCGACAACCCTTGTATAAATCTTTTTAACCTATTATTTTTATTTTGTTCTTTAATGAACATTGGTTACAATGTAAATCATCGCAGAATATCATAGAAAAAGAAAATCCATGATTCAATGGCGTATAGAAGATGATTATGAATCGTGTTGCAAAGCTTAAGTGGCAGTGGGCGGGTCATGTTGCGAGACGAAACGACGGTAGATGGACTCCTAGAATCCTCAAATGGCGACCATGGAGTAGTAAAAGAAGCATCGGCAGACCGCAAAAGAGATGGACTGACGACATTACTCTAATCGCGGGAAGGAAATGGATACAGTGGTCACAGACCGCGACGATTGGAAAAGTTTGGAAGAGGCCTATATCCAACAGTGGAGAGATGGCTGACTAAGAAGGAGAAGAAGATAGAAGACGATATTATCACTGGATTGAGATATCTTTAAACTATATGGGTGAATCATTGCATTTCTTGCAAGTAGGGTACTCGGTAATTAATTACTTGTACAACAAGCTATTTAGTATGCATAGCTGGTACATGATGAGTCATTCATTACCCATTTGAATAATATGACAAATCTTTTATGTGACCTATAATAATACTAAATATTGTTTGCGATCTTCATCACCTGTGATTTGCTAATATCTAAATTTGTCGAGACTTGTGTATATTTTGGTAAATCTGTTTTAATATTTATTTTTAAATTTGTTCTTTTGTGTAACATGTGTTCATATGTGATCCGTAAAGTATTCATATTTTTTATTGTAATAATTTTGTCTTTCACAGAACACTCAAAATGTTGAATGAAAAGAAGTTTATCTAATGTCTTCTTATACCGAGTATATTGTATTGATAAATCCTTACATCTTTTGATAATAAGAGAGAGATATTACGTATAATAATTTCCTTGTAGAGGAAATATCAGATTATGGAATTGTTTAGCAACTTGATCTGTAGAATTTAGTTAGAAATAATACTACAGTACAAGTACAATAGATTATACTACATCCGTATTATCTGAGCTACAAGAACAAGTAAGTTTATTGTATATGGACATGTTAGTATGAATTTAGTAGGAAAGTAGACAATATTAGTAGGTCAGTCACTAACTCACTAGTTCGTAATTTATCCACTGTTGGATAAAGTCCTCTTCCAAACTTTTACAAAAGCCACGGTCTTCTGCCTTCTGCGTCCATTTTTATCTTATGATTGGAGTAATATTGATGTTGTTCGATGCGGAGTTATTGAAAGCAATAATTATGTATGTTAATTATTTATTTTATTTATTTATTTATTTTTATGTACCTATGTATATGGAAGTATAAATCTTTGAGTATTTATTTAATTTATTATTCTTATTTTATTTTAGTTTTTGTTTAATGTTAGTTGGAAGATATCGCGCTTCTGCGAGAAACTCGCCCATTGCACAACATTTATTTGATTTGTTTATTTTCTCCTTGTATACTATTTTTGTGCAATAATTTTTTTTATAATTATTATTCTTAACTATATTGATCACATAACATTAAATTTTATAGAGAAATGCTTTCAAGTTAGATACAATCAATATCAGGGCCTGTAGTCAAAACACATTTTAGCGTTACGTTTTCGTTCGAATATAGACGACGTTGCGAGCAAGTGTCAATTTTCGTAGCTAGGTACTTGTGTATTTTATCTACGAAAATTGACTTTTTCTCGCAACGTCGTCTACGACAGAAAGTTGCACGAAATTGTACTTATTCAATGAGCTTTCGGCCTTGTCGATGGGATGAGCTTAGTAAATTTAATATATACCTATCTATATAAGTAGAATTCACTACACGATGTAGTAACTGATACGTAATGTTCATTGTTAACATTGTTAACCTATGAGTAAATAAGCTATTGTTGTTAGTTCGAATAGCATTCATGTTGGTATCTGGTCAAGTCAAAATGTGTACATTACCTTTAAGTAAATTCCCGAAAACTGCTCAGTTCCTAACATTGCTTCAGAAAAGATATTTGAAGAGTGAAAATAAAATACGTGCATTTTCCGTTATATCTGGGAAATAAAATGAGAAATTTCTGATAAGAAATTCAATATATTATAGTACTATAGTTAAAGGTATAAGACAGATATGTAAAATGACTTACGTGTATGTTATCAGTTTTCTGAATACAATAATAATACACACAGAGGCACTACAGATTTCCATATAATCTTGAAAACTTTCCGCTGTTTCCACTTGTCATTAGGATTCCATTTGAAAATATTCAGAGGAAAATATTTTTATTATTTATGAATACAAATAATATTCATATTATGGCATCAAACAACGTAACTGTAAAGAAAAAAAAACAGATGTTGAATGGGAAAAATCACCTGATAGATACCTCATTATTGTGCACACGTAAATTACAGTGCTTTCATATTTTTTGAAAGTTATGGTATGTTCTCTCCCATCGTCAGCTACCACTTGGCATAAGCCTTACTGTTTTGTGCTAATTGGAATAGTCCCCCCACTTCTTGGATTCCTGTTTATTCTCTAATATTTCCCAGCCAGGAATTTCACCTGCTTTCCACGTCACTTCTATTTTCTTTATTTTCTTTTAGAGTTTAATATCCTTTTATTTGGGATGTGTTTGATTCTCAAATGGACCTTAGCAGTGGTTTTACAAAAAACAGAAAAAAATGTCTTAAGAGTTATTCCATCGCAACTTTTTCACGCAGATCTTTTGAGGAAGAAAAAACCGGGGGATAACATCCTCTTTCACAGTAAACCCTTCTTTTAAAAACGACATTAGAACATCGGGAATAACGTGAGAAGGGGTCATTCAATTGATGCAGAGACGTTCTGTCTATATAATTTTTTTTTTTGATTTTAAAAAAAGATATAGGTATCTGGGTTTTGTTATAAACCCAAATACAACCTTATACACCTTTCACACTAAGCTTAAAAGGCTTGTGCCGTGAAAGGGGAGTTTGCCGGCACCTGGGTTCGAACCACGGACCCCTTGTTCCGGAGGCCGAGACTCTAACTCCAGGCTACCGACGAACTCTTAAGTGTTTGAGGAATGAAGAATGAGCATTTTAAAGGCTGTAAATCTTAGGCCGTTGATACAACCTTTATTGAAATGTTAAAGGTGTTCTCGTGCCCAGAGGGTGGATTAATTTAACAAAACATACGTGTAATTAAACCATGTTCTTACTAGCTATTCAGGTAAATCACCTTTATAACAATCCCTTAAAGTAGGCATATCTTGTAAGCTGTCCGAAATTTCGGATTCGAATAAGCACTCTGGCTATAATTTTCGAATAACTTGAAATGTATAAAATTTAGATGACTTCGTCATGTCAAAACGATTGTTCAAAACGCCGTAGAGTTTTTGTAATAGAATAAATCTTTAAATTATTTGGAAGTTTTTGAAAGTTACAAAAAGCTATTGATACCTAGCCATCTTGAATGTGTTATTTTTTAGGTTAATAATAAAAAGTATTTTTATTTCATAATTAATACAGAGCACCATCACTTCGCTGACGAAAAAACTTGTGATAATAATATTTCGTAAATCGAACATCATTTATTTATTTTATTTATTCCCTTTTACACGGCAAAACCTTTTACATGTAAAACAAAATAATAATAATAACAATTTGACAGACGAAGACACTAATATATAGTTACAGTTTCATGCAAATAAATTGAGGAAAAATTATATAGGTACTCGTATGTACATGTTTTGGAATAAAAGTTAATATGTAGGTATAAAAAAATAATTTGAATTCAAAATGATTATAAATGATAAGACAAACAAAAAATATAATAAATGAGTCTGATAATTATTATGATAAGAATAATAATTTAAATATGTAGGTATACCTACCTAGAACAAAAATAAATTGTCAAAAGAAAATTGTAAAAAATGATTTAAGAGTCAAGAAATAAAACAGTAAATATTAAAAAAAAGTATGGTCAAAATGGTAACGAAAAAAATATTA
Organism: Athripsodes cinereus; assembly: GCA_947579605.1. Classification (NCBI taxonomy): domain Eukaryota; kingdom Metazoa; phylum Arthropoda; class Insecta; order Trichoptera; family Leptoceridae; genus Athripsodes; species Athripsodes cinereus. The sequence goes on from OX388326.1 coordinate 15,015,423, forward strand.
TACAAGGACTTTTTTTGGTCGAAACAATAAATCGAAATTCGTTCTTGTTAGTAACATAGTCCTTCCCGGCAAAGCTCTGATATATTTAAACCTTCATATATTAAACTACACTAAAGGTTTTAGCTTTATACATTTTATTATACATATATATTATGTAGGCGCTTTCAAATTGGCAAACCAAATTGGTTGTAACAGTGGTCTCATACGGGGAAACTTCGTCCGTTATAACTAAAGGTGAATTACTGAAACCTTGTTATTCTGTACTACATACAACAATATTGTACAACACAATATGCTATTTAAAGCATGCTTTATTTAAAGTTTGTGGAATTTAGATGTTCTATAGATTTTCCACTTATTATATTATCCGGCTAACGATTTTTTTTTTAATTTTGGACATGTGGAAAGAATGAATGAGGAAAGGATGACAAAGAGGATTAACTTGTTTGAAACAAGAGGTGTGAGGAAGCGTGATTATCCGTGGTCACGTGGATCAAATTCTCTAATACGGTCTTATGTTTAGTAAGAGATTCTTTTGTTCAAATCCTATAAATACTGTTTGTCTCTGTATTTTATTTCACTTTTTACTAATCGCCTGATGATGAAGTCTAGAGTCTCCGGATACTAGTACGCGAAGTTAATAAAAATAATTTGGAAGTTAACTACATACTGTGTTTTTTTCAATTTATCTTGAAATGGACTTCCAACAAGTACCTTCGGTCAATAACATCGAGATTTCAATACTTGTGTTTAATTTATTAATCAAATAACATTAAGCGTAGGTACTGTTATTTATAAAAATGTAAAATTAAATAAAAATATCAAAACAATACTGCGTTATACTCAGCACACAACACTGATTCGAATAGAATGGGGACTAATAGCTTTTGCTCCAGTAAGGTTTCTTTGATAGAAACCATAAAAAATTAATATCAACTTTATTTCATTCCACAACTTATAATGTTAAATCATTTCTACAACATAAATTGAAAAAAAAAATGTTAAGAAATAGATTCACCTATATGTCTTTAGAAAACTACTGTCTAAAAAGATGTGGGAGTAGGATATATTTATCTTATGGTATCATACATACATACATACCATCACGCCGCTTCCCTCGCGGGGTAGGCAGAAAGGATCGAGCGCCACTTCCTTCTATCCTTGCATACATCTTTCGCTTCCGTCACTGTCATACAATTCCTCATGCATGCTCTCCTGTTCAATGTGCTCAACACGTGACCGTCCTGTAGGATTTGATTTAAATGATCTTGCCATTTAATCCTAGGACGTCCGCGTCTTCGAGCACCATTCCTCTCAGCCAAATATTAAAGCCAAGATATCTTATGGTATCACATTGGTCTATAGCTATAATGATCCAAATAAGTATTTTAGTCTTACCGTCTGTGTCCTCGTAGTATTTTACTATGCTATACTACTATACTTTACCCTCACGTAGCGTCCCAGGTGGGGTAGGCAGAGAGAACGGAACGCCATATAGATCTATCCCTACATACTTCTTTCGCTTCCTCTACATTCATCCAGTTTCTCATACATGCACGCCGATTCCACTTACTTAACACGCGACCGTCCTTGAGAATTTGATCCACGTGGTTAAGCCACGTAGTTCTTGGACATCCGCGCTTTCTCACACCCTCTCTTTCAGATACATACACCCCCTTAGCCAATCTTACACCATCCATTCGCTCCACATGACCAAACCATCTCAATTTATTTACACGCATTCTATCTACAACACTCTTCTCACATCCACTCGTCCCACTTCATTCCTCACTCTATCACGCAATATTTTACCTACCATTCTTCTCAGTGATCGCATCTAAACAGCATTTATTCGACTTTCATCCTTCTTCAACCACGTCCAAGTTTCGCTTGCATACATAATGTGTTGGTTCAAGAATGATGTTGTGCACCAACATTTTCGCCATGTTCAACATGTCATTGCTGACAATGAGTTGAAGTGCACCGTTCATTCTAGCACCAGCCACTTTTTTCTATCGATATCCCTGTCGCATCTTCTATCCCACGCAAACAAACTTCCTAAATATACATTCATCTTTATTTTCTTTATCTCTCTATCTATCTATCTATTCCCTCACGCCGTATCCCAAGTGGGGTAGGCGGAACGCCAATTAGATCTGTCTTAAACACTTCTTTCGCCTTCTCCACAGTCATACAATTTCTCATGCACGCACTTCGATTGCTCTTACTCAAAACAAGGCCGTCCTTGATAATTTGATCTACATGTTCAAACCATGTAGTTCTCGGACGCCCGCGCTTCCTCACACTCCTTTTTAATTTTCTTTATTATCTATATTATATAGTACTTTCAGGTGCACTTATTTTTAATGATCAATTAAAACTCTTGCAACATGTTGACTTTATGGAGGTTAAAAAAATATGAGGGAATTCATTTGATTATCTATTTAATAAAAGCTTCAGGAAATAATAAAAACTAGGTGCCTATACGACTCATCGGGGCCCTTGAGACAGTCTGAAGATTGTTGAATGGTGTTTAAATAAAATCAGCCATAATCACAACCATCATCTAGACCTATTTATAATATTTACCTATCCTATAATGGCATCGCACTTGACAAAGATCTATAGTTTCTTTTATACAGTAAATACTTTGAGTGACGCAAAGGTAACAACTGTCATGTCACTTATTGTTAGTTATACATAATAAATAAATGCAATGGTCTTGGTTGGCCCATATTTATTTATTTATTTATTTATTCTTTACTGTACATTGATAATAAGCAAATTCACACAAAAATACATTTCAAACAAAGACAATCATACATACAATCAATATACAGAGGGCGAGTTTATCGCAGAGGCGCGATTTCTTCCAACTAACCCAAATATATTTATTTATATTTCAAGAACCTCCAGTGATAGTTTCCCAAAAAAAGCACTGTTCTTTCGTCCACAAGAGTTCTGACGACTCGGAAGTCCTTCTTTTACGATACATCGTTCCCATGAAAACGATATGAGAGTGCTAAGAATGTCGTGATAAGAGATGATTCAATTGGTGCAGAAGCGCTCTGAATCGAGAAGATTAGTTTTTGCCCTGTGATCCCAAGAGGAGCCTTGAAGGGCGAGATGATGAGGATTATGCCATCTCCCACAAGTGAGGTAGCCAGCAGACTAAACTGTTTGTAATGTCAAATTATTTATAGATAAAACACTACTTTAATAATATATCCACTATGACTTACTAAATAAGTGTTATATTTATAATTAATTTAATTTTTTATTGGCAATGAGAGGACAGTTTGTATGTTTACTATATGCAGCTGGTCTGCTGGCTACCCCATTTGTGAGATATGCCATGATGGTTTAGTGGTAACAGTATACTCATTTAACATGAACTTCCACCAAGAATCGTCGGTTGAAAATTATCAACTTTTTGTTTGTAATGTGGTGTTCTCACTTTGGCGAATATCGCTAGGGCACCAAAATATCGCCAGCCATTTGAACCGTGTGAACAAAATGACAGCTAGTCTGAAACGATAAAAACCAGTAGAAACGATATCGTCTCGAGTTGACCACCTTCCAACTTTCTCGGGCGATCGAACGATTTGCACATGCGCAGATATGCGCGGCGTTTGTGTCTATGGTAAAAGCTTTATAACCTATAAATTTTATAATGTTTCCCGCTTCGTGACAGGTGTTATCTTTTTTGTTGGTTTGTGGCGTTTGTTTCCTTAATTAAAAGGCGCCTTATAACCTCTACTATAACATTTTCGACTAAAAATAAACACTTCGCGATCTCCATCTCGACGCCATTTTGAAAACAGTGTCAAAATCAAAGCGCATCTGACAGATCGTTTCTATATCGGTGGACTTGTGTGAACAGGTGTGACGATCAATGGGTGTACGGCGAATTTTGTTTTTTCGCCTGGCGTTATATTTTGAAATTCGGCTGGCGATATTCGCCAAATGTGAACACCCCATAATGTTTGGAGAAGCTTTGTTTCTACCTTGAGTTATCAAACGAAAAATTAAAAAACAAAGAGTATAAACGAAAAAAGATGAATATTCGATTTTATATATATTACAGTATTAATTCGTTTAAAAAACACATAGTAAATTTCAAATCAAATTGTCTAAATTAACATATTAATTACGCTACTCTCTCCATTCTTGAATAATTAATTAAACTACTAAAATTAAAACAATATATTTCACCATCATAAAGTTGCCTCACCTGACTAACAGCATTTCCCCCTACCGGAAATGATACCGGCCACGTGCAAATTCAACCGGAAACAAGCAGTTTTGCTTGTATTAGAATTATGTATATTGTATATTATGATAATGTAGGTTGAGCAATATAGGCTTAGGTAGTCATGGATGTAGACAAGAAATTCAAACATTAAACTGGTATTGGGTCCAATAGAATCTTGGGTCCAAAATATTTTCATATTTACCTTAAACAACGAGGGGTCCTAACTACTAGACGATCGCGGCCTCTTTTGTTTCTTTTTTTCCTTTTTTTTCTTTTTTACTTGTATATATTACCTATAATATCCTCAAAAAAACATTATTACCGCCCAAAAGGGACATTGAAGAGAGAAGTAATATAAAAGATTCCCACGACAGCAGTTTTGGCCGGCCGGCCCTTCAGGCCTCCCGAGGACAATTTTAGTTAGAATGTGCGGATGAGTAAGAGTTAACGACTCCTGAGATATCCGGGTGTGAGGTGGGTCTCTCTTCAATCAACCTTAAAAAGCTTTAGTCCTAGACTGTGAAATAGTATATTGGTATAAAAAGGGATATGGTGTACAATCCGGTTCGAAGGACCATGATTTTTTTTTTTTTTTTCAGGAGCCAAGGAGTATATTTGCCAACTAATATATGAAAAATTGTTACATAACAAATGCATCGCTACATAGTATATAACAGTATTACAAGTGAACATATGTATATGTACCCAATTTAGCTAGTTTATAATAAACATTTTTTATGTGATTTAACAACTTACGATATGTATGGTAAAAAAAAAAACAATAAATCAAAGTCATCACAGAAAACAGCAAATGTCTTTTGTGCTGATATCAATTTTGGGACCTGAATTCTGAGAGAATTATTCATACATTGCTGGTCTATATTTATGTGTCCATGTTGGTAGTATGATTTTATTTGCCTGTTTGTTGATGGTATGGCAAAAACGACTATGTCCAAATTTTATTTTAATATTTTTGGTCTGCGTGTCACACATCGTGAATGTCCTAGTTTATTTGACATGTAGTAGATGACCTGTGTTCTTACAACATGCACGAAGTTCTTTGGCTGCACAATTTTCGAGAGATGCAGTTTCAGAATATTCTAGTTAAATTATGTTTAAAGATAATGCTGTCAATGAGAATTTATAAATGGGGCATGCAGCTAGTATAAGGTTTTTATGATTTCTTATGAGGGTCGGTAATCTGACAACAGAATCTCGAACTTTCAATTGAGATATCATGTGCTCGATGCATCTTTCTGCTGATCTACTCCACCTTTATGATTCATGCATATTGTTTAAAGTGAAGCGTTTGGAGATGTTTTGGGTTTGTTTGAAATCCAAATTCATTTTTTAATAAAAACATAAATTATAAATTTACGCATAGGAGCTGCTAGCGGGGCTTTAAAAAACGTGAACAAATTTTGGAAGGCATCTGGATTCAGCATCAGGACAAAATGTCGTTTGTTCAATGCGTGCATCATCCCAATCCTTCTATATGGCTGTGAGTCTTGGCACTTAACCAAGGCTCAAGAGCGGAAGATACTACATTATTTTAGCTTTTTCACTAAAAATTTAAAATAAGCTTTGAAAACAAGTGTCTTAGAAGGATTTTGGATGTCAAATGGTATGAACATGTTACAAATGATGCTGTGCGCCGGCGCACCCTGCACAGACTTGTAATCTCCGTAATACAGGAGAGACGATGGTCCTGGCTGGGACATGTTTTGAGAATGTCCAATGATAGTTGGCCAAAAAGAGCACTGTTCTTCCGTCGGCCCGGGCGTCCCTCTTTCACAACACACCGTTCCTATGACAACGATATCAGAGCGCAGGGAATGTCGTAAAAAGAGGTGACGCAATTGGCACAGAGACGCTCTGAATGGAGGAGGCTGGTTTCTGCCCTGCGCTCCCGAGAGGGCGAGATGATGATGATGATAATTTATAAAAGAGATGTCGTTATGGCTTTAAGAGATTTTCAATTTAAATAGTAGTTAATAATGAAGATTGCAAATTAAGTTTTTTATATTAACTTTATATGCCAATGTTAGAATTAAACGAATGATTGAAAAATAGATTTAGGACCTTTCTATTTTCCCTCATAGTAAAACCGTGGGTTTGTTGAGTTTCGCGAGCGATACAAACACTAATTCGACAAATTTGCTCCATATTCATAGTATTAATAATAATATTTTGTAGTAATAATCATTATAGATAATATTTATAGAGGCCGGCAAATACGTATCTACACATAATGTAGGGTGATGCTTAAAATGATAACTTTGAATATTCAATGGGTCACCAAATTTTGTTCAGTTGTTTGACCAATATTATTTTTTCTCTTTTTAATGATAATTCTCTTAGAGTTTCAAGTTTTAGTTTGTTGTTTGAAGACTTTGAAATTTTCTATTCTATAAAGCTTCAGTCAGTAGAAATAAGAATCAATATGTTGTTATATAAAAAAAATGAGTTACGACATATTAAAAAACGATGATAAAAATAATCTAGTAAAGTTTCATGTGCTGAAATATTGTAGCTATCACTATTATATTCTTAATTTTAGAATAGGAAATTGTTCTATTATCCAACTTATACAATTATACCGTCAAAGGTTTCACAAAACCTCCATTGTGCATTTATCAATATTTTATAAGAGACAAAAACTGTTTTATTGGATGACCTTTTCTACGTGTCTGATTTGTAACGTGGGAGCTGTCATTTAAAATTTGTTGTATATTGAACTTCTGGGCATGGTTTGAAAAATTAGAATCATTTTTAAGTACATGTGAGTTTTCATGAATTATCCAAGACCGTAAGATATTTTATATCTCTCAATGACTTTTCCCGTAGATGTTTCAGCGTATTGTTTAATTCATCACACATAGCAGGTTCCATGAAATTATTTATTTTTGTTTATTCACATTTACACGGCAAAGCCTTTTACATGTAGAACAATCAAAGAATAATAAAAATTAAAACAATTTGACAGACGAAGACATTAATATTATATTATACTTGTATAAATTCTTATATACTTTTGGTCAGAACAATTTGAAATAATTTGCTAATATCTAAGTTTTATATTGTTCTCCTTATTTTTGTTGTTTTTTCTCTCTTCTCTCTTGTTTTTTCACTTGACTGTTTTCTTTTTGTTATTATGTTTGTAAAGGCTGTTTCAGCCGTTTATCTATACCATCACGGCATATCCCACAAGTGGGGCAGCCAGCAAATCAGCTGCATGTAAGAAACATGCAAACTGTCCTCTTCGTGCCAATATAAAATCAAGACATTCAGGATGGGTGGCAAGCCTCATCGCTGAATTTAAGAAGTAAAATGTCTTAATTTTTTCGAACACCTGCCTTTAACAGGACACTCGAAAACTTACGCAGAAGAGTGGGAGACCAATTCTTTACCGGGTGCTCCACGGGTATTCAGCCGTTTATTATATAAATAAATATACAGTTACTGTTTCGTGCAAATAAATTGATGAAAAAAAGATATATATATATTGATATATTTACTTCCAATGACCGAACAGCCTTTGTAAGGAATCGACCTTCGAAACAATAGATCTCCCAGCCTTTCTGTTTGAATCAATGGATTGCCAGTTGACATAAGCATTAGCTCATTAATTAAAAAAAAATAAAAGTAAAAAAAATAAAACTGAAAAATCTTTTCATGCATTATGACACTTTTTCAAAATTTCAACACCTGAAAGTGCACCATTTTTTTTCAATTCGATAAAAAAATTGGATCATTTTTTGTGATAATAAAATTTGTTGCCCATTGCAAATTTGAAAGTAAAATTTTAAGCATCACCCTAATAGACATCGGATGATGGGGTTAAACAAGTGATTGTTAGCAGAGGGGTGAAGGGGAGGTATAGGTATATGTTGTTTTAAGGGTTGGAATTCATGTTTTCGCTAATAATATTATCCATCGTTGTGTTGTGTTGCGGGTTTTCAATATTGAGGTTTTGCTAACAGGATCAGGATATTGATGGGGCTACTATGTACTTATGTATTGATGAACCGATATTTTGAGTAATGTATATTTTTAGCCGTAAATTAATATTCATTCATACATTCATACCATCACGATATTATTTTCAATAAGTGAGATAGTCAGTGGGCTAACTGAAACAATAAACGTAAGACATTCAGAATGAATAGCATACCTTATCACAGAATGAATTGAAGATGTTGAATGTTTTTCATGTAAGGGATTCGTTATGATTATCTGCCTTTCACAGGCATTCAAAAACTTACAGAAATTGTAAGTTTAAATAATTATCAGGTGATGATTTTTGGTAAAAGTTCATTATAATAGGAAATTAAAAAGAAAAAAAAATTCCCTGACGATGAGAGCAGAAGCTTTCAAAACTCGGTTCGCAAATTAATAATACTATACTTTACTATACCCTCACGCCATGTCCCAGGAGGGGTAGGCATAGAGAACAGAACGCCATATAGATCTATCCTTACAAACTTCTTTCGCTTCCTCCACATTCATCCAGTTTCTCATACATGTTCGCCGATTTCTCTTACTCAACACGCGGCCGTCCTTTAGGATTTGATCCACGTGCTCAAGCCACGTGGTTCTTGGCCGTCCGCGCTTCCTCACACCTCCTCTTTCAGACAAATACATCCTCTTCGTCATCCTTTCATCTTGCATTCGCTCAACATGTCCAAACCATCTCAACTTGTTTACACGCATTCTGTCCACAACACTCCACTTACATCCGCTCATTCTCCTGATATACTCATTCTTCACTCTATCCCGCAATGTTTTACCTTCTTAGTGAACGCATCTCCACGGCGATTATTCCACTCTCATCCTTTTTCAACCACGTCCAAGTTTCGCTTGCATACCAGTGTCGGTACCAGAATGGTATGTTAATTAATAATGCACTAGTGGAATAACTACAATATTGTATTTCATTAGAAAAACAATCAATAATGTGGTATTAACACTGTTCAAAGACTTACAAAAAAGGTTTGTAGAAAAGAGTAGGTGTCTAAAAATCACGTGGATTAGCTCTCTTTTTTTTGTGCTTCGTTGTATCCAGTATTAGACAAATGCTCCGTTTGTTAACTTTCACAGCTCTTTGACGCAATTCTCTTGGAGTAGGTACATGCCAATCCATTTTGGAATTATAAGACAATCATGTCCAGAGCCAAACAACTTTTGTGTCCCGTTTTTGATGGCTTGACTAATGTAATTCAGTATTGAGTAATAGGATACGGTATGCATACATAAAAATAACATGAATATAGAGGAAGTTTTGTGTTTCGTTCTCTCTGCCTACGTCACGAGAAACGGGATTAAAAACAATATATCGTGTTCTCCAACATTGTGTTACGAGTATAACATAACTTACTGATAGAGGATGTCTCATTCAACAGAATTGTAATTATGAGCGTATTTAGGATTTTAAATGCGGAGGAGGGGGGGGGGGAGTGGAGAATGCAGCAGCTTTGAAAGTTTTTATTGTTATAACTTTCAAATTTATGGACATTTTCGTTTTACATACGATAACACGCAAACTTTCTAATCCACCATCGTCAAAACTTAGAATTTTTAATCATTTGAAGCTGATATATGATATTCTTTCGAAACGTCCTGAGACGCCCCTTGTTTGTAGTAAGCCTGAGCATGATAATGGTAAGATATTAAAGAATTCACAGAAATCTATTTTCACAGCATACATTTTGTGTCTGCTTTAACCAGTGGCGTCTCAAATTATTGTAATAATTACTATTATGATTTATGTGTTGCGCAGACGTTAATTAAAATGCTTCACCATCAGATATAATAATACGTCATAAAATATATATCTTTATATGTCCTGTATGATTATCCTGATGATTTTGTTAATATAATGCTTTGATGGGTGAAATACAAACTTGTTATTTCGTTAAATAACAGCTTCATAAATTGTCTATTTTTTTTTCGTAATTTTATTTTACTTCTAAATTGTTAACGGGGTTTTTAACCTTGCAAACAAAGCTTTCATTAGATTAAATCTACCTATTGGTTTCTAAATCTATTGGTAAACAATGATTATTTCATTCGTATTGCACTTCTGATGATGACATTACTAATATTATTATTACCTTGTACAATACCATAAAAGCTTTTGGTCAAAGCAATCACAGCAGTAAAAAAATGGTTTCTAAATCTATTGGTAAACAATGATTATTTCATTCGTATTGCACTTCTGATGATGACATTACTAATATTATTATTACCTTGTACAATACCATAAAAGCTTTTGGTCAAAGCAATCACAGCAGTAAAAAAATGGTTTCTAAATCTATTGGTAAACAATGATTATTTCATTCGTATTGCACTTCTGATGATGAAATTACTAATATTATTATTACCTTGTACAATACCATAATAGCTTTTGGTAAAAGCAATCACAGCAGTAAAAAATGCAAAAAAGCAAGAAAGGAAAAAAAAAACAAAAAAGAGACATCATCAAAAAGAAACAACAGAATCAATGCAGAGTCTCTATCCTAGCGATAAAGAAATTACTGTATGTTATTTTAAAATATTGACATGGACCTTCAAATCATTATTTAATAACTTTATAAATAGTGTGAGAAAATTAAGTCAGTTTTTGGTAAAAAAAAAAAATAAAACATTTTGTATATACCTACGCAAAAACTGATAATAATTATTTTATATTTTTTGTAGCATTTTAACCGTGATGTAACACAAAAAAAAGTTAACGACATTAATCTTTAGTTAACAGGTAACGTAGTTGAATTTCGATTAACAGTGCCCGACTTTGAATGGATGGTGGTATATCGACGGTTAACTTGCAAAACCTCTCAACCCACATTGACCAAATTTTACAGGAGATTATAATAACTGTTTTAAATTCTATGATCAATCAATGATGGTGATTTTGCATTATTTATTTTATTTTAATAAAATAATGTATAAACAAAATGTAGTAACCAGCTCTTATTTGAGAAGAAAATTTGAGTTGAGCGATTTTGTTCTAAATATTCGAGAGTTTTGTGGTATTGCTTTTTTTAGATTTGACCCATTTACTTCCATTAAGTTATCTGTGGTCTTTGAGATTTTGCTGGTAGATGAAGAATTGGATTTTACACACTTTTGAGAAATATTTTATTTATTTTATTCTTCTTGCACATCATCATACACATAACAAAATCAAAAACTCACATAAGAAAGAATGTGATGATATGCAATGGCGAGATTACCACTTTATAGTGATTTCTTCCATCTAACCACGTTATGTTTACACTAAACACAAAAAAATCACAAATAAGAAAAATCTCTACATAAATCGAAATGAAAGAAAAAAAATATTTAACTAATTTTTGAAAAAAGTGCGTTGAGATGCTTTGCAAGTTGAACATCGACATGGAAGGTTTGTTACAGTTTACGGTTTATTTACCGAGAACGAAACGAGAGAATCACAGTGAACACAACCCTCTTCCAAAATAATGATCCTACGTATAGTATTTCATAAACATATTCATTTCTATCTGTGTTGTATGTACGTATCTCTCTTCACGTACTTACATGTGTCGATGTTGTTATATTATCTATGTTGTAATGTTAAGGTTGGGATGAGCGGTGACGTCACTGATGCTCGACACCAATTTCGCCAAAAGCTCTCGTGTATGTTTTAATCGTTAGTGCGAAAATAAACAGTGTTACAAATTTTTAAATAACAAAGCGCATCTCGCGAAAAGATGAATCGCGGATTCAAGTCCCGTCCGGGCATTATTATATAACATAACATTCATAGACAATTCACACAGATCGAGCTTATCCCAAACTAAGATATTATGAATCTTGTATTATGGGTACTAACGCGACGATACACATATATACAATGCAGTTAACACATAAATACGTGTAACACCCAGACCCAGGACAATTTGAAAATGGTCATTCTTTATTTTGCCCTGGCCGGGAATCGAACCCGGAACCTCGTGACTCAAAGACAAGTTACCTCTGCGACACTCCGGCAGCCTGAAAACATGGTAGCGTCATCTTTTCTGAGCCCTATATGGTGGTTTCATGCAGGGATGTTGCGAATATTCGCATCCGCATCCGCAAATGCGGACTTCCGCATGTATTTGGACATTTGCATCCGCATCCGCATCCGCAATAATTGATGCGGATGTTCATGCGGATGCGGATGTAAGACAATTTGCGACAAGAAAGAAATGGGGCGGGGGTGGCGAATGGCGCGTGCCGTTCGCACTTGACATTAACCAATGGGAACGAAAAAATTGGTGACAAGATCCGACGCATTTTTATTTTTACCGGTTTTATTTTATTTTTGCAAATAACAAAAAGAAAAAAAATATTTCGCCAAAAAATCTATTATATTATTGTAGCAATAATTTCGTCACATATTTGACAGTGGGGCCTACCAACTAAGATAGTTCCCCTACATTTTTTCTATAACATCTTAAACATCCGCATCCGCATTCGCATCCGCATCCGCAGATGTGAGCCTTCAAAAATCCGCATCCGCATTCACATCCGCGGATGTGTAAAAATCGACATCCGCAACATCCCTGATTTCATGTACTGAATTTACACATGTGTGACCTCATAAAATGGTTAATTGCAAAAATAACATGTTTTTTGACATGCTTTTTAGCCATGGAGCGCTCTAATAGAATTGGTTTTCCCACTCTTTTCTGTAAGTTTTCGAGTGTCGCGTTAAAAGCAGGTGTTTGAATCTTAAATTTAAATATGAAGTTTACATGTAAAAGGTTCACACCGTGTTTTGATATGAAAAATTAATTGACATGATGCTGTTGATATGTTGTAATTTTATTATGTGGTTTATGTGACACAATGTGTTTAATTTTTATTTTTATAATTTGAAGTGATGCAGTATATTTTATTTTTGTTTTGATTTTAATTTGATACGATGGTGGTGTTGTACAATTGTTGTTTATAACTATGTATTAAAGGCGTAAGCCGTATGTATTATTATAAATAAATAAATAAATAAATAAATAACTGAGATTAAGCCTTTGAGAAAAAAATACCTCCTCTAGACCTTAAAGGTTTAAAGAAAGACCTGGTGCAGTTAACTAGAACAGGCAAGAGAAGTAACGGAAGGCTTTAGGCTATCGACATTTGGATGATCTAAAGAAGATTGCTGGAAGGAAGTGGATACAACAAACCATGGACATTAAGGAGTGAAAAATCATTGAGATTAATTATTTTCATTGATTGTGTCGGCATTAACTTTGTAACACTTCATTTTAAATTATGAAATAAAATGAATGTTTATTAATATTGTTTGATGTTACTATTAAGTATGACTGAAGCATGACCGGTTTTGCGGGCTCCGAGCTCGCATCATCAGGTGCTGATCATATGTACTCGGAGTCCGCGATACCGGTCGTGCTTTAACCATACTCATTAGTAACATCAAACAATATAATTAAATATACATTTTATTTGATAATGAAATAAACTATACCAAAAAATGGATCCAAAATGGCGGGAGAAAAAGTAGCATTGTAAAATTTTTCGATATATGCCGTCTTTTATTTTAAATTTGATTTAGAAGCTAGTTTATAAAATTGTTTTCATACCTACATAGGTACATATGTTAATACATCCAATCTGTAACTATTGCTTACAAAGTTCGCGTTTCACATGATCGTTCATTTTTATTATGCCAACATAATAAAAAACATACATTGATTTTTATATGATGAAAAAGTGCGTTTTATAATCAAATTCGCGGTATTTTTAGAAAAAAAATGTATTAATATTTCGCTAGTCTTTGAACAATTTTATTTAACCATTACTTTTTAATGTTTTTCATATTGTATATCGTGTGTGTATTATGAAAGCGGGTCGACAATAGCTAAAGGCAATATTTGCGTTAACGTTATATTGTTATATCAATTGCGTGCTTTGCGCGTGGAAACTTTGAAAGCTTTTCAAAATAAAGCAAAAAAATATACAGAAAATTTACGTTTCTTTTCGAAAGGTTACTCTTGATGCCGTCTTAGCCAGGATTATTATTTAGTATCTCAAACATGTCAAAAAGGCTATTGACAAATTTTATTATCATTGTATTTCATAACGTAATATAACATGTATAGACAATTCACACAAACCGAGCTAGTCCCAAACTTATTATTATTATAATTGGACAATATTAAAGTGTCGTTTGCGTGCCGAAGCACCTCAAGGACACTGTACAATTCATAAATTCTAGGACATTACATCCACGTCATATTATAAATAAAGATAAATAGGATAAATGAGAAATCTTGGATACATAAAGGTATCCACGTCAGAAGTTCCATACTACATTGAGTTACAAATACTTTAGATACAATATGTATTCACGTCAATTTTGTAAAACAGAATACAATATATTTAAAGTCAAGAATGTAAAACAGAATGCAATACTTAAAAGTAATTGGTAAAATAAAAAGTTTTTAGTTCCCTTCTGAATGTCTTAAGATCTGCAGCTTGCCTAAGCTCAAGAGGTAATCCATTCCAGAGGTTGGGTCCCGTCACAGAAAAGGCTCTATCCCCGTAATTTGTTAAATTTTTCCTTTGCGGAGCTACCAACTCCAAGGATACACTCTGAGCAGATCTCAAGGCACGCTGCCTCATACCTAGATTTTTCAACCTGCACAATTCAGCAATATAAACTGGGGCATCCTCATTCAGTGCCTTATAAACTAACATACATACTTTGTACTGCACTCTAGCCTCCACGTTAATATATGAATCACCTCCTCAATATATGAATCACCTCCTCATTAATATATGAATCTTTTGTTTTATGGCTACTAAAATGACGATACACATATATACAATGCACTAAACAGATATACATGTAGCAACCAGACCCAGGACAATTTGAAAAAGGTCATTCTTCATTTTGCCCTGGCCGGGAACCGAACCCGTTCATAGAAGTTGAGTAGTTTTTTTTTTTTTTTTTTGCCCTGGCCGGGAACCGAACCCGTTCATAGAAGTTGAGTAGTTTATTTTTTTTTTAAAAAGATATATCTGGGTTTTTGTTATAAACCCAAATACAACCTTATACACCTTTCACAGTAAGCTACTAAAAGCTTGTGTCGTGAAAGGGGAGTTTGCCGGCACCTGGTATCGAACCACGGACCCCATGTTCACAAGGCCGAGACTCTACCTCCAGGCTACCGACGAACTCACGACGACGAACGACGAAGTTAGTAGACAAACTGCATAATTTTGTAGGCTATCGTGGTCTTCATTTTTAGATGTTGATGTTCTTCCATGTTAACCGCGTCTCGTGGATCTCCCTTCTTCGTCTTAACGTTTCGAATCTACTGATCGAGTCATTATCATTATCACACAAACTTTCGATAATGACTCAATCAGTAGGTAGAGTCGAAACGTCAAGATGAAGGTGGGAGATCAAAAAGACGCGATAAACCCGAAAGAACATCATCATCTATAAACTGCAAACAATTAGCATGTAAGCCATCCTCTCTGTGCCAATATGAATAAGACATTCAGGGTTCTACTGACAAAATTGTTGAAGTGAATATATTGAATGTATTATATGTGATAAACATATTGTATAAGATATATTTTACACATTTGAGACATATTTTGTCCTTTTAAATACAGTGATAATAAAATATGCACCCTTTATCCTACCGATCTCGTTCCAATAGTTGGTCCAATCAGACATAGCTCTGAACAAGGCAGTACGCTTAATGTCATTCAGGGGGAGTTCAAAATTATCAGGAACTAGACCATTCCTGGTAGCCTCCTTTGCCAATGCATCCACGTCCTCATTGGGCGTGATACCACAGTGGGCCGGGATCCAGGCTATGATAACATCCCTTCCCCTCGCTACCTGTTCATATAGTTTCTTCCTTATTTCCAGTATAATACAATTGTCATTAGATGAGCCAGAAGCAAGAAGTCGTACCAGAAGAAATTTTATTATCTTATAAATTAATGCCTTAATATTACGTGACATCTTCCTAAAATATTGTACTTGGCACAAATCGTCCCACAAGGGACGGGTTGCCGTAATCTTATAAATAATAATAAAATATGCACCCATCTTGAATATGTTAGTATGTTATGGCATATTAAGTACGACCTACATGTTTACTATGTGCAGAATGTCTACTGGCTACCACAACTTTGAGATATATTGTGATGATATTGATAGTAAGACAAATAATTTATGAGCTTTCTGATAAAATGATGATGATTTCTAAAATATATAAAATAATTAAAACAAGTATATATGTATATAATTACTAGTACTACTATTCAATCACTCCATATCTCACAAGTGGGGTAGCCAGCAGTCCAGCAGCATCTTACAAACTTGCAAGCTGTTCTCTCCGAGTCAGCAAAAACTGAGACATTTGAACATTGGGAGGCAAACCTCATAAATGCTGAATTTAGGATGTTAAATGTAATCATCCCGTGGAGCACCCGGTAAAGAATTGGTCTCCCACTCTTCTCCTTAAGTTTTCGAGTGTCCTGTAAAAGACAGGTATTCGAAAAAATAAAGACATTTTATATCTTAAATTCAGCGATGAGGTTTGCCACCCATCCTGAATGTCTTGATTTAAAATTGGCACGAAGAGGACAGCTTGCATGTTTCTTACATGCAGCTGGTCTCCTGGCTACCCCACTTGTGAGATATGCCGTGATGGTATAGTAGTAGTAAGTAAAATGTAATTATTTTCTCAAACATCTGCTTTTTATAGGAAACTCGTAAACTTACGGTAAACTGTGGGAGACCAATTCTTTGCTGGGTGCTTCACAGAACAGCTATTTGTTTCTCTGTTACCGTTTACCGTTGGTCTGTAGGTGCTACAAGTTTTTCTATTCTATTATATTCCCTCACACCGCATCCCAAGTGGGTTAGGCAGAGAGAAAGAAACGACGTATATATCTGTCCCTATACATTTCTTTCGCCTCTTCTACATTCATTCAATTTTTCATGAACGCACCTCAATTACAATTACGCAACATACAACCGTCTTTGAGAATTTGATCTACGTGACCAAGCCACGTTGTTCTCGGACGCCCGCGCTTGTTCACATCCCTTCTAATTTATTTTTTTATGTTACTGTCATTGTTCATTTTTCCATATATACTACCATGGATAAGGCCTGTGCCTGTGCATTTTAATAAACAAACAAATAAATTTAACATTTTCTTTAAAAGTATATAATATTTCTATTTCTTCAAAAGGTTTAGAAATATTGGTACCTACCTAAAACATAATAATATCTAATAAGTTATATCGAAATACAAAGCTATTAATTTTGTAAGAGATATGTATATAATTTGAAACGGTCCTTTTCGCATTAGGTAGATGATTGTAAGTCTGAAAAAGGGTCTGAGAAACTCATAATAGTAATAATACTAACAAAAACGGATACAACAACAACAACAACATGAAAGGGATAAAAACATTACAATAAATGAAAATCACCCCATAAATTATTAATAAAATTGTATCTTATAATGTTATCTATCTGTTTATCTATATGTAATATCAAAATAATAATAAAAGATAAAGTTACAATTTAATGTATATAAACTCATACTTATGAAATATTAAAAATTACCTGAAATTATCAGTGACGTGTCGTCACGAGATTTAAAAAAGTAAAAATTATAAAATGAAATATTACAAAACACTGTATACTTCCACTTTACTTCATTCAAATCTCAGAACATTTTCGATCACTACATGTTCATTATCAATGACAATGCAATATGTTTTGTAATATTTAATTTTATTATTTTATAAAATGTCGTTCCATAAGGTTTCTCTTGATAATTTCGAAAATTTAAAAAAGTGATTTTTAAATAATCAAATAAAATGAATATTTAAATAATGATAGTAAACATTCATTATATTTGATGATTTTAAATGAAGTGTTACAAAGTTAATGCCGATACAAAAAATAAAATACCTAGTTATTTTTTTATCTGAATTTTACAAACGTGTACCTAGGTATGTCACGTTTGATTTTATTTTTGAAGTCCAATGATTATTGTATTTATTTTGTTTTATTTGTTTCGTCCTAAGAGTCTGGCTCTGTCGTTAGATTAAATTCAAAATAAATTATGAAAACATTTTCTTGTTTTTTGTTTTTGGATTGGAACGCATGAATTAAAAAAGCTAAACTTTGTTCTAGTTCATTATAATAAAAACACATAATTATACTCTGCAATTAAGAAAAAAATACAATATCTTGTCATTAAAGCAATATGTTACGTTATGTATTAAAAAAAAACAAATGTTTCTTTCTACTATACAGGTTTTTTACTGAGAGAAACGTCTTTTGTCTTTCAAAGATATTGTCAATCCTTTATTGATGGACACAGTAAATGAATTGTATTTTAAAACAATTTCTCCACTACGGACGTATTATTTTCTTAACTATAATTATTTGAATTATATTACGTTTTGATATCCTCGTACACAATCATCTGAAAAAACGTATGAAAACTTTTCGATAATATAGATTTTATCAATGTGAATTAATTATAAATAAAACACTTATTTCTAGTAACTCCATAGTGACTTTTTATTGGATGCGAGCCGGCTTTCAAGAGCTTCCGCTCTCATCATCATCTTTACTTATCGCTAGCCTGATGACGAGAGCGGAAGCTCTTTAAAGCCGGCTTGCGTCCAATAACAAGTCACTGAGGATATAGTATAAATAAGTGTTTTATTTATAATTAATTCAACATAAATTTCCACCAAGTACCTACCGTCGGTTGAAAAATATCAACCTTTTTTCAATATGTTTGAAACACCACTGTTGAAGATTATTTTGGTCCTTGTTTGGTTATGGAACTGTTTAAACATTAACCCTATTTAATCCCTAGTGAATCTTTTGAATCTTCTTTTATTTTATTCTACGGTCTATGTTAATATTTTAAATATTATTGTTATTCGAGATATTATTATGATTTCGTTATACCATATACATATGTATTATGTAGGTATTGCCATGAGATCCACTTCTGATTTTTAAAACTACTGTAAATAAAAATTAAAAAAAACACTGTCCCTTTTATGTAAAACGAAATGATTGTTTAATATCTCTTTTAAAAAAAAAAATTATACTTGTTCCCACATCATGTTAAAATGCTGAGAATTTATTTTGATATAAAATTTTCAGTTGAAATGAGAAAGCAGAAATACGAGTTTTTTTTAATGATACATTGACATACCAATGTGCATGCAATAATTTTATATGTCACTATCTGATCCGGCAAACGTTGTTTTCCATATACATTATTTCTAGATTACTAATTTTGCTATTAAAAAATGAGGATTGATGGTAGAAAGGTTGAAAATTTAGGGCTGTATGTATTTTTTAATGCCTCACCATAAAAAAATAAAAATAAAAAATTACCCCAAAAAATACAAAAAAACAATCGGGGCGTAGGTACCAGTCTTAACTTTTAGGGGTGTGAAAAATAGATGTTGACCGATTCTCAGACCTACCCGATAAGCACACAAAATTTAATCAAAATCGGTCGTTATGGAGGAGTATGATAACAAACACTGTGACACGAGAATTTTATATATTAGATTTGAAGTGATTGACATCCAAATTCCCTATTTAGAACTTGTCCTAGATTTTCAATTTATTGGCAACAGTTCAGCGTAAAATCTGTTTGTAAATGAATCCCGTTTTATGTATACAAAAGTGATAATTCGTTTGATCATATAATGCAATTAACACTTATAAATGCAATACTTAGAAAAAAAATAAAAGTTTTTTTTAATTCTGCCCTGGTCGAAAATCTATTCCGAAACCTCGTGACTCGTAGTAAACTTTGTATACACATTTCGAATGCTTTCAATCGATTCGAAGTCTTTTTTAAGCGTTTGAAAACTAGTACATGCATAACATGTTTTTATTCAGTAAGGAATGCGTTTGTGTTTATCTCATTTAGGCTCTTCAAACCGAACTAAAAACTATATTAGAGACATTCCACATTGTGGTTGGTTCATTTTCTGAATTTATGAAAACTCCATTTGTGATATTTATTTATTTATTTATTTACGTCAATGTACGGCGTGAGCCTTTTATTTTTTGAGCCCGAGTTATTAATGACCTAATATCAAACAGTCAAAAAATAATATAATGCAAAACAGAAGGAGCCAATGGGAAACAATAGGACTACGATAAATAAATTACATTAATTACGTCTCTATTTCTTAATTTGACATGCATAAATTGAATTCAAATTGTTTTCTTTTATACATTAAATCTTTTATTAATCGATGTATTGTATATGTCGATGATTGACAATTTTATTTAACGTAATTTTACTTATTTAATTTTTTAGATATGTTCGGTTCCTATGTTTTTTCTTCTTTATATTATGTCGTGTTGGCCTTTTCCTACAACGTTAATTGTCACATGTAAGAAAGTTTTCATTATAGGATATCCGCCTTTTTCACTTTTTCACTCTTTATATTATTGACCTATGATCAGATGCAGAAATTGGTATTTTTCATCTAGGAGCACACGACTTAGATTCTGGACTTTTTGTATATCTGCCATGCCCATAATCTACACCATAACTAATCTACACCATATTGCATTTAGCAGTTTGGTGTAAATAAGTAATTTATATAAAATATAATTTTTTACTTTTATTTTCATTTGTGGGAAGCATTTTTATTGTTTAACATTATTTAAACATTTTTTTACAAAACAACCCTCTATTTTTATTATTGTCTTTGATAGAGCTTTAACATAACGATTTAATATTAAACAACTTAAGCTTAATTTTCCTGGTATTCAAATTAAAATCCATTGTTTAAATTTTAACGTTTATAAAAATACATTGTAAAACACTTTGTGAAAAAAAGAGATTTTACTTAATTATCAAGTCTAAAGGCGAAGCTCTGTTGTTTTTTGCATAATGTATAATAATTTAATAATATTTAGGATTTTATTTCATAATAAACAACAAAGAGAATATGTACTTTCGTTTTTTTTTATATTTTTTCCATTAAATTAAGTATGCTTCTCGGAGTCTTTGGGAAAAATATGGTCTCTCTGTATTTTTTAAAACATTGCGAATGTCGTATTGTAAAAGGCACGTATTCATAAAATATCACAACTTTACTTAACTTTTTGTATGGCTTTGGCTTGTATTAATTAATAATCATTTCAAATCAAATCATTGGTTCTCGTTCAGAAAGCCACTGCATCGCTTCTGGTGTTGATCTTTGGATATCCATGCAGTCTCCCTCGTATCTTCTTCCTTAACACTCCTCCACCAGATGTTGAATTGTTTGAGACTGAGCTCCACAGTCGCATTCCGGAGACTCCTTCTTACCCTCATTTCCACATTAGATAGTCGCAGCAGCCTTGACCTGTGATATACATAATTTATAGACATATAGGTACATAATGTCTTTGACTCGTGAGAATGTGTTCATCCACTATGAACTACTTTATTTTTGTGACGTAGAAAAGACAATTTGAATTTTTATAACCGACTATCCCACTTTTGTGAAATGTGGAATAGATGTGTGATCCTTTTAAGCTCCCAATATGATACTCGGCAAGTATATCTCTTAAGATATCTTCCTAACTCCATACCAAGAAACCATTAGCTCTATCTAGTTAGAAATTGTGAAATGTGGGATAGATGTGTGATCCTTTTAAGTTCCCAATATGATACTCGGCAAGTATATCTCTTAAGATATCTTCCTAACTTCATACCAAGAAACCATTAGCTCTATCTAGTTAGAAATTGTGAAATGTGGGATAGATGTGTGATCCTTTTAAGCTCCCAATATGATACTCGGCAAGTATATCTCTTAAGATATCTTCCTAACTTCATACCAAGAAACCATTAGCTCTATCTAGTTAGAAATTGGGTTCGATTTTCTAATCGGCAAAAAGGGCGTTTTTATTGACCAGCTTTTATTGAGAACGGATACTCAAATAGATGGGATTAATCCAAAAAATAAAATTACAAAAATTCAAAAGATAAAGTTTGGAGGAGATTTACAAAAAACGCCTTTAAAAATAAATAACCCCTTGAAGCTACTTTATAGGAATGTAATATTTTTGTAGATAAAATAAAAAATCTTGAAAATTTCAACATTAAACAAAATTATGGAGACAAATCGGGAACATAAACAACCATTTGGGAGTTGTATGCGCTGGGGATTGGGGAAGTTATCGTGCGTGTTATATTCCTGGAAAAAAAAAGTACTCACTATTTAAAGACACCAAATAAGTGACATTTTTTTTTCTCCTCTTCAACTGCTATACAAATGGCATAAAACTTATTACAATTCACAGGATTTCATCATAATATTTCATTATTGTGACATATTTATACTTAATTTTTTTTATTCTCTGATCTCTCCTCGAATAAATAAAGGACAATGTATTTTAATATGTATTTTAATAAATAAAGGACTCTGTATTTTATTTATTCATTTCCTCGAATTGAAACATAATATCGTTTATGTTCCCATACCGTAATACCCTTTGGGTAAATTATATCTGTAGGGAATTGCCTCATTCAAAAAGGAAATTGAGAGAATTTTTTTAAGGAGATAAAACGTAGAGCAGAGAACAGCGATCGGTTCTTAATGGATTAAAATGGAATGAGGAGATTGGCTGGAGGAGGAGGAATGTTGACTAGTGCCCTTAATGCAGAAACCATGGTAAGCATACAATTTAAATTTTACCTTCGGGTCGCCACCGACAGAAAATCGGCAAGAATAATATTGCCAAATAAGGTGATGACAATGTCAGTACATAAAATGATTTCTAAGAAAAGGGGTTTCAAATACATCGACGTACGTTATTACATCATTAGTGTGTTTTTCTACTACATCCATTTCTTACATTTTTTTCTTCTTTTATCTCTTTTTTTGAAAGCACACAGTAGAAATAAGATTTGACTAAAGTTGAGTGTATCTTTTGGCGAAACTTCTTACATTTCCAGATCGCCGTCCGAAACAGTGAAGTGTGAAAATATTTATCAAGAATATTTGAAATACTGTGGAATTTAAGCAGTAGGTAGGTATTCATTTTAGCAAACTATCTAATATTGGATACTTTTAAAACCTTAAGACTTGTTTCAATTATGTTGGGTAACCTAATAATGGAGTCATAGACTTTAAGTTGGGAGAATCCAGTTTCTTTTCTGTTATTCTACCTTTAAGAATAAAATAAATTGATTCCTAGGAGGAAGTTTGCGAGAAAAAATAACTAGTTAATGCAAAGAACTTTTCTGTTTTCCAACTGCTAATGCCAACGCAACGGAGACTTCTGAATAGAATTACATAGTTCTATAATAATGTATTGAAAGATTATGTAGATATCTTTGGGTTACCTCTGTAAATAAGTTCAAAAGACACGTAAAAAACAACTATTTTTCATTGACTGACCATCACAATAGTCAGTGAATTTTTTAAATTATCTTTCCCCTTATAATTATTTTGTTATAAATTATCTGTGGATGGACTAAAGTATTGTTGACAGTTGAATCATGAATGAATCTATCTTAAATAAAATAAAATAAAAATAACACTTAAGTATCTTGTATTTCCCTTAAAAAAAAAAGTCCTCAGACTTCTGCGGTATCCGGGTGGACGTTGGATCTCCTTCAATGTTCCCTTAAAAAAATTACTTTTGTCCAAATGAGAATATTACAACATTGCATAGGTATAACCGAAATTTTTTGTTTCCGAAGATTTTTACCGAAAAATTACGAACTCCTCACCGAATATAAGAGATACCCTAATCATTTTGTGTGCTATCTGTAATATTTAATACAAAAGAATAACAATAAAGCAAAATTTTATGGTACTGTTTTATGATGCTTGGAACCACAAATTAACTTTTTTTTCTTCCATATCTACCCACGATTCGTGTTTTGTTCTTTGGATTTTTCAGTTCAGTTGATAATATATTTGTTTTTAGCGGTGCCCCAGAATAGAATATTTTTCCCTTATACCTAATTTTTTGAGTGTCATGTAAAAAGAATGTTTTAATTATTTTCTACATAAATATCGATTGCCTCACACCACGTCTCAAGTAGAATAAAATTCCAATTCAATCTATTCTAAATATTTTTTTTCATTCACCACATTTTGTTTTTTTTCTCACATGTAAGCCAATTATTCCTTCTTCAGACGTGGCGGTCAGAGAGTTTTTTTTATATCCGTGGTTAGGATTTTGGCACTTTCTTATGTATGTATGTTAAATGATTTATTCAGCGCCGTTTGTTGGAGCATTTATGCCAAGGGTACCACATCAAATATACACCCTGTTTTTGGTTAGATACTATTAATTTGTAATCCTTTTATCATTCATTCGCTCCACATGTCCAAACCATCGCTACTCAAATAAACTTTCAAAATCAAATTTTTACTTTCTTTTGTTTGCATTTAAGTAAGGTATAATATCCATTGCTTTGTCATGTCATTCTTTTACCATCTATTCGCTTCACATGTCCAAGCCATCGTACTTTTGATGAACCAGCAAAATCAAATTATTAATATGCATATGAATTAGTTTTATGAAGTTCCCACCTAGAATATCTCTCCATCAATAAGTTTTCAAGTGTCACATCAAAGGCAGGAGTTCTCAAAACACCATGAATTAGACATAATACACTCAATTCAGCGATGAGATATGTCATCCTTCCTGAATGTTTTGCTAATAAAAAATAGGGTATTCAAGATAAGTGGTATGCCTCATCACTGAATTGTACGTTTTATCTTATTATATGTGAGGTTTTACAAGTAACACTCGCCTTTACAGTAGGTACATTCGAAAATTTACAGAAAAAGAGTGGAAGATATACTTTTTTTTATAGGAGATTCAAAGGATTTTTCAAAATCACTCGAATGACTATGTATATAGTTAGTATTTAAAACAAAGCGAATTCGGTGTACCTGCATCATTGACGAGCTGTTTAAGACGAAATCGTGATAGCGTATTTTTAATTTAAGTATTTCATTAAGTCATTCAAGTAATTTTTAAAAAAATATCTAGAATATGTAACATTGTAAGTGTCTCTAAAATAAGTGTGATTCTAGGAATCCTTACGCCGCAACAAGATAGAAACGCTACTTTTGATTATATATTCACAAATAACGCAACAAGAATAGTTCAAACACATTCTAATACAAAACAAATATTATCTCTCACTATTATATAATTTTATTGACATTCGGTCATCTATACCCAGACAGAAATCAGAAAGTTGATTGGTGGAATAAAATAATAACTTTCCCTTATGTTTAGTATAATTATTATTTGTTCAGTTAATTGCCTCGATTAATCAGTGTAAATATTGTATTATGTAAGAGAACTGTACTGCAGAGTTAACCAAAGATCGATTTTCATTGGCTAAAGTACGAATATTTTTTCTGCCACGTGATTCGAACATAATCTATTAGCCATAACAATTTTTTTTATTTAGTATTTATTTCACTTAAGGTAGACAATACTGTCCTTTGTCAAATAAATAAATTTGGATATTTTTATTTTATTCTTTTTCATTGTATTTATTTAACTTATTTTTTTTTTGTTTTGTTTTATTTTACATTGTTATTTGTTATGAGCAAATATACGTAAAAGTAGGTAATTATTAAACTATTCCTCAAAGCACGAACGCTGCTCAAATTTGAGGGAATAACTTATGTTCTACAGTATATGAAGAAATGATAATTTTTGTAAAATGTATTTATTCCATATAAAAATATAAAAAAATACTTTTTTTTATTACATGTCAATCATGGAGAAAATAAAAATTGAAAAGAAGAAAAAAAAATAGCGAAAATTCGGATTATGCCAATTTCGATTCGGACAAGGTCCGATTACAATTCACAGTGTCAACATTGATTCTCTTTATAATATGCAAACAAGATAATATTATACGATTTGCGGATTATTGTTTAAGCATTAGGCGATGGGCAAAACCAGAAATATTAAGTATTATATACGTATTGTTAATAGTGCCAAGCGGGCATAAAATTAATGATCGATATAATTATGTATGTATTATTAAGGCATTTTATATCCACTAAATGACATAGCATAACATTACTTCATACAAAACAATCTATATAGGCATAATTTTTCATCCAGAAAGGGTGATTTTCTTAAATTTATTTTTTTATCATATTTTTCAGTATTTGACTAGCGACTGGTGATATATGGTCAAAACAATAATTTAGCTAGTATTGTCAACTGACGGTTATTGGTGAAAGCTCATTTTAAATTAATAAAAATAAAACAATTGTATTTAGTACTTCCACAGTGATAATTAATTGCATGCCGGCTTTCTTCATTACATTATCCTGATGATGGGAACGGAAGCTTTTGAAAGCTGGCTTACGATCATTAAAGTCACTGTGGAAGTACTAGGGCCAATTCTGAATCTTAATGAACTAACTAAACTAATAGTTGATTAATATTAGTTATTATATAGATAGTATTTAGCATTAGTTATGAACTATAAACAACTATAAACTCGAGAACCACCAAGTGCAAACGGTAAAATCTATGGGACAAACTAATATTAGTCAGTGATGCCGCAATACAAAATTTTCTGGCAACAATTTAATAGTTGTCGCGCGTGAAAATTGTGAAATGTCAGATTTGCCGATATATTTTGGCGTTCGTATTTGCGTCGGTGGTGGTATAATTTTACAATTTATACATGATAAGAGTTGCGAGGGCCCTAAAAATATAAATTTTTACTTTTAATTGAAAAAACAACTTAACACTTCCAAAATATAGCAATATTCTGCGGAAAAATGAGAGCAACTAATAATATTCGCACATTAAAAGTCGCGAATAAAATTCCGCCAAATCCAACTTATTTTAGTCGTTGGCTGTCAACTAAAATTTCATTCTGAATACGAAATCCACAGAGCGACGAAATTTATAGTTGTACTAAGGTGTCAAAATGAACTAATTAACTAAATTAGTACGGAAAACTGTGAATACGAATTAGAACTAATTATCATGACTCAACTATCTCCTCACACTTAGTTGACTTAGTTAGTGCAACTAAACTATTTTATGATTCAGAATTGGCCATACTATGTAAATAAAAATGTTTTATCTTATTGATTTACCATAAAATTTTATATAACTTAGGTATGTATGTAGACTACAATATTCCGAGTCAGTATATTCCACATTTTCATTACCGAAAATGCGTTTGTTTCTTTCGGAACTGGTTAATTTCCTAAAGAAATTATTAAATATCTTTTTTTTTGTCATAATGGAAGAATTATTACTTATTTTTTTTGAGAATAACATTTACTTTAGACATTAAAATTTTGAAGAAAACTATAAGTATACTTATTAAAAAAAACAGTAGTTGGTTTTTTATAAATAGAAAATAAAACTCTTTGGAATAAACTACCATAATGAGCTTTTTCCATTCATATTTATTTCCTTCTTTTCCATTTAAATTTGTAAAATTAGTTAAAATGAAATGTTTTTGCAAATATCTCGTTTTGGACTGTAATATATGAACGACGTTATGTTTTTGTTTCAACGTGCACGTAAGCGTCTGGACGCCTTTCTTATTTCATCCGATGAAATTTTGCAAAATGTTATACATATTGTCTTAGTTTTTCAATCGAGATATTTGGCTAGTTTTGTCAATATTTAATGGTAAAATATTGTTATAGCAATTTTTCACTGTGTCGGTGTTAAGGTAGTGGATATAAATAGCAAAATAAATAAAAAAAAATGTTTTAATAACAATTTGTTGCAATAAAAATATTTATCAAAATTATCTCATCGATTACTTACTTACTTAAACAGCTATTTCTGTACACACCTGTATACAAGCCTCCCCATACCTGTTTATTAATATTTATTTCAAAGTCAAAATGAAATTTAAAAAAGATTTAATAAAAGTATTATATTGGTTCCTCCGTCTATATATCCTTATACAAATACGAGAAATTACTTGATATTTTCACATAGAATAACATGTATCTAAGACTGCCGAATTTTCTCCATATATTTCGATTAGTTATGTGAATTTTCATGTTTATTTTAATAAATTCATGAAATAAGGTATTAGTGCTGTTTCATTTTTGCTTAAATTTCAAATAACATTATTAGTGTGTGTAGTGAAAACAGACCAAGTCTAATAAATAGTCCCATTATCATCATCTCGCCCTCAACGCTCCTCTCGGGAGCACAGGGCAGAAACCAACCTCCTCCATTCAGAGCGTCTCTGCGTCAATTGCCTCACCTCTTTCCACGACATTCCCTGCGCTCTGATATCGTTGTCATAGGAACTTTTACGAACAATATATTGAGGTATGTATGTAAAGAGTTAAGATGTTTAGAATACTAATTTTGACAATAACATAGTTTCTTTATATGTAATAAAAAACAAAAAAAATAGTAAAATACTGTTAAAAAAATATTTCTCCATCATACATTTTAAATTGAATATTTCATTACTTGGGGTTAGAAAAAGTTATCCGATTGGAGAGACATTGAAAAAAATGAGATTATATGTTTTATGTCACTAAGCTTTCTCTAGACCTTAAAGCTTTAAAAGGTGAAGAAAGAATTATCATCATGATCTCATCTCGCCCTCAATGCTCCTCTCGGGAGCACAGGGAAGAAACCAGCCTCCTCCACTGAGAGCGTCTCTGCGCCAATTGCGTCACCTCTGATATCGTTGTCATTGGAACGGTGTATTGTGAATGAGGGATTGAAAGAGAGAAAAAATAATGGTACCTAGTTTTTATTTGAGAATTTTGACTAGCACCTTTATTCCATGTATAATCGTAGAATTGAATCAATCGTATTCAAATATTTTAAGGTAGGTATACCTACTTCTACGAATCAATCAGATTATTATTATTATTAATCAAATATTGCTACAAGTACAATGATAACGCTAAGGTTTGCGGTAATACACCCTAATTCTACTATTTACACAAGTAATTTTGTTGGTTACCAGTTACCATCTTGTTTGTTCACGAAAGGAAGTTTTTCAGTCTACGTAGCGGAAAAAAAACATTTTCCGGATTTTTTCAGTTTTTATAATTTGAGGGCACGTATTTTGCCTTCGCAAAAATATATTTTAAATTTGACAGAAAAATGTGTTTTTTGTGAATAAAATCACCATATATTTATAAAAGTAGACCATAGATATAAAATAATAGTAACAAGACTGTGCACATCTATGAAAAAACTTGCCACTTGAAGTAGCAATTCTTAGAGAGTTTTCCCTTTCTAACACACGGTTATACTAATTATAACTATATCATCATCATCATCATCATCGCCCTTAACGCTCCTCTCGGGAGCACAGGGCAGAAACCAGCCTCCTCCATTCAGAGCGTCTCTGTGCCAATTGCCTCACCTCTTTCCACGACATTCCTTGCGCTCTGATATCGTTGTCATAGGAACGGTGTATTGTGAAAGAGGGACGCCCGGGCCTACGGTACCCCTGCGGACGGAAGAACAGTAACTATATACTAGACCTTTATTGTATGTTTGTATCGAATTTCCGACTAATAAAGATTTCTAAGCCACTGGACAAATTATCGCTGTAGATACGAGAACAGTATCGTTCTCTGGCGCCATTTAGTGTTTCAGGTTAACAGTCAACGATAGATTGTCAACAGCTTCGAACACAATCATAAAGATCGTTGCTGTTAGTTGACATGTATTCTCAACAGATGTCGAACGTGGTGATTTGAAACTGGAATTGGTAGGATTGGTAAACGTTCAATTGGTAAAGTGCACTTAAACCAGCCTAAGCCTATTCGCAAGTATCGAAACACCTTTCTTGTTTCCTGCTAAAAGAAGTTTGCACAGTCTGTTGGCTGTGCGGATGAGGTGTCTGTTGAGTTATTTTCTTAAAGATTTATATATCTATTTGTTATAATCATATGTCAAACTATCATGGGGCATTCTCAGAACATGGCCCAGCCAATACCTCTCGTGTATCATGGAGGTAGCAGATCTTTGCTGGGTATGTCGGTGCACAGCATCATTGATGACAATATGCTCATACCATTTTACATCCTTTTTTTTTTTTAAATAGGTATATTTATTTTATTCATAAATACACAGTATACATTGATATTACATTAATAAAACAATATAACACACTTTATTCACTGTGTCGGTGTTTAGGTAGTAGAATTCCATATCGAAATAATAAAACAAATGTTTTATTCTACTAATTTATTTATTTATTTATTTATTTATTTACACAGTGAACGGCTATATAAGCCTTTTAATTTTTTTTTTTTTTTTTTTTTTTTTTTTTATGGTTTATTATGTGAGAGAGACGTCTTTCGTCTGATGAGGACATTGTCAATCCTCCTTGACAATGTCCTCATCAGAGGATTGACAATGTCCTCATCAGACGAAAGACGTCTCTCTCACATAATAAACCATTAGTAGAATAAAACATTTGTTTTATTATTTCAATATAACACACAGTAAAAATGCTCCCTCCATAAACAACTAAATGCTTGTGCGGAGGGTCGGATTTCAATTATAACATTAACACACATTTATAAGAATCAGCTAGAAATATTAATACACATATAAGAATTAGTTACAAATAGCAAACTTTCAGTTCTCATGTACGTTCATCAAACGTTCAACAAAATCTACCAGCACAATACAAAATTAAACCAATACAATTATTCACAACGTCAAAACAATATACAAATCCTCCTTGTTTGACACAAAAGTGCATTGCTCTTCCTTCCGCAAGTGTTCCGTCGTTCCGGGCGTCCCTCTTTCACAATACTCCGTTCCAATAACAACGGTATCGGGGAATGTCGTTGAAAGAAATGACGCAATTGACACAGAGTCGCTCTAAAAGGAGGAGACTGATTTCTACCCTGTGCTCCCGAGAGGAGAATTGAGGGTCTGAGTTTCATAAAAGAGCGATCAAGTCTGACTAATATATAATACGTTTGACAAAGTTTCTGAATAGGATGGATAAATCGAAGTATGGGATATCGCTTTAAGATTGAACACGGTTGATTAATCTCAAGCTAAGCGGGCTTACCATTTATAATACAAACTACAATATAAGTAGAACATATTGTCTACCCTAAACGGGATTAAGAATGCAACCGTAAATATGCGCTCTACAGTCGTACCATCATTAGCGAATAAACCACTTGACAATATATGTAAATAAAAGCATAAATCGAATACTTTGAACCGAAAACCACAGGAATGTTTATTATTTTAACAAGTGCTTTTATATGCACCTACGATTTGTAGGGTTCTCAGAGTAGAATCTTTTCTATACACAGTTGTCAGTATAGCTGATGGACTTATCACAAATGTTATTTCTTCCAGACTAGTGCTATCTCAGTCCTCTACTGAGACAGTTTTTTTCAAACCTTGGGATGTGGAAAATTCGAGTGAAATATCATGCGATCCAGCCGGGAATCGAACCCAGAACCACGATGAAGCAAATTGACTGTGATAGCCGAACTTACCGATAGTCTCTTTACTTTGACATCCATATTTTTTTTAGAATAATATGGATGTCTAAGTAGAGACGTGGCCGTCCGAGAATAGCAAGATCATGTAAACGAAATCCTACAGGACGGACACAATATGTTAAGCACATCGAATAGGAAAGAACGCATGAAGAATTTTATGACAGTGACGGAAGCGAAAAGTGTATGCAAGGATACGACTAAGTGACTCTAGATCCTTTCTGCCTAACCTGCAAGGAAATAGCCGTATGGTAAAGATAATAATGAAAATATGTTTTTACCATAAACATTACTTTATATGGATGCAATATAAGTTTTTATTTGTGGACGTTCCTAGGAGAATAATGTCCCAAATATTAAGTGTCAGCGTTACGTTTGTACCTTGTACAATAAGAAAGGTTTTGTTATTCAGGAAGTCTTTCCATAGTTTTGACTTTGTACAAAAGGTATTGATTTTTTGATATAATCTCCCTTTTTCTCAAACAATATCTCAATCTTTTAATGAATTTGAATACTCCGTCAAGAAATATTTACCGTCTTCTAACTCAGCATCTATCCTCTAACCCCTTCTATAGTTCTCTGTCCTTTTGGAGTGTGCTTTTTTTATCGTTTTGCTGCACATATAGATAAAGAAATTTTTCATGTTATTTGTGTTTTTTTTACTATGTGTATTTTGTTTTAGTATGGTGTGGTTAGATGGAAGAAAACACTAATATAGTAATAATTTCGCCACTGCATATCATCACGTGTTCTTTTTTATGAAAATTGCTCTGTTCATTTTGTTATGTAAATGACGATGTGCAAGAAGAATACAAAAATTAATTATATATTTGCTTATAAAACCATACATACCTACATTTATTAGAACGGACGTAAATATTTATTAGAAAATAAATTCATTACGTATTAGAACTAATTCATTCTATTTTCCTGCCTTTAGTTGCTAAAGTAATTTTTTTATATAAAACTCTAAACCAAAGCTCGATTGTCATTATCTTAGTTAAGATAAGTATTATGTAGTAGGTAATATATCCGGCAGATACTCGTATATCCTTTCTAACATCAGCCTGAATGGTTTTCCATTTAATCCGCTAGGCGAGCTTTTCCCATTTGTCCTCATTCCTTTGATAAAGTGCATAATTTACAACTACCACCTATAAAAGAAGCTTTCAAAGTTTTCTCTAAATTAAAGCTGATGTTTAAGCCGCTATAAAGTTTGGTGTACGTGCTCATCAAGTGAAGGTTATATTACAAATATTTTGAATATTATTTTATTTTGTTTTCAATCATTCAAATACATCTTACACAAGTTAAAGTGGTCAGCAATCTTGCATTAATACATGAATGACGTGTATAATTTTCTATTGGCGAAATTAAAATCAACGTTTTCTTCTACTTATGAAATTGATTTTTATTGAGACAGTCTACCTTGACAATGGGGTACATTTTTTGTTGGCACAGAGAAGACAGTTTGCATGTTTTTAATTACATGCAGCTTGTCTGCTGGCTACCCCACTTGTGGGATATGACGTGGTGGAATAGAAGATCGAAGTAGTAAATGGAAACATAAATGTTTGCTACCATAAATATGTGTTTTGTGCATTGTATACATGTGTGTCGTCGCGTTAGTACCCATAATACAAGATTCATATCTTAGTTTGGAACTTGCTCGATCTGTGTGAATTGTCTATGTATGTTATGTTATGTATATAATGTGGTTCATCTTTTTTGCCTACCCTGCACAGGAATAACCATGATAACGTGTTTCCATGTGTGCTCTGATTTTGGTATACTTTAAGATTAAATCAGAGACAATAAATGATCATAATATCGAGAAACTTTTGTAAACTTTTATAATATTCTTCCTCTATCCAGGACAAGATCGTCGTACACCTAATCTTGATACTCAATACTAGAGATGTAACGAATAGTATATTTGACCGAATACCGAATATTATGCAAGATCATGTGCCGAATAACCGAATATTTGGCAAAACAACGGTGAAGACGTGCTGCACTCCCGTCCGCGCATCTTCGTGTAGATACATCATAGACATACTTGACTTGCAGTGCGGTACATTTTTTAGAAATTTTTGTATTTCAACATTAATATTTTTTGCATTACAACTTGCTGCTAATTATTTTTAAAACTACGTATACCTAAGTGTATATTACATAAAAATACTTTATCTAACAAAAAATTTGTTTACATAATTAATTATATATTTGAAAATTAATAAAATTATACCTCTGCAACTGACAATGATTTAGCAACAGTCTTCAATCTTTTGGTTCCTTTCAGTTTTACATTTAAACTATTCGGCTGAACATCGGATAATAGACTGAATATTCGGTATTCGGCCGAGTAGTAAAAATGTTACCA
The DNA here is from genome assembly GCA_947579605.1 of Athripsodes cinereus. NCBI lineage: Eukaryota > Metazoa > Arthropoda > Insecta > Trichoptera > Leptoceridae > Athripsodes > Athripsodes cinereus. The sequence continues at coordinate 15,049,605 of OX388326.1, forward strand.
AATTGACAGAATACCGAATAGTTGCCTAATATTCGTTGCATCTCTGCTTTATACCTATCACCTGTTTTAAAAATCTATTGCGTCGGTTATGTCTGGCTAAGTTAGGCATGAATCACAGAAAGACATACATAATTATGCGAGGTTCCTATCTGATGTTTGGCTAAAATTATTCCCGGGTCTATCCAGGAAAAGATTGTCGTATACCCAGGCGCGTGCCTTTCATACATGCAAATAATGCAATGCATGTCCTAAAATAAGGTAATAAATATTCAACACTACTATATTACACAATTTTTAAGAATTTACATTTACTGTAGGGCATGCGTTGCATATTTGCATGTATGGAAGGCACGCCGCTGCGTATACCTAATCTTTATTGTGCCTATCGTCCGTAATTTTCAATCACGGAATAACTACGATTCCAATTTTTATGTCTGGCTAAGTGACATTTTACTGACAAAAATACATTAGCGTTGTTCCAATCTTTTGTTTGGTTTAAATAATTATTCCCGCATTGTAGTTCTTTTTGGAGCATTCTGACCATATGAAGAACAAAGAACGAAGACTGCCATTTGAATCATCAAAAATTACATTTTGGTACAAAATTTATATGTATATATTATCATGAACTGGACATGGCCAGATAAGAGGTAATTTTTCCGAGTTAACCTTAACTGATAATCCATGTGCACATATGCGACAGGAGCTCATTATGCAGAACATAATTATCCTTTGGGAATGTTCTTTGATGATGGATGCAAGAGAGGGAATGATTTTGGGTATGACTGGCGATACTCCTCGACCCTTCTGGTTTGGGGAAGCGTTTTCAAATACCATGTACACTTTAAGGTATACGTGGATCTTTGGATTTCAAAGTGGGATCTACTACGTCAGCCGGTTACACCGCTCACTGACGTGGTAGGGTCGGAGATGCCAATACTGGCTTAGTACTTACTATACTTTTTGTATGGCTTCGGCTTGCATCAATAATAATTATTCCAAATCAAATTCTTGGCTCTCGTTCAGAAAGCCACTGGCTTAGGGGTACCGATAGACTAGAGAGAGTTAAAAGAATAAAGAAATTGTCACCTAAATGGATAAACAGGAGTTCTTGGCCTCTTTAGATTTAGAAGCATTAGAAATTTTATTTAAAGAAGTAAAGTAAAATGATAAAAAAATATGAGATTATACAGTTGGCGTTTGGTCCTATCTGCTACCTCACAAGAGATACAACGCGAGGATTTAGAGTAGAATTGAATAAAATATAATAGTTTTACCCCATTACGATACTCTTCTTGCAAGGTAGGCAGATAGAACCGAGATTACTAAGATGAGAAAAAAATAAAGGATTTTTTTTTTGGAATCATAATACATATAAAGATAATATTTATAGAAAGTAGGTACAACTATCTCCACAGTCTACAGATATAGCTTTTTTGGAGTCTTTGGTCTTTTTGTCATTATTAACGACGCTCCTGAATGTTATCTGAAAGAATTATAGGTTCTGAAATGGAATTGAAAGGTGTAGATTTATGAGCTTTGAGGAAAAATGAACTTTATACTATTTGTATAAATGTAGGGTTGGTTCAGTAGGAAAATCGCTGATATTTTTACAAGCGTAATTCATTAGGAACAGTTCAACCTTCATTGAGATCGTCGGTAGCCTGGAGGTAGAGTCTCGGTCTCGTGAACAAGGAGTCCGTGGTTCGATTCCAGGTGCCGGCAAACTCCCCTTTTACAACACAAACTTTTAGTTTAGTGTGAAAGGTGTACAAGGTTGTATTTGGGTTTATAACAAAACCCAGGTATATCTTTTTTTTAAAAAAAAAAAACAGTGTAATTTAACCTTTTGAGGTCCTGGAGATCTGTTCTTTCCATGTATACAATCTAACTTTTAAGGATTTCAATTTCAAATATTATTTTTTTTTTGCCACAGTATGAAAATTTATAGTTGAATTAATCATTATTTTCATAATATTGTGATATTCACTGTGTCAAAGTATGTAGGTACTCAAATATTCAAATACTGCTCGAAAAATGTACGATGGTAAAATCTTTTTTTTTATCATGTAGCAGTTTTCTACATTTTTACTATTCGGCCGAATACCGAATATTTAGTCTGTTAATCGGTGTTCTGCCGAATAGTTTAATTGTAAAACTGGAAGGATCTAATAGTTGGTAGCTATTTCATTGCCAGCTGCAGATGCATAATTTTATTAATCTTTAAATAGGTACCTAATTAATTAATTTAATTTAGTATGGAGTGAAACAACATAATATTATTATTGTTTTTTATTAATGTTGGAACACAAAAATTTCGAAAAAATGTGCCGCACTGCAATACTAGTACATAATATGTCTATTTCTATAAGAAGATGTGCGGTTAGGAGTACCTTACGCTATCGCCATTGTTTTGTTTTGCCGAATATTCTTGTATGATATTCGATATTCGGTCAAATATACCATTCGTTGCATCTCTTATGCAATGATGATATATCGATATTTTTAATTTCTTATAAAAACCCACTCACTCTTATTTTTGTTGTTGAAGACGATCCGCACGTTTATTATATACAGTTATTCCGTTAGATATCCGATTTGTGGGATATTCTGTGATGATATAATAGTATCTAGTAATAGTAGTACAAAATATTCGATAGTGAAAAATAACAGTGACTGTTCTTTTACAATAATCTCCCCATAAACAAAACTAGAGAACTTTTTAGAGATAAGATAGAAAGGAGATATTAATAAAAAGATGAATACGTTATGAAGGCTATACAGAACGTTGTAAGCTTTGAGATAAAATTGAATTAACGGTTCAAATAAAAAATGTTAAAAGAGCTAGAAAAATCTGTGAAGCTTTATGTCGTTTGAAGATTTATAAGTGAATTTAGTACATCACTATTTTTGGGAAATTAAATTTACTATCGATTTCGTAATAATAATAATAATAATTTTATTGCTAATTTTTAACCCGACTTTTCTCGGTAAATAAATATCGAAATTTTAAAATACTTGCAAATGATATAACATTAAAATTAGCTTTAAAATGCTGTAAAGAGATAACAAGTTAGTTGAAAGATTTTGAACAACAGCGATTAACTCGCACTTTGTAAATAAATAAACAAATTAAACTTTATTGGTACCCAAATATGTAGTATACAAGTACATTTCTACAGAGTATCAAAAGGCGGGCTTATCGCATATGCGATTTCTTTCAGCCAACCCTAAACTTTGAACATTGAATTGTACAATTGTTGTTGATTTATGCAATAGTGAATAGTGCAACCAGAATGTTGAATAAACAAAAAGGTAATAGGTAGTGTTTTTTTTTTAATGAGATACATATGTGCAAATTGCTACGCGCTAATCGGGTGTCCTATTAAGACGACATTTCTGACGCTTTGATGTCGTTGTCATAGTAACGGTGAATTAAGGAACAGAGTATTTTTAGTACACAAAAATCTTTCGTTTTAAAGCAGTACTGGGTTATTTGGCTAAGTAATCTTGCGGCCTACATATTTCTCAAACTTCGAAAAAGGAAAAAAATAGCATCATAATTTAAACCTCAATGTGACATTCTTACTTTGTCTAAATACTATTATCACTATACCATCACAACATGTCTAACAAATGGGTCCCCAGCGGGCTAACTGCTTGTAATAAACTTGCGAATGACCCTCTCCATAATAATAAAATAGACATTCAGAATGGGTGGCATGCCTCATCAATTCTGAATTGTAGATTTTATATGTATTTTACGAATACATTCTTCTTACAACAGGACACTCGAAAACATTTCTAGAGACTTTAGCTTTACCAGGAAGTCCACGGGTTAGTAGAAAAAATATAACAGCCTTAATCAGTACCTTACTGAGAAAGCTTCGGTTAAATCTACGTTTACTAACTTATAACCATACAGTGCACTGTTAATTCACTGTGTCGGTGTTTAGGTAATAGAATACCATATCGAAATAAATAAAACAAGCGTTTTATTCTACTAATGATTTAATCGGTGAGAGAGACGTCTTTCGTCTTATGAGGACATTGTCAATCTGATTTTAAAAATACAAAAATATTCATATATACATATATATGAATATTGTTGTATTTTTAAAATCAGATTGACAATGTCCTTATAAGACGAAAGACGTCTCTCTCACCGATTAAATCATTAGTAGAATAAAACGTTTGTTTTATTTATTTATCACTGTTAATGTTAACTCTCAATACAAAACATGAATAATTAATTACATCATCTCAAATCGCCGCAAATTAAAACATTTTTTACTCATTCAAACGAATATAAATTAAAGTAAACAATATCGAAAATACAGAGGTATATTTTTATAGTGATAAACTTACATAAATATATATATAAATGTGTTATTATTATTATTAAATGCTGGGCACAGTTTAAATGTAATTTATCGATATCGTGAATAAATATTATCGATTGTGAAATTTCTTAATTGTCCTTTATCGCTATAATAATTTAAAAATGATGAAGTGGGTGATTGTGATTTGTGAAGATTTATTACAGTGCTGTTTTTTAAACATTAAATTTATTGTTTTGTCGCAAAATTGGAATTATTTAATTTATTTTTGTATAATATTTTACCGCCAGAGATTTGAACTAGCCAGCTGAATAGCTATTTGGGTATATATTATTTATATAATATTAGGTCCTTACATATGAAATTGGCGTTTCATATGGCAGAAATGAAAACGATTTTTTTTTATGAAACTATTTTTTTATTTAGTCAAAGTATGTACCATGGCTATCTATGCACTTTTGCCATCTCGAAGGTAGTTCATTGATTCCTTTACTAAAAAAAGTGTGTGAGCGAGAATCAATAAAATCTTTGAAGGCCGTTTGGACAGCCTCGTGAGAATTGAATTTTTTTCCTTGCATGAAGTTGTCCAAATTCCGAAAAAAATGGTAATCAGTTGGAGCAAGGTCCGGGGAGTATGGTGGGTGTCGAAGACATTCCAGTCGCAGCTCCCGTAGTTTTGCGGTCGTCAAACGTGCCGTATGTGGTCGAGCGTTGTCCTGAAGCAGCAGTACCAATTCATGCGGTACCTATTTTTCAAGTTTTTTCACTTTTCCAATTTGTTTCAAGTCAATCAAAATGGTTTTATCACTCACACCGAAGCCTGCCGCTAACTCTGACGTGGTTTGCGATGGATCTGCTTCCACAATTGCTTTTAATTCTTCGTTATCAACTTGTGTCTCCGGCCGTCCACGAGGCTTGTTCTGTAGGTCAAAATTTCCAGAACGGAAACGTTGGAACCAATAACGTACCGTATTTTCTTTTGCAGTAGCTTCCCCATACGCATTGTTAATCCTACGAGCCGTTTCTGCAGCACTAGTGCCGAGGTGAAACTCATATTCGTAAATATAGCGATATTTTAAGTTCTCCATATTGTGAACAGAACGATGTGAAAGAAAAACAAATGACGCGATAACAAATAAATTTCGTAATTCGAACACAGAAATACATGGTCTTAAATTTGAAATAAATTTGAATTTGGAATTCCTAGCCGAACGCCACATATTTTGAATCAAAGTTGCCAGTTCGCCAAACGCCAATTTCATATGTAAGGACCTAATATTATGCTTAAAAAAAGAAAAAGTGAAATAAACTATAGATTTAATAATCGTTGAGAAGGATGTGTGGTAAAAGTTTGAGAGATCGTGTGCGTAACAGTGATATACGAAAGGAATGTGGAATGAAAGTTGGTGTAATAACAAGGATGAATGTAAATAAGTTAAGATGGTTTGGGCACGTGGAAAGAATGAATGAGGACAGAATGACTAAGCAGATATATTTGGCTGAGAGGAATGGTACTCGGAGACGTGGACGTCCTAGGATTAAATGGCAAGATCATTTAAATCAAATCCTACAGGACGGTCACGTGTTGAGCACATTGAACAGGAGAGCATGCATGAGGAATTGTATGACAGTGACGGAAGCGAAAGATGTATGCAAGGATAGAAGGAAGTGGCGCTCGATCCTTTCTGCCTACCCCGCGAGGGAAGCGGCGTGATGGTATGTATGTATGTGTATAATAATCGTACTGTTAAAGACACACGTTTTCTTTGTCCCGTTCAATAGTTCATCGGTAGCCTGGAGGTAGAGTCTCGGTCTCGTGAACAGCGGGTCCATAGTTAGATACCAGGGCTTGAAGTCAAAACTCATTTTAGCGTTACTTTTTCGTTTCGTAATCGTTCGAATATAGACGACGATGCGAGAAAATGTCAATTTTCGTAGCAAAAATACACAATATCTACGCAAATTGTAACTTTCTCGCAACGTCGTCTGTATTCAAACGAACACGAAACGAAAACGTAACGATAAAATGTGTTTTAACTTCGGGCCCAGATGCCGGCAAACTCCCTTTTCACGACACAAGCTTTACGCTTACTGTGAAAGGTGTTCAAGGTTGTATTTGGGTTTATATTAAAACCCAGATATATCTTTTATGAAAAAAAAGTTGGTGAAACTTCTTCTTCTGCTTGTGGTAGATTATTGGCTTGTTTGTTCGGAATTTGTTTCCTTTTGGGACGCTGAGGCCCAACTAACCTTCCATCTTTTAGGTGTCCTTCCAGGCAATCTTCGTCCTAGTGGAGTCTTGTTCGTGGCGAGTTAAACAATTCGAAATATTTTGTAGTGAAATTGAAAAAAGGAACCTGCATTAATATTTTTTCCAAAATCAAATATTTAATATAAAAAGGTATCTTAGTACTTTTGTAGCTATTTGTTTATAGAATCGAAAGAGTTAAATGTTGTTTGTATGTAAGATGTAAGAACATTTTTCAACTTTGTTCAGTTGTGATAATGGACGGTCGATAATATCGTACAAGTATAAATAAAATTCACAGTGGGCGAGTTTATCGCATTATTACGGTTTTTACAACTAACCAACTCACTTTATCTTACCCATCATCCTTCTCAGCAACGATTTTAATTTATGTTTTTTAATATTTCAGTAAGAAAGAAGAAAACACATTTACACTATAATTAATTTATTATTTAATTACTAACTAAAAATTATGACAGAAAACATAACATTAATTCCCTTAGGTCGTTAGAGTTAATCTCTAGTTAAAACTTTACAAAAAATTGCAGAGTTAACACCGATAATACATATTGCTTTCCTTGAAATATTCACATATATAATTGAGTAAGTTTATATGTGTGTAAGTATGTAGATTTCGTAAGAGTTCTCGGTAACGAATAGGTATCCCACAGTTTTCTGTAAATTAAAGAGGCTGGTGTTCGTTAAACCATATTAAAATAATTAAAATAAAAAAAAACTTTATTGGCCAAAATTTTACATTAATATACAATAGTACACAACATCACACACCATGAAAATGAACAAATTTAGGCCTAAAAGCGCAATATTGTTGCTGAGCAACGTCTTCCAGTCAACCCTTACAAAAAAAAGAACAACATGCCTATTTAAATATTAAATATCATTTATAAACAATAAAAACACTTTTTTATTTTCACCATATTTATTCAAACTCTAACGTTTTCGCCCACTTCAATGGGCATTCTCAAGAGTACTGAAACAGTAAAATGTCCCCTACAAAAATTGAAGGTGGTCACAGAGGGGGGAGAGGGGTGGGTGCAGGGACTGAAGTAGAAGAGTGGGGAGTGGTAAAAATGCAGGAAAAGACTTAAGTTAATAAATAAACAAATAAAAAAATAATTGGCAAAATATTATGATGTATACAATATAAAAAAAAAGACATCCTTAAGACTTGGGAAGATTATATTCGAAACCTTTTTGAAGATCAGAGACCTACTGATACCAGAAATAGTGAATCTCAGGAAGGACCACCAATTTTACGGTCTGAGTTACTTCATGCAATCGCAACATCCAAAAATAGAAAGGCCTGCGGCCCAGACGAAATTCCTGTGGAGGTACTAAAGCTCATTGATGAGGATAATGTGGATCGTCTACTGAGGCTTTTCAATAAAATTTACGACACGGGGGTAATCCCCCACGACTGGTTGAAATCGACTTTCATAACTCTACCCAAAAAACAACACCCTAAGAAATGCAGCGACTATCGATTGATAAGCCTTATGAGTCACGTGCTGAAACTGTTTCTTAAAATCATTCACGCTCGAATAAGAAACAAATGCGAACAAGATCTCGACAAATCCCAGTTTGGTTTCAGGAATGCCTTTGGAACAAGAGAAGCATTAATGGCAGTAAACATCCTACTGCAGAAATGTCGAGACCAGCGGAAAGATGTGTTTGCTTGTTTCATTGATTACGAGAAGGCTTTTGATAGAGTCAAACACACCGAGTTAATGCAAATGTTGGAGGAATGCAACGTAGATGACAAAGATAGGAACTTTATCCGAAATCTTTACTGGTTCCAAACTGCCGAAATTAAAGTCGGTGATGCCTCCTCAGAAGAAATTGACATTAAAAGAGGCGTACGTCAGGGTTGCATATTGTCACCGCTGCTCTTCAACATGTACTCCAATTATGTTTTTAAGAAGGCTCTAGAAAACTCGACAATGGGAGTAAAGGTCAATGGCGAATGCATCAATAATATAAGATACGCCGATGACACTGTCATCCTGGCCGATAGCATCGCAGATCTCCAGAAGCTCCTTATAAACATTAATAACGCAGGAGAAGAATTAGGCCTTAATATCAACAAAAAGAAGACGAAGTGGATGGCATTTAGCAGAGCAGATTACTCCGCTATAACATTGCAACTCAATGGTGAGCTGCTGGAGAGGGTGGATCGATTTAAGTACCTGGGTAGTATGATTACGTCGTCTGTGGACCCAGATGTGGAAGTGAAGTGTAGGATTGAAGCAGCCCGTAGCTCATTCAACAAAATGAGATCAATATTCTGCAATGACAATATAAATTTGAAACTCAGGCAGAGAATGTTGAAGTGCTATGTGTGGTCTGTGCTGCTGTATGGCTCAGAAACTTGGACCCTGAAAGTGCACACTATGAACCGGTTGGAGGCATTCGAGATGTGGTTGCACAGGAGAATGCTTCGCATACCATGGACAGATTTGGTCAGCAACTCGGAGGTTTTGAGGAGAGCCAATTGCAGTAGACAGCTGCTGAAGGACGTTAAGGTCCGTAAGATTTCATATCTGGGTCACGTTCTGCGGGGCGATAAGTATAGTCTGCTCCAGCTGATACTGATGGGGAAGATTGAGGGGCAGCGTGGTCCTGGTAGAAGGCAAACGTCTTGGCTGCGCAATATAAGAGACTGGACCGGGATGAGACATGTGGGAGAACTGTTCCGGGTCGCGCAGGATAGGGAAGCCTTCGCCAGAGTGATTGCCAACGTCGGGGGGACCTGATACGGCACGAGAAGAAGAAGATACAATATTTACAAAAAGGACCAAAAGGCGGGCTTATCGCATTTAAGTGATCTCTACCAACCCTACCGTAAAAAAGATAAATAAATAAAAATTGAATATATATATACTGAATAGTTTAATACTAAATAAGATAATAAAAGAAACTATAAATTCAATAAATAAAATAAATTAGATAACAAAAAAAAACTGTGTTTATCTTACGTTTTACGAAAATTTAATACCTCTCGGAATAGGACACAATTTTATATTAAAAATGGTATGCCTAGTTCAGCAATTTCACAAATAAAACTATAACTTCACTTATTTTATTTTCACTGAATGAGTAAAACTCCATTATTAAATTAAAAATTTATAAGTAAATAAGTAATACTTTAGAGTTTTAAATTTGTTAAATCAACTGTTGATTAAACAAATTTAAAACTCCAAAGTATTTTTTATTTATAATTTTTTAAAACTATAACTTATTTTATTTTATTCTCAATGATGTTGTGCGACGGCGCACCCACCAGAGACCTGTTATCTCCGTAATACCTACAGGAGAGACGATGTTCCTGGCTGGGACAAGTTTTGAAAATGCCCAATGATAGTTGGCCAAAAAGAGCACTGTTCGTCCGTCCGCAAGGGTTCCGTCGGCCCGGGCGTCCTTCTTTCACAATACACCGTTCCTATGACAACGATATCAGAGCGCAGGGAATGTCGTGGAAAGAGGTGACGCAATTGGCACAGAGACGCTCTGAATGGAGGAGGCTGGTTTTTGCCCTGCGCTCCCGAGAGGAGCGTTGAGGGCGAGATGATGATGATGATGATGATTTTATTCTCAAACATTAGGTCGGGTATAGACGCTAGTAGTCACATAATAATAGTAAAACAATTTTTTTACGAAAAACTTTCACGTCACACAAATTATTATTATTTGTATTATTATTATACAAAACTCCACTGGAGCTGGAATATTTCAAAGTTAATTACAGTATACATTATAATCTTGTGTTTTGAACATTTATCATAATTACGGTTTTTATTATCCGACTCTGTGCCATGATGTTTTGTAGTTAAATTTAATTAGATTAGTAATTTTATTATTATAAACCAGCTGATGATAACCCCAGCACTCATTACACAACACACACTTCTTTAAAGTTTGTTTAAAGTTGAAAGTGTTGCGAGTAAGACAAACATGCATAATGATATAGTATTTTATTAAAATTGTCACTGTTGTACTTGTGAATGTTATGTAAGTATATGTAATTCGACATGTAATAGGCTTATGCCGTGAATTTTGTAAAAACTAACGGGTTCATATAGGTACTCCTGAAAAGGTGACAAATCGGAAATATTTTGATATTATCGCTTTTCATTTATTTATTTTTCCATTTTTTACTGTAGGTATATTGATAACACATAATTACTCAGAAGGTATACATTTAAGTTAGATGCAATCAATGTAATACAGAGAGAACGTTTATCGAAAGGAGCGATCTCTTCCAACTAACCCAATATTTTCAATAGGATATCCTCATTAGAACTACGTGGCTTAACCACGTGGATCAAATTCTCAAGGACGGTCGCGTGTTAAGTAAGAGGAATCGGCGTGCATGTATGAGAAACTGGATGAATGTAGAGGAAGCGAAAGAAGTATGTAAGGATAGAGCGACGTGGCGTTCCGTTCTCTCTGCCTACCCCACTTGGGATATGGCGTGAGGGTATAGTATAGTATAGTATAGTATCCCCATTAATGAAATATGCATTTCAAAATCAAGCCATACTACAATAAAGTCATTTTATACCTTAAATGCAGTAATGAAGAGGTTTGTCACCCATTCTGATTGCCTTATTTTTTATTAGCACTGAGATGACAGCTTGAATGTTCAGAACATCATCATCTCGAACAACGCTCTTGTCAGGAGCACACACAAGGCAGAAACCAGCCTTCCCCATTCTCTCAGTGTCTCAGCTTCAATTAACTCACCTTTTCCTACGACTTCTTAATACTCTGGTGTCGTTGTCATAGGAACGATGTACTGTGAAAAAGAGTCTGTTAAAGAGTTTCTAAAGAAAAACTTTCTCTAGTCACGCGTTGTGTCTACTTAAAACATGAAATTTCTTTTATATATTTAGATAAAACTGTTATTGTCTTCGGGATTAATTTTATTAAAAAAAAACTTAAATTATTAGACAAACCTTCACAGAAACGCCCGCTTAAATATTTCAGTATGTTCAAATGTGCGTATGTTTGCACATCATACATTTTGTAAGCGAGTGTCTAGAAAACTGATGCCTTTTGTAGAACTTTTCGGAAATTCGAGTTGTGAAACTGGACAGTCGGTATAAATAATTCAATTAATAATAATAAAATATGAAACGCACATCTTTCAAATAACGCCATTTATATGATAACAGAGAACGGTGCGTTTGCGTTGTGTCGTAGGACAAAGTGAGAAAGTAATAAATTATACGAATAGGAATATGCCACTTATCTTAAATATTTCATTGACATGGATAAGCTTACAAGCAGACTTATAAGTGAGAAATGCCATAATGTATATCCTACCTATACTTACAGATAAAAGTTTTTTTTTTATTAATTAAACAGAATGTCCACTTCTCTCCATGTGAGGTCGGGTATAAAACTAATAATTAATAATAAAAATCTTCACCTATCTAAAATTAAGTGGATTTAATAGTTTTTTTTGTTGATAATCCATATGTCTGCTTTTTCCGAGTGAGATCGGGTATAAAACTAGTAATTAATAATAAGAATCTTCATCTATCTAAAATTTAATGGGATAATGGGCTAATTAAACTTGATCGTAATTTATATGTTAACTTGTTTATGAGATTCTTTTGTCCTCCGTGACGTCAGAGTAATAATTATTTGTATTTAGAACAGAATATAATACATAGCCATTGTTTAGACATTTTATTAAAACGTTATACGTCTTTGTCTTTCATGAAACTGGGTGTTAAACGTTCAACACCCAGTTTCATGAAAGACAAAGTTCGTTTACGTTTTATGTGAAATTTTGAATTCTTCAACCAATTTCAAATTTCGCAACACAATATGTTATCATCATATTATAAGATGTTTACAAAAACGAGTCGCAACCGTTTTTAATGATAATTTGAAACTCTTGCAATGTGACTTTTGAAAAAAAAAATAAGAGTTCAACATTGAAGAAGACCCAACGTCCACTTGGATACCGCAAAAGTCTGGGATTTCCTTTATCCGAAATTCTAAATAATCTTCGCCACTATGAATCGTTATATCCATTGTTATGTAATTGTCGTACCTAGGTTTAATATTTTTTAAATATTATGCAAATTTCTAAATAAAAAATAACAAATCTTGTCCACACCGAAAGTGCCATAGAGGGCAGTCTGAAGAGCAGGCCGGCTAAAAAACTCCCGTGTGTAGAATCTTTTGACTACACTCTGGATAAGAGCTCGTTAAAGAGAGACCAATCTCATACCCGCATACCCCAGGAGTCGTAGATCCTTATTTATCCGCACATTCAAACTAAAATTGTCCTCATGGGCAGGTCTGAAGGGGTGATCGGTCAAAACCAGTAAAGCGGGAATCTTCAATACTACTTTTCTCGTCAATTTGTCTTTTTGAAGAGATTATAATCATTATTCTAAAAATATCACTCTCCACTGAGACCATAACAGTTTTTGACCAAGACGATCTCAGCAGGAAAAATAAAAAAAAAAGAAATAGTTACCTAATCAAAAAACAAAAAAAAAACAGCGAGACAGAAAAGAAACACAAGGGATATCATCAAAAAGGAACAGAATCAAAGGAGAGTCTCTATCCTGGCGATAGATGTGAACTTAATTCAAATTACAGAATTTATCAGGAATCACGGTTCAACAAGTTTGATTTATAAGAAAGTTAGGGAAAATCAATCGCACGTTTTTCGTTTCTTCAAAACTCCACGTGTTAGGTATTAAGAAAAAAATATATTTATACAACCTTTAATAAAAAAAAAAGATTTTTTAGGTATATCTATAAGAAATAATAATAATAATAATATTGAAAAAAGGTTATATAGAATGTGCGTACCTCCTTACAAGTAAGATCACAGGGCAAGGGTGACGACAATGTGAAAAGTGGGAGAAATGTTAGTACTAATATGATCTATACGTAACAGTGGTAGGACCAATGTTTTGTTTTGAACATCCAGTTTTATAATAGGTAGGTAACTAGGACTGCAGTACTGAAGATATGTGGAGAGAACTTTAGGCATTATCGTTAGTAAGAAACCAACACCTGATACCAGATCCAACATTAAGAGTATCCCACCACTTTCCCCTGGATGTTTTAAGAGCTGAACTCCTTTATCGATCGTCCAGACTCAACGAAACAAAAAAATCAAATGGAGGACTCAGAATTTGCCTTAGGGCTCCCCCCGACAAAATCCTCCCCTAAATTACAACCTTTAATGTCCCTTGGAGGAGATATTCATTACAAGGCACTACTCAAAACAATAATATTATTACGAACCATGTTTTTAAAGTTATGTATTGCTATGTATATAACGAGTTACAATCCATTGGATTGGTCTGCAACGAGTTTGGATTTTCTTATCCATTCCTCCCTATTCTCTCCAGTCTCTTCAGATCCACGTATGAGTCATAATTCATGTCCCTCTTCAGTTGGTCCAAATACGCGTCTCTTGATCGGCCTCTGCCATTTGTGCCTTCGGTCCTACCTTCCGCGATAGTGATGAGCAGTCCTGGGTGCCTGATGTGGTGGCCAATCCAGTTAGCTCGTTGTTGGCTGATTCTCTTAAGGAGTTGCCTTTTTTCGCCTACCCTGGTTAACACTTCTACGTTTTTGACGTGTTCCGACCAATGAATCTTCGTATTGCTACGTACTACAATTCTTAACACCAGAGACAACACTTTACAGTTTATTATCCAAGTAGTGAAGCAATTCAAAATAAAAATAATATTTACTTACCGATCATACTCACCACGCCATACATGAAATTTCCTCCTTATTTAGTCAAAGGAAATAAAGGGAGAGAAAGAAATAGGTACTTTTTATTCATCTTTATTAATAAATACTTAATATTTATCTTTATTAATCTCTTGGTGTACATAAGTTATACAATAATGATAGAAATAATTACCCGTCACTGTATCTCCCACAGGTGAGAAAGCCACCGGACCAAGCGTATACAATGCACACATAGTAATAAAGTAAATATTATAGTTATTGAGATAATATGAAAGAGCGCCACTGGAATGTATAGATATTTTAAATAGAGAAGAAAAGTAATGCGATATATAGAAAAAGAGGTTATGTTTGATATTTTCATATCAAAAAAGAAAGGGTTGTTGCGGTATGCACCCGTTTCTTTCAAACAAAATAAATATCTTATGGTAACACTGTCGGTCGTTCTTTTTCCCTTCTCTCCCCTCCTTACCCACTTCCTGTCTTCCCGCCATTTTGGAAAATAAGACAAAACGTCAATTTCGGTTACGGTCGGTCATTTCATCAGTACGGTGGATTTCATCATCATTTCATCTTGTGGATCGGTTCCGAGAAGAAGGAAGGAAGAGACCAGCGATACATCACGGATTTAGGAAAAGAGAGAAAACCGTTAATTCGGATCGATTGGACGTACCTATATCGGGTACGGAAATTCCTGTGATTCGGTAAGTCTTTTTTCCATATCCTTTATCCAGCATTCCTTCCTAACATCCAAGTTTCGATGAGTTTATTTTCTACACGGGGAAAATAAACTTATCGAACATTTTTGGTCCTAACGAGCCGTATAAGTGTTTGAATAAATCACTCCATGTCGGTATAGTTTTGTTCGAAGGAAATTGCAACAACGCTTTTTTCAGTTATCAACTTAACAATCGTCTCATATAATTCAATACGTAAACTCAATTAATACTTCAATTGAATTTTCTCTCATCCAAAATAACTGATTATCATTTTATATACGTTTAATATATCATTTATTTCAATAAATTTTCGGAATTGTTCATCTATGTTCATCATCAGTGCATGAAGGAATCAATAATAAAAAACAAAATATACAAATTATTTTTCCTAACAAATGTTTCCTTAGTTTAGAAAGTTTTTCAAAATAAAAATAATTGGTTTAATTTTATAACGCAGGTACTTGTGTAGCTGGTGTACCTCTATACTTATGTAGGTACTCCTACATTCAAATATACAACATTTTAAGTAGGTATCTACTTTACATCATCAACAAGTGTTACGTGATTATTTTCATTTCTTCATATCAACATGACTATGGAAATTAAATACAACTTATCGAAGCTTTCGATTAAAAAATTATGGGAGATAGCAAGTGGCATTAGTGATTTAACAGCTGAAGATGAATATTTGGACTTCATTACACGTGCTGAAAAAGTGGATAAACTGTGGGATGGGTTTTACAAACAATACATATCTATAGAAGCGGCCAAGAAGGCAGGATTCAATGCAGAAACGCATCTCGAAGAATATATAGAATATGAAACATTGATATATAAAATAACAACGGTTTATAATAAGTGTGTGAAACGAAATAGCAAGGCTAATATTCAAGAAAGTGATTTTAAAGAAAGGAAAAGTAATTTTTCCATTCCAAAGATTCAATTGCCAAGTTTTAACGGAAAAATTACTGCGTTTCCTAGTTTTTGGAACATTTTTAACAGTTTAGTACACGAAGATGTCAACATTCCTCGAGTTCAAAAACTACATTATTTATTGTCATGTTTGAGCGGTGAGGCAAGGCAACTTATTGTCCATCTTACATTAGCAGAAGAAAATTATTCAATCGCGGTGGACATTCTGAAGCGACGATATCACAATCCTCGCATAATAGCGGAAAATCACTTGAACACGCTATTGAGTTTGCCACATTTATCAAGTGGAAGAATTCGTATGCGAGAATTCATTAATATAATAAATGAAAATATGCTGGCATTAAAATCATTAAAGTTTAAGGTAGAAGAATGGTCATTCATTATGTTACACCTGTTTCTAAAGAAGATAACACATGAACAGCGAAATCGGTTTGAAATGCGTGTGTCAAATTCAGAAATACCAGAGTTTTCCCAACTTGTAGAATTTTTGGAAGCGGATTGCAGAGCTTATGAAGCTTGCAATGAGTTTGCATTTGGAAAAGATTCTCAACCACATCAGAGAACAAAAGAATCAAGGTCAATGGAGGGATATAATACAATGTATGGAAGCCTCATACAAGATTGTGCGTGTTGTGGAAAAGCAAATCATTATATATCATCGTGCAACAGATTCACGGGTATGTCAGTGAATGAGAGGAGACAGTTGGTGAAAGAAAAGCAGTTGTGTTGGAATTGTTTGCGTAAACACGCCGTCAAGAATTGTACTTCAAAAAACGTTTGTAAATTGTGTAAAAGGAATCATCATTCGCTAATACATTTCGAGGAAGAAAAGAAATCGGTAAATTCAGCATCAACCAGCAATGAAAACCAAGCAGATTATAATTGTAGTACGTCGAGTCTTCATTCGACCCGTGGAACGAACGATACATCAAATACAATTGTATTAGGGACAGCAGTTATACATGTTAAGGACAGCTTCGGACGTTATCAAGCAGTAAGAGTCTTGTTAGATCAAGGAAGGCAATGTAGTTTGATTACAGAAAAGTGTATTACTCGGCTTGGTTTGAAGAAACATTACTCTAACAAAACATTACACGGTGTGGGCAACGAAAATGTAAGCACTATAACAGGAGAGGTAACATGTACAATCAAACCGACATTTAACGATTATCAAAAAATCACCATCTCTTCATTGGTATTGAAAACAATCACGGCGGATTTACCATCAACAACTATTTCATCGGATATATTACGTGAATATCCAAATATGCAGTTAGCGGATTCAGAGTTCTACAAATCACGGCCAATTGAGATGCTATTAGGAGCGGATATCTACAATGAAATTGCGGACGGACGGAAAATAACGTTTAACAAGGACTTACCTTCAGCATATTCCACTATTTTCGGATGGATCATGAAAAATTGTGAAAAACATCGTAACAAATTCAAACCAAACAGAAAACGGAAAAATCAGCCCGGAATTAAGATCAAGATCGCCCAGAATTTGCCTCCATTGAAGTGGAAAATGGTTAGAGCTATGGAGTCATTTCCCGGCAAGAATGGAATAGTACGAGCGGCTAATTCGAAGACTACCTCGGGTATTTTAAAAAAGACTTTTGATGTTAACCAAATATTTGAACTCCCACTGAAGTCGACGGTACTTTCATTTGCGGATGACACCGCATTGATTGTCCGTGGCAAGACGTGGAATGAGGTTGCGAATACTGCGAATAGGGAAGTGAATATGCTAAAAAATTGGTTCGATGGAAATTTACTATCCCTTAATGCTGAAAAAACAAATTATGTCAATTTTTCAATTAATGTAAGAGGTAAACCTACAAGAAATCTTAATATAAGAATTCATGATAGCTCTTGTCAGAACGAATCTGAACAATGTATAAATACTAATTGTGTTACACTAAAAAATGTTGACAGGGTTAAATATCTCGGGGTATTAATAGACTCTCATATGAAATGGAAGGATCATATACAGGCTACTGTAAATAGAGTGAGAAAGCTATTTTACGTTTTTTACAGACTCCGAGATATTATGCAAGTGAAACAATTAAAAGATATATACTATTCTCTTGTTCAGTCGGTCATACAGTATGGCATCTTGGCATGGGGTGGTGCTTACAAGAACAGCGTCTATTCACTGGGTGTCAATCAGAGAAGTGTTATGAAGATAATTCTTAGAAAGCCTTTTGACTACCCGACCCTGAAACTTTTTAAAGAGCTTACGGTCCCCTCCTTGGAATGCCTTTATAAGAGGAAGGCAGTATACCAAGTTTGTAAGGAATACTTTATTCAAAAACTGCACCCGCTGGGGAGTATTAGTGAGTGTCCAAGGTTAGGAGGCCGAATAAAAGTGCCTGCAAAGAGGACAGCTGCTGGACAACACCACTACACATATCTTGGGGTGGGATGGTACAATGGCTTAAAAAAAGAGAATAAATTTAAGTATTCGGATGATTTAAATACATTTAAACTGAATATAAAAAAGGTAATTCAATAAGAAAGATGTGTATGAGGTCAAGTGATTGTGTCGTTGATGATAGGTTTGTCGTTGTTTTTTGTTGTTGTTGTTTTTGTTTATTTTGTAAAATTATGGTAAATGGATTATGTGTGTGATGTTCTATAATGATTAAGTTTGATCGAATTTGTTTGATTATTTGTAAAAACCCTATAACCCCTCAAAGCACGAGCTCTGCTCAATTTTGAGGGTAAAAAAAAATTAAAACAGATAATATAAAGATTTGTATAATTGTGCTTATTGTATATTTGTATGTGTTTATTATTATCTCAATAAAAATATTTGAATTTGAAAAAAAATTTGAATTTGAATTTGATGAAAATTTGTCCTCTCCCATGTAACGAATGAGAGGATAAAAACAATTAATTAAAGAGTAACATTACATAAGATATTTAAGTGTTCTTCAAGGGACAATTTTTTGTTGTTTTATTCTTTTATTTTCATTAACATTACGGTTTAAACAATCTAATAAGGACTGTGGACAATTTGTGTGGATTAGATAAATAAGTTTTTACATTTATGGTTTATTTTACATTTTCATTCAAGAACGGATAATTTTACTTTTTTTTTGGATGAACAGAAATTCAATTGAAGGTTTCGTTTTTTTTTCTAAAGGTTTCGGTCATTCAAATCATCTTCGGGGTGGGAGTATGTTTGATATTTTCATATCAAAAAAGAAAGGGTTGTTGCGGTATGCACCCGTTTCTTTCAAACAAAATAAATATCTTATGGTAACACTGTCGGTCGTTCCTTTTCCCTTCTCTCCCCTCCTTACCCACTTCCTGTCTTCCCGCCATTTTGGAAAATAAGACAAAACGTCAATTTCGGTTACGGTCGGTCATTTCATCAGTACGGTGGATTTCATCATCATTTCATCTTGTGGATCGGTTCCGAGAAGAAGGAAGGAAGAGACCAGCGATACATCACGGATTTAGGAAAAGAGAGAAAACCGTTAATTCGGATCGATTGGACGTATATCGGGTACGGAAATTCCTGTGATTCGGTAAGTCTTTTTTCCATATCCTTTATCCAGCATTCCTTCCTAACATCCAAGTTTCGATGAGTTTATTTTCTACACGGGGAAAATAAACTTATCGAACAGGTTATATATACAAATATACATAATACATATTATTATTATCTAAAGGTGGTGTAGTAGTCTTTTTTCGCTATCCTAAGGGATGAATATAAAATACATCCCTGAATATATAATATAGATAGGTACATTTATATATAATAACGTACATACATAGAACCACTAATAATAATAACAGAATGGGTACTAGAAAATCGTAAAGTTCTTGTATTGCGAAAAGCGTTTATTCAATTTTCGTTAGACGAATATTTTTTGGTCAGCATTTTTTGCATGTTCTGTGGAGTCTTCGGCAGAGATTAGTTCTACCACTTTTTTGTTGGTTTGCGAGTGTCTTGTGAAAAGCAGTTATTTTTGAAATATCATGAATAGATACCTTTTAATTAATTTAATTTGAATGTATACCTTTTATGTAATTGTTTTTTATCAATGTACAGTAAAGAATGAATAAATAAATAAATAAATAAATAAATAAATAGATCACCGACTTGACGTTTTCAATTCAGCGATTGGGACATGTCACTCACTCGGATTGTCTATTTTGTTTTTGGCATGGAGAGGAAGGATTTAGTAAACATTCTTAGTTTTTTTTTTAAAGATATATCTGGGTTTTATTATTAACCCTAAATACAACCTTATACACCTTTCACAGTAAGCTAAAAGCTATTGTGTCGTGAAAGGGGAGTTTGCCGGCACCTGGGATCGAACCCCGGACCCCTTGTTCACAAGGCCGAGATTCCACCTCCAGGCTACCGACGAACTCTTAGTTATCCTGTCCGTTTAAAAAAATTAGGATAGGTGGCAAACCTCACAGCTGAATTCAAGATGTAAAATGACGTATTCACTCTGTCTGTGTTAAGGTAGTAGAATTCCATAATTATATAATAAAAAAGTTTTTGTTAATGCCATAATGTAAAATGTCTTAGAAAATAGAATTTCTTATTAATAAAGGCGAAAAATCCTATTACGAAATGTGAAAAATATATTTTTCATGATAACTCATGTGTTCACTACACGCAATTGGTTCGCTGGCTACCCCATTTGTGGGAGGTGCTGTGATGGTATGGATAAATAGATGTTAGAATACATTCACAAAAACCATAAAAAGTAGGAACCTTTAAAAAAAAAGTTCTCTTAAATTCACAAAAAAATACATTAATATCAAAAACAATCAATCAATATACTAACCTAATTTTATAAAACTTTTACAGAAAATACCTTAAAGGCAGGAAAAGAGGGGGTATAAGGGAGAAGAATAGGTAGGAAAAGGGACTAGAAAACATATGTCAAATTATGAATGATAGAATGTATGGCGTACGCTCGTAACTTGTATAGCTATACTAAGCTCGTCTGTAGCCTGGAAGTAGGGTCTTAGCCTCATACACAAGAGGTGTGCGGTTCGATTCCAGGTGCCGCCAAACATCCTTTTCATGACACAAGCTTTTAACTTACCTCGAAAGGTGTATAAAGTTGTATTTGGGTTTATAACAAAAACCCAGATAAATTAAAAAAAGAAGTTTTAAGGGTATGTAAGAAATACGAAATGACGCTTTGCGAGGTGATACTGTATCGAGAAGTTATTTTTTCTCTACACCTAGTATAACGTTTACCAGTAGTTAGAAATACAATGTTATCTTAATGGACTATTTTTACATCCTTTTTGGTTTCTCCTCCCTCCTTTCATCTCACTATCTTTCAGATGTAGCTATCTTATTTCGTCTTGAGTAACCTCAGAGCACGTGTATATGGGGTGTTTTTTTTTGGAATAATATTATAAATATTCAGAGCTTAATGGTTTTACTACCTGGTTTAATATATTTCTAAATTTAAATATACAAAATACACCATTTCTCGATTTTGTGGAAAATTTTAAGCTTATTTTTTTATCGAATATTCGATAAGAAGAATTGAATGTACATTAAAAGGAGACCCACCGTCCACCCGAATACTACAGAAGTCTGGGACTTCCATTTATCCGAATTTATACACTTAATATATCTTGTCCACACTAGTGGGCAACCTGAAGGGCTGGTCGCCCAAAATACCCCCGTTTCTGATTAAAAAAAAAGATAAGTTTATTTGGGTTTTGTTATAAACCCAAATACAACCTTAAACGTCTTTCACAGAAAGCTAAAAGCTTGTGTCGAAAAAAGGGAGTTTGCCGGCACCTGGAATCGAACCACGGATCCCTTGTTCACGAGGCCGAGACTCTATCTCCAGGCTACCGACGAACTACACTGTGTCGATATCGCTCTACCTAAGAGAAGCACACACAAAACACAACATAACATGTACAGACAATTCACACAGATCGAGCTAGTCCCAAACTCAGATATGAATTTTGTATTATGGATACTGACACAATGATACAAATACATATATTCAATATCCTAAACACATATAAATGTAACATCCTACCAAGGACTATTTGAAGAAGGTCATTTTTGGCCAGGGCGATCTCAGCAGGATAAATTGGATACAAAGAAAAGCAAATTCAAAAAACAAAAAAAGTGAGACAGAGAAAAAAAAACACAAAAGAGACATCATTAAAATGAAACAATCTGATCAATAAAGGAGTTTCTATCCTGGCGACAAAGTCTGAGATGTTTAATGTAAAGTATGTTATGTTGAAAATAATGTTATGTTATGTTGAAAATATCAACACGAACATTCGAATCATTAAATAATTTTATAGCCTCGCCGATACGAGAGTTTGATATTATGTTTGTTCTGCTATCAGGGGGGTTTGTTCTGCTATCAGTACACGCTGTCGAGAACGATTGTACGATACTGGGACGTAGATACAAAACTCACTAAAAATCATTGGATTACTTACAAAGCCACTTTGAAAAAATTGAGTTTGAAAAAATGCCTCGCACAAAATATATCTCATCAACTAAGAAAGCAGATATATTATTTCATGAAACTTCTTCTTTCTGTGCCATGTCAGGTCCCCCCGACTTTGGCGATCACTCCGGCGAAACCCTCCCTGTCCTGTGCTGCTCTGAACGGGTCATCCACTGTCCTCATTCTGGTCCACTCTCTAATGTTGCGTAGCCAAGACAATACATCTGCTTTCTGCCAACTCCCCGTCTTCCCTCTATCTTGCCCTCCAATATAAGGCGGAGGAGACGGTACTTCTCTCCACGCAGCACGTGACCCAAATTTGAGACCTTCCTCACTTTGACAATCGACAACAGCTCTCTCTTGGCTCTGGCTCTCCTAAGTACTTCGATGTTACTGACCTTTTCGGTCCAAGGTATACGAAGCATTTTTCGGTGTATCAAAAAATTTAAACATTAAAAAAAAGAAGTAATAAAAATAAATTCCAATATATTTCAAGATATCCATTGCCCATAATATTTTTATTTCTAGTAATTTATCTTTATCTTTTTATTTTTAGAAATATAATAATCAAAGCATTAACAAAGATAAAAAATGGTGCTCGTTTTGTCGAGGTTTATTTCTTAGTTCCAACCTTTCTCGAATGAAGATTGTAAAAAACAGGAGCGTTGTGCTCTTTATAGCTTCTATGTAGTTAGTTACGTTACGTTATTTATCGCTCTGTATAATCTAGAATTAATGAAATTGGTTTCTTTTCGCTTGACTTTTAGCTTAATTTAAGCTTCATGCTTATACGTAATGAGCAGATGGATAGATGCATATCTATATTCGTCTCATTCTACTTTTTTTAATAAAATATATTGTGGTGGTGTTTCATAAAATTTTGTATTTTAAAATATAGTATCTCGGTTTTTACTCGTATTATTATTTATGATGGGTTAGTTGGAAGATACTTCGCTTCTGCGATAAATTCGACTATTCACAATGTTGCATACATACATACCATCACGCCGCTTCCCTCACGAGATAGGCAGAAAGGATCAAGCGCCACTTCCTTCTATTCTTGCATACATTTTTCGCTTCCGTCACTGTCACATAATTCCTCATGCATGCTCTCCTGTTCAATGTGCTCAACGCGTGACCGTCCTGTAGGATTTGATTTAAATGATCTAGCGATTTGATCCTCGGACGTCTACGTCTCCGAGCACCATTCCTCTCAGCCAAATATGTCTCTTTGGTCAATCTTGTCTCATTCATTCTTACCACATTCATTCATTCATTATTGTAAAAAGAAAATTGTTAAATAAAAGAAGGGAGATGTTATATATTTCGATACTGACGACCCCAAGATAAAAAAGGTAATATTATAAAAACACTGTTTTATTTTCACTATATTTTTTAATTTTTTAAATTGCCTCAAAGTTTTCGTCTACACTTAAAGACATTTTCAAGAGGACTGAATTTAAAGTAAGAAAAAAATATAGTGAAAATAAAACAGTGTTTTTATAATATAATTATTTATTTATAAAATTAATAATGAATTTCCACAGTGTAAACACCAAAATATTTCAATTATTAATAAGAAAGGTATATAATTGTTGTCATTCAGATGACAGACCTTTTTACTTGTGATACTGTGTAGAAAAAAGAACAGAATAAATTGTGTAAAATAAGATCAAGTATTTTAATGCAAGAGGACAGCTTGCATGTTAACAATACGCAGCTGGTATACTGGTTACTACACTTACAGGGTAGATATGTCATGATGATGGTATAGTACCTGAAAAGTCTTACACTTGACTTTTTATCAAAAACAACTTTATACGGTCATCATCATCATCATAGCCCTCAACGCTCCTCTCGGGAGCACAGGGCAGAGACCAGCCTCCTCCATTCAGAGCGACTCTGCGTCAATTGCGTCACCTCTTTCCACGACATTCCTTACGCTCTGATGTCGTCGTCATAGGAACGGTGTATTGATAGAGGGACGTCGGGCCGACGGAACCCTTGCGGACGGAAGAACAGCGCTCTTTTATGCCAACTATATTTATACGGAAAACACAAAAAACTTATAGAAAAGGATGAGAGATAAATTTTGTTCCAGTACCGAAGAGGTAATTAATAATTCTTACCCGATCTTAATTAATTATTTATCGTTTTTGACTAACAATATCCTGAACACACTCCAACTAATATACAAAGGTAGGTACTACATAGAAAACCATACAAAACAATAATGTCAGTAGATAATGGAGAATGAGTTGGGGTAACACGGGACAGGGTGGGTAATGTGGGTAATATGGAATGGGGTAAATGGAATGGGGAATGTTGGGATTTGCCAAGATTTACTGATGACGGATTTTCAATAAAGCATATTTAGGATCAACGATAAAATGGCAAATGTCATATATATTGACTGATCGAAATACATGATGAATTTTTTTATAAAATTCATAGCATATATTTAGGGTTGAACCCTCCCGTACACAAGTAAGTTAAGGAAATGTCAGTTTCTATGTCATCTCTACTCCTCATGCAAATTAATCATAAGGAAGGGATTAAGGTTCACCTGAAGGGCTTATCCCGACAAAATCCGCCCCAAAATATAATGCAATCGTTAATGTCCACCGACTCCACAGTTTAACAATAAAATATTGAAATTACAAAAATATTGTGTGATGTAAATTGTATGAAATATGTTTAAACCCTCAAAACACGAGCACTGCTCAATTTTGAGGATCAAATATGTAATAAATGTGTGTTTTTTTTAGTAATAAGGTGTGTATATAATATTATTAAGTTGTAAATTTTACTTAAATAAAAAATATTTGATTTTGATAAAAAGTCATAATATAAATTAAAAGAGTTCGTCGGTAGTGTCTCGGCCTCATGCAAATGAGGTGCGCGGTTCAATCCCAGATGCCGGCAAACTCCCCTTTCACGACACAAGCTTTTTTATTACTGTAAAAGTAAAAGATGTATAACGTTGTATTTGTGTTTTTAGAAAAAAACCCGGATCCATAATTTTTCAAAAAAAAAGGAAAATTTTCTGTTAGTCAATCAAAAGGTTCGGGTTGGTGTGAAAAAATTGCGCGTTCCATTTAAACTTTAATATTTTCATGTCTGCTAAATGAATTTCTAATAACTTATGTTTTCTTTTCCAGGTAAGTCCAGAATTGAAGTAAGTTATATTGGATGAAATGGAACATAATTATGAATTAGTAAGTATAAGAAATTTTTTTACAAAATTTTAAACAACAACTTAAAGTAGGTAATTTTTTTTTTGATTTTTAAGACATTTGTCTCTTGACATTGTGTCCTTTTATATTGTTACCGAATGGTAATGTATGTTGGAACTGTATATCAAATAATTTATCAATATTATATTATCATCTATATCTGTCTACTAATAAAAGTAAACATTATATGTACAACCTCATAATAATATGTTACATACCTGCGTTAAACAACGTAAATATATTCAGAACTAGCAGGAGAAACAAAAAAGATTTGACATTCTAGGTCCGTTTATATAATACCTTTAGTCATGTCAACTACAGGGGTAACTCCGAAATCTTTAATAAAATAATTTACAATTTTTTTATTTACCGGTCTGAAGCTTGTCTGAAAGAAAGGGTGTGAGGAATCGTGGGCGTCCGAGAACCACGTGGCTTGATCACGTAGATCAAATTCTCAAGGACGGCCGTGTGTTGAGTAAGAGGAAACGACGTGCGTGCATGTGAAACTGAATGAATGTGGAGGAAGCGAAGGAAGTGTGTAAAGATATATCTATTTGGCGTTCTGTTCTCTCTACCTACCCCACTTGGAGCACGGCGGTAGGGTATAGTATAATAGTAAAGATTTACCGATTAATTTATACATAAAAATTCAAAATCCATTATAATTTACACTTGTAATATTGTTGGAAAGTTTAAATACTTTCTTTTACTGGTTTTATATATTCCTTTTTTTTTTTTTTCTTTCCTTGTAATAAGGTGCTAATTAGGTACATAGTTTGTTTTAATTTTTTTTTTTTTTTTTTTTTTTTTTTTTTTATATTCACATTGCTTTTCTTAACGATTGTTTTATGGTTATGTTGTAGTGTAGTAAAGATAGTTATATTGTCGGTATAATATTATTATATTTATATTGTATTTTATTTGTCCTTTTTTTTTATTGTTTTATAGTTTATTCATTGTAATTAGGTGGAAATTGGGGATTATCTGCCATACACTTTTGATATTGTTGCTGCTGTTGTTATTTATATTATACTTGCGTATTTGTTTTTTTTTAGTAGGTAACGAATTTATGTTCTTGTCTTACATAATTCGGTAACTATTTGACTCAACATTTGTCTACCGTTAACGCACAGAACAATTAATAAAAAGAGATTTGCTGAACATGAGTGATACTGATGAAGATTTTCCTCGTCTGGAGAGCGCTGAAAGAGTATTTACACCAACGAGATCTCTATTGAGGACTCCTCCAAGGACAGAATCTGATATGGAATCGCAGAGCGCAGGAGAAACAGCAGGATGCAATCAATATTCACCTTCCTCTAAAAAGAGGAAAAGAGTAAAAGATAGTCCAAAATTAACACAGGAAAGTGAAATAACTCAAGCAGAGGAGGATGAAGTCCTCTTCCATGAACAACAGCTTTTGATGGAGAAACTGATTGTAGAAGAGAAGGGTCGTTTTACGGTTGATACGAGGTCTAAATTTAGACAAGGCTTGAATATTATGGCGCGACTATACGCGCGGTCCCAAGCAAGAGCCGCCAAGGCTGAAGGAAGAATTTCTGGAATGAATGAAGTAGTGGACAAGTTAAAAGAGGGTGTTTCTAAGTTAATCGCTGAAAAGCCGAAGGTGGTTTCGGAACTGCATTCGAAGGAAACTTATGCCCAACGAGCAGGAAGAGTTGTTGCCCCCGGAATTAATAGACCTTGTCCTCTAAGAGGACCAGCTGTTGTCATCCGTCCAGATGATCCAGAGGGCAAATCAAGCTCCTCTACTAAGGAACAAGTCAGAAAAATTCTTGACCCGGGAACAGATGGTTTTCAAGTGGTACGGTTAAGACGCTCTAGAGGCGCTGGTATTGTTATAGAAACTTCAACAAAGGAGGGAGCAGGAAAGATATTGGCATCTGAAAAATTAAAAAGTGGCGGATTTTTAGCAGCGATCCCTAAGGCAAGATAACCGAGAATTGTGATACACGATGTTCCCAGTAATATCAATGATCAGGATCTCTTACAAGAAATATACAGAATTAACCTGGAGGGTAAAATATCTGAAGAAACTTTTCTAGCCTCAACTAGGAGAATCGCAAAGTTTGGACCTAGAGATAAACCATTTTGTGGGTCAATTTTATTGTGTAGTGCTGAAATCAGATCAATTCTAATCAATCAGGGCAACGTGTTCATTGGATGGAATTCTTGCAGAGTCAGAGATTTTGTGGGAGCAACGAGATGTTTTAAGTGTCAGATATACGGCCATAGCCAGAAAGATTGTATGAATAAGAATGATGTCTGTAAGCACTGTGCCGTTGAAGGTCATAAGGATGACATCTGTCCAAACAAAAACAAGCCCGGAGTTTGTGCAAGCTGTGTGCGTTTCCGGAAGAAAGGTGATGACCATCTGACAGGTGATAGAGATTGTCCAGCTCAAAAGGCTGCTATAGAGAGGATCATTAGCTCCACTGACTATGGCTGCGCCTAATGGAATCACTGCAATAGGACAAATAAATCTCGGGCGCTCAAAAGCTGCAACATTGGAGGCCATAAACTATATGCATGAGACTGAACTTCCCATTATGCTGATTCAGGAGCAATACACTTTTCGTGGTAAGACTAGCGGATTGCGAAGTCCTATTACTGTCATTGAAAAGGGTCCATCTCCTGCTGCTGGATTCTTAATTAATAATTCCCTAGTACGACCATTGTACATCGACAGTCTGTCAAATGAATATCGCTCATGCATATGTTTGAATGTGAGGGGAAAGGAAATTTTTGTAGTATCTGTGTACTTTAAATATTCTGATCCTATCAGCCAACATATTATTGGATTGAATGAAGTAATGAGAACTCTTCATGGCAGACCAGTCCTAGTGGGAGGGGATTTCAACGCCCGATCTACACTCTGGTATGATAGACCAGGTTCAGACAGAAATGGAAGTGGGAGCATAGTAGAAGAGTTTATATCTTCACATAATTTGCATATCCTCAATGTTCCTGGACAACCGGCCACTTTTGCTGGAGTAATGGGTGAAAGCTGTATTGATTTGTCTCTATGTTCCAATGAAATAATTACTGATTTATCAGGCTGGAAAGTCCATAATGCTGCAATATCTAGTGACCATCGACTAATAACCATGCGAATTGGTGGTCGTTTAGTCCAGGAACCAAGTCACCTTTGGAGCTTTAAAACAGGGAAATGTAATTGGAACTATTTCTCAACCGTACTAAAGGAGGAACTCAAGGATTTCGGAACGGTTTTGACCGAATCGCCTGATAATTTAGGAGATTTCTTTAACAAAGCAGTAGTGCGAGCCTCGACGGTTGCCATGGGTCGAAGTAAACCTTGCAAAACAAGTTTATCTGCCCCATGGTGGAGTTCTGCCTTGTCCCAGTTGCGGCGATCATACAAAGCTGCTGGACGAAGATATGGTCCTGTGCGTAAAGGTTGTATACCTGCAAACTCGGATATCGCGCACAATCTTAGAGAAAACTTATGTCGAGCTCGATGTGAATACCACCAAGCAATTAGGCACGCCAAATCCAAATCTTGGAGAGAGTGGGTATCTGAAGTTGGTAATGCTGAACCATGGTCTGTAACACGAACGATCATACGGGAAGGACGCAGCGCTGACTGCTATATGTCTAGTATTGTAAAGGATGGCTCGGAAACACTTGGCATAGATTCAACTTTGAAGGCCCTTTTGGATGGACTCATTCCTCTTGACTCCTTAGAGAGGGACACTATACTGCATAGGTGCATGAGATTCTTTGGTCGATGTCCCCCGATAATCAATAATGACACACAGCAAACACTTTCAGTAACGACTGAAGAACTAAAGGAAATAATTTCAGGTCTTGGGCCACGCAAAGCACCTGGATTGGATAGAATAACGGGTGTGATTGTTAAAAAAGTTTGGGAAGTGTGTCCGGATAAGGTTCTATCACTGATGCAAATATGCTTAATGAGAGGTATCTTCCCAAAGGAATGGAAGAGAGGCTTGCTAAAAGTCATACCCAAGGGAAATGACAAAGCACTGTCGGATATTAAGGACTATCGACCGATCACTTTGCTCCCGGCTTTTGGAAAGATCCTGGAAATTCTTATAAGAAACAGACTGGAAATCGTTTTGTCAACAGGCAGTTCAAACCAGTTTGGTTTTCGTAGGGGTGTATCTACTGAACATGCTATTTTAGAATGTGTGAGATGGAAAAATAACAGAAAGGAGAAGTACGTGCTGGGCGTTTTTCTAGATATTTCGGGTGCTTTTGATAATGCCTGGTGGCCCCTGATTCTTTTGAAGCTTAAAAACAGACAATGTCCGGCTGATCTTTTCAGGATTGTCTCAGATTATTTCCGGGATCGCTCTGTGACAATAACATATGCAGGACATGTCGTTTCGAGAGAGGTCACTATGGGATGTCCACAGGGCTCAGTCCTCGGTCCATATCTGTGGAATATTCTTTTCAATGACCTTCTCACAATAGAATTACCAGAATCAGCAACAATAATCGCGTATGCGGATGACGCTCTGTTACTTTTGGCTGGTGACACGAGATCAGCAATAGAGAGTTCTTTTTCGGCTGCTATTGAACAAATTCTTCAGTGGGGTGCTCTAAATCGACTAGAATTCTCAGCTGCCAAAACTGCAGCAATGCTTATGAAGGGTGATCTTAGTCGAAATCGTGATCCAACATTGAGAATGGGTGATCAATCAGTCAAACTTGTCGAGGATTTCCGTTATTTGGGAGTGTACATAGATAGACCCCATACAACCAAATACGGTCGCCGTGACTAAAATATCAGCCACAAAATAATCCATACACATATTGTACATACGATGTTCACCCGAGGTGTTCTAAACGCTATAGTGTAAGGTTATATGACAAAATGTACACTCAATATCCACGCACTGCAACTAATTTGAGAATGCGTGATGTTAAGAACACAATGTAAAGGAATAATGTCTACGCGTCGGACCCAAATTGCCACTGAATGATGTTTAGTACACTTAGTGTACCCAAAGAAGTAGCGGTTATAGAAAAAGTTATCTCAAGGTCTTGGTCGTATAATAAGTTGACAGTTGTCAAAACAATACCAGTGTTGCTCAACATTGCACAGAAGGGGTATGAACAAGATGAAATTAAAATGTTCGATCTTGACAGAGTTAAGTGTTAACTCATTTCTATGAGTAATAAAAATTATATAATATTCATACCTGTTTTATCAACAATGTGAATTATGTATATTTTTTTTTAATATTTACCATCTTTTTTACTCTTACTCCAACATCGGTATGGAATGGAAAGTATATTAAAAAAAACAAACACATACATATGTAAAACAATTTAATGTACATAAACAAGAATGATTTTGAAATAAATTATGTAATTTCTGTTGCGAATTCCTGCAGGTAGACTGGTCTAATTAGATGCAAGATATTGTAAAAATTGGTCAAATTTCACTTCATGATCTAATGGTGTCTTCAAAAAATGGTTTTAATTAAATCAATTGGTCATTTCCATTTCAATTTGCATATCTTATTATTGTCCCAATTTTCTTATTTGTTTTAATCTGAAAATAAATAGAAAATATTATTCATTTAATAACTCTTTTTTTCTTTGCAAATAATTTTATTTATTTATTTGTTTTATTCTTCTTGCACATCATCATTCATATAACAAATTAAATAAAGCAGTACACACAAGAAAAAACACAAGAACTTCCATTTCTTATAGGTATATGTGTAATGAATAATACTTACGCCTTTATTTTCAACCTTTGTTGGGTATGATTAATAACACTATTTTGGATAAAAGTGTCTACTTCCTTCACAGTGCATGTCTTGTCTGCAAGATTGCATATATCTAAAAACATCAAAATACCAAATATTAAAAAATATTTTTACTCAAAGAAAATTAATTTACGTACATAATTATATCAGATACTGCCGCACAGTTTGACAACCATTTAAGGTCCATTAAACGAGTGGGGCCATATTGGAACAATGATACTAAATGCCAAGCCATTTCAAAAATGCAATTTATCTGATTATTATAACAAATTTGGCATAGATTCGTCAATATTTTAACCTAATTTTACCAGTATCATTTGCCATCTAGCTGGTGGTATCAATTTCTTTAATTTTTGTAGTTACATAAATATTATAACTATAAAACAATATCTCCTACCTTCAGAATTCAAATGGCGTTCTTGTTTCTCGTGAATATTTTTATAAACTGCACAGTCAATCAACATCTCGCACTCATAATGACGATAATCTCCGAAATACTTTATCACTTATTACAACGCTTTCGCAATCAACGCCATTAATAATTTTACGCCATTAATAATTTTACGACAAAACAATGAACAACGATGCACCACAGATAGAACGCAGCTACAACGAAACATGTCGTCTTTTATTTTCGTTTGTCGTTCGGATTTCTCCGTGTTCACGATATCTGTTGAGATGCGCGCGCGCGCGCTAGGGAATATGGAATGTAGCTGTGACTAACCTTCCCCATTTTTAAGAACCGTTTAACAAAAAGTGTGCGCCCTGATACCAATTTGATCCCGGTGTAGGAAAACGAGTGTAGTGAATGTTCTCTAACTGATACCAAAATGGTTGTATGGGACGTTTCTCTTTTTTACATCACGCGAGAATGATTTCTGAAAAGGCCAGGCTTTTGTTTGCCACTCTAAGGAAACTTAGTAGAGGGACCTGGGGTTTTAGCCCAAAAACATTATTGACCATCTATAAGGCAACTTACGTAGCCCAAATAACATATGCTGCGAGGGTATGGTCACACAGACTACATGTTGGAAGTGTTGCTTTGGCCTTACTAAGAGGACAAAGACCTTGCCTATTGGCAATAACTGGAGCATATCGGACTGCGGCGACTGATGGTCTTCCGGTTATTGCTGGCGTTTTACCTGCGGATCTGGAGGTATTAGAACGGGCAGCGCGTCGCACACTGTGTGTGGATGGAACTGCAGTCCATTTTGGCATGGTTGTGACCCGAGGCACTAGAAGACAGGAAAGAGACGCTGCTCTTAAGGCAATTAACATGAAGACAATGGATGTCTGGCAAGAGAGGTGGGATTCGGGAAGAACCGGTAGACTTGTCTACAAGTTCTTTCCCGATCTCAAGGTCCGAATGAAGAGAAAGTTCATTGCTCTGGATCATTTTATGACTCAGTTAATCACTGGGCATGGAGATCTCAAGGGGAAACTCTTTGATTTAAATCTTGTGGATGACCCATGGTGTCCCTGTGGTGGTGGTGCCCAGTATGCTGAACATATCCTCTGGAATTGCTCGATTATGGATGAGGCAAGAAGAGAAATGATTGACAGTATGACTCCAGATACTCCCAGGCCAATCTGGTTCGGAGAGCTAACCTTGAATCCAGAAAATTTCAAGAGTTTTCGGAGGTTTGTTGAGTCGTGGAAGAGCAAATGGGATATCCTACGGCGACCGGGATCCATTCCCGCTGAGGTTATTTAGTCCATCCCTGTATGACCACTTGGCCGTTTGACCTGATCGAACTCACTCTGTTTGTGACGTCCTTTTCTCCTATAACAGGAGGTGAGCTTTAGAACAACTGCTTAGGGCAGCCGGTCCAAAACTAAAGCACATATGTATAATCTATGCTTGGACAATAATATTTTAACATTTTTTTTCGTGTACATTGACTTAAAATTTCTTTTATTTTTATGATTTCAGAAACCGAGTGAACACCCACTGCGTCGTGAAATATTTATTTGTTTGTAGAAACCCGAAGGCTATGAAAAATGTATTTATTTTAAAATTTCCAAGTGTCTAGTCTTCATCCTTTGTATTAGTCTAAGCAATCAACTAGTACGTAGATAATACGTAACTGTAAGCTAATTCTAAGTCATATTGTAAAATAGAGAGTCGGTGGACATTAACGGTTGTATTTAATTTCAGGAAGGGTTTTGTCAGGGGGAGTCCTTCAGGCGAACCTTGAGCCCTTCCTTAGAAAGAATTTGCTTGAAGAGTATGGATGACATAGGAACTGCCATTCCTGTAACATTCATGGGTGAGGGAGGGTGCAACCCTTAATGTGTGTTGGAAAGTTTCTGAACACAGATATTTCAGGCACAATGCTGGTATTTTGAGCATAATCCTTTGATACCCTGTATTCTTTTCTTAAAACTGCATTTCCTCCTCCAGACTTCTAATTATGACTGTGTGTGGATATATAACTATTATATGTGTGTTATGAATGATTTTTTTTTTTTCTTTTTTTTTTTAATTTTTAAGCTGTTTGTTAACATATTGAGTATATTCATTATTGCATATTGATATTAAACATTTATTATTATATATTATAAGGATCATATTAAATAGAATTGAGGTGTATATAATGGAGGAGCAAGTTTTATTTGTTCTCCTTATATGATATACATTGTTTTTTCACTTGACTGTTTTCTTTTTTATTATGTTTGTAAAGGCTGTTTCAGCCGTTTATTGTATAAATAAATAAATAAATATCTGGATAGGAGAATTTTTCCCGGCATTCGACTGTTAAGTTCTTGTGTGACCATGACTGATTATAATATGAAGACTTGTCTGGTTGTATAATGCTGAGAAAGGTAGATGGCAATTCTTTCGCCGCGTTAAAATTAAACATATCTGTATAAGTAAAGTTTAATTTATCCACCGACGGTTCTTGGTGGAAATTCATGTTCATAATTTTTAAAACGAAACACAATATATACCTGTATTAAATATTATTAACTTCAATTCCACGGAGCACCCAGCAAAGAATTGGTCTCCGACTGTTTCCAGTAATTTTTCGAGTGTCAAGCAAAATACAGGTGTTGAAAATTAAACACGTTTTAAATTTAAGAACAGCGATGTGGTTTGCCACCCATCCCTTCTTCTTCCTCTTAATGGATCTGTGGATCTATTTCTATGGCGTTGATTTCTTCTGGGACACAGAGCTCTAGCTCTCAGCTGTCTCGCCATCTCTTTGCAAGTCTTCCAATTTGCCGAGCTATTTTTTTTCCGAGACATCGCATTCTAGCGATAGACTCGCCCTCTGTACATTGAATAACAGATATTTTTATGATACTTTGTGTTGAATTGAAATAATGTAACCAATGTTCAGTGAAGAATAAAATAAATAAATAAATATTTTTTAATCTTTTTTGTTGGCACGGAGAGAACATATTACACGTTCATTACACGAAGCTGGTATGCTGGCTACCCCACTTGTGAGATAAGCCGTAATGGTACAGTATATTAGTAGAAGTTACGCGGTGATTTGAGTTGGAGTAAAAATGTATATTCTGTATTTTATTTCGCGATAATAAAGGTATGTTTGTATAATTTTTCAATTCTTCGTTCGGTTTACGAGTGTTTATGACAACATAGATTATCATAACTGCCTGTAATTCTTGTAAGCAAATGATATATTTTATTGGAAATGGTTTATAAGTACGACTACAATGGATTATGGAAAAAGGAAAAGTTATTTTATTATATTATGTACATACATGCATACATACATCACGCCGCTTCCCTCGCGGGGTAGGCAGAAAAAATCGAGCGCCACTTTCTTCTATCCTTGCATACATCTTTTGCTTCCGTCACTGTCATACAATTCCTCATGCATGCTCTCCCGTTCAATGTGCTTAACATGTGAGCGTCCTGTAAGATTTGATTTAAATGATCTTACCATTTGATCCTCGGACGTCCACATCTCCGAGCACCATTCCTCTCAGCCAAATATATCTTCTTGGTCATTCTGTCCTCATTCATTCTTTCCCCATGCCCAAACCATCGTAACTTATTTACATTTATCCTTGTAACTACACCAACTTTAATTCCACATTCCTCTCGTATAGCATTGTTACGTACACGATCTCTCAGACTTTTACCACACAATTTATTATCAGTAAGTATATTATTTATTAGTTAAATGTCTTTGTTAATTTTATTAAAAAAGACTGTTAAACCACTATGCTAAATACCCTCACGCCGAGTTACAAGTGGAGTAGGCAGAGAGAACGTAGCACAATATACATAGATCTATCCTTATATACTTTTCTCGCTTCTACTCTCCATTTTTCTTCGTCTCCACGATCCAAGCTATCTACATAGAAGAAACTGAAAAACAAATGTTTATTTATTTATTTATTTTAGACAAAAAACGTCATTTGCCTTTTACAATAATATATGATAATTTATCAATATTTCATAGTATTCAAATATAAAGAAATGTATAGATTACATTAATTTATTGAGTCGAAATTTATTTTGTGACACTCCATGTTTATATATGGAAAAAACACAATTGGTTTTAATTTTATATGATATTTATTGAATAGTGACCTGGTTTCAACTTACATATAAAGTCATTGTCAAACTGATGTTAATACATGTCGTGTAATGTTTGTTTTAATACAGTTTTATATTTATTACTTTATTTTGTTACTCACGTTGATTTTTTAGTCTTGTTTTGTTCTCTTAGTCTTAATTCATTCGTTCACCTGAATCTTATCTTATTTATTAATTTAAATGCATGTCATGGTGTTTTTGTTTTTTGTTTTTAACTCTAATGATTTTTTAAAACCCTTCAGGTAAATTTGGGATATTCACTGGTCCACCTTTTAATTTGTTATCATGTTGGTACTAACAAATAAAAAAAAATTGACTTTCTGATCCTGTGTAAATTGTATAAAAAAAAGTTTTACATTTATATGATTGCTGATTTTTCTCTTGCTTTTATTTTGTTATATAAGTATCTTCCTCCATGGAATTCTGAACAAATCGTTATATAAAGTCTTACTAAAGCCTTTGTATGGAGCATTCTGCTTTATGGTTGTGAGACATGGACCATCAGCAAGAGTGAAAGCGGACGGTTGGCGGCCTTTGAAATGTGGTGTTACAGACGCATGCTTAAGATCCATTGGTCGGAGCACGTCGAAAACGAAGAAGTATTAACCAGGGTAGGCGAAAAAAGGCAACTCCTTAATAGAATCAGCCAACAACGAGCTAACTGGATTGGCCACAACATCAGGCACCCAGGACTACTCATAGCCATCGCGGAGGGTAAGACCGAGGGGACAAATGGCAGAGGCCGACCAAGAGACGCATATATGGACCAACTGAAGAGTGATATGAACTGTGGCTCATACGTAGAACTGAAAAGACTGGCGGAGAATAGAGACGAATGGAGAAGAAAAACCAAACTCGTTGCAGACCAATCCAATGGATTGTAACTCATTATATATACGTTATATAAAAGACTTGTTGCCATATTAAGAGTAATTGCGGTGATACTTTTGCTTTAGGATTATGTAAATTGTGTTTTTTTATATTCATATAATATATGTATACATTTCAGTTAAAAACAATCATTCGATTTAAGGGGTATATCACCAACTCTGGATAAAGTGCATGATAGCCAATCCAACACAAATCTAACGGAAAAAACGAAAAAAGCGTTTTACGACTCTCTGACAGCTCTATCCCATAGATAAAGTTCTAGATAAGTAAGTTATCCAGCGAAATAGGTTCGCGATTAGTGTTAGATAGTGTGATGTAAACTGTGAAAATTTGTTAACATGTGCGTTGTCTAGATATATTCTATCGTTATCTATATTCTAATGTACATTTATTTTAGTGTATAGTTGAATACACACCTACATAACTATATAAACCTACACTAATTTGTTACCTACGCATAGGTATAATGTCATTTGGTTATACATAATATACTGTACGTATACATGTACGTAGCCGCAGAATAGTCCATCGAGACAATTTATAGCAGTTATTTCACTTTATAGATTTTATGTAATTGAGATAGACGTCTTTCGTCTTTCAAGGACATTGTGAACCTAGAAATTGTTCGTGTAAGACGTCTCTCTTAATTAAAACCTATATAGTAGAAAAACAAACAACTGTTTTTATTTCATTATAGAAAATTTTACTACCTAAACACCGACACAGTGAAAATCTACATAGAGTTTCACGCTACTTATGATTTGATGAATACAAAGTCAATGCGATGATCATTGTACTACTGATATTTAAATTATAATTATAGGTTTAATTCGCTGTTGTTTACAAAGCAATAATTTTCTCTACAAACGAATTTATATAATATAAGCCTTTGTGATGTGATGTGATGGTTTCCTGATATACTCGTACATTCGCATAATGACACTAGACCATGGGTGGCAAACCTTTTCAGCAGCCGGGCCAAATTTCAGAATGAGATTTCCTATCGGGCCGCACAACAATATACTCCATATATGGAACATTTAATAATTTTACTTCACCTTAAAATTTCTACCCCCTGTCGTCAAATTTCAAAATGGTATAGGAATTTGAAATGTTACAAAACTCCTCGGTTTTCTTTAAGAATATTTTCTCGAAATACCTCATTCAAAAAAGTAACGGATATTTGTACAGACTATTATTTTATTTAAAAAAAAAAAGCGTGCATATGCTTCGCGGGCCGCTGGTTGGCCACCCTTGCACTAAACGTTTAAATGGAAATACATTTGCGACAATCAAAACATTTGTGTGGTTTCAATACAAAGTACTTAATTACTTACAAAATAATTAGTTATCAAAGCGAAAGCGGTGAATTGGATTACTACTACTACTACACCATCGCGGCATATCTTACAAATGGGGTAGCCACAGATCAGTAACGTTTAATAAACGTACTATCTGTCCTCCTTCTGCTTACGAAATAATGAGATATGTAGGTGTGATCTCATCGCTGAATTAACAAATAAAATACTTGCGTTTTACAGGACAATCGAAAACAAACGAGGAAGAGTGAAGGACCTTTTTTGCCAGGCGCTTCGGACTTTTTTAAATCGTTTAATAATCAAAACTCGATTTTCTCGTTGTCTAAAACTACAATGGTTGATTGACAGAATTTAAATGGATTTGAAATAAAACACAGTATTACTTTTACTGTGGACAATATTAATTGACTCAGTCTACTCAGAGGTCTTTCGGATAGACACCCATCATCAGTGGATTTTTATTATAAATGAGTAGAAGATTGAAATCCGAAAATCATTTTTCTTTATATTTATTATTTTTTCATATCGCACCGATTTTAATAAAACTTTACAGTTATTTGTGTATTGAAGCTTATACAAAGTTTTGAATATTTAAGATTAAACATAGCATTGCATGAGAGTGAGGAATCAGGTATAAGAAGAACAAGCGGATACAAGAGGAATGTTGTGGATAAAATGTTTGTTAATAAATTACGATGGTTTGGACACGTGGAAGGAAGGATGACATAGAGAATAAACTTGCTTGAAATGAGGGGTGTGAGGAGGTGCAATCGTTCAAGAACTGCGTGGCTTAATCTCGTGGATCAATTTTTCAAGGACGACCGTGTGTTGAGTAAGAGAAAATGATGTGCTTGCACGAGAGATTGCATGGATGTAGAGGAGGTGAAAGATATAAATGTAAGAAAATATATTATCTAAATGGCGTTCCGTTCTCTCTGGCTACGGCGGTGATGCGGCGTGAGGGAATAGATGGGGTTGATAGATATTTTGGTTGTTTGGAGAACTTATACCATGACTATTGTATGTAACACAGTCTGTTGTGTTGAAAACTGGATTTCACTTGCTCAGAAGTGTGGATGTCAATCAAATTAAGTTTTTGAACTACTATAGATGACTCGTACACATTGAATTGCTCAGAAAAATGGACATTAATATTTTTGCCTAGTCTGAGGATTTAAAGAGTACTCTTAACCAGCCTTGTGTCGATTCGTAAGCATCGAGACTCTGTATCATGCTATCCTTAAGGAAGTTCACATTGATGTATCACCACGTACACACGGTATATATAATACCTAACTAGTATGTAACCTAATTCATTAGGTTGGACTAGTGGTTAACACACTCGCCTTGCAAGCGAGGGGTCGTGGGTTCGATCCTCAGACTAGGCAAAAATATTAATGTCCATTTTTCTGAGCAATTCAATGTGTACGAGTCATCTATAGTAGTTCAAAAACTTAACTTATACCATTTTGAATTTTTGAGATCTTTTAAATTTGGGAACATTATGTGTATTAATTTCCAATATTATTCATGATCTGATGATAATATCAGGAAATTTAATAAGAGCAGCATTCGGCTCCATTGAATTTCCTTCAAAACATTCCATTCTATATTCAAAACGGGCGAATGAGAAGGCGTAAAATAAATTAGTGTCAATCCCTCGACCAATCATATACTTGCATTCATACCATAGACAACAATGGAACCAATAAGAAGGGTCTTCAATAAATTTCACCCCAATAAATATTGTAACAATTTCAAAATTTATATTTTGAATACGTAAAGCTCTGGAAGAGGATTTTCTACATGGTACTTACCTACTTGAAAATTTTCAAAGTTCACCTATAAGATGCAAATGAATTTTTAAGGCATAATAGAATATTTACTAATATACTGAAAGTTTGCTATTTGTAACAGATTCTTATATGTGTATTAATATTTCTAGCTGATTCTTTTATGTGTGTTAATGTTATAATTGAAATCCGACCCTCCGCACAAGCATTTAGTTGCTTATGGAGGGAGCATTTATACTGTGTGTTATATTGTTTTATTAATGTAATATCAATGTATACTGTGTATTTATGAATGAAATAACTAAATATATATAAAAAAAAAAAAATTTAATAAATTTAATTTCTCTACTTTTTTGGGGGGCAGTCAGAGATAATAATAATATTATATTTCTCAATATGTGGTATTATTTCAAACGAAGACATTTTACACCTTAAATTCAGCGATGAGATTAGTCATTATTACGTAGAATTTAAAGAGACTAGCAGAAAATAGGGAGGAATGAAGAAGAAAAAATCCAAACGCGTTGAAGACCAATCCAATGTATTGTAACTATATAGATATATAGAGAATTTCTAGGGGACCAATTTCCCAACTGGGAAATTGAAAAAAAATCCAACATATATTTCATGTACATTTTATATATTATTATTTTTATTTGCATATAGATAGATAGATAGGCATCCTATAATAGAGAAGGAGAGATAATAAATCTGTTCTTTTCTTTCTCTTTTGAACAAATAAATTACATGTCAAACGCACGACCTACATTTTGGTAACGATGTTTAATACGATATCGCGTGTTACTACAGAGGAAGGCGCTGAGTGCCAAAATTTTATTGAATACAATACATATTATAGGTATTCATTCACCAGTGATGTGTGGATTTATGCTTTTTTTCAAATTTATCAGGCCTTATACAATTTTTAAGGCTTGAAATAATCGTGAATGTTACGATGGATTGGACATGTGGATTGTGGAACGAATGATCGAGGAAAAATGACAAAGAGGATAATATAGGTAGGTACTACCCACGTGGCTTGACCATGTGGATCAATTTTTTTTTTAACTTGGTATAACTCTGCCGTCTTGTCTAGGTCTTGTTTTTATATTGGCACGGAGAGGACAGCTTGCATGTTTTATATGCAGCTGGTCTGCTGGCTACCCCACTTGTGGGATATGCCGTGATGGTATAGTATAGTATAGTATAGTATAGTATAACTCTGCCGTTATTTTTCGGTTACATATTTTAAAGTTGTGTATGTTTTGTTGCTGAATTTATGATATATGAATAAGAATAACCCTATATCCTTCAAAACACGAGATCTGCTCAATTTTGAAGGAACAAATAAAAGAAATATCTTTCTATCTATTCCCCTACGCCGTATCCCAAGTGGGGTTGGCAGAGAGAACGAAACGCCAATTAGATCTGTCCTAACATATTTCTTTCGCTTCCTCCACAGTCATACAATTTCTCATGCACGCACGTCGGTTTCTTTTACTCAGAACACGGCCGTCCTTGAGAATTTGATCTACATGTTCAAGCCATGTAGTTGTCGGACGCCCGCGCTTCCTCACACCCCTCCTTTCAGCCAAGTTTATCCTCTTTGTCATTCTTTCCTCTTCCATTCGTTCCACATGACCAAACCATCTCAATTTATTTATAAAGTGTATATTTTTGTTGAATAAAATATATTTGAATTTGTCTGCAAGAATAGGTGTGAGGAAGCACGGGCGTCCTGAGAACCACGTGGCTTGATCACGTGGATCAAATTTTCACAGTTTTGATATTTTGTAAATAGCTACTACTACTAATACTACACCATCATGGCATATCCCACAAGTGGGGTAGCTAGCAGACCATCTGCATGTAATAAAAATGCAAGCCGTCTTCTGTGTGCCAACAAAAAATTAAGACATTCAGGATGGGTGGCAAACCTCATTACTGAATTGTAGATGTAAAATGTCTTTATTTTTTCGAATACATGCCCTTAACAGGACACTACAGGAGTTCGTTGTTAGCCTGGAGGTAGAGTCTTGGCCTCGTGAACAAGTGGTCCGTGGTTCGATACCAGGTGCCGGCAAACTCTCCTTTCACGACCCAAGCTTTAAGAAGCTTACTGTGAAAGGTGTAAAAGGTTATATTTGGGTTTATAACGAAACCCAGATATACTTATTTAAAAAAAATCGGTAACCTACGGAAGTGAGAGACCAATTCTTGTTGTTCTGCTGTGTGCTCCATGGCTCAAAAAAATGGGTGCCATGTCTCAAAAGCACACAAAAAAAGGTGAAAAACCTTTTTTTTAGTTTATTACTTGAAGCAACGAAAGAGGTTC
This sequence comes from Athripsodes cinereus, assembly GCA_947579605.1. Classification (NCBI taxonomy): domain Eukaryota; kingdom Metazoa; phylum Arthropoda; class Insecta; order Trichoptera; family Leptoceridae; genus Athripsodes; species Athripsodes cinereus. The sequence goes on from OX388326.1 coordinate 15,092,009, forward strand.
AGATCTTTAGTAAAATATGAGTAATTTATTTTATTGTATTCCCACAAACTGTAATTTTATCTTTGTTTTCGTTTTTATAAATAATATTTTTGTCTTTTACATAATTTCAGGAAATTATTCGAATTATGCTGAAAAATATGTATAAAAACAACATCTTTTATTTTTTCAATTGCCTCATGAAAATTGTTTTAATAACGCAATATAAAAATGACTTTGACATTAAAAAAGATTTTTTTTTTACTTAACCCAAAATTGTTATACGAGTAGACAGTAAAAATTTCTTTTTATTAATATTTTAAGCGAATGATGTTTTTTTTTTAATTTAGACATTTATCCGTTAAACGGTTATTATTTATTTAACCGGTGACTTATTCTAATCCCGTGGAGCACCCGGTAAAGAATTGGTCTCCCACTCTTCTCCATAAGTTTTCGAGTGTCCTGTAAAAGGCAGGTGTTCGAAAAAATAAGACATTTCACATCTTAAATTCAGCGATGAGGTTTGCCACCCATCCTGAATGTCTTGATTTTATATTGGCACGGAGAAGACAGCTTGCATGTTTTATATGCAGCTGGTCTGCTGGCTACCCCACTTGTGGGATGTGCCGTGATGGTGTAGTAGTAGTAGTAGTTATTCTGATTTTTCCCACTTCACATTTTTTAGCAGTAAATACTGCATACATTTTTTTTTACACAATGGAGCCTATTTTTGAGGAGTTTCCGGCAGTTTATAAGTTTCCCACTCTTTTCTGTAAGTTTTTGAGTGTTCTGTAAAAAGTAGCAGGTGTTCATATAATCTCACGTAGGTATAAGTAAGCTTACATCTAAGCTTCAACGAAAATACATGTCAATGATCCAGAACGTTTATTTTTGTTGTCACGGAAAGGATGACTTGCATGTTTGTTTCATGCAGTTAGTCAGCTGGTTGCTTCACTTGTGGAAAATACCATTATGCCATGGATAAAAAGTGAGCGAGTGGACACAGGTTTTAAACACAAATTAGGTCTGGAGAGAAAACAAATTCACACCTGTTTATTTCAGGAGTTGTAGATTCCTATTTATCCGAACATTCATACAACAATTGCCCTCACGAGCGGGCCATTGGGCAGGCCTGAAGGTTAAGTCTGTGAAAAATAGAGAAAACATATAAAAAAACTTTTTTTGTAATAACATATGCACTAAATACAGTGCACATTGGACGGGTTTAATGCACAAGCGTTCCACCTTGATGATGTTGACCACATCGGACTCTCTATACAATATATCACAGAGCTGTTTGTTGTATCGACGATGCCAGCCAAAATGATCTCTCACAGGACCGTAGATTGTTCTGAGGATCCTTCTCTCAAATGCTGCAATGGATCTCTTAATAGCTTTTGTTACCACTCAATTTTCAGAAGCATATATAAGCACAGGAATAGCTTTATTGGGGTTTTTTACAGTACAATTTTGGTATTCATTTGACTAGCCTAGACCTTAACTGTCTTGGAGACCACAGTATCAAAAATGGTTAGCAGTTGATATTCTCGTCCTGATTTCATCTTGTAAGCCGCTGAAAATATACATTGTTTAAATATGAAATTGGTCCATTAATAAAATCATTTCATTTTATGTAACCGCGATTAAATTTAAATTTTAACCTCAATAATTGAAATCAAACATTTCTATGCTCATTTACAAACCATAATGTTCGGAATCACTGGTTCAATCGGTTGAAAATTATTATAATTAAAATGAATTAATGTCTATGCACTATAAAATACTAAAATTCTATTCAAAGAAAATTAAAACTATCATAATCTCGCCTTGCAACACGTTTCTTTCGGAAGCACAGTGCAGAAACTAGTCTCCTCCATTCAAAACATCTCTGCGCCAATTGAGTCATCTCTTCCCACGACAATTTAGCGCTCTAATGTCGTTGTCGGAGGGACAATGTATTGTGAAAGAGGAACGTCCGGGCTGACGGAACCCTTGTGGGCGAAATAAAAGTGCTCTTTTAGGCTACACACATTGGGTTGCACCCTCCTTCACTCATTGATGTTACAGGAATGTCAGTTCATATGTCACCAATACTCTTCATGCAAATTCTATCTAAGGAAGGATTTAAGGATTGCCTGAAAGGCTTTCCCTGACAAAATCCTTCCTAAAATTAAGTAAAACCGTTTATGTCCACCAACTCTTTACTTTCTTCTTTTTCTTCTTATGGCCTTAAACCCGTACTTCCAGCTCACTCAACCATCGTACGGCTGCCTCCGAGGCGTCGTGTATTTCTCTCAGTCCCCCGTCAAAGGAATATAGGGGGCACTGCTCCACGATGTGGTCCATGCTCTGGGTTTCCCCGCATGGGCAGGTGGGTGAATCAGCCATCCTTTACTTTTAACAGTATAGACTTAAAATCTGCTTACTTATTTTCTACAGTTAGGGTTCTTTAGACTAACTATCACTAGACATTCTCAAAAATTTTCCAATCAAGACCATCGTCTTTCCTGCATTTCAGAGACTTCGAAAATATGCCGAGGGCGCTAGCGCACAGTATTATATATGATATGCTCACACCAACTAACATCCGAATTCGTTCCTAGACACTTATTTTCGAAAATTATTATCTTCACCTTTTGATCCTTGGTTAGGTACCAAGACTCAAAACCGTAATTAAATGACAAAATTTATTTTACTTACAATATTGTTTTTATATTTATTTAGTTATGGATTTTCAAAATATCCTGTTTCTCTACCTAATGGTGTGTTCACATTTGGCGAATATCGCCAGGCGAATTTTAAAATATAACGCCAGGCGAAAAAACAAAATTCGCCGTACGCCCATTGATCGTCACACAGTTCACCGATATAGAAACGATCTGTCAGATGCGCTTTGATTTTGAGTTTGTTCTCAAAATGGCGGACGTCGAGATGGAGATCGCGAAGTGTTTATTTTTGTCGAAAATGTTATAGTGGAGGTTAAAGGTGCATTTTAATTAAGGTAACAAAGGCCACAAACCAACAACAAAGATAATAGCTGTCACGAAGCGGGAAACATTTAAAAATTAATAGGTTAGAAAGTTTTTACGAACGCCGCGCACATCTACGCATGCGCAAATCGTTCAACCAGAGAAAAAGTTGGAAGGTGGTCAACTCGAGACGATATCGTTTTATCGTTTCGAGTTGACCAACATTACCCTTAATGTATTATCGTTTCAGACTAGCTGTCATTTTGTTCACTCGGTTCAAATGGCTGGCGATATTTAGGTGCCCTGGCGATATTCGCCAAAGTGAGAACACCACATGAGCCATTGCGAAATTTATCATGAGTAGGGAAACCAGTAGATTAAATACAAGTGAACGTGCAGGTCGTTATTCCATACCAATAAATAAAATGAAACGTTTATATTATCGATCGACGCACTTAGTACCTAAAATTTTATGTTAAATTAATAAAAATAAAACAATGTTGCAAAGTACCTTTACTTTATTGGTTTAGAGACGGTTTTCAGGAATTTCCGCTCATTTCTGCGAAAAAATATATATTTATAAGATAGAAATTCAGGCTAGATGGCGTACTTCATCGCTGAATTGAAGACGTCTTATGTCTATCCGAATTTCTTCAGAAAATAATTGTTAGCAGTAATTAAACGGTTAACCGCGTTTATTTTTTTGTAAGCGGTTAAATTGATATTCCTTTGTTTTGTTCTTCTTTTTACGTCACCATCGTAATATAATATTATTACAAATAATAATTATTATTTTATTCACCATCATCTTTCATCCGACTGGCAATTTCCTCCCGTCGGCCATTGACGGGACCGCGTCGTCATTAGGAAGAGGGAAACAGTACACAAACTGAACTGACCGTTTCTTTTACCTTCTTAATTAATAAATTAATTTATTCAAACCAGTGAAGATTTTCTCACAAATTTAGTGCCTGTGGACTAATTGTATATAAGTAAAAGTCCAAGTTGTCCTTTTCGTGCCAATTTTTAATTGAAACATTCAGAAAGGGTGGCATACCTTATTGCTTTACTGAATATCTTTTATGCATTTTTCAGAAAATTCGAAAACTACTACTACTACTAGTATTCCATTACGGCATATGCTACAAGTGGGGTAGCCAGCAAGCTGCATATAATAAACATGCAAACTGTCTTCTCCGTGCCAATATAAAATCAAGACATTCAAGATGGGTGGTAAACCTCATCGCTGAATTTTAGGTGTGAAATTTCTTTAATTTTTCGAACACCTACCTTTTACAGGACACTCGAAAACTTATTCAAAAGAGTGGGAGACAAATTCTTTACCGGGTGCTCCACTCAAAAACTACCAGAGTATTAATAAAAATTTGAATATTTTTTGAAAGCATAAAAGCTGAATAATAATTGATGAATTATACAGTGTCCTTGAGGTGCTTTGGCACGTAAAAAGCACGTAATATGTGAATGACTATATTATTATCGATGTTATAATATGTTAATTAGTGTGGTCTGCTGGTTACTCAACACGTAGAAATTGCATAGTAGCAGTGGTAGTTGAAGTAATGGCGTTATCATAGGAACAATGTTTTGTGAGAGAGGCATCCGGGCCGACGAAACCTTTTCAGACGGAAGAACATCAATGCTCTTTTTAGCCAATTATCTTTGGACATTCTCAGTACATGACCCAGCCGGGACCATCATCTCTCCTGTATCACGTTCACTCATCATCATCATCTCCATCGATCCCTCAATCCTGAAGATCGTGACCATCATGCCTCGTTCTATAGATCATCTGTCTTCATCGTAAGCGATTTTCCGTCACGTGCAAGACCCTAGTGAACTCTGTATGGCTTCCTTAATTCACATTCATAATAATAATGATAACTCTTTATTGATCAGAAAAAAATATATAATGAGCAATTGGCGAGCTTACCCAGCTAATTAATCACTGATTCTGGGTATGACTTTTGTCACTCCTCGACCCATCTGGTTTGGGGAAGTGTTTTTAAATGCCACAAACGCTTCACAGTTCAAGGTATTCGTGGATGTGTGGGTTTCAAGATGGGATCTGCTACGTCAGCCGGGTCCCCCGCCCACTGACGTGGTAGGGTCAGAGATGTCAACACTGGCATAGTGGTACTAGACTAAAGAGAGTTGAAATATAAATAAATTGTCACTAAATGGATAAATAGGAGTCCTTGGACTCCTGAAATATCCGACAAATAGTTATTTCAACATAATTCATCTCTATCATATAAAAAAACCAAGAGTTTTTTTCTCAGCCGTCAGTTAGTGGACTGTTGACTCTAAATGAAATTTCATTTCATCGCCAGATTATATCCGTAATTAAGAAAAACGGTAGTCAAAAAGTGATTAAACCTTTGAGCCTCATTTTAAATATCCAAATTAAGGATATCCTTTTTACTCTACCTACCTACACACTGTCTTTGTGATGTAATTTTAACAAATTTAATTTTTATCGCGTCAATTTTAAAGTAGCATAAAAGAACAAAAGAATATTATCATCATAACGCCATCTCTCTCTTCCATCATCTCTCTATCTCTCTCTTTCTATCTCTCTCTGAGGAGTATTAATTTATTACCATTAATGCTCCCGTTAAGCTGTATATTTTTTTGGCTCTCATCAAAAGGACTGACGTCCAAGAACTATACAACTTGACCACGTGCATCAAATTATTAATGTTATAGAAATCGAGTCGCATGTTTAAGAAACTACATGAAATAAGTATGCAAACATAGAATTATATGGCGTTTCATTCATCTGCTTACCCCACTTGAGATACGGCGAGAGAATATGGTATAATATAGCAATCTGTACGAGAAAAATTACAACTCTTTGGTCATATTGCACTAAGAGTTTTGCATCAAAAAGACAAAAAAAATATTGTGGCAGAAACCACGCAGGGTCTGAAATCTTGAGGGAAAATCGAAATGAGAAAGACGGACCAAGTAAATCCATCTTGATTCTTTTGATCTACTAAACAGTACCTACACTGTAGGTACTGAAAACAGAGGAGCATGATGCAGGGACGTAAAGAAATTTACGACAAAGAGCAAGAGAAATTTTTGTTTTTACACTACATGTGTATGCTAGGTCTGCTAATGTATAAATTATGCCACGTCTACTAGTATTTAATTCATACTTGGTTTTATAATGTAAAAATCATACTATACTATACTATACCCTCACGCCATGTCCCAGGAGGGGTAGGCAGAGAGAACGGAACGCCATATAGATCTATCCTTACATACTTCTTTTGCTTCCTCTACATTCATCCAGTTTCTCATACATGCACGCCGATTTCTCTTACTCAGCACGCGTCCGTCCTTAAGGATTTGGTCCACGTGATCGAGCCACGTGGTTCTTGGACTTCCGCGCTTCCTCACACCCCTTCTTTCAGATAAATACATCCTTTTATCTTGCATTATCTCAACATGTCCAAACCATCTCAACTTGTTAACACGCATTCTGTCCACAACACTCCTCTCACATCCGCTCATTCTCCTAATATCCTCATTCTTCACTCTATCTCGCAACGTTTTACCAACCATTCTTCTCAGTGAACGCATTTCCACACCATTTATTCCACTCTCATCCTTTTTCAACCACGTCCAAGTTTCGCTTGCATACATAAGTGTGGGTACCAGAATGGTATTGTGCACTAGCATTTTTGCCATGTTCAACACACTGCTATTGCTAACAATGGGTCAAAGTGCACCATTCACTCTACCACCGGCGACTTTTCTTCTTTCAATGTCCTTATCAAATCTTCCATCCCTCGCAAACAGACTTCCCAAATAGATATACTCATTCACTTGCTCTAAACATTCATCGTCAACCTTTATTTCACAGATCGTTCTTTCACTCTCTCTCTCAAACACCATTACTTTTGTCTTCGCGACATTCATTTTTAACCCATTTGCACTACAGCTATCATACACACACGAAACAATATCTTGTAAATCACTTTCATTCTCAGCCATTAAGACTGTCAAAAAATCATACTAGGTCTACTAATATGAAATTCATATTAGGTTTTCTAATCTAAAATTCTCACATGTAAAAAATATACATAGTCTATGTATTGATGTAAATAACATTCATTTTAAGTCCACTTATGTAGAAATCATACTAGGTCTATTAATTTTAAATTCATGCCTTGTCCCTTTACCTTGTCACCGCAGATATGGAACATAGAATGGAAATAGTTTGCTATGATATTGTTTTATTGTATATAATAGAAATAGAGTATGAATAATCAAGCATCATTGTAGAGTTATTTATTAATCATTTGCATATTTGAATCATGTTTTATATTTTTAAGATATACCTATTAATTTAGCGTAGAAATAGTTTTCTATGTTGACAAGTCAACTTATATGACTTAACAGGACCATGTTTTTTATGCCTATAATTGATACTAATAAATAAAAAAAAAAATTGCCAGGTTTTATAATGTAAAATTCTTACTGGATCGATTGATGTAAAAATCATTTAAGGTTTATTAATCTGTAAATCATACATCTTAGTCTACAAATGTTAAATTCATACTAGGTCAATTTATGAAGAAATCGTTTTTGGTTCATAAATGTAGAAATCTTACTCGGTTTACTAATGTTAAATTCATGCAAGGTTAAATAATGTAAAATTCTTAAAAGATCAATAATTAATGTATCATGCTAGGTTTATGAATGTAAAAACGATTCTTTGTCTACTGCGTTGTTCTTTTTCATTAGTACCAATAATAATTTAATAAAAAATCCGAAACGTAAAGAACTGAAATTTCATGATATTATTATTTAGAATTTTAAATCGAGCTATTATTTTTCAGGCGGACTTTATGTAGATTGTTTTCCTGAACTCGTGAAAATGAACGTTATAATATATCGGCTGACGGAAACTTTTCGTTAGTTACAACGGTAAAGTAATAAATAATACCTAACGTTATTTTCACAAAAAAAAATAAACAATATATTATAAAATCAAGCAATTAAAAATAAACTTTTGTATTAGTGGGTACTCAACGTGGTGTCAATTAGAGTGGGAAAAATTTGATGCTTTCATCGAAATTGGATTGAGATGAAGTTAAATTTATCAACTGACGATTCTTGCAAGAATTTTACTAAAAATTTATTAATAAAACAAGATATATAGTTCTGTACTTGAGAGCCATTTAGTCTTAAGCACTAAAATGTCATTATCAAATCGAAAAAATCTCAACATTTTACTAGTAATAAGCTGTATGTAGTATACACAGCTTAATACATAGACCTATAGTATAGACCCTAAGCATTTTTGTACTTAAGACTCACGACTGATGTGTTATTTTCGCTTTTTTCGTTACTTTGGCATTTTTGTCAAAAATGCCCTGAAGTCGTAATGGCTCTCAGGTACAGACTTATTTCACTATAGCTTTCACACCTTATCAATTTTCTAGCTGAATTTCAAGAGCTTCCGCTCTCATCGTCAGTAGTGTATACTTTACTTTTGCCTGACGATGAGGGCGGAAGCTTTTGAATGTCGGCTCGAAAATCAATAAAGTCAACAGTGGAATAACTGTTTTATTAATTACAATAATATAAAAAAATGGAATGAGATAAATAAAAAGATGAATTTTTATTTTCTGCTATAATTTATAAAATAATAAAACCGGTTCAATTTTGATTTTTTTTTACGATTAATTATTGTTAATTCATTACATGTAAATTTAACACATGACATTACTAAGAAAGGTTAAAAAAAACAGCATCACCTTATCTGGATTTAACCCGTTACATGAGTTAAATGTACAAAAATCTGTTAAAAATTTAGAAAAAGAATAAAGCTTTGGGTTAGGTGGAAGAACTTGCGCTATTGTAATAAGCTCGTCTTCTGTATTTTGATTGAATTCCCTCTTCTCTTTAGGCCAAATTTAGAGTTCCCCTTACTTTGTCGTTTACTTTTGTAAAAGGTATACGATTTTTTATTTAATTTTAAAATTTACCTGATTTTGTTACTCGATACTTGGATATTGTCGATGAAATACGTCAATTGACGGGAAAATTCGTTTACATACTTTTTTGTTTCGTTCGATGAATTGAAACAATGTATCGCCATCCCCATATTACAATAATGGAGATATTTTTTTTGAAATACACTACGAGAAACTTTTTTGACATGGGTAAACTGAAATTTTTTAAACAGTTTATTATTATCATGTACAAACAATACACAACAACGATTAACTGCGTACTTTAATGTTTAGATTAATCACAAATCCAAAATTGTTCAAAAAGCTATTAATATTTTTTTATGTTTCACATTGTCCCCAGAAAATCATGTAATATCTCCTACGCATTACTGAAGTTTTTGAGAGTTTTAGGACTGGTCATCTACGTCAAGTTAAAAAAATTGGACATTCAAGAATGGTGGCAAACGTAATCACTGTTGAATTGATGATGCTGCATATTATCTTATATTTGAAGGCTTTCATCGAATAAGGGGTAATGTTATAAAAAATATCGTGTAACATTCCCCCTTATTCTATGACAACCTTCATTTGATGTTTTATAAATAGACTTGTCTTTTTTAGAGCACTTGAAAACATTATTTTATCATTAATTCAAAATAAAAGAAACTTTGTACTTTCCATTAGAATAACATTAGAGTTCATCGGTAGCCTGGAGGTAAAGTCTCGGCCTTAAGAACAAGGGGTCCGTGGTTCGATCCCAGGTGCCGGCAAACTCCCCTTTCACGGCACAAGCTTTTAGCTTAGTGTGAAAGGTGTATAAGGCTGTATTTGGGTTTATAACAAACCCAGATATATCTTTTTATATATCGCACATTGAAAACAAAAGTGTCATTATACAAAAAACATGATTTTTCAGTATGGGCGTTTAAAGTTTTTGGTGTAGTTCTATAGTTGATATCTCAATGAAAAAAATAAATTAAATCACTGAAGTTAGTTTCACATCAAAATATGATTATCGTACTTTTACTACTGATGAAATGAAGACAAACAAAGTTATTTATATATTTAAAAAAACTAATTTAAAAAAAAGTTCAATATAATGCCATTTTTGTTTTTCACACATCTACTCGTTTTTTGAATAATGTCCCTAAAATTAACATTAATATCAGGTAATGATATTAGGTGAGAGAAGGTAAAAAAGAAAGAGAAATAAAACATGCTTATTTCATAACAAACAATATTATTTTTATTTATCAGAAACTCTAAAACAAGAAGTGCTTTTTTTTCAATAATAATAAATTATAATAAAAATAATAAGTAAGCTCAAAAAATATAATAATAACTTAACTTATAATTGTATGAGACCAAAAATATAATAATAAGTAAGCTTATAATTGTATGAGATCAAAAAATATAATAAAAACTAAACTTATAACTGTATAAGATAAAAAAAATACCATCTTAACTACTACTACTATACCATCACCACTAATAAAGGGGTTACCAGCAAATTTTGTGTGCATAAAAATACACACAAGAAATTCTTTGCGCTAGAATGTACGAAATAAAATTTCAGAATGGGTGGCGAGTCTCATTGCTGTGTAAGATATAAAATGTCTTGTGGGAGTTCAGCGAACACCTGGCTTTTTACAGGATACCTACTTGTAAAAAAAAAAAAAAAAAAGAGTGGGAGATATACTACAACCCGGGTGCTCCACGGGGAATCTTAGTTATCTTAACATCTAAACTAAGTAATTACATAAATACCTTAAATTAACCATAAACATTAGAAAATACTTATAAAAATTAGAGTTATAGTAACTAGGTATCAACCCAGCATCAAGGAGGCTCCTGACATCGTTTTTCTTCCTTTCGGATAGATCCAATTTCCGCTGGTACAACTGTTTGAGTTCTTTTGTACGGTTGTTTCTCGTATTTCGAGCATTCAGATCCAGTTCTTTGAAATCATCGAAGTATGATATTTTATATTCTATTTTCACCTCATTCTCTTCATTTGTCGAAATTTTAATAACTTTTATATCCGACATTTTTACAACTTCTCCGTTAATACTTTTATTTAGTCTGGGAACCGGCAGTTGTTTAATGTCTATAAAATCGCTGTATCCCATTTCATTCACAGTAAATGGTGTTCCACGTTTTTTGGCTCTTCGGATTGCTGAAACGTATTGCGATGGTAGGTATATGGGTCCAGATTGGAAAGAAGACGAACTTGAAGATGAACTCGAAGACGAAGAACGAGATGAACTCGAAGACGAAGAACGAGATAAACTCGAGATAGATCGACGGCATTTCTTCAAAGGTGTGTATGGTTTGTCATCGTCTGATACTGGAGAAAAGTCTCCATCATTACTATCGAAGACGTTTTCTTTGTTTTCTGAGCTCCTGTTGTTTTCTGAATTTTCTATGTTTTCTGAATCTTCTTTGTTTTCTGAACTTACTTTGTTTTCTGAACTTTCTTTGATTTCTGAATTTGTATTTTGATTGTTTTGGTGCTTAAGGAGTGCCAGTTCTAATATCATTTTAGTTCTACTCCTTAATGGATCCATGATGATATCCTTAAAAAAAGTTGCAAAAAATATTAGTTTTATCACACTGACAGTCCCAATAATTATTAGTGAAATACTAAATTCCGAAAGTAAATAATTAAATTAAAATATAGGTAAATAAACACTATGCAAAAACAATAGATAAGGTAGCACAAAACCACAAAACAACCTAGCACAAAAATGGCATTAAAAAAAATTGGTAATATTTTGCATTTAAAATAGCGATACTAAACAAAATATAACATTTATCTGATGAAATAAGGGAACGGCGATTCAAATATAATTATTATAAAATTGACACTAAACACAACATGCCACTTTTTAAATAAAATAAAACATCGTGATTCTAACATTTTTATTACAAAACTGGCACTAAACAAATATTGACATTCTTTGATTCATTCATAATACATTATTTATACAAAGTAATATATAAAAATGACACTATACTTAAAATGCCATTTATGCATTTCGTCTTTCTTCAAATTAATAATGTTAAATAAATCTTAAAACGTTACTTAAACAAAAATGACACTTTTCTACTCACCACGATGTGCAACCAATGCGGCCGTTTGACTCGAACTGGAATAGTGTCACTTTATTAATTAGCAACTTGACGCTTATACAAAAAGTACAAACCGACACTAGTGATCTCTAGGGAAAACTAAACAAGCTATTTGAATAGGTGTTTTTGCATTGGGTGCGTTTTAATTTGAGCATTTTAGAGATCGTTCAAACTCAAAATTGACATTTTTTGTATACTGCCACTTTTGTTTTCAATGTGCGATATATAGAAAAAAAAAACTTTATTCAGTCAAAACGTTTTCGGAACTACTTGTTCCATCATCGGTAACAATACTAAACATAAATTATTTTCAAGGACAGTCAATGTTGGGGTGAAGGTGAAGGAGTGGTGGGCGGGGGCAGGGGTGGAGTATTAAGAAGCATAGACAAGAGTGGAGATGGTATGGGTGAGATTTGGATATTTATAATGTTTTCATTTTTTATGCAGCAATTATTTATTTCTAATGATTAATCTATCTTAAGCAAAATCAATAATTTTAGATTGCCTACTCAGACTAAATCTAGCTTTCCATTTTATCTCCACAAAATCAAGACCATTGCAGGCTCTGGAAATCCAATATATAGGTAGAATGTGTGACATTTATAAGAATAACTTTATTTATTGATTATTTAGAAGATTTTTGTTTTTCTTTATAAGGGTAAGAAAAATGTTATGAAAAACTGAAAGTGAAAAAAAAAAAAAAAAAAAAAAAAAAAAAAAAAAAAAAAAAAAAAAAAAAAAAAAAAAAACTGCGAGATTGGCTCAAGAGCGGAAGATACTAAGCTTTGATAACAAGTGTCTTAGAAGGATTTTGGATGTCAAATGGTATGAACATGTTACAAATGATGCTGTGCGCCGGCGCACCCAGCAGAGACCTGTAATCTCCGTAATACAGGAGAGACGATGGTCCTGGCTGGGACATGTTTTGAGAATGTCCAATGATAGTTGGCGAAAAAGAGCACTGTTCTTCCGTCCGCAAGGGTTCCGTCGGCCCGGGCGTCCCTCTTTCACAATACACCGTTCCTATGACAACGATATCAAAGCGCAGGGAACGTCGTGGAAAGAGGTGACGCAATTGGCGCAGAGACGCTCTGAATGGAGAAGGCTGGTATCTGCCCTGTGCTCCCGAGAGGAGCGTTGAGGGCGATGATGATGATGATTTGCGAGATGTCTGTATGAGACTAAATGCTTGTATTTATTGATGACGTGTGTATGATTTGGATGTTTGGTTGATTGTGTGAATTTTTGCTTATTTAACTGATCGCAATATAATATCGAATATCTGTTTCGCACCATAGAACAAATAAATAAATTAATAAAATAAAAACATTTCTGTTTTTTTTTTCAGGTAAACTTCAAGAGATTTGGAGGATAGAAAGATCACGATCTTCTGAAAGACAAAGGTAAAAAGAAAAACTTTTTGTTTAATTCGGAAAGTATAATATTACCAAAATAATTTTTGCATACTAATTACTAAATTAAAATTATTCTTTTTTGAGAACCTCAACACAATAAAATACATACCTGTTAGCCTATTAAGAGTTCTTATTTGTATACGATTTAGGTTTTACAGTTTCTAGCGAAGGAAACGTCTTTAGGAACTAAATACGAGGAACAAAATGTATGGTCACCCGACTATTGTTGATTGAGTACTAATGTACCTATGTTTTTATTTATTTATTTATTTATTTCAAGCAAACAAACAGTTAAACAACAAACATTACAAGGTATGAGTTACATAATAAATAAACCAAAACAGTTTGCAGTAATATTACAAATTTTCGTTGACACATTATATATACACACACACATACATATAAACATTTTTTTAAATGTAAATAATGTTATTCCACACATTATACATATACACACACATACATATACACATTTTTTAAATGTAAATAATGTTATTACTTAATTAAAGTGTGTGTATGCTTATTTATGCTTAGTTTATGTGTGCTTATCTTTTGTTATTATTCATTGGTTTTATTTTTTTCTTATTGAATATGGATTTTTTTCTTGTTCATATTTTATTTATTTATTAAAATATTTATAGGATCAAAGAGTCGATTCCTGAATATGTTAACAAAACGTACATTCAATATTACATATATTGTAGACCAGCAAAGATCCTAAATTTACCAGATATGTTAAAGTCATAAAAAACATTGATTTAAATATATTTTTTTAATAAAAAAACACAAAATTCATTCAAAATTAATTCAGAGATGTTTAAGTCTTAAAAAAAAAACATCGAAATTAAATAGATTATTATCAAAACGTTACAAAATTTAGTACTGAATAACTCAAGTACAGTTAGTAAAAAGGCGTAAGCTGTTTATTTGATGAAAGTAAATGAATATGGAATGTCTCAAACATTATTGATGGGTAGTGCTTTTGACTAGTTAATTATTTGACTGTTTTAAGATTATAAAAATCTCTTTAATACTTAGTAACGTTCAAATTAGTATTTGGAGTACTCTGAACCCAGTTTTTCCCTCTTCTGGGGTTCACAGATTTCATCAGTTCTTACATACTCCTTTCGCTTTCTCCTCTTTGATCCTTGTGAGCACTTTTTTGATTCCTTGGTATCTGCACTTTTAACATGCTTCTCAAAAAATATCACTTACTTGTTGGTAAGTAATATTGCAATTGAATGATTCAAAATAAAAAAATAAATAAAATATAATAAATATACTTCACGATAGATGTCACATAGATGATGACATCTATTCGCTCCACATGTCCAAAATAATGAACAAAATTCAACTTTATTAACCCTTTCACAGTTCACTGAGTCGAGAAAAGAAAACACAAAAATATTTCCTAATTTCACATAAGTAAATAAAAAATACCTTTTCTCCTTTTCACAAATCTTTTAATTCTCCAACACGTCGCATATAAATTTTCTCACCTGTCACCAGTCTGTTCAGAGAGTATATCATAGTTGTTCTTTTGGGGGTACACCCACCTCATGCCCCAACCCGTAATATCCAAAATGACAGCTGAGAAAATAAATCGACTAAAAATGGCAACAATAATAGTCACGTGCGATCTCAAAGGGTTAAATCATGATGTTGTAATAATAAGAATATATTGTTCTGGGATTGTAGGGTGAAAAGGTACAAGTCAAATTATCACAACAATGATTCGTCCATCTACCCTCCTTTCTGGAGGAAGGAGCAGAAACTTACCTCCTCTGTTCATTGCATCTTTGTGCCAATCGAGTCACCTCTTCCCATGAAAATCCTAGCGCTCTGATTTCGTTATCATTTGAACTGTGTTTTGTAAAAAATAGGAATCTCTGAGTTGTTGGATCTCATGTGTACAAAAGTTTGTTGTAAATACCTAAAATTCTGTTATAAATAATATGCTAGTCAACTTCTCGGCACCAATAGAAGTGAAACCGATTCTCATATAAAAAAACGCTATTTTAAATAAAAAAAAAAAAAATTAAAAAATCAATATTATACATTTATCTCTTGGGAAAATAATCAAGTCTATTAAAATATATTCAATAATCATACAATTAAGAAAACAACATTCAACGGTAAACTCCCCTTTCACGACACAAGCTTTTAGCTTACTGTGAAAGGTGTATAAGGTTCTATTTGGGTTTATAACAAACCCAGATATATCTTTAATTGTAAAAAAATCTACAATTTGGTATGCCATCTGTTTTAAGATTTTATATTGTGTAAGCACAGAGAAGGCACATGAATGTCCACAATTTTTCTGATGTAATAAGGAAAAATAGTTTTCTCTAAAAGTCGAATGAACTTAAGGTATAAAAAGTGTGTGACTTATTTCATTGTCCCCACAAACCAGGTGGTATACATTATGAGGTGATGTAAGTAAGTGTAATATATCACTTGTGGGGATTAAGAGAGTAACGGATGCCGTCAAATAACAATTCTCCTATTATTTTTTATAATAAACGTTACAGACTCACTTTTCGAACAAAAATGCATCGATTTGCGCCAACTTATTTTCCGTCGATAACAATTAGTTTTCGTAATACGTACAACTTGTTATTCGCATGAAATACATTTTATTTCTCGATACCATGAATATGATTTCTATCCTGTTGAAGTTTGTACAAAAAATTTCAAAAATAAAAATAATATTTAAAGTTTTTGCATTTAATTGGATTTTTACACCTGCGTGAGTGAAGATATTTAAAATATTACTCAACAGATACCTCATCCGCACAACCAACAGACTGTGCAAATTCCCTTTAGTATGAAACAGGAAAGGTGTCCCGATGCTTCCGAATCGGCTTAGGCTGGTTCAGTTGCACTTTACCCATGGTACGTTTATCAATTCTTGATTCAAACCATTATGTTCGACATCTATTAAGCATACATATCAACTAACAGCAACCATATTTATGATTGTGTTCGAGGCTGTTAACAATCTATCGTTGATTGTCAATTTGAAACTCTAGATGGCGCCAGTGAACGATTCTGTTCTCCACTTTAAAGCGTTGCTTTGACCAGTTGTTTCATAAATGTTAAACAAGATTTTCGTATGTTACTGGATTTTTCAGACTAGCGCAGGTGAAGATATTAAGAATATTACTCAACAAACCTAAAATAAAATAAAATTTATTGTTTAATAAATATGGTACATAAAAACCGGTTTATTGCATTTAGGCAATTTATTACAACCAACCAGTTGTATAGGTAAAACAACGCACGGATTGTGCAAATGAGGTGAAGAAAATGCATGATTATCTAATTAAATCGGCGCAAAACGGACATACGGAATCATGTAAGGGATGAATATATTACGTGTCCTTTTTTGATTGAGGACTTTTTTGCCTTGTGAGTGAACACACGATTTGGTTTCTATAAAAATAAAATGATCTTTCTGTAAATAGAATCATTGAATGTGACACGGGTCTGTCTCCATAAAGAAAAACTGAATAAAGAGAAGAAGCCACTTATTTATAGTCCGTAAATTACCTATATAGCATTCAAAAGATTTTTTTAGAGTATTCTTCGTACGTACGTGAATCTGAAGTCTCTTGCTTAATTATTTGTTTTCTAAGGATTCATTCAATCTTTTTATTATGGCCCCTTTATAGGAATCAAATCATCTTATAACGCATCTTCACTTTAATTTTACACTGCAATTTATTATTTCTTACAAATAACAAATGGTTAAGTATTATTGTCAAAAACTTTGATTAGAATGGATTTCTATATCGATGGCATAGTAGTAAGTGCCGCTGAGGTGATTTTACAGGGGAGCATTTTGAAAGTTTAACTACTGCTTTGTTTATGAATTTGAAGACTTGATTAATACATTATCATAATCACTGATTTATTATTTAAAATTTACTATATGCGTGCACAATAATCTTGGAAAAATATACATTTTTTGTGTAGGTACCCATCTTCCTATCTCGATTTCACCAAACATTCAACTTACCACATCTGTGCTCTATACCATCGATATTTTCATTTATTGTAATTTAACACTCTTTTTTTTACCAATAAAATACTTTAAATACTAATCAGGTACCTATGTTAATTGCACCAATTTTAGTTTAAAAAAAATCCCCTTTCACGGCACAAGCTTTTAGCTTAGTGTGAAAGGTGTATAAGGTTGTATTTGGGTTTATAACAAACCCAGATATATCTAAAAAAAATATTGATCCCCAAAAAAAATCCCCTTTCACGGCACAAACTTTTAGCTTAGTGTGAAAGGTGTATAAGGTTATATTTGGGTTTATAACAAACCCAGATATAACTTTTTAAAAAAAAAAAAAACTTTTGTTTATGTGAGTGAAAAGTAAAAACAAAAAAAGTAAAAAAAAAAACTAGAAGAGCGCCATTTCCTCAAACTGCCCAAATATCTATAATTATGTCGTTGTTAATAAATTCTTAAAAAATATTATTGAAGCCTTCGTCTAGGAGTGGATGAGAGTGGAATGAGAAGAAGAAGAATTATTTTCTTCTTTCTTTAGATTGACTTTAAATTGTGTAAAATATTTATTGGAAATTTTTGAATAAACAACTTGAAAGGCAAAGCAAATTTTTTTTATTTATTTATTTATTCTTTACTGTACATTGATAACAAGCAAATTCACACAAAAATACATTTCAAACAAAGACAATCATACAATCAATATACAGAGGGCGAGTTTATTGCAGAGGCGCGATTTCTTCCAACTAACCCAATTTCATAAAACTTTCACATAAAAAAAATCTTAAAGAAAGGAAAGAGGAGGTAAAAAGGAGAAGAATATGTAGGAAAAGGGACTAGGATACAGAAGCCATATTTTGTGTGATAAAATGGTCCTTGACCGCCCGCTTGAAAGCTTGAAGAGTGCGGAGCAACCTTATCCTGGAAGGCAAACTATTAAAATAATTAAACAAATATTAAATTAAATAATACACTTATCACATTTACAGAGTTCAAGGACTATAATTATAAAGAAAAACTCCGGGTCGAGAATTGTTTTAGAGTCCTTGCGACTCACAGGTAAAAGCTATGTCTCCGTATCATACTGTTTGTCAATACCATATTGTACTGGTTGTAGTGCTACACGATTTGTTTATCGTCGAAAAACTAGTTTTAATACTGAATTATTGATTATATCTTGATTGAGAAAAGGCAGTAATGGAAAAAGTATTTTTAGTGGTTTAGAAGCGTCAGGCTTTTATTTGATTGCCACTCAATATTCTTAATGTACCAAAGCTCTCAAGCACAAAAAGGGTAGATGAGATTTTGATGGGTGAATAAATGTTAATCCTTTGTGTTGTAGTTGTAGTATAGTTTGCTCTATGTTTTATTAACACGAAATCGTTAGCTTTGCATCGTTAATTTCAGAACTCAAAGCTCCCAATACGAGACCGGTAACGGGATAACTTTTTTCAGCGGATTCAAAACCAGCAACGAGTAAGCAAAAATATTGAATACTAAAAGTATAAGTTTGTAGCGGAGCTACATTTCTATGGTCCCGGGTGTGCATCGACCTTAAGATAATGATAAGCGAAATCCGCGAGTCGCTATTCGTTGATTAGATAATTGTTACATTATCAGATAGGGCTCGTGGGTTGGAGGTCGGTGAACACCCGAGCCTCGACACTCTTTCGCCTGCTACTGGACGATCTACATCACGCCAACCTCGCGCTTCGTGTTGCTTGCATATTCAACCCACACGTGAGTTAAAATCACATAATTAGTGTAAAATCAAATATATTTAACCAACTCTTTAAGAATTAATAATTGTTTATAGCAGCTTAACAAAATTTCACAAACTTTGTTTACATAATTCTAACTTTAAAGCGATAAATATCTGTATTAAATATAACTTATTATTTTATATCACCATTCATATTAACCTGCGATAATGGTGACCCGACGTGATTTTGTAAAGTAGAATCATTTGTTCTAATTTTTGTATTAAATAGAGAATTTCAATCATTTTTATATTGTTAAAATACAACACGTAAAATCTTTTTAAATTGGTGTGTGAAAATTAGTATTGTTCCGATGGGTTGGTAGGCAAGCAAGCACCGCCGCGAATTCGTAGTATCTTGAAATAATAGTAAGTCGGAATAGAGTCAATATACATAATCATCCGTAAAATAGTACATACATAATATTATAAGCATAATAATTTCTTTCTACAGCGGTGAGTTTCAAAATTCGGTAATACCAACTTAGAAGTATTTAACAGTAGTACGCGCAATCGACCTAAGGTGGCGTGACGTTCGCCAGTGGTAGGCGAGACAGTCAAGGCCTCTGGCAACACTCGTATTAGCTGTTTTGGTATTTATCTCTGGTGGTTTGACATTTCATTTTGACGTTTTCACTTTGTTGACGATAACCGTGACTTGTCTCTCAATTATTTAAGTGGTCTCTCAATTGTTGTATTGTAGATATAGTTTATATTGTATTAATTGCTTAATAATGAAGAACAACACTGAGTTCTGTGAAGAGAGCGGACCGAGTACTGTCAACGAATCAACAACCAAGCATGATGACTCACAGATTTCATATGTCAGAGTGAAAGTACCACCTTTCTGGAAAGACAGGTGCGCATCATGGTTGACGCATCTGGAGGCTCAGTTTGCGTTAGCCAACATCACAACTGATTCCACACAATATTATACAGTTGTTAGCCATTTGGATTGTGAGACACTGGACGCAGTAAGTGATGTCGTGACTAACCCACCTACAACATATAAATATCTCACTTTAAAAAGTGCATTACTAAAAAGATTTACGTTGTCAGATCACACGCGCATTACAAAGTTATTACAGGAAGTGCATTTGGGGGACAGAACACCTAGTCTTTTGCTGCGGCAGATGAAAGAGCTGGCCGGTCAAAAGTTGGGCAGCTCAGACATAGTGAAGACATTGTGGATGCAGCGACTGCCGAGCAGTGTGCAGGCAGTGTTGTCGGCCTGTGCAGGACAGACCCTAGAGCAGTTAGCCGAGACGGCTGACCGAGTAATGGAAGTATACACCCCGCAATCAGTAATGGCAGTGGACAATCGGCGAGCAGTGTCAAACGTGAGTGACCCTGGACAGACAGTTCTTATGGAGAAGTTGATAGATAAGATCAACCTCCTGGAGAAAGAGGTACGTACATTGAGATTTAGATCTAGGTCAAGGTCCAGAGGAAGACGATATAGTAGTCGATCCGCCGAGAGGAGTAATCCGGATATCTGCTGGTATCATCATACGTTTGGCAGTAGATCAACCAAGTGTAGAGAGCCTTGCAAGTACACACCGGAAAACTAGAACGCTCCGTCTTGAAGCAGCGGAGATAGAGCGTCACACTGGCAAAAGGCTGCACATATTCGACAGGTATAATCGGCTTAATTTTCTCATCGATTCAGGTGCTGAAGTATCAGTACTTCCTGTGCTTAAGAATAAAGTAAAATGTCAGAACTTTATCAATACTACTTCTATATTTGCCGCAAATGGTAGCGTAATTCAAACTTATGGTACAACTACAATAGAAGTTAATTTAGGTTTAAGAAGAAACTTTACATGGACTTTTATTATTGCCCAAGTAGATAAGCCTATAATAGGCGCAGATTTTCTTATAAATTATAATTTGATTGTGGATTTAAAAAATCAACAATTGATTGATTCAGTTACAGGATTGACATCCAAAGGCCACATTTATTATAATCCCGCCGTATGTATTTCCACGATAATTCAAGAAAATGAATACACTAAATGTCTTGAACGTTACAGGGAAATTACAATGCCAATATCCAGTGGAGAACCAGTCAAACATAGTGTGACCCACCACATACAGACTCGAGGTCCACCTATTAAGTGTAAGGCGAGACGACTCCACCCTGAACAATACGAGGCAGCCAAGAAGGAATTCAAAATCATGACAGAACAAGGTATATGTCGTCCATCGAAAGGTAGTTGGGCCAGTCCTTTACACATGGTGCGCAAACCTGATGGAGGCTGGAGAGCCTGTGGAGATTATAGGAGATTAAACGCCATGACTAAGGTAGATTGTTATCCTATAAACCAATTAATAGATTATAGCCATAAACTCGCTGAGTCTCATATATTCTCTACTATAGATTTGGTGCGAGCATATAACCAAATTCCAATAGAGGAAATAGACATCGAGAAAACTGCCATTATCACCCCGATGGGTTTGTTTGAGTTTCCGAAGATGAATTTTGGTTTGGCGTCGGCAGCCCAGACGTTCCAGAGATTCATGAATGAGGTATTACAAGATCTGCCTTTCACTTTTTCATACATTGATGACATTTTAGTAGCATCGAAAGATCAAAAAGAACATATAGAACACTTGAATTTATTATTCGCTAAACTGAAAGAGTATGGTTTGAAAATAAATGTCAAGAAGTGTGTTTTTGGTAAAGAGGAAGTCAAATTTCTTGGACATATTGTCAGCCACGATGGAATAAAACCTCTTCCAGAGAAGGTTCAAGTCATTACTGACTACCCGTTACCCGACACAGTAAAAAAACTACGTAGATTCTTAGGGATGGTAAATTATTACCGTCGTTTTATTCCCAATGCTGCGGGGATACAGCAGCCATTATATTTAATTACTTTATGTTCTAAGAAAGATGATAATAAAATGATCCAATGGAGTGAGGAAGCTACTAGAGCTTTTGAAGAAATCAAAGAAAAATTAGTTCAGGTAACATTACTGACACATCATCGTAGTGATGGTTTGTTATCACTAAGAGTAGATGCAAGTGATACAGCATTAGGAGGAGTATTACAACAAAAGGTTGAGTCAATATCTGAGGATGAACGACCCCTTGCATTCTTTTCTAGAAAACTCTCGAAAGCACAGAGAAATTACTCTACATATGACAAAGAGTTGACAGCAATCTACGAAGGAGTGAAACATTTCAGAGAGCATATAGAAGGTAGACCTCTTATTATTTATACAGATCATAAACCTTTAATCTTTGCTTTCAGTAAGAAAACGGATACAGCTTCTACGAGGCAGAGGAGACAACTGGATTATATAGGACAATACACAACAGATATCAGACATACAAAAGGCGAGTTGAATGTTGTAGCCGATGCATTATCTCGTGTGGATATGATTTATACCACACCTGAGATTGATTACAACCAGGTAGCGAAGTCACAGCAACAAGATTCTGAGTTAAGTATTTTGAAAGATAAATCTTCTTTGAAATTAATGTTAGTACCTTACGGAGATAACAAGAACATGGTGATGTGTGATTTGTCCACAGGCAAGTGGAGACCATACATGCCAAGAGAGTGGCGTAGAAAAGCCATAGAGTCGGTACATAACATCAGTCATCCTGGACGTAAAAGCACATATAAGATGGTTAAACAAAGATTTGTATGGCCAGGTATGGAAAGGGACGTAGTTAACTTCGTAAAAGAGTGTCTTAATTGTCAGAAAACAAAGATTAACAGACATACACACAGCGCCATACAGACAATACCTATCCCTTCAGAACGTTTTTCACACATTCACAGCGACATTTGTGGACCATTTCCAGAGAGTCAAGGGTACAAGTATATTTTAACTTTAATCGACCGATATACAAGATGGACTGAATATGTTAAGTTGAGAGACATCACGACGGAATCAGTCGTACGAGCAATAATGTCAAATTGGATATCGCGTTTTGGTTGTCCTAAAACCATCACAACAGACAGAGGAAGACAATATACCTCTCATACTTTCGAAAAGTTCGTTAAGAATATGGGCATTAAGCATATAAAGACCACTAGTTATCACCCACAGGGAAACGGCATGATGGAGAGACATCACAGGATCCTTAAAGCAGCCATTAAGGCTGTTGATGGGATAAATTGGGCC
The DNA here is from genome assembly GCA_947579605.1 of Athripsodes cinereus. Lineage (NCBI taxonomy): Eukaryota > Metazoa > Arthropoda > Insecta > Trichoptera > Leptoceridae > Athripsodes > Athripsodes cinereus. The sequence goes on from OX388326.1 coordinate 15,115,408, forward strand.
GATGCCTTGTCGTATGTCAGTCTTGGATTAAGAGCCAGTGTGCGCGAAGAGTTGAAAGCCTCGCCAGCAGAACTAGTATATGGAACCACCCTACGATTACCTCAAGATTTCTTCCAGGACTCGAAGAAGACCGATACAGAAGGACTACTTGGACAACTACACACGGCATTTAAAAACATAAAGCTTGTTCCAGTAAAGGTAAAAAGAAAAGAAAGCGTTTTTGTACAAAAACAGTTGGAAGAATGTGACTATGTGTTCTTGCGAGTAGATGGATACAAGACCCCATTCCAATGTCCATATGAAGGTCCTTTCAAAGTAGTAAAACGAAATAATCAGTGTTATAAGATCCAGATTAATGGCAGGACAGAGTCTGTTCATATAGACCGTCTGAAGCCTGCATTCTTAAGTGTTACAGATACTATCGACCCTCAGGAGAACATGAGCTCAACACAAGATAGTGCAGAAGAATCAACCAGCAATAGAGACATCAACCATCAACCAATCCAGAGTCCTCAGGCAACAAACCAACAAACTTCGACATCTTCGAGTGGTACAGGAGTGACTACCAGGAGTGGCCGAAGAGTTCAATTTGTGAAGAAATTTCAAGCTGGATAATACTTAAGATACGTAATTCTATAATTTTTAACGTAGAAATTGTCATAATTCAATATAAAGAAATTTATACATTTTGGTGTAAAAAAATTTTTTAAATTTCAATATAAATAACTTTATACATTGTGTGTATAAATATAATTTTGACATTGCAAATGAATGTCTATAAATATAAATCATGATGGATAGTATGATTGATTAGTAAATTTTTGCAAAACAAAATCCATTAGATTTAATATTTTAACAACATTGTAACATTTTCCTGATCGACGAGTGATGACGTCAAAGGAAATTGTACATTAACATATTTCAATATTTATTTATTGCTTTGATGGCTTAATTTGCCTCTTTTAGAGAGAAATACAACAACACTGTAACATTTTCCTGATCGACGAGTGATGACGTCCAAGGAAATTGTACATTAACATATTTCAATATTTATTTAATACTTTGATGGCTTAATTTGCCTCTATTAGAGATAAATACATAAATAAAATCTTATCATAATAATATTAAGTTGTTCATATAATAACCTGATAATTATAGCTTGTAAGATGCATGATAATTTCATATGTTTTATATATTAAAGTGTATACATACACAGCGATTGTACATTTTCCTATAGACAAGTGATGATGTCATAGGAAAATGCAATCAAATATTTGCTTACATGTTTTAAAAGAAAATTGCAATCTCTAGTCATTATGCTCTATACAATTTAAGTTTTAAAAAAAAAAAAAAAAAATATTTCATAGTCTGATAAGACATTTTTTTTTAAAAAAAAGGAAATTCATATTCATATAAAGCATTATAAATTCATCCATCGAGCCATAGCATCATTTAGTTAGGTAGAGCTGAATAATAACAGCACACTAATTTGATCTTGGTTTTCAGGTTACACGGAGCCCTTAAGTGATGAGAGATGAGTCACGGGGTTGTGTCAACTAGGGATGAGAGCTTCAAGAAATTTTTTTTCAAATATATAATAGAACTAACAACATAGAATATAGAGTTTATTGTAAAGGTGGATATGCAAGCAATACGCGAGAAATGACAATATCTTGGGAATGAGGCTGAACCTTCATTCTTAACAGAAGGAGGGAAGGTATGTAGCGGAGCTACATTTCTATGGTCCCGGGTGTGCATCGACCTTAAGATAATGATAAGCGAAATCCGCGAGTCGCTATTCGTTGATTAGATAATTGTTACATTATCAGATAGGGCTCGTGGGTTGGAGGTCGGTGAACACCCGAGCCTCGACACTCTTTCGCCTGCTACTGGACGATCAACATCACGCCAACCTCGCGCTTCTTGCTTGCATATTCAACCCACACGTGAGTGAAAATCACATAATTAGTGTAAAATCAAATACATCTAACTAACCCGTAGGGATTTAATAATTGTCGTAGTCAAAGTAAATTTAATAAATCTATTTTACACTTCTAACTAGAAGATAACATCTTTCATTTAATTAATTTTCTTATTCACTTTACAAAATTTGAACATAGCAAATATTACTTATTAAATGTAAGTAATTAATTTATATCGCCAGGTGAGATGTTTATTCATATTCCTTGAAAGGAGTCGGATACATCTTAATTTCAAATAATTCATTTTAATATTTAGCACACTACATAACCTGCGATAAGTTTTCAATTTTGTTTATATGTTAAGATAAATTAAAATAATTCCTATAATGATTTAAAGAAATAACTTTAAGCATTTCTTACCATAAATTAATATCAAGAACCATGACCGATAACATAGACGGATAACTTTTGGGTATAATTAATAAAAATTATATATTTCTTTCATTACAAAGCTTTACCTTTAAATAGTTTATTGTCTAAAGAAAAAATGGATGCATGTTTAGTTAAGTCTGGTTAAATAGATTTGCATTAAACGGGCTATTCTATTAGGTTGGTTTTACCTTAACATTTAGGTGGGCCAAACCAGATCAATATGTTTCTTATTTTATTAATGCTTTGTCAACTCTTTATGTGTAAGTATAAAGAGTTGACAAATAGAGTTGACTAACAAATAGAGTTGACTAACAAATAGAGTTGACAAATAGAGTAGACAAATATTTTATATTTTACTCAATCATTTATAGTTGTGTTGTTATAAGTTTTAATAACAGTTATGTTTTTATTAGTTTTAATCACAATACTTGACATTATTTTTCTTCACTTCTTGATAATTATTATTTTATATTTTACTCATTCATCCATAGTTATGTTATTATTAGTCTTAATAACAGTTATGTTTCTACTAGTTTTAATAACAATTTTTGACGTTATTTTTCTTTACCTCTTGACAATTATTATTTTATATTTTACTTAATCAATTATAGTAATGTTACAATTTGTTTTAATAACAGATATGTTTTTATTAGTTCTATGAACAATTTTTGACGTTATTTCTCTTCACTTCTTGGTAATCATTATTTTATATTTTGACTCATTTATTTGTAGTAATGTTATTAGTTTTAGTAACATTTTCTCGACGTTATTTTTCTTTACTTTCTGGTAATTATTATTTTGTATATTATCAACTTTTGTTTTTCAAATAATTTTCAATAAAAATTGTTTTGTATCCTAATTAATTAAATTTCACTTCTTGGTAATTATTATTTTGTAAATCAACTTTTGTTTATCAAATAATTTTCAATAAAAAATGAAACGTATCTTAATTAATAAACTTAACTATTTCAACATACAACCTCATAAAAGAGTTTATGATATGACATTGTCATTGTTAAACCCACTTTTTAATAAGTTTTTATTGATTAACTTCCTACTTCTTCTAATACATGTTTTCTTTTTAAGTTTGTATTGATTTACAAATTATGACCGCATTGGCAGTTCAACCGCACTTAATGTGAAATGTCGTATGATCAGGTTATAGTGTGCACTGCGCTGTACCGTATACCACAGTTGACACCATGTGTTTAAGACTATAGGGCCATTATAATCTTTGCACTTATACATACATACACGCTATGTATACATTGATATAGATTCACAGCGGGCCGTGACCAGTATTGAGGGTTGCAATAGTATTTATTATTTATTGTGTTACACTGCTTGGGTACCTGGCCGCACTCATTGAGTGCAGTTGTAAAGGGTTTTTCAACAAGGACTTTGTTTTTTAAAACAAAATAAAACAAAAAAATGTGATGAAGATGATTAAAATTTTTATTGAATTACAAAGAGAAAAGTTTGGCAATTATGCATGAAAAATGATATCACTGAATCTGACAAATGTCCACCATGAGCACGCTGACAGATGTCGATTCTTTCATCAAAGTTTTTAATCACTTTTTGGCAAAATGGCGGGACTATTTCGCTAATCACATCACGGATTTTGAGTTTTAAGGCTGCAATCGATTCGATTGGCTCCGTATAGACTCTGTCCTTAACATAGCCCCACAAAAAATAATCCAGTGGCGTTAAATCACACGATCTGGCTGGCCACTTAACAGCTGAGTTTCGTGAAATCATGCGATCGGGAAATTTGGTTTGCAATAAATTGATCGTTTCATTGGCTGTGTGACATGTGGCACCATCCTGTTGAAACCACATGTCAGTGATATCCACGTCATCAATAATAGGCCAAAATTGAGTTGTCAACATCTTGCGATAGCGTGATCCATTGACCGTTACCGCATTTCCAGTCTCATCTTCGAAAAAAAACGGCCCAATCACGCCTCCAGACCACATAGCGCACCATACAGTGACACGCTGAGCATGCAACGGCTTCTCAATAATTGCTCTAGGATTTTCAGAAGCCCAAATGCGGCAATTTTGCTTGTTGACGTACCCTGACAAGTGAAAATGGGCTTCGTCTGAAAAAATGATTTTTTCAGAAAAACCAGCGGGTTGTTCCTGAATGAATTGAGCGAATCTACGGCGATTTGAATGGTCGTTCGGCTTCAATTCCTGCACCAGTTGAACCTTGTAAGGCTTCAAAGCCAAATCCTTACGCAAAATTCGCCATGTGGTGGTTTTGGATAACCCCAATTGTCGAGAACGTCGAGGAATTGACAAATTTGGATCTGCTTCAACACTGTGGCTCACGGCTGCGATGTTTTCAGTTGAACGACCCGGTCGTACACGCGTTGGTGTTAACACATTTTGTATCGAGCCTGTCGACTCAAATTTAGCGACCAAATTCTTAATAGCGGTCTCAGAAGGACGATTATGTTGTCCGAAAATATCACGAATTTGACGAAATGTCACTTTAGCAGAACCACCATTTTCATAATGGATTTTAATTATTTTAATGCGATTTTCAAGCGAAATTGAATTCATTGCAACAATTGCCAATGCATCCACTACGAATACGTCAAAAAATTAAATGTCAAAACTATCATGTTGCTGGTGTTGCCACAATTAAAAAACAAAGTTCTTGTTGAACAACCCTTTACTAGCCAAATATTATTATTATTAATTTTGTTAACTATGTACTGTATTAGAATTGCTATTATGTATTAACTGATATTATGTATTATTATGTATTGTATAAAGGCTTATGCCGTCTATTGATTAATCAAAATAAATAAAAAAAATAAAAAAAGTCTATGAAATAAATAAATGAATATTATACTAATGGATATTTAGTCAATTTATAAATTTATCAGGCCAATAATGACTTACGGCGCCGAAACAAGAGCAGATACAGCAAGAAGCAAAACACTACTCAGAACATCTGAGATAAAAACCTTAGGTATGTGCTATCGCGAGAAAAACTCTCAGAGATAGAATCAAAAATACTGAGATTAAAAGGATATGCGACACGGAGAGGACATAGTGAGATGGAGTAGGAAGAGGAGACGATTCTGGGGAGACCATGTGGAGAGGATGGCTGAAAACAGGATTGCTCACATTGCTGCAAAGAAGAAACCAGCTGGCTCACGTTCACGAGGAAGACCACCAAAAAGATGGGAGGATAGCTGGTCCTTGGTGTCAAAAGAGGGAACAACTTCCGAACTATAAGATCAATGATCAATTGCACGAGGAAGAAGAAGAAGAAATTTATATGTGTGTTTGGGTCTGTGGTTCGATACCAGGTACCGGCAAACTCCCCTTTCACGACACAAACTTTTAGTAGCTTACTGTGAAAGGTGTACAAGGTTGTATTTGGTTTTATAACAAACAAAACCCAGATACATCTTTTCAAAAAAAAAAAAATATTCAATTGTAATGACATCACGTGAACCGGCTTTTTATCACTGCGCAACGATGCTCCAAAGTAAAACAAATGCGTTTACTCTATTCTGGTAATGACAAAACATCGATGTTCTACATAAATGTAATGTATGTAGGTATGTATCATTCTTTGTCTTTGTTTTTACAATGACTGTGAGTGAAAGGGTAGTTTAAAAACATCCATTCACATATATGTATGTAGTAGTGATGTGACGAATATTTGCATTGATACTAAAAACAAACGAATATAATTAATATTTGTAGAAACCAATGTATTAAAAAGAAACGAATATAAATTTTTGAAGTTTTTTCGTACAGGACATAATATATGGTTGGAGCATTGAATAAGAGAATGTGGCTGGCGTCTAGTTACACCACCTACCGCATAACATTGAATTTAAAAAAATTGAGTTATGATCATTATTTGGACCCTAGCGATAAAACGACAAATTTGGAAATTTTATTTTCGATTTCATTTTTTTATACTCATAACATCTCCTCTGTTTTTGGATAATTATATGAATATTGTATTTCTCATCTGTTTAAAAATACGCAAGTATTATTTTAAAAGCGTTTTATGTGATGTTCAGGGACACGGCATGAGGGTATAGTATAGTATAGTTTTACTTTACTATAGTAATAACCACGGGGAGGGGGGGGGTTGAGAAATTTAATATTTTTGGTGTTTTTCAAGAGTTATGACACAAAAACTATGAACTTGTAAAGTATCTCAAGTTTCGATTCCAAATTCAAAATGTGGCGACGGCGGGAGGAAGTAGACATTTTTTTAACTCGAGGGTAAAAAAGAATGAAATTCAAATCGAAAATTTTTAACATTCGGAACAACACTAATAGATTATGTAGTTTGTAAAATAGTTAAGCTTTGTGTGTGTTCCAAAATCAATTTCCAATTGCTTTTGTTTTTCTTTTTTTTTTTGAAAATTGGAATGGAACGATAAAACAACGAAATATCCATTTATTATTACAACCCTTTAAAACGATAATGTCACTGTTTTAAAAATTGATTTCAAAGTTTATACCTTAGTTTTGAGATTGTATTAATTTTGTTTGTTTTTAAACAGCGCTCTTTTTGGCCAACTATCATTGTTAACAATAAAGTTAATAAAAATGATGTCGGCATAATTATCTCGACAAATTCGTAGCATCTTTGTTTTTCAATATACAAGTGACTTTATAGAAAATGACATAATTTCACTTAAGAATTTATTGAAACATAAAACTCAATACAATAATTCATATAAGAATGAGAGTCATAATTTATTCTGGGATTCCACTTCGGTAAAACGATAATTAAAATGCAATTAGCGAAAAAAAAACCGATAATCATTCCGCGGTTTGCTCGGTAAGGGAGTTAATTTGAGATTTAAACATTTTTCTATCGCTTTTTTTTTATAACGACTCGGTTCGGTTTGCTATATAGCCGTCTGCAGAACTTAGCTATGAACCGATTGAATTATTTAACGATTCATCGCCGCTGTGAAAATGTTGATAGATCGAGCCCTTGTAGCATTAATTGACTAATTGATTTTTTTTCTAATTTACATTTTATCCTTCTTTCTATTTATCCAGAAACACATATAAAAAACTAATACTAATACTTTCACAGCATTTCGGACAAAAGATAATATTATGTAACCCAGTGTATTGGGAGTGCATGGGACATTATTGTCTTTCTATGCCATAAAAACGAACATATTAAATTTAATTTTTCGATTATCCTGAAAACCGTAGATGTTAGAAAAAAAGAAATAAAATTTCAAATTCAGCGATGAGTTATGCAACGCATGCTGAATGTCTTAATTTATTATTATTTGTTTACTAAATGCGGCTGGTCCGCTGACAAACCCATGCATGTTTCTGGACACTTTATCCTTGCTATCTATACAAATTTTAAATGTGTATAGTTTTAATTTGTTAATTATTAAGCCAAACTTTGGTTTTCAATGCTTTTGTCACACATGCAATATTCCAATGGGACGGCTTGGTCTACCCTTAGGGCCACATCTAAGGGAAAAAGGAGGATCTGCAAATGCGAATAAATTAAGAATCTTCTACTCCTGAGATTTCCATATATGTAGAGATTCTTTCAATGCTGGCTAAAAACAATTTTTAATGATCAATTTTCATTATAAATTAAATTTTACATAATATAATAGAAAAAAAAACAAAGAGAATCGTTGATTTAAAAAAATAAAAAAAACGATAAAAAAGTTTATTTGATTTTTTCTTATATCAGATGCAATATATACCTAGTAATAGAAGTAGTAGTTAGATGCAATGTGTATTGAAAACAAAAAAAAAGAAAAAATGGCAGTTCAGTTCGAATACATTCGAATAATAAATTATTGTCATGAAGAATTTTTCGCAAAGAGAATAATTCTTTCGTATCTATCAGTTTTATATATAATTATAATATTGATATAGTCAACTTTTGAGATAAAAATTGTAACGACATCAATGCTCCATATAATAATACTCGTATGATTACACTCATAAATGTGGATAACGATTATGTGTTAGAAAAAGTACAATACATAGAATGCTTTTATTAAAATTTTGAAAAATGGACGTAGAACAATAATACTGTAACGACTCCTAGTGAATGCAACATTACACACACATAAAATCTAAAGGTTTTTCTTACGATGAAACTTACGACAAATACTCAAATTAAGTCTATTCCTAACACGTTTATTAATTAATTAAGTGTTTTGTTTTATTGTTATTTTTGTGATATTATGGGTACAAGTTGAAAAGGATGATGAATTGTTTATGTTTTGTGATTTGTAAATTATTTCTGCTCAAATGTTTAATAATCCAAATAAATGAATAAAAAGTGGATGAATTTGGATTAATTGAAACGAACTTTTCCCACTATTATATTTATTTATTTTATTTTATTTATTTCACAATCCACGGCGTGAGCCTTTTACATGTTCAAGAATAAATAATACACAAATCAAATATCTCATTCACAACACAGTTGGAAAACAAGAATTAACAAAACACAAAAGAGAATTATTTCATAACATTAATAATTTAAGTCAAATCATAAAATATTGGAGTGTCAGTACAGAATGTCAATGAAATGTTTAGTATTTAATATGTCAAGATTCAAAATTGCAATAATGTGGGAGATGTCATGTAGATAGAAGAAAAAAAAATCTAATCTAATGGAAATAATACAAATAATTTAAATGTCATAAGAATTAATGTCATAAATAGTTAAAATGTCAAATTGTCTGTAATGATTTAAAATGTCAATAAATTAAACAGAAAATTTTAATATAGATTAAACACTGCGATAGATATGTTTTAGAACCAGGTCTTTATAAACCTCGATGGAATTATATTACTTGTGTGCCAATACTGTAAATAAATGATGAAATTTTTAAGGACAGACGCGGTAAGAGTGAGAGAAATCAGTGTGTATGTATGTGAAATTGCAAGAAGCGAAAAAGGTATGTAAGGAAAGAACAACGTGGCATTCCGGTTTCTCTGCCTGCCCTATTTAGGATAAGGCTTCAGGGTATATTGTTAAGGTGCAATTTACTACATATTATTTTACTGCTACTCCGCCATCACGATATATCCAATAAGTGAGGTAGCCAGCAGACCAGCTGCATGCAATAAATATGCAGGTCGTCTTCTTTGTGCCATTAAATATCTAATACATTCAGGATGGGTGGCAAACCTCATTACTGCTGAATTTGAGATATAAAATATCTTTATTCTTTCGAACACCCGACTTTTACAGGACACTCGAAAACTTAAGGAAAAGAGTGAGATACCAATTCTTTACCAGGTGCTCCATGGCCCATATTATTTTGGATTTGAAAAGTCAAAAACTTTTATCGACAGTAAAAGTTTCATTGTATGCTTTGCTTTCAACTGCAGACGAATGCAGTAGTAGTAGTTGTAATGTTAGTTCGGACACTCGTTAATTCAATACGCGTTTTATGAATGTACCTACTTGTTCTAAAAGTATGTATATAGAAGTATCTAGAAGAGGAATAGAGAGAGGAAACGAGATGCATATACAGCAGATTTAGAAGATAGAGTAAGATAGAATATATAGAAGGGGTCGTTAGTGAAACGAACTGTTAATGGTTCTGCACCACTATAACTTTTTTATTTCTTTACAGAGGTGTGCAACAATTTTATATGCATATTTAAGAAACTTATTTAACCCCTTTAATAATAGTCATTTTTTTCAATATTAAATGAATTTTTTTTTAAATATTTTAACATTGTATTGCTGTGCTGAGAAAATAATGATTCAAAGAATTAAAGGTGGAAAAATCAATTATAGAGGAGAATGTTTTCAATCTGTTTTTTTTTATTATTATTTCAAAAACACATTTAAAAGGCAAATAACACGACTTTTTTATCGTTCTACATTTCACATTTTGAACAAAATAAAAAACATTTTATAATTGTAAAAAATGTAATTTTTAATTTATGTAGGTATATGATTTTATCGGCAGTGAATTTATGTTTATGATTTTATTGCAGTGCGGCGTCGAAAAAGGTGTTACCACTCACCTTTACGGTCTTCACCTTGGCGGTGAGTGATATACATTTGCACAAAAGGCGTACATATCTATGTTTTGCCTTGAGGCAATGTCTTCCATTCTTCTTTGCTACACTAAATAATAATAATCTTTATTCAAATAATATCCAGTTTTTCACTTTTATAAAATCATGCTTAGTAACATTTAACACAATCAATAATAATTTTTTGACCACACTAGCCATAGGGCTGTGTTGTGGCAGAAATACCGATATGATAAATAATTATTTATCAATTTTACATAGTGGGTGACACATGTCACCCACGCGAGCACTGTAGTGTTAAGATCGTATTTGATTGTGTCAAGAGTACCCCTGCTGGGCTTCTAGCTATGTGTCCTGTCCATCTCCACTTTAAGAGTTGTGACACGTTGTGCAATATCAGAAATTTAACACTTAAACACAACTAAACAATCCTTGAATGTGAAAAAGGTTGGCATTAGGAAAATTCGAGTCCAAAATCTCCGATTAAGTTTCCAAGACCCTATTAGGTCACCTCAATAAAAAAAGAAAATTATGACTTTTGTTTATTTTTTTTCATGAACCAAAATAAAAGGTTGATCATCTGTAAGCTTATTTGATGGCTTAAAAGCTCACTCCAAAAGGCACACAGCTAACTATGTATATGCTTATACGTACATATATATTTAGTTCTTCTATTATTCGTACCAGCTCACACCATTGACTGCATCGCTGAAAATACATCATAAAGTAGTTTTTTGGTAGAGGTAGATATTGAGAATTTTAACAAATGATGAAATGGATAGTTGTACAAAATAAAGAATATCGGATATCATACTGGATTCAAAGCCGGATAACAAAAATTCAAACTTTTATGACTTGTTCAATTTGCATTTAGACAATATTTGTCACCAACTGAGAAGAATGGTAGGTAAAACGTTGCGAGATGTGAAGAATGAGGATATCAGGAGAATGAGTGGATATATGAGAAGAGTGTTGTGGACAGAATGCGTGTAAATAAGTTACGATGGTTTGGACATGTTGAACGAATGCACGATGAAATGATGAGGAATTGGGTGTTTTTATCTGAAAGAGAGAGTGAAAGGAAGCGTGGACGTCCAAGAACCATGTGGTTTGATCACGTGGATCAAATACTTAAGGACGGCCGCGTGATGAGTTAAAAAAATCGGCGAGCATACATGAGAAACTGTATGAATGTGGATGAAGCGAAAGAAGTATGTAAGGATAGATCTATATGGCGTTCCGCTCCTTCTACCTACCCCACTTGGGACACGCGTGAGGGTATAGTATAGTAGCAACATTCGAAGGTGTTATTTTAAGATTTTTTTTTCTTAGTCTCGTGTCGTGTTCCATGATGTTGACGATCAACCAGAAGGATAAATGAAGTGTGCTTACTTCTCTTGTATGCGCTGTGCTTTTTCATTTCCGTTTATTGATTATTATTTTCGTGTTAAGTAGATGAGTTTGAATTTTATCTTTATTCTTCAGCATCTACCGTAGGTCATTTACAGGACACTCAGGTTCATCAATATTGCAATAAACATAGAACAGAAAAAAAATAAAAAATCAACACGCAATAATAAATATTTCTATTTTCAAAAGTAGACTGAAACATCACTATCTTGCTCTCAATAACCCATCATAATTCCATCCCCTTCCTTGTCCCCCTTTCCCCATTCCACTTTATGCATGTATTATATATTTTTTTTTTTTTGTATGGGTATATTTATTTATTATTTTGTATTTTTTCTATGGTTCTGGCATGTACCTACTTTATTATTTTTCTTATTTTTTTTTTCAAACATCAGGTTGGTTGGCAGAAATTGCCATTTGGCAATAAACCCGCCTTTTGTACAATGTACTTATTATTGTCACAATAAAGTTTATTTTATTTTTTTATTTTTATTTTTTATTTTTAAATATAGACACTAAAATACTTTTTTTTTTCAGTGCAGTGCTAAGAGTATGGATGCGCTCAAGGCAAGGTTAATGAATTGTATAGTTATTATTTTTATTTGTAACTAAAAGGATGTAATGAGTCCTTTCAGTACTATGTCATACTTAATCAATGATCATCTGATTACTTCCGGGTAGCCCTCTGGCTACCACATTTGTTGCAAATGCTATGATGGTTTGAATGAAAATGAATTAGTTTGATAAAATATAACTTTGTATCCTACACATATATACTTAGCTAATGATCTCTTAGGTAATGATCGAGACCAAATCAACCATGTAGCTCTCCAGGTGGGCCGAGCCGGGCTCACCTGGAGAGCTACATGGTTGATTTGGTCTCGTGTGATCATGGTTGTCGCGAGCGAACTCGTTTATTTGTTTTTGTGCTGTCCTGTCTCCCTTGGTGGAGAGTCTTAGGTCTGGGTGGGATGTCCCCTAGGGAGGGAAGCGTCTCTGCAGCGATGATGGTATCGGCGACTCGCGTGCTCGCCGACCTAAATACCTGGAAAAGTTTCTGGACACCTCAATTCAGCCGTGTGCTCAAAAATGTATATAAATTTGTTTTTCTTATTTTATTTCTCTGCTTAATTGTTATTGTATGGTTTGTAAAATTGGCTTAGAATGTTTTTATATACTTTTATTTTATTTTATTTCATATATGTTGTTTGCTTCTCTCGTATAGAGTTACATCGAAGGAGTTTAGTCAAAAGATTTCACACGGAGGTTTTGGCGGTTTGGTGGTTTGGCCGGCCAGCCCTTCAGGCTGCCTACTATGGCGCCTCCGTTGTGGACAAGATTTGTTAAGTGTAGAATTTCGGATAAATGGAAGTCCCCAGACTTCTGCAGTATTCGGGTGGTCGGTGGGTCCTTCAATGTATTAGCTAATGATAATATTTGAGTTGTTAAAACTTTTCCTATTTATAGAGCTTTCGTTCTGAAAAGTTTGCACTTTGATTGTGTGTGCTTTCAAACTATGTAATAGATTAAAAGTATTAATCCGAATAAAAACATTACGTTAAAACACAAACAGAATAATGTGTTAGTTGGGAGACTTCCGATGATGAATTTGTCTACTAGATATTTAATTGTTATTTACTTTTTTAAATTAAAAAAACGTTTTTTTCTTAATAAAATACTTTTAATCGCAAATGACAAAACCAATCAGTTATCTCGATTGGAGAACAATGTAAAATTGTGGAAGATCTAATCGGAAAATTTGAAACCCTTTAGTGAAGTGCTAGTTAAAGTGGAATACGTATTTTCACTCGTTATTTATAGATTAAACGTAAAATAAAATGAAGTCCGGACGCATTTGACATTATTGACGTTCTCGGCATCATGATTTTTTTCTCAAAACAACAAAAATAGTAGGTCCTCAGTAGGAAGGGCTGTTCAAATTTTAAATGGTCTGGTTAGAGATATTGATATCTTTAACGTGACGTGATATAAGGATTTTTTAAGGCAGATTGAAAATAAATTATAGTCATTTTGTCGTCTGGATATCGTTTGAAGTTATCATCTGGGATCGCACTGGCCTTCAGCTGTAATGATCCTTGTGAGAATCCAGCAGAGATGAGGTTTCTAAGCTACATATATTAAATACTCGTAAATTTTTTTTGTGTGGTACAGAGGACGACATGTATGTTCATAGCATGTCTTTTGGCAACTCAGATGGGTTACGCCTTAAGAGAAGGCATAGATATATAGAGAGTTGGTATTATAATCAATATTACTTTCAAACATTTTTAAACAATGTAAAAAAACATCTTGTAATAATATTTGGGTTAGATAATGTTATGGGATAGATTATTAATAAAAATATTATTTATAAAGAAGGTTGACGGGGTCTTTATGGGTTAGGTCTTAGTGGGGTTGAATATCGTAAATTATTAGCTTGTAAAAGTACTATTACTACTACTAGTAGTAGTAATATTAGCTATTGGGTCTGATAATGTTAAGACATTTTATTACGTAATAGATGTGTGCAAGATCCTTAGGGACTGTTCATATTATGTAGAAACATGTTTTGAAGATAAAAAAATGTGTGATGTTATTTTTTTTTTTTTTTTAAATATAGATACTTATATATTTCGTTGCATTTGTACTCAGAAAAAAAGATTCATACTATAACTATTACTATACCATCACGGTATATCCCACAAATGGGGTAGCCAGCAAATCAGAAGTTGCATGTAACAAACATGTTAGCTGTCCTCTCCTTATAAACATAAGGTTAATACATTCATAATATGTGACATATTTCATTTGTGCTTAAATAAAGACAATCAGAATAGGTGGCATACTCATTTGTGTTGATTTATACTACCTGGAAAAGAAAGGTATTTTTGACATTAAGATATATATTTGAAACAAGTGAGAGAAATCATTTTATACTAGATAAACCATGGGATATTAAGTGACTTCAAGAAAAGATAAAAAAATATACACTTGACTTCATTATATTTTTGCATCTAAATGATACTTTGGAACATTTTATTAATGGTATCTTATCTACTTACTGAAAAATGCAGAGTAGCCGTTTTTCACAAATTTTTGCTAAAATCGATTTTGTATCAACACTCAGAGACACGCGCTGTTTTTTTTTTTTTTTTAAAAAAAACAGCAATCACTAGTAATAGTGTTAAATATACCTACATTTTTACAACTTGCATAATTATGTTCGTGGTATCGTGAAACCACCTATGTGCATTTACTAGATTTTACTGTAGATGAAAAAAAATATTTTGTAGGATTTCATTTTTTGTGTATCATCAGGGCTACTCTTGACAAAACTAAACACGATCTTAATCTAGTCTTGATCTTGATCATACGACGCACGAAGTGACTATTGGCCAAAAATACACGCAAACCGATCACGCGTTAGCGGTGGCGCGGTGTTTTTGACCATAGTCCCTTCGTGCATCGTGTGATCAAGATCAAGACTAGATTAAGATCGTGTTTAGTTTTGTCAAGAGTAACCCTGCTGATTCGTTTCTTAGAAGATGTTTTGAAAAAACTATGGTATATGACTTGGTATGATTCGAACGATTTCACGGACTATTTTTTTAAGTACATGTGCGTTTACACGAATTATCCAAGAAAAAACAACAATTCCCAGTTCCAACAGGGCTACTCTCGACAAAATCTTAATCATGTCTTAATACGACGCATGAAGGGGCTACAGTAAAAAATACCGTGCTACCGTGAGATTAGTAGGCACGTATGTTTGACTTTAGTTACTTCGCGTGTCGTAGCATTAACATCAAAATCGTATTTAGATTGTGTCAAAAGTAACCCTACTGGCAAAGAATAGATCTCTTAATATTTTCAGTATTTTTTTGAGTGTCCCAGAAGGCAGGTCTTTAATAAACTTTACCCATAAGACAATTAATAACTATAATTCAGAAATGAAGTATGGCACCCATCTAGAATATCTGTGGATTATTGGCATTTGTAGGAAAACCTCCATGTTAATTTAATGCAGTTACTCCACTTACGACCCCACTTCTGTGATATGCCGTAATAATATAAATGAATAGAAAAAAATATCGCTCCAAAAATATAAATTACAAAGTATTAGATGATGATTTTGGATGATTTCATTTTATTTATGACGCCGTTTTACCGTCCCTAGACCGTCTCAAGGGCGCCAGTGTACTGTACGTGTACTTATGTATGTATGACAGAACTTGACCACTCATTTGTTGTACAAATTTAAAAGTAGTTTGCTCATAGATTAATTTAATTGATTTAAGAATTAAAATGATGGAATATTTTGTTTGTTTGCATGAGTGTGTATCACTGTGAAACTGTTTTCTGTGTTTTGAACACTGAATGACATCAAGTAAAACAACTGAATTGTCACTCATTGTTGGTAAATAAAAAAAAATAGAATAAACGATGTGGCATAAAAATTTCCAACATGCGTGACAAGTAGTGTTAATATAAGGACCTTCCGCCATCATATTCTTTAGACGGAATCATCTTTCAAAGACACACTTAATAATATGAAAATATTTGAAAAACTCTTGTAATAGAGTCTTGTCTTACTAAGTATTCTATCTTATGTATTATAATTATATTATATAAATAATAATATGATGAGGGTCCTCTGATCTTTAAAAATGTTTAAAAGATTAATTTCAGTATGGAAATTCTTAGCATATATTGAGCTTCTCTCCTAATCTATACATTTATTTCGCATTCACATAGTAAATTACAAGTGCTGAATATTGGATTATAGGTACATGTACATCTTCTTCCCCTTGTCGGGTCGGGGGCCCATTACGCTAAGGAACCTCCTCCAGAGATCCCTGTCCACCGCTGCTTACAGGACCTCTGGCTACTCCAAACCTAGCCTTTCAACACACAAGTTCGACACCTGCCCTTGCCAGCTTCTTCTAGGGCGGCCCACCGGTCTGCTGCCCTATCCCACAGCCTCCAAAGATCTAAGTGGTAGTCTGTCTTCTGGCATACGGAGAACGTGGCCCAGCCATCGCAACTGCGACCTCTCTATATATGCAGGAGTACCGGTTCCACCTTGAAAGCCTCACGAACAAACGTATTCCTTATACAGTCTCTCAATGACACACCAGCCACTCCTCTGAGGAACCGCATTTCCGCTGCCTGTAACCTTGATCTCACGCTCTCCGTGAGCGTCCAAATTAGATTATGTTTGTTTTTATTACGGTCTTTTAATTTATTTTTCTTTTATCGTAAGGTATCGTCATGAGGAGGGCCTTATAAAAGACAGTTGCGTGCAGTATAAGAGAATTCGGCGTGCCTTAATGAGAAATTGTATGAATCTGAAAGAAAGAAAGAAGAATGTATGGATTGAGCAATGTGGGGATCGTATCTGCATACCCCACTCGGAATACGGTGCGATGGTATAGTTCAGCCTTGGATAATAATGTTGTTTTCGAGTGCTCTCGAAGAAAAAAAATATTCGCATAATATCACGAACTCGATATTTAACGTCTTTCATTCAGCTATGAGGTTTGCCGCCCATTGTTATAATCTTACTTTTTTGTGAAATAGAGAGAACGACATGTTTATTCACTACATGCGGTCAAAACTCTGGTTACTCCAGGAATTTCCTTGATAGTATATAGATTGTTTAAATTAAGACATGAAAAACACAGTATATACCTACTTACCTACTTTCATGAGGCTTATTGTATTGGTAAATCTTCACCCACCCGTGTAAGTGGGTTGCGTCGTATCCTCTAAAGTCTTGGCTCTAGTTCTGACAGCCAGTTTACCGCCTCAGGTCCCACCTCGTAGGTGTCCTGCAGGCTCCCGAGATGGCAGTCCAGCACTATGTGTCTCATAGTATTTACCTATCAAATACTCACACAATTTTTTTTTATACGCGGCGGCAGAATTGCCATCCACACTTCTCAGCATTATACAACCAGATAAGTCTCCATATGATCAGTCATGGTCACACAAAAACTTAACAGTCTAATGCCGGGAATAATTCACCTATCCAGATATACAGGATATCAAAGGATTAGGCTCAGAACGCGGGTTCAAAATACCAGCATTGTGCCTGAAATATCTGTGTTCAAAAACTTTTTTACAATATTACAAGTGTTTATTATAATAGATTTTTGAATTTAAATGTACAAATTAACCGGTAAATCTAATTTTTGTAAATTATTTATTAAAGATTTCGGAGTTACCCCTGTAGCTGACATGACTAAAGGTATTATATAAACGGACCTAGAATGCCAAATATTTTTTATTTCTCCTGCTAGTTCTGTATATTAACGTATTTTTTCTGCGACAGTTGTTTGTATATTATGTGTATTTGGGACAGCGATGTCTATTAGGTACGTTATTTTATTACGTTTATCATGTAATACTAAATCGGGTCTATTATGATGTATTTGTCTATCTGTTATTATTGTTTTATCATAATAATAGTGTCTTAGAGGTGAAGTAGGTCGCAGCAGTGACAATAAATTAGATTTTATGAAACAAATTTTTTATTACACAAAAAAAAATTTCCATTGTTTGAAAAATTACGCTTGAAAATAAGTTTTTAATAGCAATTAATGTCCTTAGACAACAACAAAAAAATCTTGATTACTTTGTCTTTGTTTTAAGCGAGGCGACAATCTTGGAAATGGGTTTAATACGTTATTAAAAACTTGCGATTAAAAAAATGAGAAGTAATAATCATTAAAGGAAAAGAGAAATTAAGATTTGTTTACCAGAATAACAAAAAAAAAACAAATTAAGATTAATTATATTATGATATAATGTTTTTCAGTCTGACGCCTTAAGGCATTTTTTTGTAATTTTAAATGGAAATTTTAAAAATAAATATTTCATCACGTATCGCGTTGATTTATTTAAGAGATAAATATAGTTTAAAGCACTAAAGATTATTTAAGTAAAATGAGTTAATATATCGTCGTTAAATATTAAAAAATGGGTATGTGAATTTATAAATGTTTCACATTTCTAGAGTAAACTGCTTATAATGACAACATAAGCATTTTATTAAGTAATTCTTAGTATCAAATATTAAAATTCAAAACTTAAAGAATAATATCACTTGCCAATAAAAAGTCCTAACAACAATTTTAATCGAAATAAATAAAACAAGCGTTTTATTCTACTATTGTTATATTCTGTGAGAGAGACGTCTTTCGTCTTATAAGGACATTATCAATCTGATTTTAAAAATACAACAATATTCATCATTGTTATTGTAAATATTGTTCTTATATATATGAATATTGTTGTATTTTTAAAATCAGATTGACAATGTCCTTATAAGACGAAAGACGTCTCTCTCACAGAATTAAACAATAGTATTGGTCGGTTCATATGAAATTGCCGATTTTCGTTTAGTCGTCAATGAACCGCACTCGAGCACGGACGTGCGTTACGTTAAGCGATATTTTTTTATTATTTTGATTCTTTGGTGTGTTGTGTTAGTATTGTTACATTTTTCGGTGATATATTTTCACAAATTTTATATTTTTAGTCCTTCATACAATATGGTCTCAACAAAAAATTTACGTATAGTTTTTTTGTATGAATATAATTATAATAATATGAAAAAAATTACGTATACAAAAAACATCAATTCAGCCTTTGGGACAGAAACTTTTTTGGTTTTCCAAATTTCGTTCTGGTGATACCAGCCTTGAAAATAACCCTCGTGGAAGACCACCATCTGTTGTTGAAAATGTGGAATTAAAAAATATTGTCGAATCTAATCCTCAAACAACCGTTCGTAAATACGCAGCAGAACTTGGGGTTTCACATTCAACGATTGTTCGACATCTGGGTGCTATTGGAAAGGTGAAAAAATTGGATAAATTGGTACCCTATGATTTGACAGATATGCAAAAGAGACCGCATACTTCACAACTGACCATTTCAAAATTAAACGAATTAAACATTGAAGTTCTTCCTCATTACTACAGACTATCATTTTTTCAAACATCTGGACTTATTTTTGAAAAATAAAACGTTCACCAACGAAATCGATATTATTAGGACCTCTGATGACTTTGCGGCTTCCAAAAATCAAATCTCGTTGGCAAAAGACTGTTGATGTAAATGGCAATTACTTTGATTAATAAATATTTTTATATTGTTACAAAAAATGCATTTTTATTTGTTGATAGAAATCGGCAATTTCATATGAACCGACCTAATAGAATAAAACGCTTGTTTTATTTATTTCGATATGGAATTCTACTACCTATACACCGACACAGTGAACAATTTTAATGCCTTAATGAACAGTTTTTAAAGAGTATGCCTAAATAAAAATAATCTCACATTTATGTACCTCTTTTTGAATGTGCAGCGACGACATGTACAAGATCAGTTGCAGCGTCTTTTATGTCCTGATTAAATAATTACCAATAATACTTACATATATCAATAACAAAACATTAAATAAAAACCAAATGTCACATGTCTATAAATGAATATTGTTCTGTGCACAGATGTAACATGTCACATAAGATATTAGAGAATAAGTTTATGTCGACTTTCTTAATTCTTAAAAACCACATGTTCATCAAGGACATCATCTGAATTAATTTAAATTAAGTTAATTAATTAAGTAATTATCCCTTCTTTCAATGATGGCAATGATCTAAAGATGGCAAATGACTAAGCGATATACATACGTCGCTGCATACTGGAGTGGCAAGGTTTAAAGTACGGACCCGAAAAGTAGGAAGTTAAATTATTGAAAATCTTAAACTTATAAAACCTGTTTTCTCTTAACTGTCAAATGTAAACAGTGTCTTCTGTGCTTCAAAACATCAATATTTACTTTGTTTTACGTATGTTGAACATAATTTTTTACTTTAGCCTCACGTCGGTGCCATATCTGAGTGAAGATCAGAGAAAAAGGAATACCAATTGGATGTATCGCAGGGTAAGTAGACACCACAAGGTAGTCATTTAGTAAGCTTACTTACTTCCGATGGCCGAACAGCCCTTGTAGGACATTTGCCTCCGAAACAATAGATTTCCAAGACCTTCGATCCTGATATATGGACTGACAGTCGTCTTTAGCATTGAGCTCCTCTAGTTCTCAGTTGATGTTATACAACAATCTTAGTAAATAATAAATAAAACACTATTCACCCATAATAACAAAAAAAATCTGTGAACCAATCCTTCATCCAAATATGACTCTAATTGGCATAATAATAATCATATATTGACAATATCAACAGGGCTTTTAATAATTTACTTCCCTGGTGTAAAAAAGTTTTAAAAAGTAAAAACTTAAAGTTTTCATTTTATTTTTTCTTCACGAAGTAAATAATATTTAAAGAAAATATTTTTCATTTATTTGCAATCAAAGTTGTTAATGATTTAAATTCTAAAATTTATAAAATATGCCTTATTCTGCGAGTTGACTAAGTAAGAATAAGTTTGTATTCGAACTTATAATCACAGTTTATTATTTGATTTGCTATGACTGGCTTAGACTTAAACAGAGATTAGTATTTTCCCGATTCTATGCCCGAATAAAATACCTAATTATTCCTGGTGATCAATATTATTTATGGGGTATTCTGATCATTATACAATACGTTTCAATTGTAAAATGAAAGAACACATAGAATCAAAATAGATTTAAAGCAAAACACCAGGAATAATAAAAACTCACTGATGATAGGTGTCTACCCGAAAGGCCTCCGAGTCAAATATTATTCATTGTGAAAATAAAACAGTGTTTTATTTTAATCCTATTAAAATGAACTTTCACAAAGTTATTCCAAGTACTATACAATCATTTAAAAACAAATGTAACAAAATGTATATCAGTTAAAATTTTGAAATTACATTTAAAGTGGGTAATATTTTGTCTGAAATAGCGAAATTTCAGTTCTGTGTGTTTCTGTATTTTTTTTTTTTTTTTAAATATATCTGGGTTTTGTTATAAACCCAAATACAACCTTATACACCTTTCACAGTAAGCTAAAAACTTGTGTCGTGAAAGGGGAGTTTGCTTTCTATGTTTATTTTCTAATGTTAATTTTTTGTGCAATAAAGATTTTAATTACATTACAATCTTACAATTTTACGTTAACCAAATATATTATATGTCTACATTTAGAAATCTTAGAACTATTTTACCCCAGTATAATGATAACCAAAGAAATTTGAAGAGTGCACAATTCAGATCACACATCAGGCTGCAATAGTATACTGTTACATGATTACTGTTACAATTTGGCGATGAATTCTCCGGCCAACAGAGCAATGGTATTTTTTAATTTGTTGGCTCAGAACTGTGACATATTTTCTCTGTCCTACAGAGAGTTCGTTGCCTTAATTGAGGCAACGAGCATTCTGTGGTGATCTTTTGTTTGCTTATTTGTTTTTGTTTTAAATATTATGAATATTGTGTTGCTATGTATAAATTGTATCTCTTTGCACATCGCATTGGCCTAAAGCTGTAATGATGTGCAAAGGAAATTTAAAGAGAATAATAATAATAATAATAATAATAATAATAATATTTTGTTAGAATCTTGGGGTAGGAAGGAACTTCATGCTAGACACCTCAATGATCTCAACCAATCTTATGTTGACAAATATGCGTCAAACAGGTGGTTGACCATTGGGGAATTGTATGGGGAAACCGAGGGTTTTATGCTAGCAATTCAAGATCAGGTAATAAATACAAAAAATTATCAAAAATATATTATAAAAAATCAAAACATAATTGATGATTCGTGTAGAAAATGTCTGGCCAAACTGGAAACAATTCAACACATAGTTTCGGGTTGTTCCACTCTCGCTCAAACTGAGTATACTTATAGACATAATCATGTCGCAAAAATTATACATCAAAATTTAGCTATTAAACATAATCTTTTAAACTCAAATAATGTAATACCTTATTTTAAATACAACCCGGAACCGGTTTTAGAAAATCAAAATTATAGGCTCTATTATGATAAAACCATAATAACAGATAGACAAATACATCATAATAGACCCGATTTAGTATTACATGATAAACGTAATAAAATAACGTACCTAATCGACATCGCTGTCCCAAATACACATAATATACAAACAACCGTCGCTGAAAAAATACGTAAATATACAGAACTAGCAGGAGAAATAAAAAATATTTGGCATTCTAGGTCCGTTTATATAATACCTTTAGTCATGTCAGCTACAGGGGTAACTCCGAAATCTTTAATAAATAATTTACAAAAATTAGATTTACCGGTTAATTTGTACATTAAAATTCAAAAATCTATTATAATAAACACTTGTAATATTGTAAAAAAGTTTTTGAACACAGATATTTCAGGCACAATGCTGGTATTTTGATCCCGCGTTTTGAGCCTAATCCTTTGATATCCTGTATATCTGGATAGGTGAATTTTTCCCGGCATTAGACTGTTAAGTTTTTGTGTGATCATGACTGATCATATGGAGACTTATCTGGTTGTACAATGCTGATATATTTTAAAATATCAACAGAGGGAATATCTCTCACATATGAAATAAAAAGTAAATCCTAGTCCTCGAATTAGTTCTTGGAGTCCTAAAAACATAAAAAGTTTCCCATTATATTCTCTGAGTTTTGAATATCTTGTAAAAGTTCAAATTTCGTGAGAGCTTTAAAGTTTTAAAATCAGAAGTTTTTCTGAATGCTTTATGTTTTATGGCAGAAAATAAACCTCGTGTCAAATTTTATTTTCAGTTAGTCCACCGGCTACTCCTTCTATGGAAGAAGTCATGATGTGTACTTAGATAAATAGAAAAAAAAAACATTTTATTAACCTTGGGAATTGTGACAAAAAGATAACTATATATAAAAAGTTTTTCTTAAATTGAACCAACACCTCTCGGCGATGGAAAAATGTAAATATTTTCATTTTGAAAAAGAATGATAAAAACAAAATAACGAAACAAAAAAAACTATATGGCAACACAATGTTTTCATAGAAAGACAAGATAAAGGTATGACAATTTTCAAAGTGTTTTTATTTTTTCTTCGTTATTTACATTTTTTCCTATTTCTTTGTTAAGGACAAAAGGGAATAAGATGGTGATAAACTCAATGTTGGTTGTGGAAATGACAAAATAACATCGTTATACAAAACATCGATTTTATAATAATAAATTATTATATTCGAGGAAAATATTTTCAAGTTGAATTTTTGGATATTCGAATGATTTTTGATTATTTTTTTTACGTCTGAAAAGAAAAGATCTCCCACTCTTTTCCCGTAAAAAATCTCCCACTCATTTCCCGTAAAAGATCTCCCACTCTTTTCCCGTAAAAGATCTCCCACTCTTTTCCCGTAAAAGATCTCCCACTCTTTTCCCGTAAAAGATCTCCCACTCTTTTCCCGTAAAAGATCTCCCACTCTTTTCCGGTAAAAGATCTCCCACTCTTTTCCCGTAAAAGATCTCCCACTCTTTTCCCGTAAAAGATCTCCCACTCTTTTCCGGTAAAAGATCTCCCACTCTTTTCCCGTAAAAGATCTCCCACTCTTTTCCCGTAAAAGATCTCCCACTCATTTCCCGTGAAAGATCTCCCACTCTTTTCCCGTAAAAGATCTCCCACTCTTTTCCCGTAAAAGATCTCCCACTCTTTTCCCGTAAAAGATCTCCCACTCTTTTCCGGTAAAAGATCTCCCACTCTTTTCCCGTAAAAGATCTCCCACTCATTTCCCGTAAAAGATCTCCCACTCTTTTCCCGTAAAAGATCTCCCACTATTTTCCCGTAAAAGATCTCCCACTCTTTTCCCGTAAAAGATCTCCCACTCTTTTCCGGTAAAAGATCTCCCACTCTTTTCCCGTAAAAGATCTCCCACTCTTTTCCCGTGAAAGATCTCCCACTCATTTCCCGTGAAAGATCTCCCACTCTTTTCCCGTAAAAGATCTCCCACTCTTTTCCCGTAAAAGATCTCCCACTCTTTTCCCGTAAAAGATCTCCAGCTCTTTTCCCGTAAAAGATCTCCCACTCTTTTCCCGTAAAAGATCTCCCACTCATTTCCCGTAAAAGATTTCCCACTCATTTCCCGTAAAAGGCTCGTGTTTCGAAAAACACATTTTTCATCTTAAATAGAGAGATGACGCTTTACAACTTGAGTGTCTTATTTTTTGATGGAACAGAGAGGACAATCTGCATGATTGTTGCACGTTGTTGGTCTTCTGGCTACCCCACATGTGGAATATTTTATAATGATGGTATAGGAGTGGTAGTTATTATTATTTAATCTCCAAAAAATGTTATTATCAAGGCATCTCTCGCAATTGGGGTAGCCTGCGGGTTAACTACGAATATTAACATTCTTACATAATAATATCTACACCGTTCCTTTTACAACATCAAAGCTTATTCACATTATTTATTTAAATAGATGAACAAAAATTACTAACCATCATTCGAAGATTCCACAAGACAGTTCTGTCCTTCCCTAAATCGGGAATTAGAAGACAACATATAACGTGCAACACATAAAGCAGAGGCGTACGTTCCATATATGCAAAAAAACCACGACATGCCTACAAAATAAAAGCTGAGAATTGAGGACAGGACTGTCTTATAAAATAGAGGTCGTGAAATATCTCAAACTCCTATATCAAATTAGATGGTTGGTTAAAATTTTAATAACCAAACTAAATTTAATGTTTTTCATTGTTTAAGTCCAATGACAATTTCACCCAATCTCTTTGAAATTTATTATTATCGTTTTATTTTATTAGTACTGCTTTTTTGTGCAACACATTTACTAATTTTATTTTACATCTTATTATTTATCTTTATAGATTTGTACCTGCAGCTCTTCATACAACTTTTTGACTGTTAAATTGTTTTTGTTATACGTTAAACATGTTAAAGACACATACCGTTAACAAGTGATATAATATGTAGAATATAAAAATAAAGGATAGAAATTTGAAAATTTGAGTGTTTTTATAAATTCTTGAACCAAATAATGGTATGAATAAAAAAAATCTTCATGATAGCATAACCTCTATAAAATGTCTAGTCCTGCCACTGATACAAAGGTAAGTTTGTAGTTATACGAGATGATAAGATAGAAGATAAGAGATATTAGGGAAGAAGAAAGAGGAGACAGTAGTATAGAAAGCTTTGTGGAAGATGTTCTCTCTTGATAGGGAGAAGTCATTTCTACACGTTACCTAGATATGTACATACACGTCATGATTGCCGTGAAAGAGTTAGAAAGAAAGTGGAGTGAATAATATGAATTTATAATGACAATTCATTATTATAATATATTTATTCAATTCTAGATGAATGCTTTTCTGATTGTACAGTAGGGTGGATCACTCTTCTATGGAGAAAATTAAAGTTTGAGTTTTCCTCCGAATTCAAATTATGTACTAAGTAGTTTATGATAGGTGTAATTATATTTAACTACAATATTGGACGCACCCAGCATACAATACCCATACTTGTTATCTCTAAACAAAACCTACATGAGACGCTGTTATTGTGGTTTTTAAATGAGAATATCGAAGTCTCGTTCGGGGTACTACCAAATAAGTTGACGTTAACTTTTCTACACCTTCTATGGTAGTTTTTTATATTAAATTAAATAATATAATTAATAAATCAATTGCTAAATTCCTGTTTCTGTTATTTTCAAAATGTAGAACTGCATTTTGTCTACTTAATTCAAAAAGAAATAATTTATTGAGAAATTCTTGGATGCTAAGTATAAAATTCGCAGTTATTTCATCCAAAATTAAGACAACTTTTCAATCAGATAAGGGAATATAAACACAGCTCGATATAAATTTTTCCGCTACCAATGTTTTTATCATTAATAATATTGTCTTTTCAGGAAGTTTTCTCTAGCGATTACACAATTTTTGTACGTTAATAAAAAAAGAAAATAGATAAGTGTGAAAGAAATAATGTTATACTAAACTAAGCGTTCCTCTTTCAACTGAAAATATTGAAAGCAAGGTTGTTTGCTCAGAAAATAATCGTTTAAAAAATAATCATATTTTTCCTTACCTATCAGAAAAAAAAATGAATATAATGATTACTTATAAAATGTCAGCTTTATAATTGTGAACATATTTGATATACAAAATTGTGATTATGACTAATGCAATGATCCGCCATCTCCGAACAATTAGATAAACCCCTAAGTGCTCTGGAATGTTCTTTGATGCGAGTGTCTATCGATCGACTGGTCTGTCCAACATATTTGGCATCACAATCATTGCAATCAATACAATAGACACCGCTGCCATTAATTATATTGTTACGGTCCTTATTATTAAAAAGTAGTTTAATTTTTACAATTTTGATGTGAATAGTGTAAGGGTCCTACATTCAGAAAACCGGTATAGAAAATTAATTGCTTTGGAAACATTGGAAATACATAGAAATATTAAAAATATTGTAAATATTCAAATACCCCATCCATCACCATTGTTGAAACCAATTGTTCATCCACCATTGTCTTAACTACTCCTACTTCCTTACCCCTTCTTTTCTATTTTTAGGTACCTACATATAAAAAATATTGTTGTTGCATGTGACTTTGAGAAAAAAATTCTTGTAATTAGTTCTCTTGAAAATGTTAAGCTAACTTGACGAAAGCGCTTGAGCATTAATAAATCAATAGTGAAAAGTAAAACAGTGTTTTATTGATATCAAATATGTTTAAAATGTCTTTTCACAATGTGAACACACAAACTCTAGATCATTTTTTATAATTGTGAGATAAATAAATCTACCACTTACCTTAGATTTTTAACGGTGCTTTTTTCAAATGCACTTTCTCACGTCAAGAGAACTAAATGTTATAAATAATTCCCGTATTTATTATTCTTTATAAACTTATTCATATAATATAAATACACACGGCAGGTTTATCGCAAAGGCTCGATTCCTCTTCACTAATCCAAAGTACAAAACTCAAAAGTTTTTTTTCAAATCATGCCAAACTTGTAAAAACGTAGTTTTCTCCCTACTGCTTAGTTTAAGGGTAGTAAAAGACGTACTATTTTTAACTTGTTTACCTAATACGAACACTTTCATACATTTATGTAGAGGAAGCATTTTTTAGAAGAAAGCTTAAAGTTCTATCTATTTTATGTAGATTTATGATAGACTCAGTTGATAAACTCTAAGTTGTAGTACAAAATACTTAAAAACGTATCAAACTCTCAAAGTTTTGTGAAAAAAAAGCGGAAATTTTTCATATTTACGTTGCTTGAAAGCTTTCAAAAAAGTTTTAGTCATAAAGTATTATAAAAACTCGCTCCTCCCTGTCGCGTATGCAAGAAAATTATCATACAACTTTTTCTTTTAGTCGCGATTGTGTAGAAAATTTCTAGAAAAAATAATAATAATGAAAAATGTAAATACAAAAATACAATGGATGGAAAAATGAAATTACAGGTGACAAGAAAACAAGAAAGAAAATAAGGAAGAAATCATTTTAGATAAAGAAAATAATTGAGTGTGACACAAAACAAAACAAAAAAAACTGATATTTACCATTCTTTTCTATATTTTATTCTGTGCATCGTTAGAACATCGCCGAGATGTATTCTGTGCCCATATTTAATCCAATAATTCTGGAATATTTTAATAATATTTTAGATGAACTAATAAATATTTTAGATAAACTCACCTTTCGAATTGTGTCCTACCCTATTTAAATTTTATTTCTTTGACGTGCTTTTGCCAATGTTTTATATAGTTACTGGTTTATTTTGACACACCATAATATAGACCTCTTTTTATTAATTTTAATTATTTTGTTTTTATTTTGATCTTGACTTATGAATTTGCAATGAACCTGTCTGATTTTGGATGATTGTTTTTTGTTGTTGTTCTTGTTGTCTGTCATACTTTTTTTTTAACTTGTAAAAGGCTCACGCCGTGTACGAATTTAAATAAATAAATAAATACATGAATATGTTCCCGATGCATATGGGCGTTCTCGGCATCACGATTTTTTTTCAATTCTCAAAGCAGAACAAATAAATATATTGACTAAGTCCGCAATAGCATCAACTATTTGAATGTTTAAGGGTCTTGCTAGAGATTGATTTGTTTAACGCGTCTCGTTATGCAGATTTTTTAAAGAAGTTTAAAATTATATTGTATGTAGT
Source organism: Athripsodes cinereus (assembly GCA_947579605.1). Classification (NCBI taxonomy): domain Eukaryota; kingdom Metazoa; phylum Arthropoda; class Insecta; order Trichoptera; family Leptoceridae; genus Athripsodes; species Athripsodes cinereus. Next base: position 15,144,396 of record OX388326.1, read on the forward strand.
TATGTTGTCGTCTGGATATCCTTTAAAGTTATCGACTCCACGGGAACAAATCCAAATTGTTTTTGGTCGATGTTTTGGCTAAATGGAAGTCTGCAGACTTCTACACTATCTAGGAGGTCAATGTTCTGGGTCTGGGCTGGTAAATTTATCAACGACTTGTTTGCGAAAAGTTAATATTAAAAATTTGTACTAATGAATCGTTTGTACTATCTCTGGTCATAATCTAATAGTACGTACCAATGATTCGTTGTGAAATTTCGTTAATATTTTTCTCAGTGTAGGTAGTCAGTAGCAGACTTATAACATGTGATAAATATGCATGTAGTCAACTCCGTGCAAATAAATATCATTTGAGTCAGGTAGAATAGTTCGCGTCTTTTCGATAAACTCTCCCATAGTTATATCAAAGAAATCACTAATAAAGTGAGAATCTCGCCACTTCATATCATCACATTTTTTCCTATGTAAACTGCTTTTTTGATTTTGTTTTGTGAAAAATGATGTACGAGAAGAATAAAATAAATAAATTGAAGTATATTAATTGTATTAAATTTGAATGTTTTTCTCTATAAAATTGTACGTTTTCAATGTAATGTTTATGATAAAGTGAAATTTGCATAATTATGATAGATAAAGCACCTTTGAAAATTATAGATATAAAACTGACCCGGCAAACGTTGTTTTGCCATATACATAATTTCTAGATAACTAATATCGCCATTAAAAATAGGGGTTGATGGTAGAAATGTGAAAATTTAGGGCTGTATATATTTTTTACAGCATCACAAAAAAAATTATAAAAAAATCGGGGTGGACTACCCTTAACTTTTAAGGGTATGAAAATAGATTAAATTTTCAGATCTACTCGATAAGCACTCAAAATTTTATCAAAATCGGTCCAGCCGTTTCGGAGAAGTATGATAACAAATACCGCGACACAAGAATGTATATAACTTCGAACCTTTAAAATATAGTTTTATTCTGAATATAACAATTATTATTATAAGCTGAAGACTTCGCTCTTCCAACATAGTTTCCCGCGCCCTTGAGATGGATACTCCATTAAACGGCGCCGAATAAATCATCCAATATAATAATAATAATATTCAATTGAAAAAAAATTCACAATGCGAACAAAATTAGTAATAAAATTATTACAAAAATGCTGAGAACACGATATATTATTTTTAAGCAGAAATCAAATTTAATAAAAATATTATAATAGTCAGCAACAGCTGAAAACTTTTCCTTTCAGATACTTGACTGAATGTTAATTTATGCCGACGTTCTCAGTATATTATGACTAAGGCAGTTTTTACTTGACTTCTATAAAGATTTGAGTTTGTTCATAAATATTTTTTTATATTTAGCTTGGCCTATTATATGCGGCAACCGACGGCTAATAATTGTCCTTTCCGTGCCATACCCCATTTCTGACAATTTAATTTTGATGAACGAAAATAAGGAAACCATGAAACCATGTGGAAATGGGGTAAATGGGAGTCTCCAGAATGCGACTGTGGAGCTCAGTTCCAAACGATTTAGCATCTGGTGGAGGAGTGTTTAGGTAGAAGATACGATGGCGACTGGATGGACATCCATGAATCAACCCCAGAGGCGGTGCTGTGGCTTTCTAAACGAGAACCAAGAATTTGATATGGAATAACTATTATTAATGCAAGCCGAAGCCATACAAAAAGTGAAGTAAGTAAGGAAACCATAGCCAGTACATGTTGCGTAATTATTCATAATTGTACATTATTAGATATCTATGAATCACTTTTAATTTAACTTTTTGTCTATAGTATTTTAAATAAAATGTGGTTTCGGCTTGTATTAATCTTCTTCTTCTGCAAGTACCCTGTCAGGTCCTCGCGACGTTGGCAATCACTCTAGTGAAAGCTTCTCTACCCTGCACGATCCGGAACAGAGGCCTGAGTAGAGGGTTACTTTAATTTTTATTTCCCGTTTCCCGGGAAAAAAACGAATCCTTTCCCGGGAAAAAATACAAATTATTAGTCATGTAGATTGCCATACCGATACCAAAATCTTTGTTTAGTTAACTGTAATAGTCGTGATAAACTTGTAGAAGCTGACGACTATTTTGATATGAAAATATCGACTGTGCTCAGGACAAAGGCATCAAACCACAATTTTGACAAAAGTCATTTTATGTTTTAAAGTCAATCATTTGTGTCTTTTACACATTCTGGCAAAAGCATTCAATTCCCAAATGTCTAGTTTTTATAAAAAAATGCAAAATATTTTTTTTTAGCTAGGGCTTAATTGCAAATATCCAATAGGATAAAGGACTCAAACAGCATGAGTTTCATTATTAACACCAAAAAATTCATCCAGACATAATTTTACGGCGAGGTAAAAGGCATCAAACCACATAACCCCAAACATGCGACATACATATCTCTTTAACATGTTGCTAAAGTTTGTCAGGACAAAGGATTTAATCCACATTTTTGTTAATTTTTTGCTTATAACTTGGGAATTTCTGAATATTTTCTCTTAAATTTTTATGACATAATAAAAAAACTACATTAAAAAAAGTTGGTAAAATAATAATGACAATAATTTGAAATTTTCTTTATCCTACAGTTTTTTTGCTTCTCCTATAAAATTTGACCAATGTGGTTTGAATCCTTTGTCCTGAGCACAGTCGATATGAAAAATAATATTAATTACCAATATAAGTGTTAAAAAAAACTTAATTATAGCTTCAATGTATTCGTTTGAAAGAAGCATAATTATTCTAAATATAATTCGAAATCGGAGGTGTGTTTGGCCGACAATGTATAAGAATCCTACAATTTTTCATGTTTTTTTTTACATATTTCGAAAAGTTAGATAGTTCTTAAAAATATTAGTGCAGCCAACTGTCATTTTTTTTTGTTTTATTCATGGATATTAACCGATATAAAAAATCTTTTTATGTCGAAATTCCTCATTTTTTAAAGTCAAAAATCTTTAAAAAGCTTTGCCAAAATCAATAACATTTTTTTGCTTGATAGGATGATCAAAAATTAAAAGTTTATATATTTTGTAAACAATTTTTATTTTGATATAACATACATAGAGTACCTAAATAAATCTCGTCAGTCAGCTATTTAGTTTTTTTTAAGCAAATTACTTATATTGGTAACAAAAATTTGATTTTTTTTTATCAAATCAAAATGTTTGCAAGGGTCAACAAGTTATGAGAGTTTTTATACCAAATTTGTTGAAAATTGAATATTTATAAATATAATAATGAATTTCCCGGGATTCCCGGGAATCCCGGGAAATTTATTTTAAAATTTCCCGTTTCCCGGGAACAAAAATAATCCGGGAAAAGATACCCTCTAGGCCTGAGTCAATAACACACTTTCGCGTCACGTTCCCGCTCCGTTAGCGTTCGGGTGCAAACGAAGTTGCAAGCAAGTGTCAATTTCGTTGCTAAGATACACAATAGTTACGAAAATTAACACTTTGGCGCAACATCGTCTGCACCCGAACGCTAACGGAGCGAGAACGTGACGCGAAAGTGTGTTATTGACTCAGGCCTCTGCTGCTCCCCCACATGTGTCATCCTGGTCCAGTCTCGTATGTTGCGCAGCCAAGACGTTTGCATTCTAGCAAGACTACGCTGTTTCTTAATATTATCCCCATCAGTATTAGTTGGAGCAAACTATACTTATATCACCGCAGAATGTGACCTGGTCAGGTATGAGATCTAACGGACCTTAACGTTCTTCAGCAGTTGCCTACGCAATAATTGGCATTCTTCAAAACCTCCGAGTTATGGAAAGAGATATGGAAAAAAAAACAGAAAAAATGTAGGTTATTGTTTCAACGAAGTCAGACTTTAATCTAGTCGAGCAATAATATTATTTTTATTATTATTATTTGGAAGGATAATAATAATAATAACCCGAAAAAGAAATGAAAAAGAAAATTACTGAACGTATTTTTTCTTTCTGAACAAGAACATCACAACAAGAAATATTTTTACTATCAGTATGTTTGTACAAAGAGTACATATTTCATCTTCTTGTCATAAAAGCACCGTTAGTACTTAACATATTTCATCCAATGCCATTCATGTAAAATCTAGGACATAATACACCGCTTGACAGTTTATCGAATTCGATATTTCATCGAATTTATCCAGTTCCATAACACAACAAGTCATAAGTTTTGAAAATTTTGATATGATTGGTAAAACACACAATCAACTCCACTCATTTAATTCCAGGTACAAATAACAATAAAAAAACAATATACGGTTTCCTTTATATATAAAATATTTAGTTATGGAAAAAAATATTAAATACCTTTTTTCAATTCAACAAACATTTCCAATTGTTTGACAATTGAACGTAACAAAAACAACGTAAATGTCTTCAACAGTGCGATTTTTTTTGTTTAATGGGTTAGTTGGAAGATATTGCGCTTCAGCGATAAACTCGCCCATTGCGCAAAATTATGTATTCAGTGGTAATGTTGTCATGTTTTTCTTTAATTCTTTGTATACAATTTTTGTGCATTAAAGATTTTTATTATTATTATTATAATTATCCCGTGGACCGACCGGTAAAGAATTGGTTTCCCACTCTTCTCCATAAGTTTTCGAGTGTTCTGTAAAAGGCAGGTGTTCGAAAAAATTAAGTTATTCTACATCTTAAATTAAGCAATGAGTTTTGCCACCCATCCTGAATGTCTTGACTTTATATTGGCACGGAGGGGACACCTTGTATATTTAGGACAGCTGTCCTTAATATGCAAGCCAGCTGTCCTAAATATGCCGTGATGGTATAGTAGTTGTAGTAGCAATATTACACTTTCTGTTGTGTTTCTAAAGCATAATTTGAATATATCAAAATTGCAACAATGGTGATTACTCGAATATAAGACATTATTTCTACGTGTTGTGTTATGGAACTGAGGCCTGAGTCAACAACACACTATCGCGTCATGTTCCCGCTCAGCTAGCGTTCGGGTGCAGACGATGGTGCGCCAAAGTGTTAATTTTCGTAACTATTGTGTATCTTAGCAACGAAATTGACACTTGCTTGCAACATCGTCTGCACCCGAACGCTAACGGAGCGGGAACGTGACACGAAAGTGTGTTGTTGACTCAGGCCTCTGGACAGTCGATATGTCTGAGCAGCGATCATTTAACGTATTCAAATAATTTACTAAATTTTTAGGTTAAACAAAATAAAACACTTTTGACAAAAGCGGTACAATAAAGCATATTTTCCCCTAACAAGGGCCTATGGACGATCAAAATTAAAAAAATTGAACCTATGTACATTGTTCGACAAATTTTGTACGGTGTGAATCATTTCAGGGTATTCGTCCCAACAACACCATGTACATCAGTTTTATTGCTACATTTTGTGTATTTATATGCTGTTATATTTTATATTATAAAGAGTTCGCTATCATTGTTATTATATATTCAACATAAATATTTTATCAAACAATTCGATCTGAGACATAGTGGGTACTTACTTAATAATATTTACAAATATTCGAAAGAATTTCTATAGAACAAAATGAGCATTAGACTACTAAAAACATTATATAAAATAATATCTCGATTTTTAATGTTAATTTCATTTACCGACGACTTTTGGTTGAAGTTCATTAAAATAAATACACTACTTTACTTCTTCTTTTTCGCCCTCGCTTTTATCCCATTTACTTGGGGTCGGCTCTCCTAATCCTCATCTTCCATGTTCCTTCCTATTCAACGCTGGGCAATGCAACTATACTGAATGGCTTTTTTTTTGTCGATATGGAGAGGCCAATTTTTTATTTGATAGAGATGTCGTGATGGCTTTGATAGATAGATAAATAAAATAAATTGTATGAAAATTATTATGTTGTTACGTCATATTTGCAATACGAATGAAGATGTATAGACTTGTGAGGGGTTTTAAGAGAGACACTAGTTATATATCAATAACACCTTTTTTAAAGTTGGTTAATTTTAGTTTTCAGTCCACACGGGCAACTCAGACGCACCTCTGCAACAGTATACCGTTTCCATGACAATATCAAAGTGTTAGTTACTTCATAGGAAGACGTGACACACTTGGCGTATAGTTGCTAATTGTAAGAGCCATAATATTCCGCCTTGTGTACAGTTGGCGAAAAAAATATAACACAATTTAAAAAACTTTTTTGGGCAACACTTGTCGACAATAGAAAACACACCTAAAGGGATAATTTCATTTCCGCCTTGAGTTTCTTAGGGAAATGTTGATTAGTGAATGAATAGGGAATGAAAAGGGAATAATTAGTGAATGAATAATTTATTTAACGTGCACGCGTTATTTGTCGTACAAAACCAAACGTTTTATAAAACAATAAAAAAAAAAATTGTGGATGTTTTTTTTTTAAATAATATAAATATCTTGTATATTATTTTGTATTAAACGTTCGCCCTAATAATTTTTGTATTATATTTATCAGTAGCATTACAGTACACATGTTGGACCCACGTCAAAAATCTGTCAAATAAAAAAAAGAATATTTTTTTATTCTATTTTTAACACTGGCAACAATATTAATAATAATAATGAAATGATGTGTACTATCAGTGGCGTGCTTCTTATACATGCAAAAAAGCAACGCAATCTTAAAATGTTGCACTTTTCATACATCATGTAACGAGGTAGCCCTCTAGTATGTGAATCACGAGCTCTTGGGTTCACGTTTTGCCCACTTTTTTTCTAGAATTTCTTGAGATATTAATTTACATTGAATAGGAGGGGGTCTGGTATTGAGAATCTCGCACACAAAGAAAAAAGCGTCTTTTAAAAAAAGTTTAAAAATTGTCTAGGCTTTAGGAACTTGAGTTTTATATACAACGAAAGAATTATTTTCAGATATAATATAGGTAATATTGCTAGATTTTTTATTTTCTCAAAACATGAAAACAATCTTCATTGAAGAAATAAAAATCCTCGATCTTATTGAAGAGAACTGATTGCCTTAATTCAAAGAAATATTCTTTACTCAAGACAATTTTCTCTTGAACTGTTTGACACTGCGAAAATTCTTGGATTGAGAGAATAAAGTCGACATGTTTTTCTATGCATATAAAAATGAAACGATGGGAAGTTCCTTCAAACTTCTCTGATGAACCTAAAAACATCCAAATACACTCATAGTTAACAAAAATGCATTTATATGAAGGTGGAGAAGATCGGCAGCAGGAGGGATTGAACCCAAGATCTATCGATTGAATATTCGTGAGTTTACCATTAGGCTATCGGTCATGTTTTTAGTAATTACGTAGAATTTTTTAGCATAAGTTACTCAGTTACTTTATAAGAGCAATTATACCAATTAAAGGTTGAATGATGACACTTACTCACAAAGTTTTTTTTTTTAATTTTGTGCCCTGAAGAAAGATTTTTTTTTTACTACGAATGCGTGATTCATAAAATAAGTCTAGTTCCACCACTGTGTATTGTGTGTACTACTATTAGGTGTACTTGTTGTCAGAATGTTCAACTGTCAGAATATACAATTATTATTTAATAGTACTAACAACAAATACCTTATTATTTCGTGTCCAAAATTTGACGGCGTTGAAGGTGAAATTATTAAACGAATTTCATTTTTACTTATGAAATTTTTTATCATTACATTTTTTTTTTAACATTTTTCTTCATTGCTGATTGTCATGATAGTCATGAAGATTTTTTTAATAACAAAGAATCCGGGATTGAATGAATTACCTACTTTAAAAAGTACAAATTATTCTCTCTTTCTCTCTCTATAGTGGAGCACCCGGTAAAGAATTGGTCTCCCACTCTTCTTCTTAAGTTTTTGAGTGTCCTGTAAAAGGCAGGTGTTCGAAAAAGTTAAGACATTGTACATCTTAAATTCAGCGATGAGCTTTGCCACTCATCCTGAATGTCTTGATTTAATATTGGCACGAAGAAGACAGCTTGCATGTTTCTCACATGCAGCTGGTCTGCTGGCTACCCCACTTGTGGGATATGCCGTGATGGTATAGTAGTAGTAGTAATTATTCTCTCTCTCTCTCTCTCTCTCTATCTGTCTATCTCATTTTCTTAATAATAATTAGGATGAAGAAAACTGTTAATGAATATTTTTTATTGAATATTCAGACAATTTAAATACAAAATAACACTAACTAAGTACATTTTATTCAAAAACAATACATAAATTTCCTTAAGATTTCCTTCACAAAAAGCAATTCACTTGTAGAAGACAAACCAAAAAACAAATAAGAAGAAATGAGACAATCTTCAAGAGACTTTAGTACAGTGATTGGAAAAAAAATAAGTATATGAAGCGTATTTCCACACATTTTGTTCATAAAGGAGAGCGTTCACGATGTGACGACAACTGTCAATAATTTATTGTCACTCGAGAGTGGTGTGTATAATAATTAGTGACAGTAGTTTTGACGGTGAATAAAAAAATAAATTTAAAATAAATTATTGTAATAGTTTTTGCTACCCTAAACTATTATATTCAAGTAGAATTGTAAAATCAATGAAAGTATTAATTTGTTAATTTAAATTTTGCAACTATTTTTTTATTAATTTTTCAATCTGTAAATACTCTGATTTTCTGTAGTAAAGACTTATAATGATTTAATTTTTTCCCAAATTTGATAGTATCGTGTTTATTTATTTATTTATTCTACAGAGACATACACAGTGAGTTGACAAAACATTCATAAAATAAGAAGAAAAAAAAGACACATTGATCCGACCAGGCCAACCTCCCAATTAAGCGTGTCTACATCATGCGCGTTCAAACACAATTATACAAAAAAAAACAAGCATAAGGGTAAAAACTATCCAATGCAAGTCCAGTAAACCAGACTCACATTTCGGTAAACAACAAATTATAATATATTATAAAGGTTAGATGAAAAAATATAATTAATTAAACCTATGAACTTAACCCACAAGAAAATTAAAGTTGGCAGCAACATATTTCCTGAACCCCGTTAGGGAGTCACTAAAGATATCCACTCCTTCCACGCGATGCGTGCACAAACATTATAAAGTCTACACATTCTGCTGATAGGACTGTTTTGGCTAATATTATTACTATGTCTGTCTGGCAAAAAGGTTCTGACGTTACGCAGACGGGGGTTTGTCGCGTAAAAGTTCAATGAACTGACTGATACCGTATCCACTTTACCATTGACAATTTTGTGGAGCATAGTGAGGTCAGCAAGTATTCTCCTGTCCCTTTGTCTATCCATCCTGAAAAAAGAGAGACGATCCTCATAACTCCTCAAAAGTCTGCCTTGTCTAGCTCTGTAAGTTGGTAGTGTTACTGACAGTATCTGTCATACATTGACTATTATAGAGATTGACATATTATTTTGACAGTATTTGTCATCTCATATGATTTGACAAGTAAATAAATGTTGAAGAACTAGTAGAATAATGTTATAGAATTTGATGAATGTTCGATAGCATTTGTCATGTACTAATTGTGTTTTCATTATGATAGTACTTACATATTGAAGACGTCTATCACTACTGTCACACAATCATTACTTGCAAACTTGACAGAATCCGTCATACACCTAAATAAGCTCGACAGTAGATATTTTTAGACAGTAGATTTGGACAGTGTTTGATACAGTGTTTCTTTTTCGCATCACGATTTAAAATATTTGAAGGAGGAATAACTCTGTGGTCAAACAGCATACAATTGATAAGCTTTCAATATATTTATTTATTAATTTATTTAATACATACCTAAACGGCAATCGCCTTTTACATCAAAACATACATAACACAATAATAAAATCACCAATTTCCAATCAATAGCATTAACAATTACTAAAAACATAATAAAAACAATACAATAATTCATCAAATTATCCATCTGACATCATCAGTTACATACAATCCTTCATAAATCTCATACAAAACACAAAGAACATTAATACAGTTTCAATAACAAATTTCACAAAGCAATTAATTGTATATCTATATGCATTTCTATCCATTAAGTTCATAAAAAATAATCAAAATAACAACGAAATAATATATGACATGACGTCTCGCCAGCATCAGACGGGTAACAATTATAATTATACTACATACTGTACAGTACAGTAAGCGCCCGCTTATGAGGCGGGGAATATGGTACAACATGGATTGATCAATGGTCAAAAACACAAATATACACAAAAGCTCATGGTTAAAATAATTACAAGATTAACTAATTTGCACAATAATCTTTTTCTTCAGTATTATTTTTACACTCAATTACCATTATCAAACTGAAAGGTAATCACTCAATCACTGCTATCAAGCTTGATAGTAGATTTCGACAATCATTGACACTTCTCCGTCAATTTTATGTATTCTCATCACAACTTAAGATTATCAGGAGCAATAATTCCTATAAACTGCTAATAGAAAACCTATAATCTTTAACATCATCTGTCACACAATCATTATTATCATTTTTGACAGTAGGTACATTAAGACAGTATATGTCACAATATCTCTGCATTTCCATTAAGACTCAAAACTCGGTGGAGCAATTATGTACTCTTATTAGGTGTTTAAAGGATACCTACTCATAATCTTTGACTAATTTTATATTACTATGGGTCAGCGGTTCGATCCCAGGTGCCGGCAAACTCCCCTTTCACGACACAAGCTTTTTGCTTACTGTGAAAAGTGTATAAGGTTGTATTTGGGTTTTATAACAAAACCCAGATACTTATATCTTTTTTTTTTATAAAAAATCACAATAATTATAAAGCGCATTGACAGATCTGTAGAGTTACTCTTGACAAAACTAAACACGATCTTAAACTAGTCTTGATCTTGATCATACGACGCACGAAGGGACTATGGTCAAAAACACCGCGCTACCGCTAACGCGCGATCGGTTTGTGTGTATTTTTGGCCAATAGTCACTTCGTGCGTCGTATGATCAAGATCAAGACTAGATTAAGATCGTGTTTAGTTTTGTCAAGAGTAGCCCTCCTGTCAAATAATATCTACTTACAACAAGCTCGACAGTAGATTTCGATAGTAATTGTTACACAATTTCTGTATTCCCATCACGATTTAAGACTCGGTGGAGCAATAACTCTGTGATAATACAACATATCGATCAGATATCAGCAATTCCTTTTATTCTGATGAGAACAATGACATCCGCTCTCGTCCTATTCCCTTATTTCTTTTCCTTATTCTTTCTTTGTTCTTTCATTTTCTATTCCTTCCTCTCTCTCTCTCTCTTCCTCTCTCATTTCATCGTCGTCTTACACAGGAATAAAAATAGAAATAATAATAATAGGTATGCTGAAAAGAATAAAGATTTCGGGGAATTTTCAAATGGTGTTAAGATTTACAATGTTTCAATAATTAATTTATTCTGAAACACATTTTGGATTACTTCAAATATCCAAGTACCCTGTTTAATTTTTTAACATTTGAGATATTTTGTATATTCCACTCTTAATTTTTAACTGTCTAAGAAGTTGTATTTTAAGTGGCTTGGAACAGAATTCTTGATCAATTCTATATTATAAACGATTTACTCATAATGATCCCTTGCTGCGGTATCTCAAGATTGCTAAACGTTCAGAAGTGTTATAAAAATCTATTCATATTATATTTTGGACGACGAGTTCGTCGGTAGCCTGGAGGTAGAGTCTCTCGCCTTATGAACATGAGTTCCGGGGTTCGATCCCAGGTGCCGGTAAACTCCCCTTTCACGACACAAGCGTTTAGCTTACTGTGAAAGGTGTATAAGGTTGTATTTGGGTTTGTAACAAAACCCAGATATATCTTTTTAAAAAAAAAAATATTGATTATATATAAATTTATATTCAGTTCTTACACTTTCAAAATTAAATTCATAGTAGAATATTGTAAATCTTCATTTATCTGCAGCTGAATATAGGCTGTTATAAAAAATATCCCATGTTTTCCTTTTCGAGAATCTTGGACAATGTTATTCGCTTATTTCTTTTGAGTTCTTATGCTTTTTTGTCCCCAATGTTTTCCGATCCAGAATCTTAGGCGTTCATTTGCCACCCTTTTTAAATGACTAGACTAGTAGAATATTGTAAATCTTCATTTATCTGCAGCTGAAAATAGGCTGTTATAAAAAATATCCCATGTTTTCCTTTTCGAGAATCTTGGACAATGTTATTCGCTTATTTCTTTTGAGTTCTTATGCTTTCTTGTCCCCAATGTTTTCCGATCCAGAATCTTAGGCGTTCATTTGCCACCCTTTTTAAATGACCTATATGTTTTTGCTTCATTTTTTAAAATTAAACATAGGTAATGAAATCATAAAAAGTTTTCTAAAAGTTTTCTTTATAAGTTGACTAACAGTAGACCGTTCTATTTGTGTCAAAACATTTACTCAATATCACCGCTGAGTAAAAGATACAAAGTTTGGACATGTGGAACGAATGGATGAGCAAAGATTGTCTAGGAAGATATTATATCAATCCAAAAGAAGGGGTGTAGGGAAGCGCGGGCGTCCGAGAACTATATGTCTTGATCACGGGGTTTAAATTCTTAAGGTCAGCCGTGTATTAAGTAAGAGAAATCGACGTGCATGTGTGAGAAAATATATAATGAATATTTATTTTATTTATTTATTTTATATTCTTAAGGGACACAAACAGTTCAACCAACAAATATTAACATTTATATTTCTCCATTAAACAAACCAATTAAGGTCCCGCAAATTACTGAAGCGTATGACGAACACGTTCCTAGTAAATAATAATAATACATGCTTTACCCTACTCTAATCAAAAGCAAAAAACAAGACAAAAATAATGAAAATCATGAAAATATAGAAGAAGAGAGAGAAATATGCAAGGATAGATTTATATGGCATTGTGTTCTCTCTGCCTACTTCACTTGGGACACGGCATTCGTAATTTTATTTTACGACATTACGGAAAAGTCTTATGTTACAGATATTTCATATAAGGACGTAAAATTACGTTGGTCATCAGAAAAACTACTAATAAAATAATATAATTGATAAATGATTCTGACAGCTGTAAAATAGATTTTTGGCTTAATACATAACAAGGGAAAAAAGAAAACCTGGAGGATTCCAATCTGATCAGGGTTTGGAGAGAAAGATGGAACAATACTTAGATTCGTTAATAAACACGAATATCATTGAAAACCCTAATACTGTCAGGGTCCCGGGCTACAATCTCTCCCGAAAAGTCTTGATCTTAAAGAACAGAATTCGCACGGGTCAAGGCTGCTGCCTTATGTGGAAATGTGGTAAGAGTGTGTCAGGAATGTGATTGTGGGGCTCAGTTCCGAATAATCCAACATCTGTCGGAGGAGTCTCCAGGAAAAAGTATTAGGGAGGGAAAAGTATAGACATCCATAGGGCGACCTCAGGGGCGGTGCAGCGACGTTGTGGACGGGAACCAAGGATTTGATTTGCAATATTACTAATGACCGCAGCAATTTAGCTAAGAAAATAAAAAAAAAACCGAAGCCTTACAAAAAGTAAAGTCAATAATGTAAGAATGGAAATATTAAAGTCTTGGATAATAACATATCAATGAAAATGTTTTATACGTAATATTTTATGAAATGGTTCAATTTAAACCTTAAAATAATTCAATCACAATATTAATTTTGGTGAGTTCCGTTATTTATTCTATTATAATAACCAGTTAATTTTCCCAATCATACGTTAATACCCAACCTTTCCTTCTTGAATTTTTACCTCATTGAATTTTTCCAGGCGATCTATTATACAAGTATACCCGGGACCTTTTTAATTAACTGATTTTTAATTAACACAAAAGATTCTAAAGCTTCTTTGCTGTGTTTATGAACCTACTTATTGCCTACTTACAATAAATTTATCTCCGTTTTAAAAAAAGATTATATCTTCATTGATTTCTTTCTAAAGTTCTTCTTTTTTATTTTCAGTTTTATAATTGACTCTTCAAAATCTTTTGCAAGTTCTCGTTGCTATACAAGTCATAAATTTTATTGTATTCTTTTTACACATTTAAATTTATTTCATCCGATGCTAGAGTGAATGTTAGCAACAGCAATGTGTCGAATATGGCTAAAATGCTGGTGCACAATATCATTCTGGTACCGACACTTATGTATGCAAGTGAAACTTGGACGTGTTTGAAGAAGGACGAGAGTGGAATAAATGCCGTGGAGATGCGTTCACTAAGAAGAATGGTTGGTAAAACGTTGCGGAATAGAGTGAACTATGAGGATATTAGAAGAATGAGCGGATGTAAGAAGAGTGTTGTGGACAGAATACGCGTGAGTAAACTACGCTGGTTTGGGTATGTTGAACGAATGAACGAGGTTAGAATGACAAAGAGGATATACTTGTCTGAAAGAAAGTCTGTGAAGAAACGCGGGTGTCCAAGAACCACGTGGCTTGATCACGTGGATTTAATTCTCAAGGACGGCCGCGTGTTGAGTAAGACGAATCGACGTGCGTGTATGAGAAACTGTATGAATGTGGAGGAAGCGAAGGAAGTGTGTAAAGATAGATCTGTTTGACGTTCCGTTCTCTCTGCCTACCCCACTTGGGACACGGCGTGAGGGTATAGTACCTATACATATAGTAGTTTTAGATAATCATTTGATAATGGTGGACGTCTCTACAGAAACAGTGATCATGAGATATTTCTTGTTATACAACAATTATTAAATAATGTTATATAAAACAGTTACCAAAATTTGGTATATTTAATATGGGTCGTAATTGTTATTCAATATACATATTATGTATTCCCAATTAACCCAACTCAGAATTAACCCAACCGATTACAATCGAGGGTCAAAACATTGCAAGAGTTGAGTCCTATGTCTATTTGGGTCACACTGTAAAATTGGGAAGGGATAATATGGAAGCTGAACTGGAAAGACGAAGAGCTTTAGGATGGGCTGCATTCGGCAAGCTATCACATGTCCTAAAATCCCGAAATATTCCCATCCACCTTAAGAAAAGAACATTTGATGCGTGTATACTTCCTGTGCTCACCTATGGATTTGAGACATCCGCTTTAACAAAGAGGATAATACACAAACTCCGAGTGACACAGAGAGCAATGGAGAGAAGGATGCTGAACATCTCGCTCAGAGATCGCAAAACAAATGTTTGGATACGGGAAAGGACCAAGGTAACAGATGTGGCTCAAAGGATCGCGGAGTTAAAGTGGAACTGGGCAGGTCATGTGGCGCGTATGTCTGATGATAGATGGACGAAGAAAGTGCTGGACTGGAGGCCTAGAACAGGACGCAGAAGCGTAGGTAGGCCCCAAACAAGATGGTCCGATGATATTAAAAGAGTGGCGGGCCTGCACTGGAGGAGAGTTGCGTCCAACAGAAATTTATGGAAGTCCGAGAGGGAGGCCTTTGTTCAATACTGGACACAAGAAGAAGGCTGAGGTAAGGTAAGGTAAGGTATATTGAAAACCTACAACATACATTAATTTTGATAACATTAATAATTTCCGTATTTACATTACTCTATTCTTAGACTTAGCTTGATAATCTAAATTATACATAAAAGGTTTATAGATATATAATAATTTAATAGATAATCCTTCGCTTTATTATGTTAATAGAAATAATGTATGTATTTACTGAAATTACCAAAAAGTTTATTTTCTATACAAATATTTGAGTGTGCGTATTTTTTTTAAATTGGTTGCTAATTTTATTTGATTGGAAAACTATTACGAACAGTACAACCTTGCAAATGATTTTTTGTTTATTCATAATAACTTTATTAAAAATCTTTATTGCATAAAAAATAAACAGTAGAAAAAAACATGACAACATTATTACTGAGCAAATAAATTTGTGCAATGGGCGAGTTTATTACCGAAGCTCATTTTTTCCAACTAACTCATAAAACATTTTTTTTTAAATAATTATCTTCTGGTTATCTTAGGAACGAAACACATTATTAATTTATCAATGAAGCACCCGGCAAAGAATTTGTCTCTCACTCTTTTCCATAATTTTTCGAGTGTCCTATAAAAACCAAAAATAAAGACATTTTACATCTTAAATTCACCATTGAGGTTTGCCACCCACCTCGAATGTCTTAATTTATTGTTGAAATGGAGAAAACAGATTGCATGTTAATTATACACATGGGATATGCCGTGATGAGATAGTGGTAGATAGTTGTAGTTTCTCTTCTTCTTCTTATGGAGCCTTTGCTGCATAAGGTCATGCACGTGGACGGAGCCTATATGCGACAGTGGGTGACCCCCGTGGGTCTCGAACCAATTCTGACCAGGTCCTTCTGTCAGCAGCAATGCTTTTTGCATCCTCAGGCTTTAGTCGTCTTTGGGTGCGTCCAGATAGTAGGATGCGAACGTCAATCAATCATCAATCTTCAACGATTCGGAGCATCCTCCGAAGAAATATTTGAATGAATGCCTTCGTAACCCGTATAAAGACGGGAAACAAACACATTCATTCGAATATTTCTTCGGAGAATGCTCCGAATCGTTGAAGATTGATGATTGATTGACGTTCTCATCCTACTATCTGGACGCACCCTTTAGAGAAGGTCGGATTCTACGTGCTTCAGCCACGTTTTTTTCGGAGCTCTTCTGTTAATTTTCCACTCCGGTGGTCTCTGTTTCCAGAGGTCCCGGTAGTAGTATAGGTTATAGAAAGATTTAAACATTCATTATAGGCACTTATTTTTTGAGAAAAAGCTCCGAAAGGCTAAGACCACTAGAAAATATACAGCACAGTATAGGAGCCCCATTCTTTGTCGGGGTAATACTAGGCTTTAAACCAAGTAAATAATATATTATAATAATGTAGAATAAATTATAGTGTGTCATGAGCATGTCTTCCCAATGCCATAAACCCACTTACATACATTCTACTACTACGACAAGAGAAGTCACTCGGAACGTGTGATGCCAGCTTAATATTAATGAAGTTGTGTTGGTACATGGTATATTGTACTACCGAAGCTGAATGTGTGATACGTGCTTTATATTTTGATTTGATTAGATCACGGAATAGAGGGGTAAGGGTGGATTATTATTATTATTATTTAAGGGATGATGACGGTGATGGTGGAAAGCTCACTCGCTTCAAAATAATAATGACATTATAAGACACCAATTTCACACCCTGTTTCAGTCGGGTTTTTTGGAGAAGCGAATAAAGTTTATTTGAATTGTCTGGAAGAGGGGGTATGAGAAAGCGCGGACGTCCTAGAACAACGTGGTTTGTTCACGTGGATCAAATTATCAAGGATGGCTATGTGCAGAGTAAGAGAAACTGGTGTGCTTGCATGAGGTATTGTATGAATGTAGAGGATGTGAGGATAGATCTGTATGGCGTTTGATATTTATTTATTGATTCTTCTTGCAGATGTCAGCCATTTCCGTGGAGCACCCGGTAAAGAATTGGTCTCCCACTCTTCTCCATAAGTTTTCAAGTGTCCTGTAAAAGGCAGGTGTTCGAAAAAATAAGACATTTTACATCTTAAATTCGGCGATGAGGTTTGCCACCCATCCTGAATGTCTTAATTTTATATTGGCACGGAGAAGACAGCTTGCATGTTTATTATATGCAGCTGGTCTGCTGGCTACCCCACTTGTGGGATATGCCGTGATGGTATAGTAGTAGTAGTTCTTGCAGATCATCATTACATAACAGTGTTAACAAAACAATATAAAATTTTACAAACTAGGACGATGTGCAGTGGCGAGATTATCACTTTAAAGTGATTTCTTCCATCTAACCACGAATACTCTCTGCTTACTTCGCTAGAGATACGTATCGTGAAGGTATAGATAGATAGAATGAAGCAAACTTAGAATTAATGTTCGTCAATTTTATTTATTTATTCGTTTATTACTCTCACTCTTGTCCGTAAGTTTTCGCGTGTCCTGTAAAAAGACAGGTGTTCGAAAAAAATAAAGACATTTTACATCTCAAATTCATCGATGAAGTTTGCCGCTCATCCTAAATGTCTTAATTTTTTGTTGAGGACAGTTTGCATGTTTATTATATGCAGCTGGTCTGCTGGCTTCCCCACATGCCGTGATGGTGTGGTAGTAGTAGTAGTATTACAATCAATTTTATTTATTTCATTTTGTAGAATTTCATTTTTAATTATTTAATAAAATATCACAGTTAATTAGGAATAAAGTTCTTTAATAAGAGATAGTAGTTTTAGTTAAATTTGATAGATTTTTGTAACAGGACCTTAAATTACTATACTATACTATACTATACCCTCACGCCGTGTCCCAAGTGGGGTAGGCAGAGAGAACGGAACGCCAAACAGATCTATCTTTACACACTTCCTTCGCTTCCTCCACATTCATGCAGTTCCTCATACACGCACGTCGGTTCCTCTTACCACACCCTTTCCTCTTCGTTTCGCAGACACACAAAACATCCAAATACTTATCATTCATCATCTCTAAAATTTCGTCCGTCTTTCTCACCATCCCTCCTCTCACATTCAAAACTCCCACCCTGCATTCCGCTCTCCTCTTTGTGCCCTTCACCCACCTTAAATTCTGCAAACAAATATCATATTTAGTTTGTGGTTCAAAACTGAAACATATATGGAATGAATGAACGAGTCCTTTGAGTGAACTGAAACTCACTTTTTACAAACTCCACATAATGACAAAAGTAATTAACTCAGTGTAAAACATTGTATATTTGGTCAAAGAATTTTTTTTTTTTCAAAAACAGTTTTTATATTAAACCTCAGACACATGTACGAGCAGACACAAATAATATTTGTAATAGGATGTTTCTTACTGAACTTGTAGTATAAAGCTCTATGTTATTATATCTATACGATTAAAATCAGATTGTGCAACAAAACGCTTTTGAGTACAAAGCTTTTGAGCGGAATTAGCATAATAATAATAATTTATGATGTAACTTTGATACATTTTGAATCTTCTACAACTTCATCTTAAAGGCATTTATGTAAAATTATACTTTGTTCAGCGATTAGGTGATATCGAATCTTCAGATCCTTTACCCGACAAGTCGAATTTTTTTACCCGGTTTCTTTTATATAGGTATTAATTATGATTATATAGTATTTGAAATAACTTTAAAATAAAATACTGTATTACTTCCACTATGAATAATATTTGACTCAGGCCTTTCGGGTAGACATCCATCATCAGTTCCTAATAAAAACTCACTGATGCAAGGTATCCACCTGAAAGGTCTCTGAGTCAAATATTATTCATAGTGGAAGTAATACAGTGTTTTATTTTAAATCTTTTTTAATTCTATAGGTATTAATTAATATTTAGTTATGGAAAAAATGTATACCTATTTTCAATTCTGCAAATAAATATTTCGAAATGTTAAAATTATTAACTTAACAAAGACAAAGTTCCTACTATTTCTTTAATGGTGCAATTATTATTATAGTATGTATTATTTTCTGTTGTGTTTTTAAAGCATAATAATATAATTTATACATCAATATAATAAATATGGCGATTTTTCGAATATAAGACAATTCTATTTGTTGAGTTATGGAATTGGACAGCCGATATATTCCTTCTAAATTAACTCAATTATACCCACACGCCGTATCTCAAGTAGGGTAGGCAGAGAGGACGGAACGTCTCAAAATTCTATCCTTACATACTTTTTCGCTTTCTCCACTTTCAGGAAATTTCTCATACTTGTACACCAATTTGTCAACACGCGTCCGTCTTTGAGGATCTGATTTGTGCAGCCATGATAACACTTTCAGCGACAATTTTGAGATTCAGGCTCATGATGTCATCATTGAGCACTAAATCGCGTAAAAGTGATATATTTCTGTGTATATGTGTGTTTGTGTTAATGTTGATGAGAGGAAAATTGATCCAATTGATTTGTATATTGTTTTGACGTTGTTAATTGGTTTAATTTTGGTTTAATATTGGTTTAATTTTGTATTGTGCTGGTAGATTTTGTTGAACGTTTGATGAACGTACATAAGAACTGAATGTTTGCTATTTGTAACTAATTCTTATATGTGTATTAATATTTTTAGCTGATTCTTATATGTGTGTTAATCTCATACTTGAAATCCGACCCTCCGCACAAGCATTTACTGTATCGAAACCAGTGTACGTGGAGCGTGCTTTTGCAATATCTGCACCTGTAGTCTGGAACATGATCAGAGAAACGCAGGACATATCTCGTTTCAAGAACCAACTGAAGACTTATCTATTCAAGAAATCTCACGGAATAATCCAAGCACAACCTAAGTTAGCAAAGAGCGCCCTTGAGGTGGATTTTTTTCACAAAACGGCGCTTTACAAATCATCCAAATAATAATAATAAGTTGCTTATGGAGGGAGCATTTTTACTGTGTGTAATATATTTTGTTATTGTTATATCAATGTATACTGTGTATTTATGAATAGAATGAAAATATATTATTAATAAAAATGATGCTTGGTTCATGGACATCAGCGCTTTTTTACATTCCCTTTTCAGATAAATACAACCTTTTCGTCATTCTTTCATCATCAATTCGCTCTAAATCCTTATCCTTATCCTTATATCTTATAAAAATGATTTTTGAATTTACATACTAACGAAGACCGGGCTATACTCGCCCATTTCAAGGAATTTGCGTTCCATTGACCTGACCATTACAAGATGAGATATCTATTTCAAATAAAAACCCACTAAATGCCGTACTTTCTTTTTAAGAAGCGAGAAAAACAGCAAAAAAGAGTGTAAAAAAAAGTGTGAATGAGATAAAAAATACGTTTTTTGCGTGAGTTTGAAAGAGTGCGAAAATGTTCTTTACCGCCAAAATTGTGTGCCAGATGATATTGCCATATTAAAATTAATTATGAAAAGTACTATAAATATTTATGATTAATTTGTAAAAAATAAGCACAGTCAGAATTTTTTTAAGTTCATGCAAATAAAAACATTTAAAATATTTTTAATTTCGTGTAAATAAACACCTTTAAAATATTTTTTGCGTAAATAATCCAATTTAAAAATATTAAGCACGTACTAATTGAAAAGCCAAAAACAATATGTTATCCATCTGGCAATTATTTGTGTCATTATAACATTCCAAAATGGCGATAAATGAACGATGTGTCAAAAAGTACGTTCAATATTTAATTTAACATCACGTGAGTATTAATTTACGTTTTCTATCTAATCTATCAAACCTGCTTTACATTTTTATTACTAAAGAGTTAACAGTATATTTTTTTGCAGAAACACAAAACGGTGTCGAAATAATAAAACAAATGTTTTATTCTACTAATGGTTTATTATGTGAGAGAGACGTCTTTCGTCTGATGAGGACATTGTCAATCCGATTGACAATGTCCTCATCAGACGAAAGACGTCTCTCTCACATAATAAACCATTAGTAGAATAAAACATTTGTTTTATTATTTCGATATGGAATTCTACTACCTAAACACCGACACAGTGAACAAAACGGTGTATTGCGATCTGGATGCTCATTTTTCAATGATGAAATTGATGATTAAGAAATTAGAAATTAAATTGATAATAAATTAATGACAACGACATTATGGCTTTAGGAATGTCGTGGGAAGAAGTGACACAATCATTGCGAAGAATCTGAACGGAAAAGACTGTATTCTCTTCTCTTCGTTCTCAGGAAAATCTTGAAGGTTGATCGAGTAGTTGTTTTATGAATTTTTGATGCAATAAATGAATTAACATAATCAAACTTTCTCTTTTCCTATGATGTTTTATAAAATATGTAGTTGAATAGGAAATTAAGAAAAAATAGGTGAGTATCCATTATTTTTTTGCAATGATTATGTTCTGATAAATGATAACATGATTTTTATTTTTGCAAAGTATCTTAATTACAAAAAAGGAGAAGGTATGTATTGTTCTTCTATTTTAATGTTCCCTTTATGCTTTGTGTGGAAAGATGAAAATTTTGACTTATTTTGAAATGCTTTTAAGCCTCAGATTTCAAAACTATAGTAGACCTTTAGTATTTGTGGGAATTGGCACAAATATTTGAGCCCGTACATATTATCAACGATGTCCCTAATTTAGGAAAGGCATGTTGAATAATAAACTCTATACATGATCACAGACTCCAGGCCAAAAATATTTCAAATATCTTATTTATTGACAAAGATATCAACATTTTAATGAAATTTACTGAAGTAATGTTTGAAAATTTGACTTCCTGATTGCCGAAATCGTAGACAAAACATTTTCATTATATTGAATTAATTTCAAAATGGAAGTGATAAAAAATACAACTAAACTGAAACTTAAAGCTTGGAGATTATTTTGGTTTTAAAACATCATGCTTGCACATCATGAAAAGTCCTAATTTGTGTAAATTAGAATTGCATAATTTCGGCATATTTTCATTCAATTTCATAGACCACATATGACACATATGACAGACTAAATATGACACATGAGAAAAAAAACAAAGAAAAATAATTGTGAAAATGGAATTATGAAATTCATAGACAATATTGTAGGTATGAGTTTTCCAATAAATACATAGGTAGGTACTTTTCTCAATCAACGAGTAGTATTTATTTTGACCTAATATTTTCATGAGTCTTTAAAAAAAATCTGATGAAAGTATTTCAATTAAAAATATAATACTTCAGAATATTGAAGAATGTATATATATTCATTCATCAAGGTTTCTTTTGGGAATACAGGGAGGGAATGCCTATATAGGAAACATTAATTGTTTCGTTCCTTTTTAAGAACTGTTTTCCTTATAGGTACCTATATATACATATATTTTTTTAGGACTTTTATCCAAGTAGGTACCAACCCATTTTTTTAATGATATATGAGCGTGAAAGGTGTCATACTTCTAGATTTTACAATGGGAAGAGGATTTTAGTACTTTTATCCACGTAGGTACCTACCCATTTTATTTATTGAAATATGGCCGTGTGTGATGTCAAACTTGATTTTACAGTGGACAAAGGTTTTCAGTACTTTTATCCAGGTAGGTACCTACCCATTTTTTTTTATTGAAATATGGCCGTGTAGGATGTCAAACTTCAAGATTTTACAGTGGGAAAAGGATTTCAGTACTTTTTTCCACGTAGGTACCTACCCATTTTATTTATTGAAATATGGCCGTGTGGGATGTCAATCTTCAAGCTTTTACAGAGGGAAAAGGTTTTCAGTACTTTTATCCACGTAGGTACCTACCCATTTTTTTATTGTAATATGGCCGTGTGGGATGTCAAACTTCAAGATTTTACAGTGGGAAAAGGATTTTAGTACTTTTATTAAGATAGGTACCTACCCATTTTTCTATTGAAATATGGCCGTGTGGGATGTCAAACTTCAAGATGTTACAGTAGGAAAAGGATTTTAGTACTTTTATCCACGTAGGTACCTACCCATTTTTTTTTATTGAAATATGGCCGTGTGGGATGTCAAACTTCAAGATTTTACAGTGGGAAAAGGATTTTAGTACTTTTATTAAGGTAGGTACCTACCCATTTTTTTTAAATTTAAATATGGCCTGTGTGATGTCAAACTTCAAGATTTTACAGTGGAAAAAGGTTTTCAGTACTTTTATTAAGGTAGGTACCTACCCATTTTTCTATTGAAATATGGCCGTGTGGGATGTCAAACTTCAAGATTTTACAGTGGGAAAAGGATTTTAGTACTTTTATCCACGTAGGTACCTACCCATTTTTTTTATTGAAATATGGCCGTGTGGGATGTCAAACTTCAAGATTTTACAGTGGGAAGAGGATTTTAATACTTTTATCCACGTAGGTACCTACCCATTTTTTTTATTGAAATATGGCCGTGTGGGATGTCAAACTTCAAGATTTTACAGTGAGAAAAGGATTTCAGTACTTTTATCCACGTAGGTACCTACCCATTTTTTTATTGAAATATGGCCGTGTGGGATGTCAAACTTCAAGATTTTACAGTGGAAACAGGATTTCAGTACTTTTATCCACGTAGGTACCTACCCATTTTTTTATTGAAATATGGCCGTGTGGGATGTCAAACTTCAAGATTTTACAGTGGAAAAAGGATTTTAGTACTTACTTTTATCCACGTAGGTACCCACCCATTTTATTTATTGAAATATGGCCGTGTGGGATGTCAAACATCAAGATTTTACAGTTGGAAGAGGATTTTAGTACTTTTATCCACGTAGGTACCTACCCATTTATTTATTGAAATATGGCCGTGTGGGATGTCAAACTTCAAGCTTTTACAGTGGGAAGAGGATTTTAGTACTTTTATCCACCTAGGTACCTACCCATTTTTTTATTGTAATATGGCCGTGTGGGATGTCAAACTTCAAGATTTTACAGTGGGAAGAGGATTTTAGTACTTTTATCCACGTAGGAGCCTATCCATTTTATTTATTGAAATATGGCCGTGTGGGATGACAAACTTCAAGATTTTACATTGGGAAGAGGATTTTAGTACTTTTATCCACGTAGGTACCTACTCATTATATTTATTGAAATATGGCCGTGTGGGATGTCAAACTTCAAGAATTTAACAGTGGGAAGAGGATTTTAGTACTTTTATCCACGTAGGTACCTACCCATTTTATTTATTGAAATATGGCCGTGTGGGATATCAATCTTCAAGCTTTTACAGAGGGAAAAGGTTTTCAGTACTTTTATCCACGTAGGTACCTTCCCATTTTTTTATTGAAATATGGCCGTGTGGGATGTCAAACTTCAAGATTTTACAGTGGGAAAAGGATTTCAGTACTTTTATCCACGTAGGTACCTACCCATTTTTTTATTGTAATATGGCCGTGTGGGATGTCAAACTTCAAGATTTTACAGTGGAAACAGGATTTCAGTACTTTTATCCACGTAGGTTCCTACCCATTTTTTTATTGAAATATGGCCGTGTGGGATGTCAAACTTCAAGATTTTACAGTGGGAAGAGGTATTCAGTGCTTTATCCACGTAGGTTCCTATCCATTTTTTTTATTGAAATATGGCCGTGTGGGATGTAGAACTTTACGATTTTAGCTGGTTAGCTGGAAGATATTGCCTCCAGGCAATAAGCTCGCCAATTGCTCATGATTTTTTTTTTCTGATCAATAAAGTGTTCTTATTATTATTATTATTATTATTTTACAGTGAGAAGAGGTTTTCAGTACTTTTAGCCACGTAGGTACCTACCCTTTTTTTTAATTTAAATATAAGCTGAGAAGGATGTGTGGTAAGAGTCTGAGAGATTGTGTGCGTAACAGTGATATAAAAAAGGAATGTCGAATGAAAGTTGGTGTAATTACAAGGATGAATGTGAATAAGTTAAGATGACAAGTTCATTTAAATCAAATTCTACAGGACGGTCACGTGTTGAGCACATTGAACAGGAGAGCATGCATGAGGAATTGTATGACAGTGACGAAAGCGAAAGATGTATGCAAGGACAGAAGGAAGTGGCACTCGATCTTTTCTGCCTACCCCGCGAAGGAAGCGGCGTGATGGTTTGTATGTAATTTAGGTACATTGTCATAATTATATATATACTGTTTAGTCATTCTTACATATTCTATTATCTGTTTCCTACTTTAATGTTACTCTGTGTATATAGTTGATACAAAAAAATATTGCTGCCTAAATAAAATATTTTTTAATTACACATACTTACTGTTTTTTCAATTTTATACATGATTCCCATGCAATGCAGGGTATTTACGCTAGTATCCTATAAATATCGCAACTTATTATTTACAAGCATTCTATCCACAACACTTCTCTCGCATACCTACACTAATTCTCCTTTTTTTAAAAAAAAAAGGAGAATTCACAGTAAGCTACTAAAAGCTTGTGTCGTGAAAGGGGAGTTTGCCTTTATTCATAAAAATCAATTCAATTTTTATATTTCAATTCGTTTATATTTCGTTATATTTCAATATATTATTTGTGATGTTTAATAAATTTCGGTATGCTTGACACTCCAAAACTTTGAAAAAAGAGAAGTAGAAATACAGTTTTTATTTGGTTTCGTATAACATACCGTGTACAATAGCGATGAGCTATGCTACCCACCCTGAACGTCTTTATTTTCTTTTCCACGACTTGCATATTTATTACTTGCAGTTCATCTGCTAGCTATCTCACCCCGTACAAATGCTGTGATAAATATATTGAATTGATAAATTTTGTTGCGTGATAAATATTTTTCTGTTTATTTCTATCATCACGATTTCACGCCACTATAAAGTAATTGAAGATGAAAAAATGATGTCACCCTCTCGTCATAAATGTGATCTAAGCAATGAGGCAATTTCATCATCGTGTTATTAACTCTTTCGTCACGTTTAAATAATGCGTACTCAGCATTTGTAATCCTATCCATAATTCCATGGTCCATATAAAATGGTACCTACATTCTATTTCATTTGTTTCTGAATTAACTTGGAGGAGGCGAAAATTGTTATTTCGGCTTTGTTGTTTGTTGTTTAATTTAGCCTTACTTAGAAATCTCATTTCTCAGTTTCAACATTAAAGAATGAAACAGTAGGTACATAGGTAGGCAGTGCGTATCAAATATCGTAAGACCTCGATTCTGTTGTATTCAGAAAACTGCAGAAATATGCGAAACTGTGTAGACTTTATAACTGTCATTTTGACTAGGGCAATTTGGGGAGCGATTTAGAATATTACTCCCTATTTCACATGTTCAGGATTTTATTTAATTTCGCATGGGAAATTGCGTGTAAGATATTGTCCAAATTGTAGTTATTGCAGTGTTGTGAGTTGACAATTTACTTAATTAGAGTTTTGCAGCTCTAACAAGAAGCATGGCAACCAACTGCACCTCTAGTACAAGTTTTTTTTACGATTGTACCCCTATGTTATACGTTTTTACTTCCTGTCATATCTCATCGCTGAATTTGTCGTTTTTTGGCACAGAGAAGATAACTTGCAATAACGTGAAGTTACTTCTTATACGTGGCTTGATCATGTGGATCAAATTCTCAAAGACGGCCGTGTGTTTAGTAAGAGGAACCGACGCGACGTGCGTGCATGCAAAATTGTATAAATGTAGAAGAAACGAAATAAGTATGTAGATATAGATTTATATGGCGTTCCGTTCTCTATGCCTACCCTATTTGGGACACGGCGTAATGGTAAAGTATAGAATGGTACAGTTATTCCTTATTATTGTGTGGGTGCACACGTAGTAGAACTCCATCAATTGATAATGACCATAATTCGAAACATGTCTCTTTCACGGTTTATAATCTATAGTAGAAAGAAACATTACTTGTTTAAATTTAGGTACTTACTAATATAGTTATCCCGCTGACCTCTTCAATGGTGGAAATATACATAGTTGATAAATGTTTTTCGTTAGAAGACGACATATATTATGTATCGAAATTTTTCGTAATATTAATTACTGTTTCGCAGCTCTCTTAACACTGAAAACGGAAGACCCAACATTCGAAAGCATTGTAGACAGTTGATCTTTACCTTATTTGTATTAAATACACGATTTCACGTTTGTGAGTCGGTAGTACTGTATATGTTTGTGTGTATATAGGTGTAGGCTCTATGTATTCTAAGTTGGTAATTGTTGTTTCTGTAACATGATTTTGGTTGTATTATGTATATATTGTATATATGTTTATCTTATGTGATTCTACCTAAAGTGTGTTAAGAAAATAGGTCCTTTCCTATTACACAAAGCAAACACTTTGTGAACGAATCAACTTGGTCTTAACTATTTATTTCATTTTTATTTGACCCTGAATATTGGGAACTCTTGGGAACACCCATCGTTCAAAACGGTTGAATGTCAATTAAAGTCATTTCTTTCAAGGATATTTCTCTTTTTCGTCTGCCTTTCTTTTTTTATTTCGCCACTTGATTCTTTCGAGTGCATCCTCATGGGAAACATCGCAGTTCTGTATATATTGTCTCACTATTTCACGCCATCTGCGCTTTGGCCTTCCTTCCTCTTGATCTCTTCCAATTATTTTAATATTATTATTGTTAGAAGAATTCAGGGCCATCAGGTACCTTGCGGAGAAAAAAACAGAGCTGTTTTTTTTACAATATCACGATAACACCCTTCGAAAAAAGAGAAATAGATTTTTTTTTTCTCTAATTTATTTATATAAAATATCTTTTTATCCTCTCGCATTGTATCGCTTGCCAGGTAAGCAGAGAGAAATAGATTTTTGTATCCGTTACTTGTATACTAAGTTCCGCATTTACACAAGTTCTCTTCCAAGGATGCCGATTACTTAGGTAAATTGAAGTGTTTCATTATATTATACATTGATCACGAGAGAGACGTCTTTCGACTTAGTAGGTCATTATTAATCTGATAAGTCGAAAGACGTCTCTCTCGTGATCAATTATTTGTAGTAGAAAGAAATACTTGTTTCAATTTACCTTATTATGGAATTCTACTACGTGTGCACCGACACAGTTAATGAATGTCGATTACTCTTACTCAAAACGTAGATGTCTTTCAAAATTTAATCCATTTAATCAAAGCGTGCAAGGCTTTCAAATAAGCTGCATTCTACTTTCTACATCCCGTGGAGTACCCGGTAAAGAATTGGTCTCCCACTCTTCTGCGTAAGTTTTCGAGTGTCCTGTAAAAGGCTGGTGTTCGAAAAATTGAGACATTTTACATCTTAAATTCAGCGATGAGGTTTGCCACCCATCCTGAATGTCTTGATCTTATATTGGCACGCAGAGGACGGTTTGCATGTTTCTTACATGCAGCTGATCTGCTGGCTACCCCACTTGTGGGATGTGCCGTGATGGTATAATAAATAAAAAATAAATACTTTCTACAACACAAAAACATTTCTAGTAGCAAAAGATTTTCATGGAGTAGTATAACTGGTTAGCTTTCCAGGTTTATCAGGTCGCCTTGACGTCTGAAGTATTTTGGTGTGAGGTGAGTATTTTGAATGTATTTTTAGTGTCTGTACGTTTACCCGACAACTGTTTCGCACTTTCACATACCAAATGTATCCATAAGGTGTACCAAATATATTACCTACTAAAATTACTTGGTATATCCAATAGTTGAATACTTGTTCTTCTCTAACTTAAAACACTATGAACCTAGGTATGGGGAATCGTGTCGTGTCTCTTTGAATGTAGATCTTTTAGGTTTCCCTCTATCTCTCCTCTCTGAGAGAGTCAAATACGGGCGTCCAATGAATGCTAATGTATGTAATCTTCCTTCAATCGTCCCGTCCCCAACCCTCTAGAGGAATGTAGGAATATCTTGACAGTTGCTTGTTTTGTACGAGAATGTCTCACATTTTGAATACAGTGGTTCTACAATTATTATTGTTTGCAGTTTGTACATCTTCTTTAGGTATTTATTCATACATTAATGATACCATAACGTCAAATTGTAAATAATGGGTCTACCAATGTTTTTCGTAAGTTTTTGGCTGTTTAGAAAATTGTAAAATCTCAACTCATCATCGCCCTCAACGCTCCTCTCGGGAGCACAGGGCAGAAACCAGCCTCCTCCATTCAGAGCGTCTCTGTGCCAATTGCGTCACCTCTTCCCACGACATTCCTTGCGCTCTGATATCGTTGTCATAGGAACGGTGTATTGTGAAAGAGGGACGCCCGGGCCTACGGAACCCCTGCGGACGGAAGAACAGTGCTCTTTTTGGCCAACTATCATTGGGCATTCTCAAAACATGTCCCAGCCAGGACCATCGTCTCTCTTGTATTACGGAGATTACAGGTCTCTGCTGGGTGCGCCGGCGCACAGCATCATTTGTAACATGTTCATACCATCTGACATCCAAAATCCTTCTAAGACACTTGTTTTCAAAGCTTAGTATCTTCCGCTCTTGAGCCTTGGTTAAGTGCCAAGACTCGCAGCCATATAGAATAATAAATACCTATAATAGATTTTTTTTATTGGAATGTTTTAATTCATGCATTTACACTCTAAATATATTCTTATGGTTCCGACAATATTTGTTCCGCATTTCATGATCAGTTTGCTGAATTCACGCAACACAGTTTTATATTCAACGTTAGACATTTTGGTCACAATGTGTGTAGAAGATAGTATGGTCTTACCCTCGTCAGACGTCAGGGAAGTTGAGGGGAAATAGTCCGCAGAGGATGACCAGCTTTTTCCCTGGACATCCAGTAGTACCATTATATGGTGACTATACACATTTCTGTATTTGGGAGATAAAAGACTTTACGTTCAAATTTTCGTTTTTTAATAAGCAGTCAATTTATGGATTTTTTATTTCTTTTTTCACCCTAACGATATTTTCCACAAATGAGGTAGCCAGTGGGATCTCTGCATTTATCGAATATAACTATATACATAGACATTTCAGATGGGTAGCAAAGGTTTTATATGTATTGGAGTTTGATTTTTATTAACATGCATAGACAGTTCACACGGATATAGCCAGTACTAAACTAAGATGTGAATCTTGTATTGATTATTATAATTGATTAATTCATTTTGTAATAAAACATTCATACTATAGGCATGCTTATTGCATAGAGGCAATCTTTTTCAGCTTTCCAGCATTTTTTCAATTATTTTACAATTTTTGATCTGGATTGATTTTGATTTAATCTGGACTCAAAATAAGCCATAACATAATACCCCACTGCTGAATTTTTGACTTTCTTAGAAATATGGATGTTTATATTTTTAAGTTCTAATCACTCAATACATTCATTTACATTTGTATTTATTACAAAAAGCGAACATAACTTTTTTACACACCCTGGGAAGGCTGTTTTGATTCCAATCCAAGTCATAGAACTAAATATAATACAGGTATATCAGCAAGGTGAATAATTTCCTTTTGTTTGAATTAAAATTTAGAATCTGCTTCGATACACACAACATCTGTATTCGCCAATTATTAAAACGGAAATAGTAATCATTTTACAATACTGCCATAGCCGATAAATTGTAGTCATCATACAAAAAATGTATAGACAATGATATTGAGGACGCAGTGTTACCATACGGCCAATGTTCAATTCTTGTGTTAACAGTTGCTCCGTGGAGCATTCGGTAAAGAATTGGTCTCTCACTCTTTTCCTGAAGTTTTCTGGAAGACAAATAATCGAAGAAATCCCAGATATATCTTTTATATATAACAAAACCCAGATATATCTTTTAAATTTAAAAAAAAAAAAAAAAATCGGCAAACTTCCCTTTCACGACACAAGCTTTTAGTAGCTTACTGTGAAAGGTGTATAAGGTTGTATTTGGGTTTATTACAAAACCCAGATATATCTTTTTATAAAAAAAGATAATAATAGTAATATTTTTTCCCAGAAATATTTTACAACACCAAATATTACATTTTTACAATTTTAAATTTATTTGAATTTAGACAGTTTAATACTATCTCACTGGGTTTGCACCCATATCGATATAATATTATTTCTATGAAACTATTTTTATAAAAAAATCGAAACAATTAAACAAAATAAAGTCTAACATCTATACATCAATACATTTAATACATTTTACATCTTTAATTCAGCGATGAAGTTTGCCACCCATCCTGAATGTCTTAGTTTTTTGTTGTTACTTAGAGGACACGTTGTCTATTTATAACAAAGAGCTAGTCCGTTGGCTACTCCACTTTCGAATAGTAGTAGCAGCAATTCAGTTCCAAAATTGTATTTTTGTCATGTAAGGCTTTTCAGCTCTCAGTGACAGATAGACACACATAGGTATAGTAGGTATGTAGGTTAGAACATAATATTATCACTTCAGTGATCGCCCCCCCCCTCGACCGAAATGGAATTCAGGATTCGGAACAAGAGTTT
This sequence comes from Athripsodes cinereus, assembly GCA_947579605.1. Classification (NCBI taxonomy): domain Eukaryota; kingdom Metazoa; phylum Arthropoda; class Insecta; order Trichoptera; family Leptoceridae; genus Athripsodes; species Athripsodes cinereus. Next base: position 15,176,245 of record OX388326.1, read on the forward strand.
GTGTATATGTGGGGCATCGGAATTTCATGAGGTGTGAAAATTGCAGATTTCTCATAGAACGAACACGTGAATGTTTATGTACGTAATATTATTTTATTTCTCGATTAAATATCAAATTTTTCGTTTTATTTTTGTTTTTTTTTTAATGTAAAAATGTATCTGGGTTTTTGTTATAGACCCAAATACAACTTTGTACATCTTTCACAGTAAGCTAAAAGTTTGTTTCATGGAAGGGAGTTTGCTGGCACCTGGGATCGAGCCGCGCATCTCTTGTTATGAGGCTGAGACTCCACTTCCAGGCTACAAACGAACTGAATTAAACGTGATCAATCTTTAACGGTTGGTAGCAATAATATAGGTATCTCTCCATTACAATTAGTTAAAATCTATAACTCTTTTCCACCCATCCTGAATGTTTAAATTTTTATTGACTAGGAGAGGACAGATTTATGTTTATTAAGCCCAGCTAGTCTGCTGGCTACCCTACTTGTAGGATATGCCATAATGGTGTAGTTATAATCTATTTTATAAAATATTTTATACAATAGATTTTAACTACAGAGAGACTATAGAGATATATCGTCCCTCTTCTGACTAACAGTCGTATCTGCCTAAATGTAAATTGTTCAGTAGAGCGTTTTTTTTTGTGTTTTGTTGTGCATATTTTCGTCTCGCCTAGTTATATGATACAGTGTAAATATATTACATTATTTTATTTGTACATATTTTTATATCTCTCAAAATCATTTTTGTGATGAAATTTTGAGGCATTTGTAGATACGACAAAACATTTTATTTAGACTTTAGAGTAATTCGTAAATACGACCAAAAATCGGAAAGCTATTCCAGGGTAATGGTAGCAGTTACAGATGTGATCTTCAGTGAGAACATGCAGGGCACATATAAATACACATTGGTGATCATAGCTCGATTTCACCAAAAATGTCAGATACGACAGTTAGTCAGAAGAGGGACGATATTATTGAAGCCGGTCATAAGTTTTGATGTTTTACGATTTCATACCTAACATTTTTTTGAACTACTCCAGATTAATCATTCCAATTGATCAAAAACACACATATATACAACTTTCAAAAAATTCAAGTCATGTGATAAGCATGACACAGAGGAATTGGGAATGATACCTAGGTTTAAAGAGTACTCTTAACCAAGCCTAAGTCGATTCATAAGCGTCGAAACACTGTGTTGTGCACTCCTTAAGGAAGTTCAAATATGTATGTGTATCATATACAACATACCTACCTAGTTAATACCTATTCAAATAGGTTGACTATGAATGAGTGTGATCAATTGGAATGATTAATCTGGAGTAGTTCAAAAATATGTTTGACATCTACACTTCTAGTAAGTAAAAAATCCATTTCGCGACATCCAATTGTGTCAAAAAATTCATAACATAACTCATATTTCAAGGTTTCATTCAGTTTAATTAAGTACTAACGTTCCATGTTGAACCTTAACTTTCAAAGCTAATAGTTTATGATAGACATTGCCTCATTATTTCTTTCCTAGAATCATAATATTGTCCTCAGGGCTACAGCCTTCCTCCATCAGTGGCTGAGTAATTATTTCATCATGTCAAATTCAAGCTCGTTTGTAGTTTGATAGCGAGTCAAATAAACAATCGAGTCGGTAATGCTATTTTTATTCTATCAAAATAAATAAATAAATAAAATCAACATAAAAACAACAACGGATACGAACTAACAAAACACCATCAGATCCTATGTAGATATGTTTCCTAAAGCGTTTTAGAAGACCGTTTGTTGTTCTATAGTATATTTGTTATTGTTGTGTTTTCCCTTAGAGGTAGGTTTTGTCTATTTTATGAGCCTATTGAGAATAAGTAGATGTAAAATTTACGAACGAAATAAAATATTTATGTGGGATATCTCTTTATAGATACAAAGAATTACGTTATTTTCTTCCTTTTGGTTCTGCTAAATTTGTTCAATTGTGTATAAAAACTTTTAGCTCCCCGTAGTGTTCTCGAATTGAATGCAAGTTTGAGTTTATTTAAGAGCGTCACGTATCAGGTGTTTGGTTACATTTTTGCTGCTTCTTCTTCGTCTTTTGATTGTAGTAGATCATTGATTTGTTTGTTCGTCATTGGACATTTCGTCCTCTTGGAACGCTGAAGACCAACTATCGCGGAAGAGTCTCAATAGCGGCGATGTGGGCAAATCTGTCACTACTCATGCGGTTCACATGGTCCCTCCAGAACAGTCTTCTCTTTCTCTCTTTGGTTATTTGCATTTTCCATTATTTTATTCTCATCGTCACTATTCTATCATGCCGCTTCCCTTGCAGGATAGATATAAAAGATTCATCATCATCATCATCATCATCGCCCTCAACGCTCCTCTCGGGAGCACAGGGCAAAAACCAGCCTCCTCCATTCAGAGCGTCTCTGTGCCAATTGCGTCACCTCTTTTCACGACATTCCTTGCGCTCTGATATAAAAGATTAGGCGACATTTAATATTGTCTTTGCAAATCCTCATTATTTCCATTCATGGAAACAACACTTAAGCAAGCCTAGAGCCAATTTGTATGAGACGCCTTTCTCACTATTTCCGATTAGTTTCTGCACATGTTTCATTGTGTATGTACATGGCTCTCAAATAGATATGTCTAATTGTTATTCATGGTGGAGTTCTTTGTGTATTTTATCCTGTTTATTTATTGTACTCAGTAGGTACATGTTCAACTTTTAGGATTTGGTACGCGTGTTCTAGCCTAACTATTTTGTATACGGGCGACCGAGTCTCCGAGCGCCCTTTCTCTCAGCCCTATTCATAAATCGTTGCCGTGGAGGTGAAGTGATCCAAGCCACACTTTTTTGAAAAATGAGTTAAGTATGCAGTTGTGTTCAGAAAACCACGGAGAACATTGTGGTGAAGAGAAATAACTGATTTGATATTCCTAAAGGGCATTTTTGGAAGATTATGAAGAGATATTAAGTGTTTTTAGATCATTTCAAGTGTGTGTTAGAGCATTTCACTAACGAAAATAGGAACAAATGGTTCAATTAAATTATAGAAGTGAAAAGATCCAAGCCGCATAGCGCCTAACTTTCCAACAACTTTTTTACAGGTGGATCTTTCTCAGCTACCGTGGTGAAATAACCCAAGTGATAAATTCGTGTTTACTTCTAAAGTATAAAAATTCTTTAATATTTTGTTATTTATATTAGTGGAATATGTGATCAGGAATATTGTGTAAAAATTTAAGCGAAATCCATGCGAAAATAACTTAGTTATAGTCAGATTAGTATTGGTGGATGCGACAGTATAACATCATCACCCTTTTTCTCGAAATGTCCTTGTGGGTTAGATCACTTCACATCCACGGCAACGAAATTTTCTTGGTTAATCTATCCTCAATTATTTTTTTATTTTCTTTACAATAAATGTAGGTAAAAGACATTAAACATCCTCAATTCGGTTCATATTTTCTGTACCTGTATATTCGCTTAGAGAAAACATGATACGTGTATATTTACAAGACTATAATATCCGTTGATTACTCCATTTCTGGAAGAAAACTCAATGGTTGAGATAGATTTTTTCTTATCTTCTTCTTTTAATAAGATATTATTTGAAATGAAATATCAGTCAACGTGGAGTTGTCAATGAACTGTAATCAGGAGAGAATATACGTTCTCAATTTCAAAATATTAAAATTATGATAGAACAGTAGTAAAAAACATTTATAGTAGGTACTTGGAATCACTTGGAAGTATGAAAATAGTTTTAAAACATAACACTGTATTACTTTCACTATGAACAATATACTACACCCACCTCCATAGACCCAGACACATTATACATATTATCAAATTATAATAATTGTAAATATCTGTAATTTTTCTTTATCTTGTGTTTAGTTCCTAATAAAAACTCACTAATCATAGGTGTCTGCTCGAAAAGTCTTTGAGTCAAATATTGTTTATAGTGAAAGTAATACAGGGTTTTTTTTAAATCTGTTTTAATTCTAGAAGAAAAACAACGTTTGAAATTTTGTACTCATATTATGTCCCAGAACTCCAAGGGGGTGAAAGGCTTTAATTTTAAACCAACCGTATCACCCTTTCAAGCAAATAAATTTCCCTCTATTTTTTTATACAGGATGTTTAAATACTCCAGATTATTTTCACAAAAACATTAAGAAATACACATTTTCCTTTTATCGCCAGTATAGGTCTTCTATGTTCCGTGGAGCACCGGGCTTGGAGAATTGGTGTTCCATTTTTTCCGTTAGTTTTTGATTGCCCTTTTTAAGGCAGGTGTTTGATGTTTTTTTTTAATTTTACATATTTAATTCAGCGATGAAGATTGTCATCCATCTTGAAAGTTTTAACTTTTTGTTAGCAGGGAGATTACAGCTTCCAAGTTGCTTCATTTGTAGGATATACCGTGATGGTATAGTAGTAGTAGTAGTAGTTATGGTCTCAGGCAGCTATAAGAGCGCCATCTGGTCAAAAATAATATGTTTATTATTATTTATGCCTTGATAAAATAAATAACAGTGTGCGTAACAGTGATATAAGAAAGGAATGTGGAATGAAAGTTGGTGTAATAAAAAGGATAAATGTTAATAAGTTAAGATGGTTTGGGCACGTGGAAAGAATGAATGAGGACAGAATGACTAAGAAGATATATTTGGCTGAGAGGATTGGTGCTCGGAGACGTGGACGTCCTAGGATTAAATGGCAAGATCATTTAAATCAAATCCTACAGGACGGTCACGTGTTGAGCACATTGAACAGGAGAGCTTGCATGAGGAGTTGTATGACTGTGACGGAAGCGAAAGATGTATGCAAGGATAGAAGGAAGTGGCGCTCGATCCTTAATGCCTACCCCGCGAGGGAAGCGGCGTGATGGTATGTATGTATGTATGTATGTAAAATAAATAACAAGCATTTTTTTCGTTTGTACTGATAAATAAAGCGTTCAAAATGGGTGGCATGCCTCATCTTTGCTGAATTTCAAAATGTTATTTTTTTTTTAAATGTGAGACTACCTGGCTTTTCCACTACGCCTTCATCACAAAGAATCGCGTTCTTCAGTGGCCTGGAGGTAGAGTCTCGGTTTTATGCATAAGAGGCGCGCAGTTTTTTTTTTTTTTTTTTAATTTATTTTATTTATCTTAAAGAAACAAGTGTTTCGCTCATAAGATTACAAAGAAATAAATCTTACAACTAGGAAAATAAACAATATGCATAAATATAAAACCAAATTAAGTTATTATATTTATACATTAATGGCATCAGCCTCTAATGCGTTAGTTACAATTTTACGAAAAATAGCAAATACTAATTCAAACAAATATACTTAATAAAATAACAATAATTACAGACAGAAGAGAAAACAGAATTTAGATTTAGTGATTACAGCTATCACACAAAATAATAATTAATATTAGAGTATTTCAAGTCAAGAGCTAAGTTTTTATAAAACCGATTGTCAGGTACAGAATAATGTATTATCTAATGCAATTATATTATTAGCCATAGTAACAGTGTTTCTGTAAAAAGGTAATACAAATTTATAAAAACAGTAGTAGAAGAATATAATAATATTTTTAAAACATAACTAGCCTTTGACATGTTAATAAAATTAAACTTAAGATAACAACAAAATATTACAGACAGAGTAGAGAAAAGGAAATTTTTTAAAAATATGCATAAAATATCTCACAGCATTAAAATTTAGAGTTCGATCCCAAGTGCTGCCGAACTCCCCTTTTATGCTTACTACAAAAATGTGTATAAGATTTTCTTTGAGTTTATGACAAAAACCCATTCTTCAAATGCAAAATCATCATCATCGGTCTCAACGCTCCTCTCGGAAACACAGGGCAGAAACCAGCCTCCTCCATTCAGAGCGTCTCTGTGCCAATTGCGTCACCTCATTATTTTTACTTTACTATACTATACCCTCACGCCGTGTCCCACGTGGGGTAGTCAGAGAGAACGGAACGCCGTATAGATCTATCTTTACATACTTCCTTCGCTTTCTCCACATTCATACAATTTCTCATGCACGCACATCGGTTCCTCTTACTCAACATACGGCCATCCTTGAGAATTGGATCCATGTATATTTCTTTATATTTCAATTCTATTTTCAAATGCCATCCACTCGTTTACGACTGATCAGGGAAAATTCTAATATTTTAATCATAAAAATCCAGATACATCTTTAAAAAAAAATACACAAATAAACCACCCTGTAGTGGACAAGCCCAATATTGACACCGCATATGTATAAACCTACAGCGAGGAGAGAACGTCAGACAGAGATGGAGAGAATGAGATACAGGCTCACCAGAAAGTATTTTGTCTAACCATCCTCCGATATTCTAAATTCTTATCGCTCTCAACTGGAATTTACCTAATAAAATATGTATATGCGTATAGAACCTACTACCGTTTGATACCCTTATCTGAAACACCCTGTCGTTAAATCACCAAAAAACGCTAACGTACAAAAAACTATGTCAACTTTCTTGTGATAATTTTTTTAACACATTTTATTGTGTGATTGACATTTCACAGGCTTGTGAATATCAATTTTCTATTATCTTATTCCGCGTCACTTGTAGGTAAGGAAGAGAGGATGAAACAAGTATGATCTTAAATAATACTATCTACTTCCATTCCTTTAAAAAACACAATAGACCCGTCCTGAATGTCTATTTTTTTTGTTGGCACGAAGAAAACAGCTTGCATTTTTATGACGTGCAGCTGATCTGCTGGCTACCCCACATGTGGTATATGCCGTGACGCTTTAGACAGAATTAACACAATAAACTTGCTCTACTTTTTCGTTCATTTGGAAGATTTTTTTTTGTTTTAATTTCTATACTACTTTGCCATCACGGCATTTGCTATAGGTAAGTGGGGCAGCCAGCGGATTAACTGTTTATTAATTTGCGAGTCCCGTATCACTTTTAATGCTTTCGCTATCATTGTCAGGCAAATATGGAGTTAAGGTATTTATGTAACATATTAAACTATGAAATTATATAGAAAAACGTTTTTCTTTTTCTTACAGGACAATCATAGCATAAGTTTACGAAATCCGGCTTGCAAATAAATAAAACCACCAAGCTATTCCGTTCACAGTTTTTCCGTCTGAACGACTCTGTTTTACATTACACCGTTATCGGAAAAGGTGACTCGTTTTACGCAGCATCACTCTGAAAATAAAATGTCTTGGTTATCGAGTTTTTTCACCAAGCCGATAGTATTTAAAATGCGTAACAATTCGCCAGTCTAAAAATGTTTTCAGTTGACAGCAGCCTTGATGGAAAATGCGATAAACCCAAAAAAAGAAGACCTTTTTTGGAATTCCGTTCATCTAGTATTCAACATCCATAGTAGGTATGAAGTGCGATACAATGTGTCGGTACATATTTTTGTAGCGACTACTTTGGTTCTTTTAAATGAAGGACAGATCCACTCTGGTTGGCAGAATAAATAGATAGAAACGATAGATAACTATGTATTTACATAAAATCCTTTATTTTATCAGTACAGAAAGGATGTTTCAATGAATTAATAATTTTTTGTATTTAGGAATAGTTGACATTTAATTATTCGTCACGAAAACCTTCTACGAGAAATAATTGATGGGACAGCTGAGAGCAAATATCATACCTAGAAGACGCCCTCGCCGAGAATACCTTGACGATCTATGTGAGGATATGAGCTGTTAGTACGAAGAGCTGAAGAGAGTCGCACAGAAGAGAACGCAATGTATAGAAATATGCAAAACTTTACTGCAAACTAATCCACATTACTGATACCAAAGAAAGAAAGGATAAATCAATTTTTATTAATTAGATTATATTCTTAATTTAACTTAGACAGACATCTCGTACAGTACGTACTAGATTTGCTGAACATAACAGGGCGTTTAGGGGAATGTCTACATATTCAGAAATTGCGGACCATTGTATCGAATATGACCATACATTTGACATAAACGGTACAAAGGTATTACATTCTGTGTGTGGGGCGGGTAGACTAAACGCCTTGGAAACATTAGAGATTTATAGGAATAAGAATAACATTGTAAATATACAGATCCCACCCTCATCTCCTTTGTTAGTATATCCTTCTCCTGCCAACCATCCCGCCTCCATACCTACCATAACCCCTCCCACTACCCCTTCCACTACCTGCACCCTTCTCACCACATGAACAACAACACTCACAATTTTTTGATTTCAGTTTCCCTGAAGATGCCTACAAGTATAGGCGAAAACGTTCGGTACTCAACCTAACATAGTGGAGATTAAACAGTGTTCAATAATATATTTTTATATTTTATTTATTAAAATTAATTGTTTTGGGTTAGTTTGGAAGAGATTGCGCCTCTGCGATAAACTCGCCCTCTGTATATTGATGGTATTTAATTTGAATGCATACCTTCAATGAATTTGCATATAATCAATTGTCAGTCGATATCAATGAATAAATCTACACAAAAATATTTGAGTCGGTTCGTGTGTATGTATGTTCGTTTGTCCTTAATGGACTCTGAAATAAGGAAAAACAGAAGTAAAATCATAGATTTTATACGAATTCTCATTCTCTGGGCAGACTTTAGGCTAAAACATTCTAAATATCATAAATATTGATACAGATATTATGTACAATTTTAATGAGACCACGTCACAAAATTGGCATGAAAATGTATGAAATTATGTGAAAGCTCAAAAGCAATATAGAGCATATAACGATAAAGTACAATAATAGATTTGAAATCTATTCTGAAAAAGCACTTTTATCAAGAATAATGTTACAATTAATGGTTTCTCGTAAGGTACAAAATATACATACCTACTTACTCAGTTATTTAATTTCTTGAAATAAGCTATTAAGATAAATTTTAATTTATTCGGATGGTAGGTAATATTACAATATAACCCAGCCTGCCTTTATTAAGACAGTACTAATAATAATATAAGATATTTAATAAGTATTAAATTATTGCAATTAAAGTGGAAATATGAAACCCGGTTAAACCTTACCTTAAATGAATTTCTTACGTGAAAATACCCTCTTGATTTTACAGAACCGAATCAACGAATGTGTAAGTTAATTTATATAACATCCCGTAAAGTCGCCCGTATAGAATGAGATTTCCACCCTTTTATGTAATTTTTGAGTGTCCTGTAAGAAACAGGTATTCGTAAAACATCACGTTTTAGACATTTTACGTCTTCAGTCCAGCAATGAGGTATGCTCCCCATCTTGAATTTCTTAACTTTTATTAGCATGGGAAGAACAATTTGCATGTTTGTTACGTGCAGTTGGTCGGTTGGTTACCCCACGTATGGGAAATACCGTGATGGTATGAATGAATTCATATAACTTTTTTGTTATAAAATGAATCTTTATTTATTTATTTTATTCTTCTTGCACATCATCATTCATATAACAAATTAAATAAAGCAATATACATAAGAAAATATGTGATGATATGCAGTGGCGAGATTATCACAATATAGTGATTTCATCAAACTAACCACGTCACATAAACACTTTAAGTGCATTGTTGCTGGTATGTGCGTTTTTTTGCATTACTTTGTTACTTTTTTATTATACATGTATAGCCTTACATATATTATGCATACTGTTTGTTTATGGTCTAAATGTGTGTGTGTTTTTTTCTATTGTTTCTGTTTATATATACCTGCGTATGTTTCTTTTAATTCAATTTGATTACCGAGTTAGTTGAAAGACATCGCATTCTAGCAATAAACTCGCCCTCTGCGGCACTATAAAATGGCACCAACGTGCTTCAAAGAGCTTTGTCCCCTCGACTCGACCACTAGAAGACCTCTGCGCTCTTCGGAACTGGCCGTGAATAGACCCTAACAGAGCCGGTAAATCTAAATTCTATGAGAGGGCTTTTGGTGTTGTTGGACCGGTTATGTGGAATCGCCTATCGGTGCCATTGAGAGATAGTCAGACTGTCACCAGCTTCAGAAGCAAATTACTAAATTGAACTCTTCACTGGCGCCCTTGAGACGGTCTAGGGACTGTTAAACGACGTCAAAAATAAGATCATCCAAAATCATCATCATCGTCTGTACATTGAATTGTATAATTGATATTTTTATGATACTTTATATTGATTCGAAATGTTGTAACCAATGTTCAGTGAACAATGAAATGAATAAATAAATAACATTAAAATATTACAAAGTGGCGAGACAAAACTATTTATTTGTTCTCTAGGAAAAAATATAAGGAAAGTTATGAGAAAAAAAAAATGATAAGAGCAGTATCATAAAGTTTTTCTTCCTGTTGATACAAACTCAACTGTAGATCTGTAAGAAAAATATATTTATATGATATTATTTACATTGTTCTCATCTCGTTTCCTGTTAATATTAATATGAGATAAGGTTGTATTTATTATTTAAACAAATATTAATGTATAAGAGTATTTCGTATGAAGTAGGTATGTTTTTCTGTATCATAATATATAAATTTAAAGATGTATCCAGGCAATGTTCCGAGATTTAGTACGACAATGTTATCAGTCAGAGAGCGATTAATGGCCATTTTTATGAAGATATTTATTTTATTTTAAAATAGTATACTTTTAATTAAATTAATAAACACAGCTTCATTCCACTACTCGAGGTGATATGGCACAAAGATGGCGCTTAAAATACTTTCCGTTATTATTTCACGCGGCGGCAGAATTGCCATCCACACTTCTCAGCATTATACAACCAGATAAGTCTCTATATGATCAGTCATGGTAACACAAAAACTTAACAGTCTAATGCCGGGAAAAATTCACCTATCCAGATATACAGGATATCAAAGGATTAGGCTCAAAACGCGGGATCAAAATACCAGCATTGTGCCTGAAATATCTGTGTTCAGAAACTTTTTTACAAAATTACAAGTGTTTATTATAATAGATTTTGGAATTTTAATATAGGTACAAATTAACCGGTAAATCTAATTTTTGTAAATTATTTATTAAAGATTTCGGAGTTACCCCTGTAGCTGACATGACTAAAGGTATTATTTTATTATTATTATTATTACTACATATGAGAAATTGTTTTAATTTTTATTATAAACGGCAATGGTATATTTTTTTAATCTGGTAATTATTTAAAGAATTAATCTATGGATTCAAGTAAAAATATCAACCTTTTTGTCTATGATTTGTGTCAGTAGCAATTGTCATATACGTTTTTGGTATAACAAAATAATTAAATCAAAATAATAGTAGCTCATTAGGCATTCGGTCTCTGTCAAAAAAATAAATAAGATACAGCCATGTGAGGTGAGCCATGTTTAAAACGTTGTGAACAAATATGTCTTTAGGCCTCTTCTGAAACTTTCATAAACTTGCCTGCCTAGAGGCAACTGACTGACTATTATGACCTAGAGGCAAACTATTCCAGAGCTTTTAAGTAAAGATGAAAGCTTATGCATTACATTATAAAATAATAACTTAATTATGTACAATATTGTTGAGCTTATCTTTGTGAGAACGCAACTTAATTAATACATATTCATAACCTACGTACAAAATATATTTCCATGAATTTTATCTGAATAAATAATTTATATATGTATATATTGGTATATGGATGTGTAAGTATGTAGTTATGTATGTAAAATACATAAAGAGTATTACATAACGTTTCATGAATATTTCAGCATATTTATTTATCAGTTATATATATAATATACGAAATAAAATATTATTCTTCCGAATGAATAAAATAAAATCATCCATGTTTCGATTTGTAACTAAAAGTGTAATTTATGATATTGTGCAACAATGTGATATGCCACAAAAATTTCAATATTTTTTTAAAATTAGGTTTGCCTAGACCTACGGCTGACTCTAAGATTTGCAATGGGGCATATCTTTGTATCTTATTCTGTTTCTGTTGTTTACCTTCTGTTTTTTTAAGTATTTGAGGTGCCTGTTGTTGTATGTTTGTTTTGAATAAATAAAAAAATAAATTATACCATCGCGGTATTATAGTTCACGGTAGCCAATGAACTGAACTAAAAGTAATGAATATGCTGATTTTCCTCTCCGTGCCAATAACAGAATGAGTGGTTTGTCTTATCGCTGAATTGTAGATGTCAATTGTCTAAAACGTGAGGTTTCACAACATCTGCCATTTATAAGAAAAAAGTGGGATCTTTTAATGGGAACTCTGGAATATAAGAATTCGAGTTGTTGGATTATGGAACTGGAGAGTCGATATATACATTGTGTTCGTTACCTTAATGCAGAACTATCCTAAGTATCTTAGGGTGATTTTTCACAGAAGCAGTTTGAAGTTTTGTTGTTTTAATAAAAATATTAAATATACCTAGGTATATCTAAAGCAAATTTTGACATGCATTATTATATACGTGTCTCATTACTCTCATCATTCATTAAATTATCTCGTACCTATCTGTTATTATCATTTACTATTTTGAAATACTTAACTGATTTTGACCAAAATTTTATTTTAGGATAGTTCCGCATTAAGGTAGCGTGTTATCAACTCAACGCATACAATTGTCAATGTTTATTAAAAAAAATATTTCATCGGTTTATGTTCCTTAATGCTTTGTTGCATTATAAGAGGGTACTACTTATATTATACTACACTATCAAGGTATATCCCACAAGTGCGGTAACCAGTTGCATGTAATAAACATGCTAGTCGTCTTCTCTGTGCCAATAAAAATTAAGACATTCTAGATGGGTAGCAAACTTCATCGCTGAATAAGAAGGCACCATCCAAAAATTTCGAAAATATCACAAGTTAATATAATATCTTGAAACAAATATACCGTGAAAAATGAGGTGCAGAAAGTCGGCAGTGTGCTGCGAACCCTTAATTTGTCAAATGTAATTCCGAGACTAGACGACACTTAACGATCACCATAATTAACGTTTTATCATGTTTAATAAGAAAGATATACAGTGGGCGAATTTGCGGCAGAAACGTGTCAATCACCTTATCCAACACTGATGACGTATTTTGAAAGAAATCGGCAGAATAGAAACAGCACGTTTTCGTTGGTAGAAAAGTAATACAAGATCTATGAATAATATCCAAGTTATTACGTTAATTCCAAACGTACGTAGGTTGTCTTTTCATTAAATTCTCTATGCCTATGCTTGAAGATAGAAATTTGACATTTAATCAATTTAGCGAGTGGTTTTATAATACGCCTTAAATGATAATTTTATAGAAAGTTCAATTTTGTTGAAAGTTCAGGAGAGCTATTCTGACGCCTTCTTGGGATCTTATAAGGTATCTCAAAAACGTTTAAAATGTTATTTAGTGTATATCAATGGTTTAACTGTCGCATATTAAATTTTATAAAGATGATTTTGTTTATTGTGAACTGGCTTTCAAAAGCTTCCGTTCTGATCATTTGTCTAGGATTTTCGTAAAGTGAACTGTATTTTATTTATTTATTCATTTTTCACTGTACATTGTTCACAGTAGGTACATACAATTTTATAGAAAATGCATTAAAATTAAATACAATCAATGTACTGAGGGCAAGTTAATCTCAAAAACGTGATGTTTTTCAAGTAACCCAAATTTGATTTGATGCTATTTTACTTTACGCTGACCTGATAATGACACCATTAGTTCCTGAAAGCCAACTCTGTACTAAGGAAGTACTCTGTAAAAGTTTTTACTGAAACTTGTTTAACACGAACTTACAATAATATTTTCTATGATTTTACTGTATTCACATAGATTTTACATGTATTAAGTATTTTATTGGTGGAAACTTCAGTTATTATTTGTGTATTGGATTTTGTATATATTTTTATTTCTTTTTTTGTATTAAAGGCTATTATGGCCATCCACTGTATCAATAAATAAATAAATAAATAAATATGTAACAGGGAATTTTGAAGCCTTCGGCTTGCTGACCGGTAGCATTGGATAAAGCACACCACTGAAAAAAATGGGTCCGGGTTCAAGTTCGTCCTGTGTTGTCTTTTCTAAACTTTTCATTATAAGTTAATCAAAATGTTAGCTTACAAAATGATTTATTGTGAAAACGTTAAAATTGTAAAGTCCGTTTGTGAGGCTAATATTGGAATAATTTTATTATTAATAAAATATAAAAATCGCTAAGCCTTCATTATGTACTAAACGTCTCCATTAGTCCACAGAAGCTATCTGCATGTAGCCTTAATACTTAAGTAGTGTTTGAGAAAGCTCTTACTACCATCTCCTATAACTGCCATTGAAAACTTAAAGCTCTCTTCAAGTCTTTTTTCACAACGAAGCACAATGTTTTAAGTATCTACTTTAACTTTCATGATGGAGAAAAATGCAGATTCTTTTTAGACAGGTACCTGCTCTGTAACGTTATTAATAATTCTCTTCTTTGATTTTTAAACTATGAAAGATTTAAAATGAAATCTTAAAATTGAATAGATAATGTTTTATTAAATGAATATGAAAAGAAAATTAATAAAACTGTGTTTTCATCAATTTTGAAATTAAAATAAATTAATTTTAAATTAATAATCTATAATCACAAAATTGAATGAAAGATGTGTATTCATTACAAGAGTGAACAAAAAATCTAATAAATCGTCGTTGCATATTTAGCTAAAATGGCGTTTGTGTTTGTTTTTAATATCGGCACGTTCTTAAAAAAAACTGTACAGGCACGAAATTGTTGTCTGAGCTTTTGATTGGCATGTGATATTATTTTCAAAATATTAAATTTTAATATTTGATTCTTAGAATCACTTTAAAAATTAATGTTTTCTATGTAATAATAAGCAGTAACATATATATTTAATATTTTTTATATTATTCCTTATTATTCCTGTGTCTCGTTAAACCTTAATTATAAGACAATCAATATCTATAATCAGTAATGCAATTTGAAACAAGTGTTCCTTTCTACTATTGTTTGTTAATTCGCAGAGAGACGTCTTTCAACTTATAAGGTCATTATCGAAATAAGGTCATTATCGATTGATAATGACCTTATAAGTCGAAAGACGTCTCTCTGCGAATTAACAAACAATAGTAGAAAGGAACACCTGTTTCAAATTGCATTATTATGGAATTCTACTACGTGTGCACCGACACAATTAATAATCTATAATCAGATTGAGGTTTGCCCCCCATCCTGAATATCTTGTTTTTTTTATTGGTACGGAGATGACAACTTGCATGTTTATAATATGCACTTAGTCCGCTGGCTACCCCGCATGTGGGATATGCCGTGATGGTATAATAGTAATAATAGTATTAGTGACAACTAATGACTTTTTTATTTACGCAAAAATCTTAAGTTATTAAAAAGATACCTATAATTAACATCAACAAACAAAATAATATGAATAAAAAAAGAAGTTGAGAGTCAGGCAAAGAATTGGTTTCACACTCTTTTTCGAAAGATTTAGTTTCCTGTTAAATCTATGTGTAGAAAAAAATCAACACATTGTACATCTGAAATTCTGCGATGAGGTTTGCCACACATCATGAATAACTTATTTTTTTGTTCGCACGGTTCTCCGTTGACAGATTGCATGTTTAGTAGGTACATGCAGCTGGTCTGCTGGTTACTCCACTTGTGTGTTATTCCGTGACTTAATAGTAGTTATAATAAAAGTAATTTGATTTTATTTTTTAATGAAGAATCTGTTCTGATGAATCCAAAAGCATTTCCAGACACTCTCTCACTTGGTAAAAAAACTTGTGTCGTGAAGGTGGAGTGGATCGGTAAATTCTCTAAACTGCCAAAATTCATTTCCTATTTTTATCGGAAACAATTACTAAATTACGATTTTTTCATAAATGTGTAATTCTACCGAGATAAATACAAGTGCCTACTTTGGAAAAAGTCCAATTCGGATCATGGAGAGCTTTTTTCTATGTGTAATAGGTACTAAATCAAAACCCAAACGATTAATCTATATGTTAATATGTATGCTCGTTCATAAATACGTTTGTTTATTCATTCATTTTTTACTGTTTATTGATTACAAGCAATTTTATATAAAAATACAAGCTAACAACGTCACATGCATTATTTCTAGATTACTAATATCGCTATTAAAAAATAGGGTTTGTTGGTAGAAGGGAGAAAATTTTGGGCTGTATGTATTCATCAATGCCTCATCATAAAAAATTTAAATAAAAAAAATTGTCGAAAAAAAAAATCGGAGTGGACCACCCTTAACTTTTAGGGGTATGAATAATAGAATATGTTGGCCGATTCTCAGACCTTCTCAATAAGCACACAAAATTTCATCAAAATCCGTCCAGCAGTTTCGGAGGAGTATGATAACAAACACCGTGACACGAGAATTTTATATATAAGATTTTCTTCATGCAGAAGTTCTTGAAAGCCGGCTCGTAAAATTAATAAAGTTAACAGTTGTATATATTTTATAAATAAAATACAATGTGTCGTGGATAGATGGGAGAAATCACTTAATAGTGATTATCTTGCCTACTGAATATCGTCCTAGTATTTTTTCGTCCTAGTCGGTCGAAAAATTAAACTTTATAAACACATTAATTGTTAATTTGATTATTTTTTCAGAGCAAAGTCGGGATGAAAGCTTAATATTAAATATAGCTTTGTACTTACGATCATAACTGGACGGACATTCGTTTAGATCATTAATCAAAGCTCCTCAATAAATCATCTCGATATTCTGTGATGATGTCTCAAAAACAAATCAATCAGAAAACTTACGAAAGCATAACGTTATATATTATAATATCTACCTATGTACCTATGTATGTCAAAGCTTAATAGCGCTTCTCTGTAACCCCATCAACAAATAAAGGTCAAACGTTTTTGTATCACATTATAAAAACATTCTATTGATCGAATAGACGTTTGTATATTTTGTAAAATTTCATATAAATTTAACTTTTTCTCCTATTAATTTATCAAAATATGACAATGATTTTGGGTGACAAAATCAAATGACTTTACAATTAGAAAAAGCAGATATTTTCATGAAGCTTTTGATGAATATTTTCTTTTAATCATTTTTGGGCACGTGGAAAGCTTTGACTTGAAAAACTATCCCGTCAAAGAGCTGTCTTCAAATCTTTTTCGTAAGTTTTCTATAAAAATCTAAAATATAAAAAATAATTTCCTATTAAAGCAGGTGTCAAAAAATAAAAATATTTTCAAAGACAATATATCAAAATTGTAAATTTCATCTGTTTCAAAATATTTTTTATTTTATTTTATTTATTCTTAACTGTACATTGATTACAACCAAATTCACACAAAAATACATTTAAAACAAATACAATCATACAATCAATATACATACCTACATTGAAGGACCCACCGTCCACCCGGATACCGCAGAAGTCTGGGGACTTCCATTTATTTCACAATCAATATACAGAGGGCGAGTTTATCGCAGAGGCGCAATTTCTTCCACTACTACTACTACTACTACTACACCGTCACGGCATATCCCACAAGTGAGGTAGCCAGCAGACCAGCTGTGTGTAATAAACATGCAAGCCGATTTCTTCCAACTAACCCAAATACGCATTTGTTATCTAAACAGAGTTTTACTTAACTTTAGTAATAACTGTAGTTATAATCACTTTACATCGCAGGTGTTCGAAAAAGTTAAGACATTTTACATCTTAAATTTAGCGATGAAGTTTTCCTCTCGTCTTCAATTTTTTTTGTTGGCACGTAGAGGATAGTTTGCATGTGATTTACATGCAGCTGGAGAGCT
Source organism: Athripsodes cinereus (assembly GCA_947579605.1). Classification (NCBI taxonomy): domain Eukaryota; kingdom Metazoa; phylum Arthropoda; class Insecta; order Trichoptera; family Leptoceridae; genus Athripsodes; species Athripsodes cinereus. Next base: position 15,194,042 of record OX388326.1, read on the forward strand.
GGCTACCCCACTTGTGGGATATGCCGTGATGGTATAGGTAGCAGTAGAAGTAGTTTATTAAAGTGACCCGGCTTTCGACATTTAATTTCATTGTTAAACTATGTAGGTACAATGTATTTTACTATACTACTACTACTATTATACCATCACGGCATATCCCACAAGTGGGGTAGCCAGCAGATCAGCTGCATGTAAGAAACATGCAAGCTGTCCTCTTCATGCCAATATAAAATCAAGACATTCAGGATGGGTGGCAAACCTCATCGCTGAATTTAAGATGTATAATGTCTTAATTTTTTCGAACACCTGCCTTTTACAGGACACTCGAAAACTTACGCAGAAGAGTGGGAGACCAATTCTTTACCGGGTGCTCCAATGTATTTTAATTGTTATTAATACGAGTATATGTATGAACTTTTTCGAAATTATTACTAGCAAAATATTAAACTTTGTTTTATTTTATTTGTTGCAGGTAGTTGCCTCATCCACTGTGTTTTTGGGTTTTTTTTAATAAAAAAAAACAGGATAGGTACGTGAGTAAACAATTTTTTTATTTATTAAATTAAATATTTTGCCTCTCTCTCCCTCTCTTCTTCTATGACAGACGGTACCTTTAGCCAACAGACAAACTGTACATAGACATTTTTTTTTAAAAGATGTATCTGGGTTTTTGCTATAAACCCAAATACAAACTTTTACACCTTTCACAGTAAGCTAAAAGCTTGTGTCGTGAAAGGGGAGTTTTCCGATACCTGGGATTAAACCACGAACCTCATGTGCATGAGACCGAGACTCTATCTCCAGGCTACCGACAAACATAAAAACGTAAAAATCAGGAATTGAGAAATGGTGGTATAATACCATATAGTTGAATTAAAGATGATTCCCATTTATCTCGCGATGTTTTTTTGAATAGTCACCATTAAGAGGACAGTTGAGAAAAATGGGACACCAATTCTTTGCTTGGGAATCCACAAATTGTTCTCTCATCCTGTTCATATGTATTCAGGGACCTACTCGATACAATTTATTATTAAAAAGAACTTTAGACCCCTAAATTGAGTCATAACTTGTGTATAGAACGATAAAGAAAAAAGCTTTTGGTTTCGAATAGATCGTTGCTTTTCGGTGATCTAAGCATTATTATATCCACATACAGATACAATAAAAGAGTATAGAGTTAGCTAAGATCTACGGCATTAACTTGAATCAATTCAACTACGTTTCTTAAAATCTTAGAAGTAACCGTCTGTAGATACAGAAGGCGTTATAAAATCTTAGAAAGGTTCATCGCATAGAGTGGAGAAATGACGTAATTATAGTTATATCGAAAATTCGAGAAATTTTCGTACATCTCGATTAGAGAATTGGGCTCACATAATGCGACATTGTGCAACATTTATAACCAGCAGAAGTGAGAAAGACGTTTCAATGCTGACAGTTGGCTGTAGTATGGCTAAGTGATTGATTTTAGTGTCCAAGGACAGTTCAAGGACAGTTCAAAAATTTCGCCATTCCAACTATCACAACACAGGGCCCTTCAATGGTGTAAACTCTATTTTGGAAGGCCTGCCCAATGACCTGCCCGTGAGGACAATTTTAGTTTTGAATGTGCAGCTTAATAGAGGTCTACGACTCTTGAGATATTGGGGAGTGAGTTGGGGATCTTTAATGATCATAGTTGTTAAGCGTTAGTGGCGCAGTGGACAAAGAAATCTAAATCTCGGATATGTTTGTTCTTCCGCATCTCTTTCACTTGCCCTACTTTTGTCCAATTTAATTTTTCAGATTTCTATTCTATGATATTACTACTATTCGAGTGGCATACTTTTTTATTATTTTTTTATAGATATAAATGCAAGAATTTATTTCTCGATTTTTCGTGAAATTCTATTTTTTCTTTTATCGAACCGGAGGTATTTAGGTTTGTTAAAAAACATTCGAGACTTTTCTGTCTGTTTAGTTATTCTACTAGTTTTGGGCACCGAGTAAAAAATACTCTAGATACTACACATTTAATAGTGAAGCAGAAAGATATCTTGGCGTTAGTCCAGAATATACTATGAACTTAACATGTACCTATATTGGAACAGAATACTGGTTCCGTTTTGGGATATACGTTTCACTTTATGTGTAGAACTTTGTGTAGCCAACGTAGTAGAAAAGATGGAATGGAGTGAAAGTAGTAGAAACAGAAAAAAGTGGAAATGTAAAAGTTTTGTAGTTTATAGTATGTATAGTAAGAGAAATAAAAGGTTTTTCAACATTTTCTCGGTGAAAATTTAAAATTAAATATTTTATCCACTATAAGTACTTATTTCCTTCTTACTTCATAGCCAAAGAGTCCTTGTAGGGCCTTAGTCTCCAAAAATAGATCTCCAAGTCTTTCTATCTTGAGTAGTGGATTTCCAATCATCTCTAGCATTAACTCCTCTAGATTTCGATTGACGTTATCCAATAGCCTTTGCCATTGTCAGCTGAATGGTCTTTAGCCTTCAAATGCACCATGCAGAATACAGTACGTCGATCTTTCTTCTACGGATATAAACGTGATTCATCCATGCCAGATTTTGGGATCAGATCTCACTTGGGATGAAAAGTTTCTTTGTCCTGGAGAACGGATCTGTTTTTTTTTTTCAAGTATAAGTAACAAATTGAATGTAAAAGAGCATTTTTGAGCATTGAGACAATGAAAGAACGGAGAGAGCACCGAGGGAGCTAGTACCTTTTATACAAGGTTCATATCTGAGTTTGGGACTAGCTTGATATTGTGTTTTTATTGTCCATTCATGTTAAATAAAGGTTAAAAAACATGTATAAGAAATAACATCATAGCAACCGAAGCGAAAAATGTATATGCACGAATAGGCAAAAGTGGCGCTCGTATTATATTGTAAGTGCTTACCCTATAAGGGAAATGACAGATGTTTGTATGTTTGAAATATTTTATGTCAGTTAATATAATTATGTTGAAATAACCTCTATTCCCGGGTAAAAAGTTAATATCATTAGGTACTTAAAAAGATAAATTTGGTCTTCCACACATTTCAGAAAGTTTGGAGCGTCTTGTAAATGGTCGTAGAGCAGCCAGTGACTCAGTTCTGTGTTAGATTATACAGTTTGAATGTGACATGCTTCATCTTACTTATGCAGTTATTCTTGTCCACTGCTGAACAAAAACCACTCCCATATATCTCCAGGCATCTCTGTTCTGAGTTTTCTGCAACCAGTAACCAGCCATTCTTCTAATGTCGTCTGATCAACGTGTTGTTCAATAATATCATGTTAAATATTGATACGTTTTCTTTGACTAAAGCTTTCTTTTTGCAGATACATAGAAGGAAAACTTATAGAAAAATGTGGTAAACATGGCGTTCTTTTCCAGGGACTCCATAGGTTAAACCTCAAACGTTAATTCCCATTATTAAACAAATTAAAAGTGTACAAAACAAACTTTAATTTTAAATTTACTCAAAACATAGAAAGTAGACATAATATTATAATATACCACTGAAACTTTTAAAAGCTCTGTATTTCTGAAAGCTGCTGGTTGCTTTCTTCTCGTTGGATGTATGTAATGGTAAGAACGTGGAATTCAGAATTAGTGTAGCCTTAAAATTGAGTCTAAATTTATTCGTCGGAATTCCTGAAGCATTATATTACTTACTAGCTTTTAAATCCGGCATCCCGTGAAGTAACTTATAGAATAATTGCATTTGAATAGAAAGAAATAAATTATGAATGCAATTCTCAGTGAAATCTTTGGTGAGGAAAAGTTTATCACCATCATCCATAAGTTTTCAAGTATCATGTAAAAACCAGTTATTCTTTTTAGATCATGAATAATACATTTAACATTTTCAATTTATTCATGAGGTATGGCAATCATACTGAATGTCCTGTTTTATATGAAAGGTACGAAGAGGATAAACTGTGCATTCATTATTAACATAACATGCATAGAAATTTCTCACAGATCGAGCTAGTCCCAAACTAAGATGTGAACCTTGTATTATGGGTACTAACGCGAAGATACACATATATACAATGCACTAAACATATATACATACATGTAGCACACAGACCCAGGACATTGAAGAAAGATCCACCTCACACCCTGGAAGCCTGGAGGGCCGGCAAGACCCAGGACAATTTGAAAAAGGTCATTCTTCTTGAAATTTTGGAATTGAACCCAAGACCTCGTGACTCAAATGCAAGAGCGTTACCTCCGCGCCACACTGGTCATTATTATAATTATTCCAATTGTAGAAGATTTTGTGATATTATGACAGATAAATACTAGTTACATGTACAAATATATAAAAAATATTACACAGATCAATAAATTATTTTTCTTATGCCATTTTTTTGTATATAAAAAAAAAATTATGTGAGAATAAATTATGGATAGGTATGTGGTAAATCTTGACGCTATTTACCACTACAGAATTTTATTTATTTATTCATGTATTTTTGATGTTAAATTTTGTACAATTGCGAAAATAATAAATAAAATGTAAACAAACATAATTGTTAGTGCTTCAGATGCAAAAACTCATCTATCCCTTTGTCGCAAATATTTGACTATGAATGCAGAAATGTTTATATTTCAGCTGGCTTTTATAGCTTAATCAATGCGATAAAAAATTACCTCTTTCTTCAGGAAAAATCGGTTCTAAAAACTGACATAGAAGCAATAACACTTCAGTCTCTATAAACCAACTACAGGTCTTTATTTAAAATTTACAAAAATCAGACAGATTGCACGATAAGCAAGCGTTGTCAATCATTTGTCTTAGGTGAGATGCAAATTCACTTCAATCCACTCTGTTGAGATGAAAAAACTCTGTGATCCAAAATTATATAAAGATATATTCCCAAAATATTACTGGTTTTTTAAATTTTAAAAAAAAGTTATTTAAATACATAATAATAAAGAAAAATCATTTTTGAAATATTATTTAAAATATTATAATGCAGAAATAAAAATATGCTGTTTTCTTACTTTCAATGTTCTAGGAGCCATGTGTCTTTGCATCTAAACCCCTCATATTATTATCATGATTGAAAACACAACACATTCTACTAGGGCCATTACAACTTTCGGCCAGAGCGATCCCAGAGAAAAAAAAACATTAACAATATGTAATGTTTCTACTTTCCTTATAAATTCAGCTGTCAGATTCAATACTTACACACATACACACATTCGAACGGGCTTATTTATTTACGAGAGAATCGGTTGGATCTCGGGAGAGAGAAGTAACTTGAGGATCTTGGAATAGATCCTTTATTGAAGAAGATGCAAAATAATATATGAACGAGTGGGAGGGAGAGGGAGAGATGCTTTATGAGAAAGAATACAAGTGGTGTGATTGGACTTGTACTGAGTAGTGCTAAAAAAGATTTATGCTTATCCATTGAAAGAGTAAACTTACTACTAGAGTGATCACCGTTAGAATCGCTACAATGCGAAATCAATTTTACATAATATACTCGTACGCGGTAATGGAATGAATACATTACCCCGTGAAGTATCCTTCAAAGATTAGGTCTCCCGATTCTTTTCAAAGTTATTTAACGTCCCGTTAAAAGCTGGTGTTTAAAAAAGTAGTAATTTTTTAACACTGTTTAATTCCACTATGAGATTGCTTTAATTAAAACGTTTTCGACTACAATGTAGTCATCATCAGTAATAACACAATACTAAATCTAAAATTAAAGGACATACAACAATATTAAACAATTGGCAGTGTGTGTGTGGAGGGTGGGGGTGAAAAAAAGTTCAGGGGCGGGTTCAGGAGCAGAAGTAGTGGTGAGGTTATTTGTGGTTGTTGAATATTTACTAAATTTTTATGATTATTAATTTCTAATGTTTCCAAGATGTCCAGTTTTTTGCCTTTAGAACATTTTTGGAGCAATTCCACACCGCTGAGGTCAAAATCATGGCCCGTATCTCTAGCATGGTCCGCCATTTCTGAATTGATACCAAAGTTCTTTTTAGCTCTAAGGTGCTCAGTTACTCGAGTATGAATTCTTCTGCCGGACTGACCAATGTAGGCTGAGTCACATTCTTTACAATTTATTTTATAAACACAACTGCAATCTAATGGATTTATTTTTGATTTATTATTTAATATGTATTTTCTAATGGAGTGGTCGGTATAAAATGCTGGTTGAAATGTTTTGTCTTTGCAGATGTTGATGAGAGATGTGGACAATGGACCAGTATATAGAATCTTGCTCCAGGGTTTATCTTGAATTGTTTTTGTTTTAGTATATATTTACTTATAGATGATATGTTGGGTTGAGAATTTCTTAATTTTCTTACGTATTACATCAGGTTTATATCCGTTATTTGTTGCGATATTTAAAATGGTGTTCATTTCTGTTTGGTAATTTTCTTTAGTTAGTGGAATAGAATGTAAGCGATGGATCATAGCATTAAATGTCCACTGTCCACATATCTCATCAACATCTGCAAAGACAAAACATTTCAACCATTGATGACTACATTGTAGTCGAAAACGTTTTAATTAAAGCAATCTCATAGTGGAATTAAACAGTGTTTTAATTTAAATATTATCTTTTATAATGTATTTCCACAAAGTTACACTTGAAAATATACAATATTTAGTATTTTTTTATCTATTAATTAATAAAGACAAATTTTAATGAAACAATACAAATGAAGACACATTTTAACGAACAAATACAAATTAAGACTGCGGATGGCGCTCGTAGTAGCTGCCTGAATCCTCTGACGTCTCATTTTTAAAAATTGAAATAAATTATCTAACAGTGATTTAAAATGACAAAAATTTTAACACATTGTTTTTATTTTCAATAGTTTTATAAAAATGATTAAAAATTACTAATTTAATAATATATGAATAAGTTAATAAAATTTGTAACAGTTAGTAGTACCTACAATTGGAATTCTCATAATTGTTTCACGTTTTAATCAAAATTGTGACAATTACCAGTGCATTTAAAATTTTATAAAAGTTCAATTAAAATAATGAAGTGTATTAGAACTAGATAATAATAATAAATAAATAAAAAACTCAAAATGCGCCCTTGCGGTGGTTCGTATCACAAAACGGCGTATAATCAATTGTCTAGATTATTATTATTATAATTTATAAGATATATTTTTACGAAACAATACAAATAAATACACTTTTTAAAGAAAAAATAAAGACAGTTTCAGGCTTAAAATCAGCTTTGAGGTTTCCCATCCATCTTGAATGTCTCAAGGTTTTGCGAGCGTGGAGAGGACAGATTACATATTTATTACGTGTACTTAATCCTGGTTACCCCATTTGTGGGACATGCCGCGGTGGTATAGAAGTGGGGAAATACCATGAGAACAGAGAACAATGAGGCTTCCTAGAGGACGAATCCGGGGCGTGTGACTGCGGTGTAGCGCAGATCATACCACACTTTTTGGAATGTCCATTGTGTCCTGTCACATGCACTGGCTGATATTTTTGACGCATCCTCACGCGCTGTGCGTTTCGCACAATACTAAATATCGGTTTGATAGTTTTTTCTGGGTTTCGACACGAAATATAATATAAACATAAAGTAAAATCAGCAATTTATTTGTTACTGTTATACAATTAAATTGTCATATTAGAAAAGGACTTCTCGTAGCTCGCATTTTTAAGGTTACAAACCTTCCACTTTTCTCACTATCTGCCATTAGCACCTTCCATAAGTGGATTAGCCAGCGGGCTAACTGCTTGTTATAAATATCCAGGTCATTTTCTCCGTGCCAATAAAAGTTAAGACATTCAGCGATGATTGGCACAAATCATCGCTGAATCGAAATTGTTAAATGTCTTAAAAAATGACGTTTGTAAGACAATCAAAAATTTATGGAAAAAAGTAAGAAGCCCTTCTTTTAATGGTATTTATGTGGTTCAGATTCAAAAATATATCTCATGTACCTATCTATTTATAAATTTTTTTATACTAATGTTCTAACCATGTTTCATTATTATTTTGCCTTCTGTTCAATACAATATTCTAAAATACGATTATTATTTGCACGGACCTGGTTGCCTGGAAGATTTATTTGAGTATTACGTATTTAGTATTGGTTTGTAAATCAATATAAAATATATGATCTTTAAGTCAAGTAATGTTTATCTAAAGATAACATTCACATGAATATTTGAAGTTAGGTATAGTTGAGTTCTTGTGATGTCTGTGAATGCTGGATTAAAGTTTACCTAACTGTCTGTCTATCTCAACATGACGATTGCTTAATTTTATATATGTAAGATGCTATAAATAATATCGATCTTATAAGATATTGTCAATGTCATTGACAATATCTTATAAGAACATTGTTAATCAGATTGACAATGACCTTAAAAACGAAAGACGTCTCTCTCAAAAAAGAACACCGAGTAGAAGAAAACATTAGTTTATAATTTCGTTATACACCGACACCTAATAGAATACCTAATACAGTCGATTCCGCTTAATTGGGACACCCTTAATCGGGAGAGCCGCTTATTTGGGACAAATCTCAAAGAACAGAAACCAAACCAAAAAACCAATAGTAAATTTATTTGTTTAATTGGTACAATATTCCGCTTAATTGGGACAGTAAATTTAAGATAATAGCACATATTATGTTATACATATTCTCAAGAAAAAATATGTACAAAGAATTATCATTTTTGCATTGAATAAAATTGTATGTACCTACCCATTTATTATTTTAATTAGAAATTTATTTATTTTCTTGAAAGTTTATGTTAAATATTTGTAATTTATATGATAATTTATATTACCTTTTTGTAATTTTCAGTTTTCAAGAGTTTATAAAATAAAATTATCGAAAAAAAATATGCATTGTTATTTTATATGTGTATTACTGGTTAATGGCCTTAGTTGCCAAAACCAAATAAATTAATGAAAAAAAATTGAACTTCCCTTAATTGGGACAGCCGCTTAATTGGAACAAAATGCCCAAGTCCCGATGTGTCCCAATTAAACGGAATCTTTATGATGATGATGATTCTGGATGATTTTATTTTGACGCCGTTTAACAGTCCTTAGACCGTCTCAAGATAATATTTGTATATTATCCTGATATTTAACAAAAAAACAGCCTTTTACACGACATTACAAACTTTTGAAGAGAATAAGAAATTTTACAAGAAAAAAATACATTATAGTTATGAAAATAGTATTGTTTCTTCATTTTGTTCTCCGAGAACGCGTTGAGGGGCAAAATAATAAATGAGCATCTCGGTGGGATAAAAAAATAAAGTAGCACTTCTTCATACTATTCTATTGGAATGAGAAGCGAGGATATTTCTTCCAGTCATCATGCAGACGATTACAATAATGCTTCTTGTCCTGGGATGAAATGGAAAATATTTTTATTATTATTCATAACAATAATAATGCTATCGACAAAAAAACACTGAAAGCGCTCTGAAAAAAACACACCCTCTTTCGAGATTTCACAACTAAAAGAATAAAACACTTTGTATTGTCTGTAAAAAAGTGATGTTTATAAATTCATAGTTACATAGTATTTTTCTCTAGAGATTTTTCATTTTTTTTTCAAGTTTACGTGTGTCCTGTTTTTACGAAAAGTAAAAATGAGTTTTCCTGATTTAATATTATATTTATTCTTGTTGAATCTACATATGTATTTTATCAGCTGAAAATTTATGAATAGAAAGAAAAAGACATCTTTTTTTATATCACATTTATTTATTCTTGTCGAATCGACACATATTTATTTTCAGCTGAAAATTTATCAATAGAATGAAAAAGGTATTTCGATTCAAAATCACATTTATTTACCTATTTAGACGGGCCTAGTCAAAACACATTTTAGCGTTACGTTTTCGTTTCGTTTCCGTTCAAACGTGGACGACGTTGCGAGAACGTGTCAATTTTCGTAGCTACTTGTGTATTTTAGCTACGAAAATTGACGCGTTCTCGCAACGTCGTCAACGTTTGAACGAAAACGAAACGAAAACGTAACGCTTAAATGTGTTTTGACTAGGCCTAATGTATGATTAAGGCTAAAAGCCTATCGTACAGCTGCTGAAAAAAACTTCATATTGTGACCGAAGAATGAGTACACAGCTGTAGATATTGTAATAACATGGATTGCCCTGTTGGTACCACATAACATAATACAAACAAATTAAACCGTTTTGAATGAATTCTCATTTTGTTTTATTTTGTCTAATTTAGGTAATGTTATGGAATTCTCAAGAAATAATTTTTCGAGAAATTTACCGACAAATTTCTCGGAAATATTCTCTAAGTAGAGAATTTTCCAAGATTATTTTTTATTTTTTATTTAACAGTATAATAATAATAAATACTTTATTCAATCAATCAGTAACAATGTACAAATGTTGAGACAATTTATCACCAATACGGCTACAATTAATTATGGAAACACAAAAATGTTAGGCACCTACATAGAAAAAAGTGCTAATAACTGATGAAAAATCTTGATGTTTGACACCCCACATGCCCATATTTAAGTTAAAAAAAATTGTAGGTTCGTACATGGAAAAAAGTGTTAATAACCTCTGATTAGGGCATTAATAAGCCCCACAAACTTTTGGATAAATCAGGTTGACTGCGAAGTATACTGGGCGAAAAGTCATAATACCACTTAGAAAAATTATGGAGAGAAATTTCTCTTCCATCAGAGGAGAAATTCTCGGAGAAATTTCTCGTTCTCGAGAAATTTCTCCTGCTGAAATGCTGAAAATGCTGAAGTCTTAGAATTTTAGTTCTAGAGATCTTGGATTCAGATTTTTCCACTGTCGAACTGCTTCCCACTTTTGATACAAACAATAAAACGTATTTATGAAAGAAAAAATGGTTTATGTGTAGTTACTTATTAATAGTTAAGTGATCTGGATCTGACATTTCTTTTAAATTCATTGTCAGACTTTGTAAGTCGAAACCACGTCACACAATAATTAAAAAAGCTGCTTAACCTAAACAATTTGTGTGTGTTTTCTTACATAAATAAATGTGGAGTTAAACAAAACAATTCTCAACTCATTTAATACGCATATTGTTTAGAACGAGGTTATTTAGGGATTTGTTTGCATTAATTTTTTTTTAAATAAGGAAAATAAGTTTTAGGTATTTCTTGGATAATTTTTGTTCATTGCTTGTTTTTTTATGTGAAAATTATTCTAAATACATATTTATCTACCTACCTTATTAATATAAAATAAGACTCAAAGTCGCTGATGAGAAAAAAATTAATAAATATTTTTATACAAATTATACTTAAGTTAGACTTAGAGAACAAAAAACTAGTATCTAAACTCGAATTCTTTGATGGTTCAGTATCTTTTGCGTCCGATAATTAATTGAAATCTTGTCACAGTATTCATTCGTCTGGCTCTTTCACTGGCTCAATTGCGAGCTCGCCAACTGACTCACTCACTCATGACATTCATAACTCATTTTAACTATCTGCACAGACTGACATACTGACTCATTTGTTGTTTATTTTTGTTATTGTCTAATAAGATAAGTTTGTTGTTTCTCTGCCACAATACAGCCTTATGGTTAGTGTGGCCGTCATATTTTAATGCTATTGTAATATTTTTTATGTGTTTATTTATTTAATTGTGAACAATATTGTTTCAATAAAGAAATAAATAAATAAAGTAAAGGATACAAATACCATCAATTAAACTTAATTTCAGCTGCATTTCATCGAATATTTGTACATGTCATCAACACAGAACCCTTTTCTTCCCTATTATACCTCTTTTCTATCAATCTATAGCTATAAACTTACCTAGAGGTAGTATTATTATGTAGGTGCCTATCTATGTATATATTAAGCTCCTGCTCCTACCAGTACTCCCCCTACTGGAATCCATTCAAATCAACTTTTTCCTTCATGATGTTTATTCAAACTTTCAATCTTTTGTGGATGAATTTGAGCTTTAGGAACGGTAGCATTCGATGAATTTACCGAAATCAAAATACTGATTTTAATCATCGTGTTCCCATTTCACCGAGAGTGTCTTATTTATGATAATAAATGCGGACAATTTATAGTTATTATCTTTCAAAGCTCAAACTCTATTTGCTTTTGAGGGAAAAAATGAATATTATAGTATATTGTTATTTAAAAATATGTTTATTATATAAAAAAAGTATTCTTTATTAATAATATTTGAATTTGAACATCATTTTTATAAAATACTTAAAAACCTACCGAAAAGAGTGGGAGTACCTACATTTCTTCGTCAAGATCTCCACTGAGCGGTGTAAAAAGCTTTTATTAATTCCGCAAAATCTTGAGTCCAACAAATGAGAGCCAAACAATTGACAATAAATACATAGAGGCAGTAAATTAATACATATACCTTGGACATAAGATTAAAATTGGAAAGGAAAACCAAACTGCAGAGATACCCAGAAGAATAGGCCTGGGCTGTGTAGCATTTGGAAAATTGAAAAATATACTCACCAGTAAAGATATCCCAAGAACCCTAAAGAAGAAAGTCTACGAAACATGTATCCTCCCAGTGACAACATATGGACTAGAAACCATATCGCTAACTGAAGCAAGTGTCCACAAGCTAAAATGCTCACAAAGATCTATGGAAAGACGAATGTTAGGGATGAGTCTGAGAGATAAAATTAGAAACGAAGATATCAGACACCTAAAAAAAGTCACAGACATTATGGATCGTGTTGCAAAGCTTAAGTGGCAATGGGCGGGTCATGTTGTGAGACGAAACGACGGTAGATGGACTGCTAGAATCCTCAAATGGTGACCGTGGAGTAGCAAAAGAAGCATCGGCAGACCACAAAAGAGATGGACTGACGATATTACGCCAATCGCGGGAAGGAAATGGATACAGAGGGCACAGGACCGCAACGATTGGAAGAGTTTGGAAGAGGCCTATATCCAGCAGTGGAGAGATGGCTGACTAAGAAGAAGAAGAAGAATTCCACTGAGCTAGCTTTCGAATGTTCATGCTTTTATTTTTCAATTATTTTACTAATTTAGTTTTATTTATTTTATTTTACATAATAAACGGCTGTATCAGCCTTTACAAATAATACAAATAAAAAGGAACAGTCAAGAGAAATAATGCATAAAGAGAAAAACAATAGGTATACAACAAGAAAAAAAATAACATATTATGTACTACCAATCAATTTCTAATAGGTAAGTACTAGAATAATCAGATAATCAGATAAAAAGAATATAAACACTAATACAAGTTCAAAAGACAGAAAAAATATATATACATATATTCATAAAATGGAAGGGTAGGTATATACATTATTTAGTAGCAGTAAACAGCAGGTGCAAAAATATTATTTAGAAAAAGTATATAAAAGTAGTTGATAAAAGAAGGTACAATATTAAATAGACAAGTACAGTAGGTAGGTACTCAGTAATGCATATATATATATATATATATATATATATATAGCTATAGATAGATGACCCTGTTCAGGCCTCGTACATCATAAATGAAATAAAAAAGCATTAAAACATAACTATTCCTAATTTCTGATGCGATATTTGACTGTTTTGGATATTCTAAATCTCATTAAAAAAACAACATTTTATAAAAAAATAACTTTCAATAATATCATCAATATTGTTATTCAACAATAAAGAAACCAAAGCAGAATCGATGCTAAAAAAGCTTCAGGTAGGTAAATTAAATCAACAAACAGTTTCTTAACCATTGAACAATCCTGCGCGGCTCATTTTCCGTGAGAGCAAAAGATGCCACATCATCCCCCTTTTAGAACGATGACACTGGTTGAGAGTAGAGGAAAGGGTGACATTCAAAATATGTCTTTTAGTCTACAAGGCTATAAAAAAATGGCGCCATCGTGCCTCACAGAGTTTTGCCCCTTTGACTTGACCATTAGAAGACCTTTGCGCTCTTCGGAACTGGCTGTGAATACATTTACTGAGCCCAATAGAGCCGGTAAGTCTAACTTATATGAGAGGGCTTTTGGTGTTGTTGGGCCGGTTACGTGGAATCGCCTACCGGTACCGGTGCCATTGAGAGAAAATCAGCCTGTCACCAGCTTCAGAAGCAAATTGAAAACTGCACTCTTCACCGGCGTTCTTGAGACTGTTGAACGGCGTCAAAACAAAATCATCCAGAATCATCATCATCATTAAGTATGTACCATTTTATTTGCCTTTTGAAAATTATTTTGGTTCTCTCTACAATACTATCATGGTCTAATCCAGGGGTGCTCAGACTTGAACCATCGACGATCGACCATAAAATTTTTAGGTGGCAAGCGATCGACTAGGTAAAAATAAAAGACAAAATTTATAAATTATTTATATCTTATTAGGTAATTACAAATATATACATCATCGACGTAGGATCACGACAGGGACGACTTTGAGGACGAGACGACTGTACGCCAAGCATATCGCAGGCGGCGTGGAAGAGAAACAGCCCGAACGGCGAAGTTCTCGCGCGCAGGTTGAAACGCGTTTGTTATTCGGAATTATATAGAATCTCCCTCGAATTCCAAATAATATATGTTAAATCTTAAATTAACATCGATTATTCTATCAGATAATTGAACATTAAATGTTCGTTACTAAATTAATAAATACCTATTAAGTTACAATAATAATTGTAAAAAATATATTTAGAAAACCTTTTGAAATATGCTCGCGATCGACTTAAAAACCTCTCGCGATCGACCAGTCGATCGCGATCGACTGTTTGAGCACCCCTGGTCTAATCTAACTTGAAAGCCTTAAAGTCCAAAATTTTGAATATTAGGTGTTATATCGAAATAAAATCACCTTTCGATTAAAATTTTGTTTTATTTTCATTTTTTAAATGTGTCGTTGGATCACTAACTTATTCTGTTTGTTGTTCAAAAGATCAAACCTTATTGTTGTTCAGCGACTTGAATGATTATTAATATATCAATCTTTTAAGAGAATATGGCGATGAAATCAAGGCGATATATTCCGCCGAACAACCTGTCTTAATTAGAATCTCTGATACAAATAATTTTGTAGCGTCATGATTTTGCATTTAGAAGGTTTTAAATAATAATAATAAATAAATAAATTTGAATAGATTTTCACACAAACAATATCAATAATAATATAACATAATAATAACAAACTATAGTCACCCTACATAGGGTGCCCTAAACTTGATAATTTATTTATCTTATACCATATTATTGACCACGTGGATCTACTTCTCAAAGACGGCCGTATGTTGAGTAGGAGGAATCGACGTGCATTTATGAGAAATTGTATGAATATAAAAAAATGACAGGATAGATATAATATACCAAATAGCTTTCCGTTCTCTCTACCTGACCCACTAGGGACACGGCGTAAGGAGATAGTAGTGTAGTATAGCTAAAGATAATTTATTCCGTGGATTCTCTGGTACGCTGATGTGATTAGTTCTTTTACCCCTTTTTATTGGTAACTGAGTGTCCTGTAAAAGGAGGTATTCGTAAAACTTCATTTTTAAGACACATAATATCTTAAGTTCAGCGACGAGATATACCACCCGTCCTGAACTTTTATTGGGGCAGGGACGACTATTTACATACTTGATTCATGCGTTAAGCGCACTACATATCCCACTTGTAGGATATGCTTCGATGATAATGAACAAATTATTTTATTTACTTTATTTTATTTTATAGAGACACTCACAGAAAACTGACAACACAATACATAAATTACAATTTATTGTATTTCGTTATAATTTAAGATAATGTTTTTTTGATTAATCACCCTATGCAGTTTAAAAGCAGTGATTTAGCATATTTGTAATTCATTAATAATTATCACTCACTCACCAATTTTCGCTCAGTAAAGAGAGCGACAGATACCTTCTACTCTACTTCCGTACAGACTGACAGTGAAAGAGGGAATTAAAGCGAGGGATGGAGTTCGGGAGATAGGGGGAGAGCTTAAAATAAAATCTCCACACCTTTGCATCTTAACAGCCGTCAGAGGGTTCGGTTCTCATGCTTAATAATAATAATTTTAAATAATTCTATGTATCTAGTGCACCGTTTTGTGTCGTCTTTGGTGTTATTAAATTTGTGATTAGAAAATTGATGTGTCTTTAATTATATTTTTGATTTAAAACCACTCTAGATCAATCATTCCAGCTAATTCTATACACCGAAAGTCAACCTATTTGAATACTTATTAACTAGGTTGTTATGTTTTATTATGATACTTATATGTACCTTTACCTATTTGAATACTTATTAACTAGGTTGGTATGTTTCATACATAATTTTATGATCTTCCTTGTGGACTCTCTTCGTCACTCGACGTCGAGTGACCTGAGCGACCATGAAGTTGCAGTGAGTGGCGAATGTCACCCCGGATATCGTGAACAACTTTGAGCGTTTTTATGATCCAAATGTCATTGTAATGGCGCCATTTTCGTAAGATTCATTCGCGATCTGAAAAATCTGCACTAACTATTTTAATTTCTTTTCCATTTCACTTCTTGAACTACAAAAATTTGATTTTCTATTTTGAAAAATTGTATACGACAAGAATACACCATAATTACGATTAACTTCGCAATTGTTTTGACAACTACCATCACTCAAACGTCAAGGTAACTGTCAGAGCGATAATCATCCTGCTGTGATTTCGGTTGTTCGGTTGTCACCCGACGACATGCCTGAACGCGACAGTGCGAGTCATCGGGTGACTCGCTCCGGCTTCGTGAACGATCGGAGCGTCGTCGAGTGATCACTCGGCGACTGTATGAACGCTGCCCAGATAGTATGATGCGAACGTCAATCAACCATGAATCGTCAACGAATAATTGAAGATTGATGATTAATTGACGTTGGCATTCTACTATCTGGACGCACCCATTGATAAACTGTATGAATGTAGAAGATGAGAAAGAAGTATGTAAAGATAGATCTATACGGAGTTCTGCTCTCTCTCTCTCTCTCTCTCTCTCTCTCTCTCTCTGCCTACCCCACTTTAGATACAGTGTTAGGGTATAGATAGAGAAAGATAAATAGGTATTTCTTTATATTATATATTTATCTATTAACGGCTAAAACCTTTTTTACAAAACCTTAAATAATGTCATTATCACATTTTTATGTGTAAGATTACGGAACGAATAATATTTATCCAGTTCTGAGAAATTTCATGACGATACACAAAGAAAAATAGATTAACGAGACTAACACTTTTTCAAAAGAAATTGTTATTTTGTAATAATGTTTGACATCGTTATTATTAATTTAATTATACTTATAACGTTATGACATATATTATAACGTACTACAAAATAACGTGAACACATACACATACGCTTTTTATATATAATATACGTACCTACTACATGTCATATATAAACATATAAATTGTATCAAATTACAGAAGTGATCATTATATTTGCGTGTCTCGTTTCTCTATGTGTCGAGTCATTCAATACTTTATCCAATAATAATAATAGTAACAACATGTAATGACAATTAGAGTCGGGCGTGACAATTATTTAAATAACGTTATTTAAATATTAATGCTATTTTGAAAATGTTTTGTAATTTAAAAGTTTTTGAAGACTTAACAACGCTATTTTTATTACTCTTGTTATAAGAAACTTATTTTAAACGAAACTTTTATAATTTTTATTTAATTATTCGATTGATAAATACAATTCAAAACACTGTGCCTTTCACTAAAGTGTTGAATTTTCAAAATCAATTTGGACTACGTTTATTTAGTGAAATAAATACTTAAAATTGATCAGTCAAATTTTTCCATCGAGTCTTCTAAATGATTAATTATGACGATCTTTCAGTGTTTGCTGTTCATTTTTTTTTTAATTCAAAAATCATGAAATGTTATTTTGATAATCAGAATTCTTTTGTAAAACTTATGTACATTCTAAAAACTCGCATGATACTTTGATATTTTTTTACATAGGATCGTTTGGTGGTCATCAACTAAAAAAATATACATATAATATAAAGTCATGTTTATACCTACCATTTAACGGTTAAAAACACATTTTGAAATAAACAAAAAAAAAATATCATCTGCATATATTTGTTATTTTTCATTATAATATTCAAAATAATGTTCCCATTTATATTGTTATAAAAAAAAAGAGATCAGCTGATTTAATCCTATACTAACGTTTACCACTTCGCAACAAGCTATCCGTGATAAATAACGGCTATTTGTACTCTATCCTGTTATATTATTATAATAATAACATTACGTTATTTATATGGAATATTAATAGTATCGAGGTTATGACCCCATTAGCTACATAGCAGAACGTTGTTAGTTACTGCGAAAAAGGTTTTGGTTGTAATGGATACGTTGCTTTTAGCAGTAACAACGATATTTTTATGATAACATATTAATTTCGTGTAAAAACGGACGATGATGCTGAATAAAGTTTGACCGACTTTAAAATTATTAATAACGTACTATTTAATTTAAAACATAATAAAATTATAATGATACGTGAAAAATATTTATTTAATGGCTAGTTATATTTTTAAAACCCTTCAAAATTTCGAAATTCTTTGTCACTTATTTTTTAACATATATATTCCAAAAAATATATAAAAAAAGTACATCTACCGGAGCCTTTTTTTATTTAACAAAAATGAAATATCAAATCTAAAATTCACGATGTTGTCAAATCTCTAATGGGATTTTTGGCTGTTCTGCATATGTATAATATAAACGGATAAATAGGAGTCCTAGGACTCCTGAAATATCCGACACATATAGTTATTTCAACTAATAATATAAACATGGTTGAAGTCAATAAAAATTAACTTTAACAAACTAACCAATCAGAAACCTCGATTGGAGAACCATGTCTACACAATGCAACATTGTGTAGAATCTAATCGGAAGAAGTGAGAAAGGTGTCCCAACGCTTACGAATTGGCTCAAGGCTGGCTTAAGTGATCACTTTCGGTGTCCATGGACAACGTTCACCAATTCCACCATTCTCACTGTCACGATAAGTCACCAATCGAGAGACGCTTTATGCAAACCTTAGAAGTAACCATCTTTTTGGGATCTCATTTTTTGGGATCGCGATCTCCCATCTAAATGGCGCCGGAACTATTAAGTTCAATACTTTATCGGCTGCTATTTCGACCAGTCAGCAACAAATGTTAAGAATATTTACTATTTTTTTTATTGTTTAACCGGATTTGGGTGCAGATGACAAAACCAATCAGAAACCTCGATTGGAGAACCATGTCTACACAATGCACCATCCAGTGAGATATGCTGGCTACCCCACTTGTGGGATATGCCGTGATGGTAAAGTAGTAGTAGTAGTAACATAACATACATAAACAATTCACACAGATCGAGCTAGTCCCAAACTAAGATATGAATCTTGTATTATGGGTACTAACACTAAATGGCAATGGGCTGGTCATGACTTCCACAATTCTTGAATGGAGGCCGTGGGAGGACAAAAGAAGTGTTGGAAGGCCCCAAAAAAGATGGGACGACGATATTGTCCAAGTGATGGGAAAAAAGTGGTGTCGAGTTGCTCGAGATCAAAAAGTGTGGAAAAGTTTTGAAGAGGCCTTTTTCCAGCAGTGGAGAGAAGAAGGCTAGCAGTAAGTAAGTATTAATAATAGTTACCTGGTTTACACTTAGGTACAAAGTTATTGTCAAACTCATTGTCAAACTTAGTTTGACAATGAGTTTGTAAGTAGAAACCAGGTTTCTACTATTATTTATAAATACATTATTTAAAAAAAAAACTTAAAACAGTGTGTTTGTTTACATAAATTATTAATATGGATTTTTACAAAATAAATGCCTACTCAATCAATGGAGGGTTATATTTAGGTATTAAACATCAGAAAAATTTAAAATAGAAGATATTATTACAAAACAACGATTGATACCTATAATTCAGAAACAAAAAAATATTTGTGTTTCAATATAATTTAACAAGTTGCCCTCTGGCAATGCCTTCCTATATTCCTGGATGTTTGATTAAATTGGTACAAGGCAAAGATTCATGAGTAGCCTTTTTAGGAATTTGTTTGACAACAACTTCAATGTCAAATATGAAAAAAAAAAATATTTTGTTAAAAAAAAAACAGTTTTTTTTTCAGCAACGAGGGATTTCACCAACTCTAAATATCTATGCTAACATTGCGAAGTGAGCAGCTACTGTGAAAAATCTATGACCTAATAAAAATTTAAATAAAGAATTTTTCGCAATCAAAAAAGTTTATTATCCAGAGACTGAATGAAAGAGTTTGTTTTAAAATTGTTTCTTTTTATTTAACTTTTTAATATAATTATGTAAAATACGGTTATTTGAAAAGTACTGAAAAAACATTTTTTTTTTGTTTCATTATGAACAAACGAACCATTTTCGCGGTTCGAGATAATAAAGAAAAACTTCATTTAAAAATTTCCAACAATATTTTTAGGAGTACCACAAGGTACATAACCAGGCCCTTATTTTACGCAGTCTAAAAAATGAGAACATGATACTTTCATAAGATACTCCTCCCGCCGAATACCACCCGAAATTTTACACCCCCTGAAATCGGGGTGTAAATTTTTATTGATGTTAAATGCAAAATATACAAGGGTGGAAAAACAAGTATAATATTTGACACCGGAGACCAGGGTATTGCTAAATCATCAATTTTGTTTCTCGATAGAATGTGATATAATACATCGAGATATTTATATACTTATTCCCGAAAACTCGACCCCTTATTAAGAACTCTTCATTTGAGATGCACACATATTCTCGTTTGTAAAAAATACTTAGCGCAAATATTTGGAAGAACATGTTTGCCCGACTAATAACTTTGAAGGAATTATGTTGTTTTTTTTTTTAATAAAATCCATCTATTAAAAAATTTGTTAAAATTCAATAACACTTTTAATCAAATGTCATGAAAAATGATCTCCACAATAAAAATCCACTCGTACTTCGGCAAATTGTGTACAATTTAAGTAATCTCTTCGAATCAAAATTTCAACAATCAAGTTTTCATTAAAATTGTGTATTGTGAAAGAGGATCGTCAATATTATGTTTTAATTTACTAGATATTCAATAACTTTGATTCAGCTGTAAAATATTGTTTTAGTTTATTATTTTATTTATATTGTTTTCAGTGTAATTTGCTTACAATAATAATCATTATAATGTATCAAAAAACATTTGAAAATTTGATTGCTGTGTAGCAATAGATATAGTCCAAATTTGTGGGAAAATTAATTTTTTTGCTCTTCAATTGTTTTTCTCGAAAAATCGATAAATTTTAACCGTGCGTATTTGTATCAAAATTTATCGTGAACCGAACGCAAGAAATTTGAGTAAAACGGTTTTACGACGTTGTACGATATTGATCATACTTAACCCATTTTGTCCCTCAGGCCTATTTTAACATTCTGAGCATAATAATGTAATATTTTATGATCGTGCGTTACACAAATATAATATTTATAATATTTATTTTATAATATTCTACAACTAGTGTTTTTCTACTCGGCTTTCTTCGTGACTTCATTGGAATAGATCCATTTTTTGGAATAGGCAAAAATCGAAGACGAGTCAAAACACATCCAAGCAAAACAGCTGTCAAAAATTAACTAAACATTCAAAATGGCCGACCTTGTCAGCATAAGTAAGGGACATGAGTACCAATATAACGCTATAAAAAAATCAAAAATCAGATGTACGTAACCCACGGAAATTCAAAATTCGCGATACTTTTTGAACAGAGTAGTATCTAGGGAAATTGACACTTAAAGGTGTGTTTTTACTCGGTTATATAGTGAGTTTCATTTCATTGGATATGTCTGTAACGAGTTTGGATTTTCTTCTCCATTCCTCTATTTTCTGCCAGTTTTTTTTTAATTCTATCTATGTGCCATAGTTAGTGTCCTTTTTCACTTGGTCCATAAAAATGTGTCTTTCATGTCCTTCTTCACTTTGTCCATTCAGGTATCTCTTGGTCGACCTCTACCATTTCTGCCTTCAATTCTACATTTTACCTGGCTATCCTCAAGAAATTAACATCAAATACTTAGTGATATCGACACTTGCAGATTATTTTAGTATTTTAAAAAGTTTTGGAAGTACATAGACATTTTAACGATGCTATATTGCCTTACTAAGATTGAAACTAATAGTGATGAGGAAAATTTAGGGACAGCGTGGTCCTGGTAGAATACAAACGTCTTGGCTGCGCAACATAAGAGACTGGACCTGGATGAGACATGAAAGATAGAAAAATCTTTGCCAGAGTGATTTCCAACGTTGAAGACGAAGAAGAAGATCTAGAAAATTGGATTTTGCACAATTTTACATTGTGTACACATATTTCTCAAATCGAGATATCTGATTGGTTTTGACATTATTATAAACATGTTTATATGCATATATATAAACATACACAAATATTTATACTGTACTTGTAGTGCTCCCACAACGATTAAGTTCTACATTTTATATTATTAATGTTTTGTAGTTTTTCTCCCATGAATTTTATATTTTATTTTCATAAGAATTTTATTCTCACGTCTTTCCGGTATAAATTGAACATGAAATATTAGAAAGTGCATCTATTAATACATTATTATCCACTTGTGACGTTTAGTATCTAAACTAGATAACCTAAATTAGAATCATTCGGCCCTCTTTGTAAATTGTGAATTGTTCAGGATTTATCGCAGGTGATGATTGTGTGATGATATTTTTATGGAAATATAAATGAAAATATGGATAATCCGACTCCTATCAAGGAATATAGAATATGTACCTCACCTGGCGATATAAAATAATTAATTACTTATGTATAATAAATAATACAGCTATGTTCTAAATTTGCAAAGTGAAAATTTAAAAATGAATAAAATAAAAGATGGTATCTTCTAGTTAGAAGTATAAAACAAGTTTATTAAATTTACTTTTTTTACTATAACAATTATTAATCCCTAAAGGGTTAGTTGATTATATTTGATTTTACAAAGATTATTTAATTTTAACTCACGTGGATGGATATGCAAGCAACACGATACGCGCGGTAGACTTGGTCTAGGTCGTCCAGTGGTCGGCGAAAGAGTGTCGTGGCCCAGATGTTCATCAACCTCCAATCCACGAGCGTGATCTGATAATGTAACAATTATTTAGCTGTCCAATAACGACTCGTGGATTTTGCTTATCATTATCTAAAGGTCGATGCACACCTGGGACCATAGAAATGTAGCCCTTGCTACAAGTCTTTTTAGTGTTTTTCCGTGCATATTTTCGTCTCTGCTAAATACGTGATAGAGTGTAAATATATTTTTTTTTTTTTTGTATTCTTATACATCTCAGAATCATTTTTATATGAAGTTTTTGAGTAATTCGTAGATACGAAAACAAATCAGATAGTTATTCCTGGATAACTGTAACAGTTACAGGTGTGATCTTCAGTGAGAACATGCGGGACACATATACATAAATACGCATTGGTGATCATAGCCCGATTTCGTCAAAAATGTCAGAACGACAGTTTGTCAGCAGAGGAACGAGATATCCTAAACTCCTTTCCCTTATGCATGTGCATGCTGCAATATAATTTCTATTTCTTTTATTATTATATGAATCTTTAAGTGCATCGTTGCTTGCATGTGCGTTTTTTAATAATCATTGTTTTGTTTTTTTAATAAACTTATAACCTTACAGTATGCATATTTCTCGTTTATGGTCTAAATGTGTGTTTATGTATTATTATCATTTCTGCTATTTCTGTCAAGGTAAATGTATGTTTCTTTGTAATTTTAGTAACAGGGTAAGTTGGAAGATATCGCATTCCAGCGATAAACTCGCCCTCTGTACATTGAATAGTTAAACTGATATTTTTATGATACTTTGCATTGATTTGAAATATTGTTACCAATTTACAGTGAAGAATAAAATAAAATAAATAAATGCATTCGTATTTAAATGGCATCAGCACCCAAATACTGATAAGATTTCACTGGAATACTGGAAAACTTAAAGAGAAAAATGGGACACCTCTCCTTTACCGGGGACTAATCGAAGTTTTATAAAAAAAAATACCGTCGAAAAATATCGAGTGCTGAATACAACTATTATTATGAATATGTAATAGCGCCTCTTACAAGAATACTTAAGACTCATAAAACGCGAAATGCTGGTTTTTTGATGGTTTTTACATTTTTTAAATCGTCTTAAATAATGTTACATATTCACGGAAAAAATATATGTCATAGATCAATTATTTCTCTATTGAATGGTAATGTTTTGAGTTTGGATAGTTTATTTATTTTTTTGATAAAAATTCCGAAAAAAATATAAATTTTTTGTTTTTGAATCACTTTGCTTGAATACGGGGTGGAACAGCGACATATTTTTTTTTTGTAATAATGCCTAATAATATTTTGCAGTGAAATGTCATGTAAATATTTTCAACAAATATTAAAATCAGCTTTAAAATTAAAAAAAACCTTCAGTTGAGGAACAATTCATATTTGTATGACGTCTTTATTTTTGTCCAAGAGAAAGAGAGAGTCTTATGCTTTATCTATATGCGCATGAGAGAAAATGACCGAGCCGGCTTGCAGTGCGGACGTGGGATCTGTGCTAATTTTTTGTTTGTTTTTTTATCATTATTAAATTTGGTATATAATTTCACAATGCATATTTGCATATAAGTCTCGAGTATATAAGTAATAGGTACACTACGGATCATACCTTTTGGAAAAATGTATCTTGATTTTTTTTGCATATTTTATATTGTTGTAAGTGAGAATGACATCGTTAATGATGTCATTCTCACTTACAACATACCTACGTAACAAAAGCTTCCCATTAGTCTATAATGGAAGAGCAATGCATAAGTTAAATTTTTCCAATAAATTTGTTCGGAGCATTGCCTAGGTTAATATCGTAAAAGAGATAACAGGGTAAAAGTTATGTAGTACAACAAAGAAAGCGTCATTGTTATTATTATTATAATCTTCTATATATTATTATTTGATTAGTTCTACCGAATAAAATAATGTTTACACAAGTCTGGAATGAATATAGGTAGATACCAGTGGCGTGCCTTCCATTCATGCAAAAAAACACCGCGTGCCAATATAATGTATGTAAGCTATAGGCTCTTGCATTGGTTTTCCACAGCACGACACATTTTAAAATATTTTTTGTTTTTTAATTGTGGCAATTAAATTTTATACTAGACTCATATGCCATTATAACTATTTACTTTTTTGTTACATATTTGAGATATTTTTGTAGATATCACAGACTACCTGTATTTTATTTACTTATATTAGAGACTGCTCCATGAAATCTTCAATAACTAAAAAAAGTCTCCAACTCTATATAATATAAATTTTAAAGTATTATTTAAAAGACAGGTGTTTAATCTTCAATTTAGCAGTGAGGTATATTTACATATAGGTTTTCTAAGACGTATGACTATTTTGTAAATACATATCTATGTATGTAAGTATCTTTTAATTTTGAAAGCATGGCCAATGTTAAAAGCCTAATTCCGCCACTGGTAAATGCGTACTGTTTACTACTTCTGGCATTATTATTTCTTATGAGGCGTGTCAGTTTCTTTTGTAACAATATACCTACTCGCAGTACATAATATTGTAGCGTTATGACGTCATGAGATGATGAAAAATATCGATGCTTTAGGTAAATATCACATCGAGTTTTTAATAGATACTTTTTGATGTATTGACAATTCAATTTGGGCTTTATGGTTACAAAATGCAGCAAAAATCTGCTTCTCTTTATAAATGCCGTTACGGCGTATACCACAAGTAGGGTAAACGGCAGTCAATCAAAAAAACATTCAGGATGGATGGCATATTTCATCGTTGAATTGAAAGTGTTAAATGTCTTAATGTGATGTTTTACGAATATATGTCAAAAGGCAGTGATATCAAGGTTTTCATTTTTTGCCATCATACTGTAAGGGTGTCAATTTCAAATCAAGATTTATCTTCTATAGAAAAAGTCACTTATAATGTCTGTGTCATTTTTTTAATTAACAGAAAAGATTTAAAAATAAATGTCGATGGTAATATGTATTATGATTCCTTATTTACCCTCCCTAAATTCGATGTTTTCTTGTATCTTTCGTCTATATTGTTATTGTTATTACGACCACACCATCGGTTAACTGTCAAACAAATCAGTTTATTTTACCATCGATCGTAAAATACAAAGAGAAGAAAAAACAATATTTTGAAAACGAAAGGTACCAACATTAAAACACTCGGTACATAATGGGTTAAGATAACAAACAAGAGATGAAGCGAAAATTCGGATACTGCTCGGTTTTAAATTTTATCATCCGACCAGATATCGGTTATTTTATGTGTCTATTTATTTAATTCTAAATTACATATATTAACAAAACTAATACTATACGCTCACGCCGTATCCCAAGTGGGGTAGGCAGAGAGAACGGAACGCCATATATGTAGATATATCCTTACATATCTATATTTTTCACTTCATCTACATTCATACACGTATGTTTCTCTTACTTAACACACGTAAGAGAAATCTATGTGTTAAATTTGTTATTGGTCAGTTGTATTATAGACGATATTGAAAGGCACATAAAGTGATATGGCGAGATTCGTTTCTCATATACATTTTATTTTATTTTTTTCTGAAAATAATATAGCGTGTTCTGAACGAAATAATTTTATAAGGTTATAGAATTCTTAATTACGGATCCAACGAAACTCGATTTTTGTTACTCTACATATGGCCGTCCTTGAGAATTTAATCCAATATAATCAAAGGTAGAAAGAAACACCAGTTTTAATTTGTCTAATTATGAAATTCTACTACGTGTGCACCGGCACTATAAATATATTGACACTGACAGTGACCGGTTTCGACTATTCAATATAAAATTCTGTCGGATATCCATTATCCGGTATTTAACCGAATAGATATTAAATCTTGTCGCATATCCATTATCCGGTATTTAACCGAATCGTTATAAAATCTTGCCGGATATCCATTATTCGGTATTAAACCGAATTGATATAAAATCTTGACGGATATACATTATCCGGTATTTAACCGAATCACTTTGATTCACTTCATTCCTAATATAAATAAATGTAAGTACCTATATGGACTTAGGAGTTGTTTTGATTTGCTTTCTTGAGGGTTGTAACAATGGGTTATTGTGTTTGCCTGCTTAGAGCTTAGCCTTTATTTATCTATGAATATTTTGAATAGATAAAACAACTTTCTTTTAAATTTGGAATAAAAAGTGTTCTTTATTATCTTTGTATAAATTGGTATATTCTGCTACAAAAACTTGAATATTTTTTTTTTATATTTTTTCTTTCCTTATTCATTCATACTACCTATCACGGTTTTTCTCACTAGGGTGGTAGTCAGCGGACTAAGCATATAGAAAAAACACGCGAGTCGTCCTCTCTGTGCTAATAAAGTAAAGACATTCAAAATGGCTGGCATACCTCATCGCTGAACTAAGATATAAAATATCTTAAACGTGATATTCACAAATACCTTCCATTATAAAGGCACTCGAAAACTTATAGATAAGAGTGGAATACCCTTTCTTTGCCAGAACTTTCACGAAAATATTCTTTACCATTGAGCCCCGCTTTTCCGGAAGTGTATATTTTCTAATTGTTAGATATGCCATGATGGTATAGCATAGATTACATAATATAAACATAGTCAGGAGTGGTTTTCGGAAACGTGGCTGTCCGAGAATAAAATGCCATGATCATTTTACCAAGTTTACTTTGGCTATAATACAACAATGTCGCTTGTTCAATGCGTGCATCATCCCAATCCTTCTATATGGCTGTGAGTCTTGGCACTTAACCAAGGCTCATGAGCGGAAGATACTAAGCTTTGAAAAAACAAGTGTCTTAGAAGGATTTTGGATGTCAAATGGTATGAACATGTTACAAATGATGTTGTGCGCCGGCGCACCCAGCAGAGACCTATAATCTCCGTAATACAGGAGAGACGATGGTCCTGGCTGGAACATGTTTTGAGAATGCCTAATGATAGTTGGCTAGAAAGAGCACTGTTCTTCCGACTGCAAGGGCTCGGCCCGGGGGTCCCTCTTTCGCAATACACCGTTCCTATGACAACGATATCAGAGCGCAGGGAATGTCGTGGAAAGAGGTGACGCAATTGGCGCAGAGACGCTCTGAATGGAGGAGGCTGGTTTCTGCCTTGCG
The DNA here is from genome assembly GCA_947579605.1 of Athripsodes cinereus. Taxonomy (NCBI): domain Eukaryota; kingdom Metazoa; phylum Arthropoda; class Insecta; order Trichoptera; family Leptoceridae; genus Athripsodes; species Athripsodes cinereus. The sequence goes on from OX388326.1 coordinate 15,222,343, forward strand.
CTCCCGAGAGGAGCGTTGAAGGCGAGATGATGATAATACAACAAAGAATTATTTCTTAACAACTTGCGAAAATAGAAAAATAAAAAATGAAACTATTACCATATGTTAAAACACACGCTCACTCACACATACAAATATAATATTATTCATATACCCAACGATGTCGTAAATAATTGTTTCCAAAATTGAAAATGGAAATTTGACAGGAAAATTGTGCTCATTTGTTATGGAAAAAATCGCTAGTCATTTTAATAATTTATGATATTATTAATATTGCCTATAACCTACTTATGTACGTACCCATTACATAATTTGGCTTAGTGAGAAATTGATAATGAAGGCTTTTTACCTCTGCATGTAAATATTATTATTCACCTTTCAAAGCTTTTTGTTGATCGTTTTTGAGAGCTTTTTTCAATTGATTTAAGTACCTTTACAATTTGATTCCCGGAATTAAGTAAATTTGCCGCGCTTTTGTTAGTTTTTTTATGTCCCGCGGTAAAAGACAAATTTTCGTAGAATAATACATATGTATTTATTATATAAACGGATATAATTTATTTAATAAATTTGATTCAGCAATGAAACCACCCATCTCTAAGGTTTTTTTATGTATGTTTTAGCACGGAGAGGACGACTTGTAAGTGCATTATATGCTATAAGTTTTTTTTTTACTACAACTGGAACTAAATAAATTACGAATCATCATCATAATTATCAGTTGATCTACAGCCCGTTATGAGCCTTGCCCTCCTCCAACATTCACCTACATCTCCCCCTATCTTGACATGTACTCTTCCAATCCCTGATGCCAATGATGTCTACATCCCTCTGTACCCCATCCATCCAATGAAGTTTGGGTCTGCCAACGCTACGTCTACGTTGTGGTCTTGTATGAAGAATTTTCTTTAGCATTCTTTCTTCATTTATTATCTCCACGTGCCCAGCCCATCTCAGTCTTCCAACTTTGACACATTTCATTATGTTTAAATAAACTACGAGCAGGAAATTGCAGATATGCAGACCATAATTATGTAATTATGCACCGATGAAATCGGTCTTCTAGTTCCGAGTGTAAATACGGCTCTCAATACCTGACAATAAATAATATTGTGAAGTGCCTTCTATATGGCTGAGTTTATTTGGAGGGGACCTACATTAAGTGACCACCGATGAAGCCAACTGGCTGAGAAACTTAACGGTTAATTTTAAGAGCCAGAATGACAGATGTAATAAAGAAAACTAAACTACAGGGGAAGTCCTTCCTGAGAAAATCTTGAATATTGATACTAGGATATGAGCAGAGTAACTTACGAGTAACTGGAGAAGGTTACATAGGACAAAAAAGTGAAAAAAATAAATTGAAAACCAATATTTATGAGGATAAAAACTAGAAAGAGAGATAGTCTTCTGACTCTGTCACAAGTGGCTTCTGACTCTGTCACACGTGGAAGATGTCTTGGATTGACGGTTGTTGTGGCGCGGAGGTAAGGCTCTTGCCTTTGAGTCACGAGGTCCCATGGATTCTCGGCCAGAACATATTGAATGTTTGCTTTTTTCAAATTGTTCTGGGTCTGGGTGTAAGGTGTACATGTGTTAGGTGCATTGTATATTGTATCGTCACGTACATAAGTAAGTTCCCATAATACAAGATTCATATCTTATTTTGGATAGCTCGATTTGGGTTAATGGTTCATATAAATGTTATGGATAAATTATTAACATACATGCCTTTTATAGCCGCGTGAATCACACAAGAATAAATGAAATATCTTTATTTGAGCATATTGTATAGTATATAAATATACTTAAGAGTTTTCCAAAAATGTTAAAACATTAGTCTGAAAGACTAGAAACTCCGTTATTTCTGGAAGTTTCAGAACCTTTTTATTTTGTTTTTCGACCAGGATATCGCTGACTTATTTCGTTAGTCAAAGATTAATGGTACGATTTGTTATAATTTCTGTTTCTAGATCAAAGGGATTTTGTTGAAACCGCACCTCAGAGCAAAATAATAACTATAATAATATAATACGTTGTAACAAACAAAACCATAACTTTACCAAAAACCAAAACTATAGCCGGTTACATTTACTATACTTAATATTATTATTTCAAGTTTTATTAACACTCCTTGACACACAGCGTAGATTTAATCCCCAAACTAGACTTAATAATTTTTCGAATATTTTTTTAATAACGACTTCCCTAACGAACCCTTGCAGGTTAAAAAGGCAACTTCAGTAACATTTTCATGTGCAATGTTTTTGTCTTATTTTCATTGTTGTATTTGATATCTTTGTATAATTATATTTGTACGGTGTAGAGTCTTGATTGGTTCTTGTGTTGCAACATATCATATTGTTACTGAATATTGTAAGAAAAACTGTATAGACTCTGATGCAATGCAATAAAAATAAATAAAATAAAACTACGCGAATCGGCACATGAAGAAGACGGCGTCTACAGATTCTGTGAAGATAAAGCTGAGAGTCTTCTGCACCTCTTGACATACTGCAATCCTTCGATTTGAAGAAATCAAGGCACTGGATAGATGTAGAATCTTTCCCCACTCTAGAAACCCTCAAATTCTTAAGTTTCATAAGATTCCTAGGACTAGATGGCTTACATTAATTGTATAATACAAACCAAGCTACAAGTATAGGTTGAGTACAATAAATATTATTGGTCACAATGCACAACATACCCCACCTAACAATAATAAAATAATTAGTCAGGATCTCAAAAAGAGAACCAGGTTTACATAGTGTTGTGGAATTCTCAAGAAATTATTCTTGGAGAAATTTACCGAGAACGGTAAATTTCTCGGTAAATTTCTCGAAGTAGAGAATTTTCGGAGAATTTTTTTTTTATTTTTTATTTAACTGTATAATAATAATAAATACTTGATTCAATCAATCAATAACAATGTACAAATGTTGAGACAATTTATCACCAATATGGCTAGAATTAATTATGGAAACAAAAAATGTTAGGTACCTACATAGAAAAAAGTGCTAATAACTGATGAAAAATTTTGATTTTTGACACTCCACATGCCCATATTTAAGTCAAAAAAAATTGCAGGTACGTACATGGAAAAAAAGTGTTAATAACCTCTGATTTGGGCCTTAATCAGCCCCACAAATTTTTGGATCAATGAGTTTGGCTGCGAAGTGTATTGGGCGAAAGGTCATAATTCCACTAAGAAAAATTATGGAGAGAAATTTTTCTTCCATCAGAGGAGAAATTCTCGGAGAAATTTCTCGTTCTTGAGAAATTTCTCTGGAGAATTTTCTCTTCTCACATCACCAGGTTTACATAGTGTAACATTGTATAAAATCCATTTGGAATTGGCTACATATAAGCTGGCTTAAATGATAACTTTTTGTCTTGTTGGATGTATTATTAGTTGTTGGAACAGAGAGGATAACGTGTTGTTTTTTTTTTTAACATTAAGTTAATTTAACTGGATATCCTTTATGGAATATGTATTTTCTGTAAAAGCATACCATGGAGTGTTAATAAGTTTTATATTTTGTTCTGCTAAGTTACAAAGGATTTTACGGAATCATTCATTTTAAAGCCAAATAAGGCGATTTGTAAATGCTGTTACATTTATCAGATACATCTACATGGATTTGATCAAATCACTTACTTTCTTAAAAGAAATCATCCTTAAGGGTTGTAATTTTCACATCTTCTGTGATCATTGTTGTTCGAAAAACTCTTTTATTTATTTTTTTATCTATCATCAATATCCCATACATCCGCTATCCTTTTTTATTTTTGCGCTGGTTTATTGAATGATTTATCTTTTGTGCTTGTGTTACTTAACTTTTTTGATAATATACATATGTAGTATACAAGTATATTATATGTTGACAAAAAATATCAAAAGGCGGGCTTATCGCAAACGTGATTTCTTCCAGCCAACCCGGAAAATAAAATCCTGTAAAAGGCAGGTGTTCGAAAAAATAAAGACATTTTAAATTAAGAGATGAGGTTTGCCACCTATTCTGAATGTCTTATTTGTTGTTGGCATGGAGAGGGCAGTTTGCATGCTTTTTGCATGCGGTTGGTCTGCTGGCTACCCCACTTGTGGGATAAGCCGTGATGGGATGGGATACTTCAAACTGGGCGGTTTACTTAATCACCTTACATCGTTCCCCATAAAATAAATTATTTTTCATCTTTGTGGAACACAGACCTTCCATTTTAAATCTATTGGGGTTTACAATATCCTGGGTCTTGTGCATACAATATCGATAAAACTTTGTAAAATATCTCGTTCATTGTTTTTTATGTATTGTTATTATTTATATGGATACCTTTCGAGTATTTAATACCGGGTATTATTAGTAGGTACCTACGAGAAAGTAGGTAGATGGGTATAATTCAAGGAAAATTTTCGCGTAGGGCTGGTAATGTATGGGTATGAGTAACGGGTACTTCCATTTGGGAATATTCTGTACCTACAACATACTGGTTTAAATCATGTGTATTAGTCTTCTCTCACAAATCACTGGTTCTTCAACTTTAACTTACATAATATATTAAAATACTTTTTAAAAATCGAATGCCAATTTATATTGTTATAGATATAATGATTACATTAAATCGGAACAAGTGTTTTTTTCTACTATTAGTTATTGATTACGAAAGAAACGTCTTTCGACTTATCAGTAGGCCTGGTCAAAACACATTTTAGCGTTATGTTTTCGTTCAAATATAGACGACGTTGCGAAAAAGTGTCCATTTTTGTAGCTAAAATACACAGTATTGTTAAGCTAGCTACGAAAATTGTCATTTTCTAGCAACGTCGTCAATATTCGAACGAAAACGTAGCTTTTAAATGTGTTTTGACTAGGGGTCCAGGGGCCGTAGACAAACCGTACTTAGCGATCGACTACTGACGAACTTTTCGACAATCTACCTACATGTATCTACCGTGTAATTATGCGTTATTGATGCGGATATTGTCGAAAATTCGTTTATAGTCGATCGCCAAGTACGGTTTGTCTAGGGGGTCTGGTCATTATCAATCTAATAATAAATAAAATCAATTTAATAAATTAAACTCGAGTTCGTCGGTAGCCTGGAGGTAGAATCTCGGCCTTATGAACAAGGGGTGCGGGGTTCGATCCCAGGTGCCGGCAAACTCCCTTTTCACGACATAAGCTTTAAGCTTACTGTGAAAGGTGTATAAGGTTGTATTTGGGTTTATAACAAAACCCAGATAGGTATATCTTTTTTTTAAAAAAAACTATGTGTTAATATCTTGAAAAAACTCACAAATTTTTCCATGGGTTTTATAACTTTCGGCAAAATATATAACTCACAATGTTTGAGAATCACTGTTCCGTAACGAGGCCTTGTTCAAAAGTATACCATGTATACCTAATATCTATAACTGTATGAAATCTTATCACCTTCTCATAATAATAAAACGCAGTTGTTTGTACTACGTGGCACCATTACGTACATAAATACATACATACAAACACACATAATATACCAACCATTCTGTAATATAACAAGCTGGTGCTCGAGTACATTAAAATAGTATGGGTAGGTATAGCTAGTACAAAATGTGAACTAGTACTGCTATTACAAATGTTGAGAAAAATACGAAAATGAAAATGACAGTAGTATGGCGAAAGCATATTTTTTACAAGCACGTAGAGACAGCTTGCATATTTATTTAATTCTTCTTGCACATCATCATTCACATAACAAAATCAAGAAATCAGTTTACATAAGAAAAATGTAATGATATGTATTATCACTAAATAGTGATTTCTTTCATTTATTTTATTATTGGACAACATTAAAGTATCATTTACGTGCTAAAGCACCTCAAGGACACTGTACAATTCATAAATTCTAGAACATTACATCCACGTCATAATATAAATACCTATATATTTATTTATTTATTTATTCTTTTTGCACATCATCATTACATAACAGTGTTAACAAAATAATATAAAACTTTAAAAACTAGGACGATGTGCAGTGGCGAGATTATCACTATAAAGTGATTTCTTCCATCTAACCACGACACATTGACATTAAACTAGTAAAAAACAAATTTACTTACAAAAAAAAACATACAAAATATCAAAACACAACAAAAGAAAAAAAAAATAAAATTTAAAATAATATATTTAGAATATTTGACACACACCCAACATGTGGTAGAGGATTATGGATCAGAGGAGGGGACGGGGGGCTAGGGAACGGATACTGAGTTAGAAGAAAGCATTTTTTCCTTTACATAGGATTTAAAGACATTGAACGATTGTGAAACTCTATGCGAATACATAAATAGAGTAAATGAGAATCTCTGATAAAGGTAGGATTTATTTATTTCTTTGTATTATTAACAGTATTTTAAGAACTTCTATGCTATTTCATTTTCAAAGGCCATCCGCTCGTTTACGAGTGATCAGGCATTTTAAGAACTTAATAATATATGTTATAAAATCTACCTAACTGAGCATGAGCCCGTACCAAGGTAGACTGAATCAGTAATTTAACTCTGCTTTGTCTCAGCATATATGTAATTAGTCTTCTGGCTACCCCACTTATGGCATATAACATAACATAACATGTATAGACAATTCACATAGACCGAGCTTGTCCCACACTAAGATATGAATCTTGTTTTATGGGTACTAACACGACGATACACATAATATATACAATGCACTAAACACATATACATGTAACACCCAGACCCAGGACAATCTGAAAAAGGTCATTCTTCATTTTGCGCTGGCCGGGAATCGAACCCGGGACCTTGTGACTCAAAGGCAAGTGTGTTAGCCTCCGCGCCACACCGGTCGTCAAACGTGACGTCAAATATGACGTGACGGAATAGATAGATAAAAGAAAAGTCGCCGTCGAGTTCCTGGAATGGAAATGGGTCTCCAAATTTTTTTTTATAAATTTTGATGTGTGTAAGATATTAACTATCACTACTACGTTACGGCATATTCCACAAGTGGGGTAGCCAGCGTACTAACTGTTTGTAATAAATATGCAGATTTTCCTCTTAGTGCCAAAAAAATATAAAACATTCAGGATGAGTGGTATGCCTCAACGCTGACTTGTATTTAATATTAATTGTCTTATACGTTACTTTTTAAGAACAACTGTCTTTTACAGGTCACTCGAAAACTTACAGAAAAAGTGGAAGACCCCCTCTTTGGCAAGGATCATATTTATTTATTTATTCTTTACCTACTGCACATTGATTACAAACAATTACATAAAAGGTAGACATTTAAGCTAGATACAATCAATATACAGAGCGCGATCTCTTCCAACTAACCGTTGTGGAGCATAAATTTTTGAAATTTATTTTTGATGTTTTATTATATAATTTAAAAAGAAGCGTTTCAAAGTTAATGCTGATACAGTCAATGAAATTTCAAATTTATTGTTTGTTATTTATTAAATTTCAACTTTGTGTTCAGAAAATATGAAATTGATTCACAATAAATCTTCAAAACAATTTTTTACATCATATAAGTATGTATCTGGAATTTATTTTTCAGCAATAACTCAGATTGTGATATGTGATAGAAGCTTACATACAGTACATCCCTATCGGGGTGGGTTGAACGATATATTCGTATATCATGTTTACGTGATTTTGTTTCTGTTTAGCTATCGCGATCTCGCATTGAAGGGCAAAATTGTTTTTGTTTTATTTTCTTTTAATATTAAGTATCATTGATATGCTACAGGCGAATTTATTATTATAATGTTTTTTTTTTATTATTTTATTGGTACTGGGAAAACGTATTCCATTGAGGTGTATATCGTAAGTGGGGTAGCAAGTAGAGACAAACTGTTTTAATAAACTTACTTGTTGTTGTCGGCCGGTGTGGCGTGGAGGTAACGCTCTTGCCTTTGAGTCACGAGGTCCCGGGTTCGATTCCCGGCCAGGGCAAAGTGAAGAATGACCTTTTTCAAATTGTCCTGGGTCTGGGTGTTACATGTATATGTGTGTAGTGCATTGTATATGTGTGTATCGTCGCGTTAGTACCCATAATACAAGATTCATCTTAGTTTGGGACTAGCTCGATCTGTGTGAGTTGTCTATGTATGTATGTATGTAATTTGTCAGTTTTTAATTTGACTTGATTGAATTCTCCTTCTATTTTAAGTGTCTTGTCGGGTTTCCCCGATGTTGGCGATAACCTGAAAGAAATCCTTCCTATTCTGGACAGCACGAAACAGCTCCTCCACACATCTTCATCATCATACTTACTGTATGATACCAGTACTGTATCGAAACCAGTGTACGTGGAGCGTGCTTTTGCAATATCGGCACCTGTAGTCTGGAACAGGCTTCCACAAATGATCAGAGAAACGCAGGACATATCTCGTTTCAAGAACCAACTGAAGACTTATCTATTCAAGAAATCTCACGGAATAATCCAAGCACAACCTTAGTTAGCAAAGAGCGCCCTTGAGGTGGATTTTTTTTCACAAAACGGCGCTTTACAAATCATCCAAAAAATAATAATAATACTTGATTGACTATCAGTATATTGTTATTTGAATTTTTTGAAAAATGTCTAGAAACTATTTTATAGTTTGTACGTTTTAAAGGTAAGTGAAAATGTTTGTTTTTTTTCCATTCTAACCGAACATTTAGGATGGAAAATAAATAAATAAAAATTCTTTTATTGCTACTACTACTACTACTACTATACCATCACGGCATATCCCACAAGTGGGGTAGTCAGCAGACCAGCTGCATAAAACCAAAATGCAAGCTGTCCTCTTCGTGCCGATATAAAACCAAGACATCCAGGATGGGTGGGAAACCTCATCGCTGAATTTCAGTTTTATTTTTAATATATATCTGGGTTTTGTTATAAACCAAAATACAACCTTATACACCTTTCACAGTAAGATACTAAAAGATGTAAAATGTCTTAATTTTTTCGAACACCTGCCTTTTACAGGACACTCGAAAACTTGTGGAGGAGAGTGGGAGACCAATTCTTTACGGGATAATTTATTGCCATAAAAATAATGTAGAATACTAGCATTTCTTTACAAAAAAATATCAAAAGGTGGGCTAATCTATCTTTCAGGTCTGCTTCTTCGCTGTATTGTTACCTTAAATGTTTTATTTCCTCAAATAACGAAAACCTTCCTTTTACAGGACACTTGAAAAAGAAGAAAAAAGAGAGAGTTCTATTTTGCTGTTGAAACTTCAAAAAATAAATTATTAAATTTAACGTACCTATTTGTTTTTGGCGCAGTGTTGTCCATGAGCAGTGAAGCACCCGACAAAGAATTCGTCTTCTACAATTTTTCATAAAATTTTAGAGTGCTCTGTAAAAGGCAGGTCATAACACTTTATATTCAGCGAAAAGGTTGGCCACCTGTTCTGAATGTTAATTGTTTTGTTGACACGGAGACGAGAGCTTGCATGTTTATTGCATGTAGTATTTAGTTTACTGCCTTCACTGCCTTGTGGAAGTTGTGTGATGTCAAAGATAGAATTCAATATCATGATATTATCAGACCGTTTATTATATTACTATTGTAATAAAATTACTTTATTGTGTCTTTTTAATTTTATTTTTGTTTTTATTTGGAGCACGATACAGTTAAACAATAATAATAGAGAACGGTAGCGTTTTGCAGCCAAAACACGAAAGGAGAATTGACAGTTTATAATGTATTACTGTATTGGTAACAGAGGCGGTATTAGGTAACCTTAACCCAGAAAAAAAAAATAAGATTATTTATTTTTCATGTTTATAACAATAAATCCACAACGGACATTCCAACAAGAGTGTTGAGTGTTCGTGACCCATAGTGTTATTCGTCTTCTGCAAGAAGGTATTTTTGGAATAATGCGTATTTTTGTTATCGAATGATAGTTGACAGAGTTGTATTACAACGGGTAACATTTAAAATAGTATAAGATATCTTAATCTTCTTCACCCTCTCCTTTATCTCATTTATTTAGGGTCGGCTCTATTAGTTCACATCTTTCAAGTTTTCAGGTCCCCTGCATCCTCCAAACGCAACATTGCCTGGTCCCTGGTAATTGTTGACATCCAGGTGGTCACTGGTCTGCCTGGTCTCTGGGTCATACTTCTACGTCCATTGTCCTTTTGATGATGATTTTGGATGATTTTATTTTATTTATGACGCCGTTTTACAGTTTCTAGACCAGTGTTTCCCCTACCTTCTTCATGCCATTCCCCACCGTAGTCATTTCATAAGTCATATGCCCCACCGGCCTCTTTTTTAATTAAATTTGGTAAATTTTCAATAATATGTGCAAGCGCGGTGCCCCACCTCTGAGGCGTGATGCCCCACCGGTGGGGCGTACGCCCCACCTTTGGAATCACTGCTCTAGACCGTCTCAAGGGCGCCAGTGAAGAGTTTAGTTTTTAATTTGCCTCTGAAGCTAGTGACCGTCTGACCATCTCTCAGCAGCACCGGTAGGCGATTCCACATAACTTATATTATTATCCTGTAAAATATCTTAAAAACGTTATATTATTTTAATCAAGTTATCGACCGATTGCACCGAGTGCATTTTTTAAAGGATCTGTCTTATCAGGTGATTAAGACTTACAGTGAAAAATTATAAAAATAAATACAGCTATGGTCATCATTATATCTTTTCGTACTCAGAAGGTACTACTGTTTTTCGTTTAATTGTCACGGGTATGACAATATAATATGCAGTTCATAACGTGCAGTTAATCTGATACCTATTAAATAAAGACTTAAAGCGAAACATCTTCCTCATAGAGATATGAGGAAGATGTAATATAATATAGAGATATGTCACGTGTAAAAGAGGGTGAATTAAAATAAAAATAAATAAATTAAAATTAAATTCCATGATATCATATTCACGATTTTTTTTTATTCATTTTGACCCCACTGAGATCATTATTTGTCGAAATACTTTTTAATACAGAGCACTATAAAGCGAAAACACTCTAAGCGGTAACTCTTTTTACATTATTTCTTAAACCGACTCTGCGAAGAAAACAGTAGACATAATAAAAGAATATATTATGATTTTGGAATTATTTTCGTAATAATAATATGTTCAAATTTATATTTTGACATTTGAACAACCAATCTTCGTGTCGAATTCTTACTTATATACATACCATCACAACAAATACCACATGTGGTGTAACCAGCGGACTACCCGCAATCAATAAAGATGCAGATTGTCCTTTCCGTGCCAATGAAAAATAAGTCATTGCTGATTTGTAGATCATTGTTAATTGTCTTATACGTGGTACTTAACGAACATTTCTCTTTTACAACACACTGAAAAACTTTCCAAAAAGATTGGGAGACCTAATCTATATCGGGGACTCTGCGGTCGGTTAGTTAAACTTACCAAAGTTATTTTATTACCATTAAAATACCCATAATAATATTACTTTTACTGGTAACCCTTTCTGGTAACTTTTAACACCACCATGACTTAATTTCATATGCCACAACCAGAGCTGGGCATCATTAGTCTAAAAATTAACTAAGTTAACCGGTGATTCGTTAACAATCGTTAAAAGCTCGTACCCTATTACATTTTAGCCATTATTTGTTGTATATCAAACGTAATAGTAACTGAATCTTTACAATTTACCTACTGTAGGAGCTTAGATAATAAAAATTGTATTACCTTGAAAAGTTATAAAAATCTCCTTCATCGTTTTTCAAAAAAAAAAAAAACAGCCTCTGTGATTAGAAGTGTTTTTATTAGCGGCAGCGCCCACCACATAATATATCGTGCCGTACCTGGAGATATTCTTCTCCTTAATTACACACATAATATGTATAAACAGGATTTAATATCAAATTTGAAGCAATCAATGCTGCCCTGAGGGAAAACTCTAATTTTTTAGGTAATTTGAAAAATTCTATCCCAGAAGAAGTAATGGTTTTAGTTAATGTTACAGAGATGGCCGATAACCTGATGGTACACAAAGTCTCCTATTTCGTTGGTTTCCTTTCCAACTCCAATCTGCTCCAACTTCTGTGTGATTCAGGGTGATATGCCCGGTATAGTAGGTATTGTGCCGAAAAGTTAACATTAAAAAAATAATTGGTTTTTAGAAAGTTGTACGGGATTTCAATATAAAACAATGCAGTTCATGAGAAATATGAAAATCCCGACATTAAAAATATCCTCGCACTTAAAAAGGTACCTGCATAAATAATGTATTGTTTACTAATCTTTGTACCTACCTGTATTCACAATTATTATCATTGTTTATTTAAATTTGTACCTGCATAGCAACAGGGGTAATAAAAAGAATAACTCGACAAAAGATTAAGGCGCATTCATTATGTATCAACTTAAGGCGCATTCATTATGTATCAAATTATTTAATGAATATTCTAGAATGCGTTTGTATTGTTATTATTTCATAGTGTCGGCTTGGTTGGATTTTTATACCTACGCTTCGAGATATTGAATGTCGATACCGACGATATGTTTTAATTTATGTAAACGACTTTTTAGGTATGAATTTTAATTTTATTGTAACATACGTAGTTGAGTATTTAATTATCTACCTAAAGGGTTGTATTGTGACATATGTAATAGAATAAGGTGTGTTATTTTGTGTTGTGCGAAAAAGACGCTATAATTATAAATGGTGATAAAGGACACAAGAAATATGATATCAGTGAAAGAGACACTTAAATTAATTTATATGTGAATTAATTAATAATTAAAATCAGTGCATTGAACGCTTCATAACATAATATTTATTTGTAAATATTAATTTTATTATTTACTGCATAATTCTCGGAATTCAGACAAGAGCCCAGGTGGACTCGTAATACAATGGTACCTGCGGGAAGGCGTGTACTTGTACTTTCATTAGCCAATCACGGCGCTGCACGTTGATGAATCACATCGTAGTAGGAGTATACGACCAACCCCCCTACCCCACTCAAGGGTAGTAGAGAGATGTCCTTGAACAGAAGTTAGTCTCCATCAGCCATCAGTGGTGAACAGTTATCATCAGCGAGTCGTAGTGAGTAGTCAGTTGTCCTTGGTAGAAGGATTGCTCTTGCCATCACTCAATGACTCATCATCTGACCTTTAGAGAGACAAGTCGGTCTCTGGTCACTGAACTTCAGTTGAGTCGAGATATTCTCCTCCTGAAGTCATGACGAGCCAACTCTGCACCTGTGTAGAAAGTTAATTGCCTCCAGAAGCCTCGGACGTAGGGCTTCGCCCTACCAGCACTGCGCCCAGGGGCGCCTTCTTCAACTTGTTTTGCCTTTAAGCATTTTCATGCTTGAGGCCCCCTCAACGTGGGATCCGTTTGCTCGTCAGCGTAAAGTGAAAATTAATTTATTTTGAAAGTGCTTCGTATTTTTTTTATTGAAATAATAATCAAGTGTGTTTTTTTATATTGGGATAATTACGTGTGCACAGACAATGGGGTTAGTAAGTAAGTCGTAGTATTGTGTTGCTGTTTAAACGTGTGTTTGTAATAGTGGTAAGCAATTTTTATTTTGATTAAAATGTTTGTTTGAAATTTAAATTTGCCTTTTATACATTCGCTCATCTATTTACAAATAACTTGTCGTCTCTTATTTATATAGCCTCACTATATATTTAATTGAGACCACTTTATTTTTTTTTATTGTTTTAACTCCTGGAGTGCTGTGGGTAGCCCAGTAGAGTCTCAGCCGTTGGCATTTTTGGCATAATATTTTATTTATTTTATCCTTCACCAAAACCAGTCTTTCACCATCTCTCTCACCCCCCCATATCAAGGGTATTTTTTTGGGTTTATTATAAAATCCAATTATTGTTTTTGAAATAAAGAAAATATTTTTAAAAATTAAGATTAACAATTATTTATCTCAACCAAATTAAAAATTTAACGATGTTAATTAAATCGGTTATCTAATAATCGTTAATGCCCACCTTTTAAACTATCGTTTTTACAAAACTAACAATAAAATAATGTGTTACACAATTTAAATACAACCCTCAACATTGCTGAACTGTGCTCAAAAGTTTTTAGACACAGTAATTATTATTATATACATACTGTTGTTGTTATATTTCTAATTATTATTTAATCCTTTGCAGGGTGTGCTTCCTGGTAAAACTGCATAGGGAAAACTCTAATAAATAGAGCATTTATCGTTAACTGAAAAAGCTGTTGTCATGCTTCAAATACTGCTTAAGTAATCTCCCTCTATCCCTTTACAATAAATTCCCTAAATGCGGTAGTTAGCGATTATCCGCAAGTAATAAAATGCAGATTGGACTATCTTGTCACAAAAAAGTAAGATGATCAGAATGGGTGACAATATGCCTCATCATTAATTTATAGATATTCAAATCTTTTATTTGCAGGACACTCGAATAATAAATTCAAAAATTTTCGAAAAAGTGTGGGTGACGAATTCTTTGCCGGGTGTTCCACGGAAATATACTATATTTTTTTATTTATATGTTTTATCAACTAAACCTTTTTTTAACACAGTGAAGAAATGTGATATAATTTTTTTTTCTCTCTCACTTCTTTCTGTGATAGATACTTCTGTTGCCTATCAACGTTGCAATTGAGAGCACAATTTCTTCTCCTTTTCCCTTGGCATTCCCAATGCTCGGTTTTGAACCTAATATGTTATTTGAAAATTGTCATTCAAGCTGTCAGAAAACTTGTGAATGGGAGAATAGTACTTTTTAGACGAATCATTTTTCTTTTTTTTTTTTAAAAAGATATATCTGGGTTTTGTTTCTTATAAACCCAAATACAACCTTATACACCTTTCACAGTAAACTACTAAAAGCTTGTGTCGTGAAAGGGGAGTTTGCCGGCACCTGGTATCGAACCACGGACCCCTTGTTCACGAGGCCGAGACTCTACCTCCAGGCTACCGACGAACTCAAACATTAATACGCACTCTCGTGTTTTTTTTTAAACTTTACTAAGTAACTATACTTTAAATTATTATCGCTATAAAATAGTTGGTCCAAATGATTGGGAAAAAGTTGAGCTTGTGTTGCTCACGAGTTATGAAAAGGTTTCGAAGAGGCCCGTGTTTAGTCTGAGAGATCGTGTGCTGTGCTATATGAGAGGAATGTGGAATGAAAATTGGTGTTCTAACAAGGATGAATGTAAATAAACTATGTACAATGGTTTGGGCCTGTGGAAAGAATGAATGAGGACAGAATGACCAAGAAGATATATTTAGCTGAGAGCTATGGTGCTCGGAGACGTGGACGTCCAAGGTGTTAAATCACATAAAAAAAACGGGCCTGTGGAAAGAATGAATAAGGATAGAATGACCAAGAAGATATATTTGGCTGAGAGCTATGGTGCTCGGAGACGTGGACGTCCAAGGTTTTAAATCACATAAATATTTTTTTTTTCATTTTATTCAAGATCATTTTAATCAAATCCTTCAGGACGGTTACGTGTTGAGCATATTGAACAGGAGAGCATGCATGAGGAATTGCATAACAGCTAAGGAAGCGAAAGATGTATGCAGGGATAGAAGCAAGTGGCGCTCGATCCTTTCTACCTACCCCGCGAAGGAAACGGCGTGATGGTATGCATGTATGTATGTTTTAGTAGAAGGGCGAAAAAGGCTAGCAGTTAGTATTGGTAGCGTAAATGTTACGGTGATATTTAGAAAAAAAAGTATTTTCCTCGCATGGTAATACCCATTTCTTAACCCAACTATATTAAAATACCTCGCTGCAATACAAAATACTACACCATCACGTCATGTAGCGTGCATTCTACAAGTTTTGTAAAATAATAATAACACTGTGTGCTGTAACCTACCGACAAATTATATTATTGTTTTTATAGTCTATAATGGTAGTAGTTGTTAGAAGTATTTTAGTGCACGTCCGCGATGTATTTTCGTAATGCAAGTCAACCGTTAACACTGATAATAACAATGTTACAATAGCTGAATCATAGTTTTAAAATGTATAAAATTTAATTTTTAATATTATAAAAGTTCGCCGTGGTGAAAGGGTTAAATGTGACATGGAAATTCTACATCAATATTTAAACTTATAATTTACTTACTCGACCAAAATATGAGATTATTTTTTGCTATCACGATGGTTCTTTCTTTCTTTGGGGTACCTATTCAGGAAAGATTAAAAAGAGTTAATTGAAATCACGAAACTACCATAAAATGGATTAGAAAATATAACGTCACCTTATTTAGTGTTAGTGTCCCGGATGGGACTTGAACCCGCATCCTATCTCTTTCGCGAGATGTGCTTTGTTTAATTATTAAGCTACCGAGCGACATGATTAAAGCTCCGATATTCTCTATATTATAAGTTCCAATGACAGCTTCATGTGTAGGCACCGTTCTGGGATACTCAGTATGGTAGCATTATTGGATAAAGCACACTGTTAGTTTTAACTAAGCTTTTAAGCTACTTAAATGAAATATTGATACGTGTTTTCTTTTTTAATAGTCCCTCAGTTCAAGACATCTTAATAACCATTTCTCTTACTACACAATACCTGTGGCCATAACCCATAATATATTTATTCACTGTGTTGGTGTTTAGGTAGTAGAATTCCATAGCGAAATAAATAAAACAAGTGTTTTATTCTACTATTGATTTATTCGACGAGAGAGACGTCTTTCGTCTTATTAGGACATTGTCAATCGATTGAATAAATCAATAGCACTTGTTTTATTTATTTCATAATTTGTTCATCGTTCGCTCGTCGCGGTAGTAATAATTAGCTCGCAGTTTGCTTGCCACAAACTAGGGTGCAATGTTACCGAGGGCACAAAAGAAAGATCGCTCAAAGCGCATTAAAATAGGTACTGGAATATAACCAGCCTTTCAAATAGGGAAACGGAGTTGTCAACTTATAAAATAATTTAAGACAATATACCGCCCTATCTTCACATATGGACACCAGATTTGGATGCTCACAGAGAACGTGAGATCAAGGTTACAGGCAGCAGAAATGCGGTTCCTCAGGGGAGTGGCTGGTGTGTCATTGAGAGACCGTATAAGGAATACGTATGTTCGTGAGGCTCTCAAGGTAGAACCAGTACTCCTGCATATAGAGAGGTCGCAGTTGCGATGGCTGGGTCACGTTCTCCGCATTCCAGAAGATAGACTACCACTTAGATCTTTGGAGGCTGTGGGAGAGGGCAGAAGACCGTTAGGCCGTCCTAGAAGAAGCTGGCAAGGGCAGGTGTCAAACTTGTGTGTTGAAAGGCTTGGTTTGGAGTGGCCAGAGGTCCTGGAAGCAGTAGTGGACAGGGATCTCTGGAGGAAGTACCTAGGCGCAATGGGCCCCCGACCCAACTAGGACAAGGGGAAGAAGATGTATGTATGTATGTATTCATTTATTTCATGCTTTTGATACATAATTAAGGTAAAAAGAAGATTGATGAATATTGAACGAATGAACGAAGTAAGAATGACAAAGAGGATACCCTTGTCAGAAAGAAAGGAGGTGAGGAAACGCGGGCGTCCGAGACCCACGTGGCTTGATCACATGGATCAAATTCTCAAGGACGGCCGTGTGTTGAGTTATAGGAACCGACGTGCATGCATGAGAAATTGCATGAATGTGGAGGAAACGAAGGATGTGTGTTAAGATAGATCTACTTGGCATTCCGTTCTCTCTGCCTACCCAAGTTGGGATACGACGTGAGGGTATAGTATAGTATAGATAGATATATATTCCTTTATAATTGTGTGAAAGATTATCTACCTATTTAATTAGAAAGGTTATTATTATTTGCAGACAATATTTCACAAGAAATTCTCATGTGTGAAGCGTCCTGCCAATACAACTGATAAAAAATATTTCTACTCCGTTTATTATTCTCAAAATAAAACGTAGGAAGATATTAAGTGAAAACAATAATAATAGGAGTACGTAATACTATCTTGAGTAGGTACAATTTTGTTTCATATTCTGTAAATATCTGCCAAAACTTCAAATCTATAAATAAATAATAGATATATGTATTGATAACAGCCAAAATAGATTATCTTATAATAGGTTGCTATCTATGGAAAAACAATGTTTATTGTTCCTATATATATATATTGGTAATAATAAAATCTGTTTCAAGTACTTACGCAAACTATCCTTTTCAAATATTACCCCCCACCACTCCCCACCAATCATTTAGATTGAAGTATGTGTGAACCGGTCCTGAAAACTAATATTAGCCAACTGAAGACTGAAAACAACCCCCTGAAAGGACAAAGCAAACTGAGAGCCTTTACTTATGTAACAAACAAGAGTACACACAACCTTTACTTTGTAATAATTTTTTGACTGCGCTGTTTTTTTTTATAATTCCGTAAATCGTGAATAGTTGATGTTTCTGAAGTAATAATATTTCAAGCAGTATGTGTGCAGTGGAGATGCAATGGCTGGTTAAACTTTTGGTAATAGAGTGAGGAAAGGGGATATGAGGAGAATAGGTGTTGTAGATAGAATGCATGTTAAGAAATTGCGATGGCTTGTAAAACGAATAGATGATGAAAGAATGACAAAAAAGATATCCTTATCAGAAAGAATGAGAGTGAGAAAACGTGAGAATTTGGAAATCACGTGGCTTAATCACGAGAATCAAATTTTCAAGAAAGAAGAGTAAGAAAAAAAGACATGCGAGAAATATTATAATGAAAGAAATGAAAGAGGTTTGTAGGTATAGATATATATGGCGTTCCGACTTCTCTGCCTATCCCACTTCAGATACGGCGTGAGGGTATTGTATAATATTTTGAGCAGAATTAATTTTCAAATTATATTTATGCAGTAAAGTATATAATGATATACTTTAATTGAATGGACCATCCAGAGAAGCTGATTGGCTCATAATGACAAAAGGCTTCAATGTTTCTCCTAAAAAACAAATATCTGCCACACATGCTGAAAACTATCTTTTAAATCCGAAAAAAATAATTTATGCTGATATCATACATAATATCAAATCTAGGGATTGTTGTTGTATTGTACGAATATTGATTTACAAAAAAAATGTTTCACATAGAATTTTATCTACGATTCTTAAAGACAATAAATACTTTGTGTATTGCTAATATTATCTTCTTTTCACAATGGATTTACGGTAGCTACCACAATGATACGTTGACGAGTGCATTTCAAGGTTTCATGCAATATTCTTATTAAAAGGTGAATTAACATGGTTTACGTGTATTCCAGTATTTTAATAATATAAAGAACATTATAGAAAGCAATCTCAGAATGTTCTAATAAAAGGCAACTAACACTACTACATCATATATATTAAATTTAAAGGAACATATATTTGGGTTGCGTTTGTGTGTTCGACACGACATCGTTTTGAGGACAATATAATATTCTATTCTATTCTATTTTTCTCAAGGCCATCCACTCGTTTGCGAGTGATTTAGGCCAATATGGAACAACGGGTTTTTAACAATGATATATGTATTAAAAAAACAAAAAACAATAATGAGGTGTTTCACAGCAAAATGAACCTTAATACAAAGACGGGGTAGTAAATAATAATGACAATACTTCATTCGATGCATCGCACAGCTGTTGTTTACACTAACACAGAGCTACCTATTATAACTAATTATACCTATTCTAATTCAATAACAAGGTGACTCGAAAAGTTAAATATTTTTATTATTTACTTTGAGGAATTTTGTCATACATTTATACACCTCTATTGAGTTCAATGATAGTAAAAATTGCACATTGAGGGGGTATGTAATGCATTCCTCCACGAGATCATCCATGAATTCTGATCTGTCATATTTGGGGCACTCGAAAAATACATGGTCCAGAGATTCCTCATTGGTACCACATTCGCACTCAGGGGAGGGGAAAACTCCGATCCTTGCTAAGTGGGTGGCAACCAAACAATGTCCAATTCGCATTCTGGAAATGAGGGAAATGTCCAATTTTGATTGTCTTTCAATTTCAAACCACGGACGACATGGAATCTTTTTTTGTATGTTTTTATAGAACATTCCGGTTGCTGATATTTGCCAATAACTGTGCCACTCCGACCTTATGAGATTCATGATGGTGGGTAAGAAATCGTCCGTGGGTTGGGAAAATGCGTTAGGCAAGCACCCGCCTGTGCAGGCCAATTTTGCCAGGCGGTCAACGGCTTCGTTTCCGGATATTCCAATATGAGACGGGATCCAACAGAAAACAATATCATATCCCATGCATGAGGCATAGAATGCAAGATGTCGGATTTCAAATACTATACTGTTGCTACACTTTTTCGCATTAGATTTAAGGTTTTGAAGAAGTGAAAGTGAGTCAGTGTATATTACTGAAAATCTTATTTTTAGATGGATGATTTTTAGCAGTGCCTCTTTCATTGCTATGCATTCTGCGGTAAATATTGAAGAGAGTATGGGAATTTTGAAAATTCCTTCCAAATGAAGTGATGGAATATAAAAAGCAGAGCCACAACCTTGGGAACACTTGGATCCGTCAGTGAATATAGCCACGTGATTTGGCCATCTCTCTTCAGTAGTCGACATGAATATTTGGTTATTACTATTATGGTTTTGAGATGAATATGATTTGAAAATACCTATTGACTCCTCAATCTGAAGAGGAAAAGATAGAGCTTTGAAAGGGGTCGTGAATAGAGGTAATTTTTCTCTGGGGTATATTGGAATATCTGACATAAGTGAATGAAAACAAGAGGCAAGCAACGGTGGAACCTTTCTGTAAGTAGTTTCCTCACCGCAGACCTTATTGGCCAAAGCACTTAAACTCAGAATAAGTGGGTTATCCACGTATTCGATTCTCTTCATAATGAACTTACATGCCAGGAATTTTCGTCGTAGGAATAATGGCATCTCGCCCACTTCTACCTGCAGAGAGACTATTGGAGACGATCTCATTGCCCCCAATATAAGGCGCAAACACTGTGACTGAATCTTATCTAATTTGTAAGCTTGATATTTTGGTAAAGGATCCAAAAGATAGCTGCCATAGTCCAAATGACTTCGAATCAGAGAAGAGTATAACATCTTCAGCGTTGAGGGGTGTGCGCCCCACCAAACCCGCGAAACCGCACGAAGAATATTCAAGTTTTTTTCACATTTGCTCACAATAAGGTCTATGTGGATGTTCCATGACAACTTTCTCTGTAAATTCATCCCCAAGAATTTAACAGAATCCACACTAGGAATCTGAGTTCCCTCAAACAAAACATCAACGTTTGGAGGATTTCGTTTTTTGGAGAAAACAACTACCTTACTTTTATCCGGAGCGAGATTAAGACTATTGTCAAAAAGCCATGTGCTCAAGCCCTTCATTACCTGACTCAACTGATCAGCTCCGACTTTAATATCTTTATGATGCACATATATAACTAAGTCATCGGCATATTGCAATAATTTACAATCATTTGGGAGGAGGTCATGAATGTCATATGAATATATATTAAACAATAAAGGGCTCAGCACTGAACCCTGGGGCAAGCCTTTGAAAACCGTTCTACGTACCTGACCGTCTGGAGTGTCGATCACAATCTCTCTTTGAGTTAGCATGTCGAATATCAAGGTAGTAAGAGAATTTGGGACTCCTATATTGCTCAATTTTCGTTTTAAAGTATTAATATCGACATTATCATAGGCGCTGGATATATCTGCAAAGCACGCAACTGTGCTCTTCTGTTCCAATTGAGCAAGCTGAATATCAGTCACCAAGATACTTACGTTGTCGAGACAAGATTTTTCTTTCCTAAATCCGAGTTGATGAGGGGGGAGGAGACACCTATTTTCCACAAACCACTCCAGACGCACCTTAACCATGAGCTCAAGGATTTTGAGCAAACAACATGACAATGCTATGGGTCTATATGAAGATGCTAGAGAAGGGTTCTTGCCATTTTTCAAAATAGGGACGACCAATTGTTTTTTCCATGCCAGAGGAATTATCGATGAATTAAGGGCCAAATTGTAGATGGATAAAATTGTGGATAAAACTGGGGCAGGACAGTGTTTTATCATGGAGTAGTTAATAAAATCCACTCCAGGGGCAGAGTCAGAGATGCAACTTTTTACCGCTGATAGAAGTTCATTGAATGTAAATTTTTCTGCCAACCAACTTGCCGTTGGATCCTCTGTATGTAATGAAAGAGACTCTATTTGGTTAGCAACAAAAGGTGGAGCAAGTCGATCCAGGAAATCTTCTATGCATTCCCCTATTTGGGACGATTTATTTGGCTGAGAGAATGAGCCCCTAAATCGGCGAATCATGCTCCAAACCTCCGAGGCAGCAGTTTCTGGTGACAATGAGGAACAAAAATTTCGCCATCCCTGTCTCTTTTTACGTTGCAAGATTCGCTTTGCCAAAGCTTGCAATCTCTTAACCTCCAAGTAATTTCCAAGCGACATATCCTTTCTATACTTTCGCATTGCGTTTTTTCGATCTTGCACTGCGGCACTACACTCTGGGTCCCACCATGGGGGAGACTCTTTTAGATTACGAGATGATGATGCACGCGGGATTGACGAATTAGCCGCAGATATTATATGTTCGGTTAAGGTTGATGTCATAGTATCAATATCCGAAGGAACTTGTTCCCGCAGAAAAGATGCCTCAAGAGAGGTTTTAAAGCTGTCCCAATCAGCCCGCCCAGTGTTAAAACAATTTCGACGATTTTTCTTAGTATTAATATTAAACTTAACGTTTACTGCTACTTTAATTGGGAAATGATCACTGGAGTAAGGATCTTCCAGAACATGCCATACTGTAGATGGAGCTA
The DNA here is from genome assembly GCA_947579605.1 of Athripsodes cinereus. Lineage (NCBI taxonomy): Eukaryota > Metazoa > Arthropoda > Insecta > Trichoptera > Leptoceridae > Athripsodes > Athripsodes cinereus. The sequence continues at coordinate 15,245,149 of OX388326.1, forward strand.
GGTCAGCGGTGCAAATGGTGAGATCCACGGCACTAGAATTTTGTGTGGGAGGAGAAAAGCGAGTAGGGGATCCGTCGTTGAGGATACAAAGCGTATTACTATCTATAAAATCAAGAATAGCTTTCCCACACGAATCTGTGGAGTGGCAACCCCATGAAGTGGAATGTGCATTAAAGTCTCCCAAGAGTATAAAAGATTTTGAGATTTTGTGAAGCAAATGATTGAAATATGTAAGGTCAAATGGAGTCTTAGGGGGTAGATAAACAGAGACAAAAGATGTTCCAGAAATGTCCACAGCAACAATTTGGAAATCTGCACGTTTGGGCAATGGGATTCGGATATAGGGGATATCAGACTTTATAAACAAAGCTGCACCCCCTTTTCCATCCAAACGATCATCACGAACAGACATGTATCCGGGCAGATTAAAAAGGGATTCTGGATGTAACCATGTTTCAGAAATGGCTGCGACGGAAATGTCAAATTTTTTTATGAGTGATATTGCTTCGCTTCTATTTGAAACGATACTTCGGCTGTTCCATTGGATAATATTGAGCTTTGAAAAACTAGCTTTTGTCTTGTTGGTCACCATTATGATTTTTATGAATAGAAGTGAGTATTGAAGGAAGAGAGGCAGCGATGGACGGTAAAGAATTGGGTTGTGACATTAGTTGAAAGAATAATTGCATAAAACAATTCAAAATAGTTTGGAGGTCAGAAGTTGAGGATTTTGGATTGTCTGGGGTGGAATTGCCATTTAAGGCACATCCGTCTACAGGATTCGAAGCTTGGCCATTTTTGTAGAATAGGAGGTTTTCGTGTTCATTGTTAATTGGTTTGTTGTGAATGGGTGGGTGGTGATTTTTCGTTGTTTTTGAAATTTTAGTGACAGTAGATGATTGAGTAGGGGAAGATTGAGGAGCAGATGCAACTTTTTCTGCAAAACTGGATATTGCAGGAAGATGACGAGTAGATGCTTCTTTGTAGGATATATTGTCCATAGCCATTGAGTGCTTAATATTTTTTTGGCGGGTGAGTTCTGGGCAGGATAGACTAGATGCATTATGTGAACCATTGCAATTGACACATTTAGCCAACGTAGAAGTGCATTCCTCTCCGAAATGGGCTTCTCCACATTTGAAACAACGAGGATTTGATCTACATTGTGTCTTTTGGTGACCAAATCGGCAGCACCCAAAACACAAGACGGTTGGAAATACATATTGCTCTGTTTTCATTGAGACATGATACAGGTATACGTGTGGGGGTAACTTCTGACCCTCAAAGGTCAGTACGACCGACCTTGAAGGACGCCACTCTACTGTCCCTGAAGAAGAATCCTTGAAATTAAGGCGACGCGCCTTTATTACTTTGCCATAGCCGTAAGGCACCTCCGTAGCTTCCACTATCTCTTCAATTGAGATGTCGATAGAAACACCTCTTACTATACCCATTTTGTGGAGCTTAAAAGATGGGATGTAACACTTCAGGTTATTTGCTGACAGGAAATTAGATGTTAAGAAGTCATTTGCTGCAAGAGCCGATTTGAATGTTAGAGAAATTTTATTTCTCGCCTCTACCTTAACTCCACCTGTCGCTATGTTTTTTATTCCCGAATTGCATAACGATTTCCCGAATGCCATTGGATCCATATGTTTACTTGGATCCTGATTTTGAACGAATATTAAATATGGGCCAGGGGCCTCCAAACTATACAACTCCAATGGCCTTTCCGTAACACCACTTGGAGAAAAAGGCATCTTAGAAGGGTGAACGCTCGTAAGCTCGTTAGGTGATCTTGATCTTTTTCTTAAATCAGGAGGCTCCGAAGGAGCCTCCATCTTGATATGTAAAGACGCTAATATGTGAAGAACTTATACAGTATTTTAAAAAGAAAAATAAATGGTAAGAAAAATAATAAAAAAAAAAAAGAACTTATCGACCGCCCCTCTCCGCTCCCTAGAAGCAGCAACAACAACAAAAAATAATTCTGAACAAAAATAACAGCACTGTAAGCACGCTATAACAAAAAACACGACTGCCCGCAACAAGAAGCCAGCAACGAATCCGACAATATAATATTGTTTGTAGCCAGGAGAAGAAAGACCCTTTACAAACGATGATACTTATCGGAGATTCAAATTTTCGTGAATGGATACTCCTTCAACTGCAGGATGGTGTTGCTTTTATTTCTATTATTATAAATTTAAACAAACTTTTTTGATTGATTATGAAATAGCTCAAGAATTTTGACTTAGTGGTCAAGCATTTTCAGAATGTTTCTACAGAGGTGTTTTATCAGCAGAATATATTATCACTTGTGGTTAATATCAATTCACATGTTTAAACTTCAGCCATTATTTCAGTGATGGTAATGAACGAAATGTCTAGGTAAGGTGAGATCATTAGGATATTTGTCGGAGATATTTATCACATTGGTATGAGAAGAGCTTTAGGTTATCGGATTTAGGGACCACAACCTTCGCGAGTAATTTTTTTTGTTATCAGTTTTTGTTTATTGTTTTGAATCTAGAATGGCGATGTAGTGGCGACATTAATTCTTATTTGACAACTTTATTATTTATATAAAGTTGAATATAATTTTAAAATAAACCCAAATGTGCCCTCAATGTTGTGAAGATGGCATAAATTAAACTCGGGGATTCGAATCCGGGTCTATCAATTAGAAGTTCGAGACTCTTAGACCACTTGATTTATTGATATATCTCACATAATTTTTTGATAATTTCTACTACTACTACTACTATACCATCACGGCGTATCCCACAAGTGGGGTAGCCAGCAGACCAGCTGCATATAAAACATGCAAGCTGTCTTCTCCGTGCCAATATAAAATTAAGACATTCAGGATGGGTGGCAAACCTCATCGCCGAATTTGAGATGTAAAATGTAATATGGACAAAGTAATATGGACAAAAATGTTCGGTACAAGATTATATTATTATAGTCTTTGTTATGATATGACAGTCCTTGCTGGGTCATATCTTCAGAAATTTAAATTAAAGCTGTCAAAAAGAACATTCTACCCTTGCAACTCTCTATAAAGGATAGCTCTCCAATCTTTTCTGCAAAGTTTCGATTGACGCTAAACAGTAAAGTTTTCAGCATCTTCAGCGTTCAAAACATCTTCAGTTCAGCGATGAGGTATGCCACCCATTCTGAATGTCTCTATATTCCGTGGCAAGGAGGAGATGACTTGCATGTTTATCACAAGCTGTTGGTCCACTGGCTATCTTTGGACAGTTTGCAAAGCAAAATCGCTATCATAAATACATAATTTTATTTCTACCTTGTGTTCTGGAGAGGACCGATGGAGCAATAAAAAAAGGAAAAAATATTGAAATAACAACGAAATTTTTTGCTTAGTGTGTATTTCAGACATTTTTGAATTTAGAATTTCACCCCTGAATTGAATATATTCTGTTTACAATTTCACCATTTGATTACTGTTCAATAGGGTATTATTGATATTGCTACAATATATGTTATAAGAGGGTGCCTAAAGGCTTATTATGAGGGTAATATACATCAAATGTATTGTATCTATCTGACAATATTAATCTGTGAGTCGGGGCGAAAATACAATATGTCGAATTTTGGTCTTTTGAACATAATGTTACAGTGGTTGTTATGCTTATTTTTATACATATTCCACAAAACGCGTTACCTATATGTTTTGATACCCATGAATGAATAAGGCAACTAAGGGCAATGTTTAGTAATTAATAATTCATTTTAATCATTTTTGACATTAAAAGTAGAGAAATCCATAACGTTTTTCCAAACTAAATATAAAAAAATATTTTTAAACTACCTACTTTTTCCAAAATAGTTGATTCTACTTTTTTTATTTTAAAAAGATACTTATTTAATTTATCTGTGGTTTTGTTATAAACGTAAATACAACCTTGTATACGTTTCACAGTGGTCTAAAAGCTGGTATCGTGAAAGGGAAGTTTGCCGGCACTTGGGATCAAACCCCGCACCTCATGTGGATGAGGCCGAGACTCCACCTCCAGATAACCGACAAATTCAAAATTGATATGATAAATACCGGAGAAATTCAAAATTTGTATTGAAAACTGTAGAAATTCAGTTTATTTTTACTAAAAATATCTTTGTCCAATTTCGATACTAAGTCACTCGAGTGAGAAGAAAATGTAACATTATTCTAAAAAAAAATTAAAAATGACGTCTCGTGACATGCCGTAGTTTCGTTCTGATATACATTGTTGGGATATACAACGCAGGTATATCCCAACGACAAATATTGGATGGACTTTGGTGACAATATTGAAAATACCTATACAAACACACTAACGTTCCATCCCAAAATGTCATACCGTAGAATTAAAGTAGGTATTTTATTATTGTACTACATATACTATACCATCAATTGAAATTTCCGGTAAGGAATAGATTTCCCTATCTTTTCAGCAAGTTTTCGAGTGCCTAGTTGGCTAGTGTTCGTAAAACCTCACGTATAAGAATTGTCTGAGAACAAAAAAATATGACACCAAAGATGGATAGCATATTCATCACTGAATCGTAAATGGTGATCGTAACATTATACGATTCAGCGATGAACATGCTCTCCATCTTTGATGTTATATTTTTTTTTTGGCACAGAGAAGTAAATCTGGATGTTTATTACATATGTTAAGTCATTATTCAGTTGGTTGATCCCTGAGGCACAGTTATTCGCGGGGAAGTGTGCATAGATTTGTAGATCATCGGCATACATATGATAGTTACAGGTAATGTTGGTGGAAATTGTATCAAAGAACAACGAAAAGAGTAGGGGTGATAAGACTCCGCCTTGGGGGACACCCGTATGAATGTTAGCCCAATAGGATACTTCATCTAATTGTTTAACACCTTGTCGTCGATCAGTGAGATACGATTCAAGCCAGGAGATACAAGGATCTCCGAACTTAAGTCTTTTTAAGTAACCTATCAGGACATCATGATCTACTGAGTTGAATGCATTACTGAAGTCCAACAATACTAGGAAGTTTCCTTTATCCATCTCTTATGTCATCTGGATGTTTATTACATGCAGATAGCCCGCTGGCTTTTCCATTTGTCGGATGTGCCGTGATAGTATAGTTGTAGTGCTGTACCACCAAGACATACCTACCAATTTGTTAGTTTATATCAGTTGTCTTCAATGAAATTTAAATTGAGTTAAAATATGTAGTAATATAATTATACGGACGATTTTTGATGATCCGTGATCATCTTAAAGATGACGTGACTTCTCTAGAACAGTAATGTTTTAAACTTGTTTCTGAATGTGGCAGTAGGCTGGTTCTGTAGGCAATTTGCTTCGTGACGCTGAAGCTCCTCTCTGCGAATTTTGAAGTGTTGAAACCTTGTTGGGCTCTACAAGTTTGTTGACATCGGTGGAAGCTGATCGCAGTGGTCGCTTCAGAGTTTTGTTGACAGCAATGGAAGCTGAGTGCAATAGTGGTCGCTTCAGAGTTTTGTTGACAGCAATGGAAGCTGAGTGCAATAGTGGTCGCTTCAGAGTTTCATCAACAAAACAGAGTTCAGCGTGGCATAGAGATGCCGTGCCGTTTAAAGTCTTGTGGACCGTGAGGCACAGTTCGAACTTTACTCTCTCTGGGATAATAATTTAGTCTACTCTATCCAATTTAGATCATTAGGTATAGGTGTGATGTGGCAGCACTTATTCTCTCTGTATGTGGGCCTGGATGGAGCATTAAAAACCATCTGAATATGATTAAGAAGGATCTGGGAAAGTTCTGTTGCTGAAAGCTACTATACCTACTGAGATAAATACTACTACTACTACTACTTCTATACCATCACGGCATATCCCACAAGTGGGGTAACCAGCTGCATGTAAGAAACATGCAAGCTGTCCTCTTCGTGCCAATATGAAATCAAGACATTCAGGATGGGTGGCAAACCTCATCGCTGAATTTAAGATGTACAATGTCTTAATTTTTTCGATGTAAAAGAAAAATACTCACACCGAATATTTGGTACGTACCTACTATCAGATTAGGACCAGAGATAGTACAAACGATTCGTTAGTACGAATCTATAATATTAACTTGTCGCAAACAAGTCGTTGGATAAAATAAAGATTCGTACTAATGAATCGTTTGTACTATCTCTCGTCCTAATCTGATAGTACGTACCAATGATTCGTTGTGAAATTTCGTTAGTATCTTTCTCAGTGTAGACTTTTTACTGTATGAAAGTAAATAGCATGCAAAACAGGCAAAAATTCCATTAGTGATTAGGAAATAGCATTATATTAAAAGTTTTTATTTTATTTTGATTAAATTTATAGGAAATTCGTGTGAAGTAAATAGTACGAGTGTGGATATTATGATATAAATATAAATATAATGAATGCATTTTATTCTATAAATATAAATTTATGAAAATAAACAAATGATAGGTTAAACGTAGTGAACACATAAATCATATTAAGCTAAAGGTACAACCCACCTGCCTGCAGCTAGATCATTTGCATGGCTTTGGTAGGATTCACGATTCCACTGTAATCATATCATTGTTGTTATTATTATATTTACTTACTAGTCTTAATACCCTGAATTGTTCACTGACTTATAAAATTTTCAATCATTTTATAAATATGATCCATTTATATTTTCCAATAATATAATATTGGTGTGCCCCGGGATAAAATTCGTCTCCCGCTCTATTTCGTAAGGTTTCGAGTGTTCTCTGTTAAAGTAAGATGTTCGAAAAAAATCAAGTAATTTTAAATCGTAAATATTCAGCGATGAGGTTTACCACCTATCCTCAATGTCTTAATTTTTTATTGTCACGGGGAGGACAGCTTACGTATTTAATAGATGCGGTTAGACTGCTGGCTACCCCACATGTGGGATATGCCTGAAAGTCCAAGATATTTTCATCGGGCTACTGATCACCGATATTATTTACTTCTGCTATTTACTTCTGTGGGGTAGCCAGCAGATCTGCCGCATGCAATAAACATGCAAGCTATCCTCTCAGTGCCAAAAAAACAGACATTCAAGATGGGCGGTTAATTTCATCGTTGAATTTAAGATATAAAATGTCTTAACTTTTTCGAACACCTGCCTGCTGTAGGACACTCGAAAACATACGGAAAAGAGTGGGAGACCAATTCTTTGCCGAAGCTCCACAAAAAAAATATTTATGTTTTTATACATAAGTAGGTACAAAAGGATTAAAATATATATTGAATATTGTACACGATGGTTTGGGCATGTGGAAAGAATGTACGAGGACAGAATGACCAAGAAAATATATTTGCTTGAGAGGAATGGAGCTGGATAATCGGCCGTCTGTGGATTAAATGGCAAGATCGACGGACGGTAACGTGTTGAGCACGTTGAACAGGAGAGCATGCATGAGGAATTGTATGACGGTGAATTCAGCGAAAGGTGTATGCAAGGACAGATGAAGCGGCGGAAATACATAACATAACATGCATAGACAATTCACACATGTCAAGTTAGTCCCAAACTAAGATATGAATCTTGTATTATGGTTATTAGCCTGACAATACATATATACAATTCACTAGACACATATACATGTAACACCCAGACCCAAGATATTGAAGAGAGACCCACCTCCACCCGGATATTTCAGGAGCCGTTAACTCTTATTCAATCGCACATTCAAACCAAAATTGTCCTCACGGGCGGCCCATTTGGCGGCCCTAAAGAGCTGACCGGCCAAAATCGCCATCCTGGGAATCTTTCCACACCCAGACCTAGAACAATTTGAAAAAGGTCATTATTCATTTAGCCCTGGCCGGGGATTGAACCCGGGACCTCGTGACTCAAAGGAAAGAGCGTTACCTCCACGCCACAACGGCCGCCTTGTGGTGGTATGTATATAATATGTATGTTACAATGAATTCCCATTAATAATTGGAATGTTCCTCTTTGTGAAATACTTGAACCTCCTAAAGATTGATATTTCTGTACAAAGACTCTCATATTTACGCGTACCTACTTATAAATAATTGAATACTGGAAATAAAATAGGGGCTAAGCGCCAAACGATTTTATTTTATTTTTTTATTTTTTTATTTTATAAATATATAAGCACAAAACAGACAATAACTACATAAATAAAGTAAGAAAACAGGTTAATCATTCAGAGATCAGATATCATCCAATACCATGCGCCACAATTAATTTTAAAAAGATAGGTACCTAACATTCCGGTCATCTCAACATGCCTACATTATACACAGTCACGCTCGCTCACTCAATCATCACACTAGCACAAAAACACAAATCAATAATAATACTTAAAATAACAATATGTGGCACTTACCGACTAACGAATTTTTCGATGGATCTTAGAGCCGAAAGCAGATAGGCATGCCATTTATACTTTTATTGGGCATTGGCTTTGGCATATACAATCGTACGTTTGGTGCTTAGTCCCTATTTCATTTCCAGTATTCAATTATTCTAACTAAATACCTACGTTATGTTGCTGGCTTTCTGATTAACGTGGTATTAAATAATATATTGTTTTAAACGTACATATATACGTAGGAATTAATATTGTTTATGTCTACATTGTAATGTTATTGTTTTATAAAATGTAAGTATGATAATAATATGTTAGTTTGTGTGTTTATTGTTTGTACTTAACCAAAAGTAAGCACCTTCCATATTTTACTCCAAACAATGTAATGCAAATACAGACAATAGGAATGTTAATATATTATTCAATCGTCAAATATTATATTATGAAGATCTCTTGACTAATATTAAGGTTCGTAAAGTCTCATATTTGGAACACATCCTGCAAAGTAATAAATATCGGCTTCTGCAGTTTGAGGGACGTCGTGGAGTGGGAAGGAGGCAGATGTCGTGAATGCGTAATATATGACAATGGACCAAAATAACACAGTTGGGACAACTGGTCCGCAAAGCCCGAGACAGAGAGGTATTTTTCAGAGTAATCGTCATTGTCGGGGGACCTGATACGGCACTGATAAAAGAAGATTGAATATTAATAATTAAGAATGTTTAGAATATTTTCAAATTATTTACTGTTTAACTCAATTTGGGCACAACATGCAGATGGAAAAATCAATCAAACATATCGATTGGAGAACTATGCATGGTTACACATTGTAACATTGTGCTAAATTTAATCGGAAGAAGTGAAAAAGGCTCCGCAATGCTTATGAATTGAAATGGTTGCTTCCATGACCTGCATTAAATGTACCTCGATTGTTGGACCTGATATCGTAATAGTGAGAATGGTGGGATTGGTAAACCTTATCCATGGACATCGAAAGTGATATCCAGAATAGCCAGCAGACCAGCTGCAATGTAATTAACATGCAAGCTGCCCTCTCCATGCCAAAAAATAATACGTTCAGGATGGGTGGTAAACCATCCCTGAATAATCCAAAATTACTATTTTTACAACCCGAATCCCAAAGTTTTCTCCTTGTTGTGTTCTATACATATTTGAAAACAGTCGAATCCTTTGAAATTTATTTGAAAAATAGCGGAATATTTCAAACTATTGAAAACAATCAAAACTGAATTGTCATTTTCCGCAAAAACTTGGACCAATTAGATAACAAGCCTCTCATTTGACGATATCACATTGTTGAAATCTCATTTTAAACTCGATTGGTTCGATAAAACCTAAACTTATTAATTCGCTAAATCTTTTTTTTTATTTTTAGACCATATTATTTTACATCGATGGCATATTTCCATCTCTCGACCCTCAGCAATTACAATTTCCAGTTGTGGCATTATTGATTAAATGTGAGTAATGAAATTGTATAGGAATATTCCGGCGATTATTATTATTATTGGCCTGGCCAAGTATAAGTATTATTATTATTATTATAATTCGTTGTTATAGAGGCCATTAAAATATTTGACTCCATACATATGTGTATGAATCTCGGAGCGAAATTGCGCTAAATCGAATTTCGGTCAAAGTGACTTATGAATAATATAGTGCTGTAGTCAGCCGCGGCTTCTTATTACAGGCGCTTATGCCTCACCCTTTTCTTAATACATTGAATTTTTGAATAATTATTTATTACTTCAATTTTTACTTTTCCGAAGCTGTGTTGGAATTCCTTGGTTTGTTTTTACTATTTCCCGCTGCCTTTTGGGTTTCCTCAAGGTATTTGACTGGGCCCTTTTAATAGTTCAAACTTGGAGTCTCTCATCTCAGCCATTTTACTTGATATTGTCCAAGTTGACTAAAAAAACTAAAAGTGTGAATCAAAAATGAAGCATAATCATTTCTGACAGTAATTTCGTGTAAACAATCAACACGTGAAAAGGAAATTGAATAAAATTTTGTTTAAAAAACTGAATAACCATACTGAATTACCATAACCATAACCATATCCCGTGGAGCACCCGGTAAAGAATTGGTCTCCCACTCTTCTCCATAAGTTTTCGAGTGTCCTGTAAAAGGCAGGTGTTCGAAAAAATAAGACATTTTACATCTTAAATTCGGCGATGAGGTTTGCCACCCATCCTGAATGTCTTGATTTTATGTTGGCACGGAGAAGACAGCTTGCATGTTTTATATGCAGCTGGTCTGCTGGCTACCCCACTTGTGGGATATGCCGTGATGGTATAGTAGTAGTAGTAGTATAACCATACTGAATAATGACGTCTCGTGACATAGTGCAGTTTCGCTTCGATATACACTAACAATACTCATAATAACAATCATAATAATCTATAAATTGATAATAATAGTAATGAGTAGAATAATCATATTATGAAGAATTAAATTGGGTAATATTTCCAAAGACCGAAAAATATAAATGTAAGTTGAATTTTTGGTGAGCAAAGCACTTTTCTAATAAAATGTTTTTTGCCACTATTTTACTATCACGGCATGACCTATAAGTTTTGTAGCCAGCTGAACTTATGTAAATAATGAATATTAAGGTTGTCCCCTCTGTGCCAATAAAAAGTAAGTCATTAAAGGAAGGTGGCATGCTTCATCGCTGAATTGTAAATGTTGATAATTTATTGTCTTGTACGTGAGTTTTAACGCACATCTACTTTTTACAGTATAGGCCAATGTATTGTGGCGATTTAAAAAAAAATCGATCACTTTTTAATTGGTCGACCAAATAGAGGTCGAAAAGAGTTGATTACAGTTAGATAGTTCGAAATAAAAGTATAATTTTTTCTTACACGACATAACAGGGGTCCGGGGTTCGATCCCAGGTGCCGGCAAACTCCCCTTTTACGACACAAGCTTTAAGCTTACTGTGAAAGGTGAATAAGGTTGTATTTGGGTTTATAACAAAAACCCAGATATATCTTTAAAAAAAAAACAATGATGATAATAGTAAAAAAAAATTGTTTTATTTCTCGCATTAAAAATTGTTGTACAAATCAGTTAATGGCCGAATTTCATAAAAATGTGCTTTCAAGAAAAAACGGAGTAAAAATTTATTTCAACTAGATTTAATCGGTTTCGCATTTTTCTCGATAACTTAAGTTTTCTTCGCATTAAATTGTAAAAATACGCTATAATTATCATTGGGTAAGTAGTATTAAACTTTACATAAAATGCTGTAGTAAACATTGTTTTCTTTGAAAATTTTCCTTGACATTTCAAAAGAGGTTGATAATTATATTTTTCGGGCTTCGGACACTTGACAATATTTTCAAATATTGAATTTCGGATTCTATTTCAACACTTCGTATTATTTCTTTCATAACAACATATTTACAGTCCAAAGTCTGGCAGTCTAACACGCAAATAGTTTAGTCAAATGCTTTTAAATAAACATGCGTGTTTTAAAAAAATTATCAATATTGGAATAATTGCTCGAGTAATGAAATCGAAATACTCGACTTATGTCGTTCAATGGCCATTGATCTCCAATATCTTAATAACCACAGTGTAACTGTACTGGTTTGGTATTATTAATAAATATTTTGAATGATTGCGCATTGATCCTTTAATAAACATACCGGTAATGTGTTCCGCTTTCAATAACATGCACAAAATTTGGAAGGCGTCTGGACTCAGCATTAGTACAAAATGTCGCCTATTCAAGGCGTATATCATCCCGGTCCTTATATCTGTGAGTCTTGACACTTAACCAAAGCTTAAGAGCGGAAGATAATAAGCTTTGAAAACAAGTGTCTTAGGAGTATTTTTGATGTAAAATGGTATGAACATGTAACAAATGATGCTGTGCACCCAAAAGGAGCGTTGAGGGCGATGATGATTTATTTATTTATTTATTTATTTGGACAATAGACGGCATTTGCCTTTTACAATACATGATAAGTTAACAACATTACATTCTTCAAATTCTTCCAACATCAAAAAATGTATACAATTCAATATTAAATATAACAAATCACACCATAACATAACAAAACCAATAATAATCCGATAGAAACAGAATTACATAATTTTAGACATCATTCGGTTAAATTAAAAATAGCTCTAAGTATATATACATTAATACGCACCTACACAACCACAATACATTTATTAGCTGCATATAATCATAAAGGCATTTGGTCATCAATAATATAATGTACATAGGTATATAATAATCATGCTGCATCCACCTGCAGAACACAAACCATACACAACCACATAGGCATGTACCCATCCATGCAACAATAATAATACTACTCAATGAGTCGCAGTACACGCACTGTGGTGCAAGCCAATGCTTTTAGACAAAGTAATAAAATCTCAAATTAAATCCAATTACTAATTCTTTTAAAAACAATCAAAAATTAAAATCAGAATCACAATATACCACAAAATCAAGAATAAAAATAACACACACACATATAAAACAATTCATTTCTACAGAAACAATCAATACATAAAATAAAAGTAAAATCGGAAAAGAATAAAGCTAAATTATATTCTGGGAATACTTTTATAAACCACGAAAAAAAGCTGTCAACATGCAAAGATAAAACTACATATTCAAGTATTTCATCTCATTTTCACTGCAACAAAAACAAACTCCACAGCAAACAAAATTGAAATCACACATATAATCAAATATAAAAACACGAAATATTAAACAGACAAATATAAAAGAACAAAACTGTGATTTTTATCAAGTTTAGAATTAAATAAATTATCAAAGATATAATAAATTATCAATCAAAGAAATTATCAGTAAATATAAAAACGTAAAATTATCAGCAAATATAAAAATGTAAAAACAATTTTTTTTTTTTTTTATAATAAATATATATGTATATATAAGTATATAAATTATCACACATAATCAAATATAAAACGGGAAATATAAAAACAAGAAAAGCATATACGCGAATAAAACTGTAATTTTAATCAAGCTTCGAATTAAATAAATTGGTTTGCCCAAAACAATATTGTTATGGGAAGATCTTGAAAAACGCATCAAACATACGTCCTCCTAACTATACTCCTTAAGTATTGCTATTTGAGGAAAATATTGCCTTTAAATGAAGTTTAAAAGCGGGTAGTTCCATATTGAATATATCAACATTCATTAAGTATTTATTACCCAAAAAATGTAACCGTGGCACCACTGTGTGTTTTATGTAGTTAGTGCTATAGTTATCTATATAGAATAAATCGTGATTTCTAGTTTTGCGCGTAGGTACCCGAAATTTAACAAGCTGAAGTAAATCAGGGTTGTCAAAATAATCTCTAATAATTTTGAATAATAAAATTAAGTCACTCATCGTTCTTCTACTTTCCAATGTTTCCATATTCAATTGTGACAACAAAAAATCATAGTTTATATCTTCCCGTGGTATCCCCATTTTGTAGTTAACGAATCTTAAAAATTTCCGTTGAATTCGTTCTAAGTTATTTATATGAATGTTATATGTGGGTGACCAAATAGAAGAATTAAATTCAAGTAAACTCCGGACAAGTGACTTGTACAACAATGCAATAGTGTGGACATTATTAAAGTCATTCACAGTACGTAAGACAAATCCTAAGGTTTTCAGTGCCTTGCCCATTAGTTCGTTTATGTGATTAACGAATGATAGCTTTTCATCGAATACAACTCCGAGGTCTCGCATCTCCCCTACCGATTCTAGTTTACAATTTTCAATCTGATAGTCAAAACGAACGATATTTTTGCTTCTAGAAAAGGTAATGTACTGACATTTCTCGATATTCAAAAATAAACGATTTTTTAGGCACCAGGTATTCAGGACATTGAGGTTTTCCTGGAGAACCTGGCAATCATGAATATTTTGTATGTCTTTGAATATCTTTAAGTCATCAGCGAACAGCAGGCATCTGACATCTTTCATTTCGCGAGTCAAGTCATTTATGAAGACAAGGAACAAAATGGGAGATAAGTGGCTTCCTTGCGGCAAACCGCTAGATGCCTCTAAAGTACTAGAACTAGCATGTTTTATTTGCACCCGCATCATACGTTCCTTCAAGAAACTGCCAAGCCACTCCAACAAAACACCCGATACCCCTAAAGCCGAAAGCTTGTTCAAAAGGATACTATGAGGCACCTTGTCGAAGGCTTTGCTGAAGTCAGTGTAAACACTGTCCACCTGACAGCCTCGCGCGAGACATTCTGAAATAAAATTCTCATACAAAGTTAAGTTAGTTAGCGTTGATCTTCCCGACACGAATCCGTGTTGCTGCGGGTCTATAATTTGAGACACTGATGGCATTATCCGCTCTAACACAAGAGTCTCAAACAACTTGGCCATAGCTGACTGAATACATACTGGCCTGTAGTTTGATATTTCAGTTCTATCTCCCTTCTTAAAAACAGGTATGATAGTACTGATCTTCCATATGGACGGAAAAATGCCAAACTCTAGGGATTTGTTATAGATTATGAACAGTGGAACAATAAGAGCGTGTGCACACCTCTTCAGAAAGATAGGTGGTACACCATCTGGGCCAGAAGATTTTTTATGATCTAAGCGATACAACGCTCGTTCCAAAATCTGAAAATCAATTTTACATTGTGACAAATTAAGTGGGCAATTCTCGACATTGTAGGAAACATCTGCGCAACGCAGATCCTGCTCATACACATCACTGAAAAAACAAGCAAACTTGTTTACAATATTCTTCAATTCACTCACTCGTTCATGGTTCAAAGTCATGTGGATAGGGTAATCATTTTCACTTTTAGATAGAGAGTTCTTAAAACGCCACAAACTCTTCGCATCAATTGTTGTATTTTCAACCCTTTTTATAAAGTTTGAGTAGCAGGTTCCCTTTAGCAAATTGCATTTAGATCTCAATATCTTGAATCGATTATAATGCTTATCTTCACGGGATTCTTTGTATGTTTTGTGTGCAGCCTTCTTTTCCATAATTAGTTCTATTAACTCCCGCGAAAACCATATTGGGTATGTGCTCGATTTATATCCTTCATACGGTATGAATTTATTGATTGTATCATACAGGATGCCATAAAAGACAGCCATTACATATTCCAGGTTATCACTCCGTAAAAAGGACCAATCACACTTAAAAAGAAAATCTGTTGCACCGGTGTAATCTCCTCTTTGATAATTGTAAAAATAAGTCTTTTTAACTTCACAATCTGTGGGATCTTTGTTTAAATTTACATGAAGTGGTGGATGATAATTATCTAGTGGCAAAACCTCCTCACTGGAGAGTTCCACACTCACACCATCGATATTTGTGAAGACCAAATCCAAGAGACGATTTTTAGAGTTAAGTATGAAATTTCTCTGAGATAGGCCCAGGAAAGTTGTAGTTTCTATTAATTCTCTCGCTCCTTCATTATTGTCCTCATTAATTGGGAATGCACCCATATCCAGTGGCCAATTTATCTTAGGTAGATTAAAATCTCCAAACAAAAGGAAGTCAGCTTGAGGATATCTATTTTGAAGCCTTTCTACCTCTTCACAGTAAAGTTTGCAAACTTCAGAAGTAGAAGTTGGTGGAATGTAGACATTTCCAACTATCAAGCTACTTCGATTTGTCCTAATTAACACAAAAACCTGTTCGATACTTTTACACTGGACCTTAATGGACGTGGAAGGGATATTCCTCATAATCGCCACCAACACACCACCTCCTCTTTCTTTATCACTTGTATGTCGATTACGGTCGCATCTATATACATTGTATGAGGAAAATCCCAGTTCAGATGTCCTGATTGAATTGTCCAGCCACGTGACGATGAATGTGTTACGTGAGACACCTGGCATAGACATAGAATTGATCTCCCACTCTTTTAAATACGTTTTCAAGTGTCTTGTCAAAGGCAGGTGTTTTTCGTCTTAAATTCAGTGATGAGGTTTCACACCCATTCTGAATATCTTAATTTATACAGTAATAATGTCCAGGTTTTAACTCATCAGGTTTGACGATGACTTGTACCTAGTACATGCCGTGCTGGGATAGCAGATATCAAAAATATTTTATTTATTTTTGAGCCAGGGTAGACAATTTGCAAAACAATTACGATGTATTTCAAAGAATATTATTTAATATTATGTAAGATTTATTATTAATATTGTTCTATTTTTGTTGCAGGTAATCACCACATCCACTATGTACTCGGTTAAGAATAAACAAAAACACTGAAAAAGTAAGTGTTAAACACTAAAAAATGTTATTTACTTTGTTAAAAAGATATAAAATAGGTTGGACTTACGCAATTCAACCGTGTTTCATGGAAAGAAACTGTAGAAAATGTGTTGATGACAAGAATGAAGTTAAAAAATCATCAATTATATGGACGATTTGTATATGGCGCCGTTTAACGATCCGTGACCATCTCAAATGTTTTGCAATTCGCTCCTAAATGTGGGAGTAAACTCGTTTTGATTTAGATCTGGTGGTCATCGGTTCCATGCAGTTGGTCCCGCGACTTTAAAGGTCCTCTCTACGAATTTGCAAGTGTTTGCCCTGTTGAAAGCTACAAGGAACTTTATATACAATAATATAATATTAGACTTGAACCATATATATTTATTTTATTATCATTATTAAGGCATTCCACCCAATAGTGAGTGATTTTGTTGTTATAAAAACAAAAATAATAAAAACAACTGCAAAATAACACTCTACCGAAACTAGGTACGCATTAGAAGCGAGCATAAAAAAAATGTTACACAATGAATTGGTACCTATAATACTTATCTATGTAGTAGCTATCTATGAAACATGTGAATATAAATTATTTTTATTATAAAATAATATCAATTTGTAGGGACGGATTTTCAAACCAGTTTATTGTTTCCTTTCAAAAATTTTGCAACACTTTTATGAACACTGCTGTTATTCTTGAACCATATTATAATGCAGCTAAAATTTGAACAAACGGTACACGTTTGTTTTGGTATCGAATAAACTAATGATCCTATGAGATTGGAAATCCATCAATTACTCATTTTAAAGAAAAAATTGACTAAATCCACTATGATTCTGAACGCGTTAATTCTAGAAAAACTAAATAAAGTATCTAATAGTTTTTTCTCTTGGAAAAGAGTTAAGATAATGGTATTGAATTTCAAAAGAAGTATAAAATTAAAATAGGACCCCATTTCGATCTTATTAATAGCTTAGAGTTCGGAAACAAAAGAACATTTTAACGCTATAAAACAAAATAATGCTACATGTACTATTTCATTCAGAAACAATCAAATCTATATGTCGGTGCGAAACTAGACTATGTCGAAGATTGGCAAATTGATTGTTTTAAGATTTATATCGAGATACACAAAATACAATATTTATATATTTCATTAGTACCTACAAAATAAAGGTAAATCTTTCAAAGATCAGCTATCATCCAACACTATGCGCCACAATTAATTAATTTTAATAAGTTTTCCTAACATTCTGGCCATCCTGACTAAATTTTACATCTGGACATATGAACATAAATTATATTGTTCATGTGCTTATTTTATTTTTATTCTTTACTTTGTATTGGTAATAACACCAATCACTACAACGTAGATATCATTAAATTATTTATTTATTTATTATTATTTATTTTATTCTTCACTTATTGGTTACTATACTATACTATACCCTCACGCCGTGTCCCAAGTGGGGTAGGCAGAGAGAACAGAACGCCAAACAGATCTATCTTTACACACTTCCTTCGCTTCCTCCACATTCATACAGTTCCTCATACACGCACCTCGGTTCCTCTTACTCAACACGCGGCCGTCCTTGAGAATTTGATCCACGTGATCAAGCCACGTGGTTCTCGGACGCCCGCGTTTCCTCACACCCTTTCTTTCAGATAAGTATATCCTCTTTGTCATTCTTTCCTCTTTCATTCGTTCAACGTGCCCAAACCACCGTAGTTTATTCACGCGCATTCTGTCCACAACAGTCTTCTTGCATCCGCTCATTCTTCTAATATCCTCATTCTTCACTCTATCACGCAGCGTTTTACCAACCATTCTTCTCAACGATCGCATCTCTACTGCATTTATTCCACTTTCGTCCTTCTTCAACCACGTCCATGTCTCGCTTGCATACGTAAGTGACGGTACCAGAATAGTATTGTGCACCAACATTTATTTTGTATTTATTTTGTAATATTGGTTACAATATTACAAGTAGAAATGTATTTTATTCGAGAAATCGACATTTTTGTAATTTTTCTGTATTTAGGTATATTACACCTAAAAATACAACAAAAAGTGAAATACTGTACTATACTCGTTCGATATAATAATCGCATTGTTAAAGATAAACTTAGGTTGTCTTTGTTCCGTTCAATAGCTAAACAATTTGAAATATTTATTTGCGAAATTGAAAATAAAGTATGAAACAACTTAATATGATGCCGGTATCTATTAAGAAATGCAAGAGTAAAAATATTGCAAAAAAAAATAGTCAAGGAATGGTTAATAAAGTGTGGATTTATAAATAACTAATAATTATTTTTGTATTTAGATTAATGTCGTATGAGGTTATGTATATAGTATGTTATAAGAGAACACGCCGACAAATCTTTTAGATTTGGCGTGACTCATTATCCTAAGTTGTATATATTTCTTATTCATTGTATTATTTTCATTAAATAAAAAAAAAAGTATATTTTTTATATTATTCATTGAGAAATTGAAAGAATGGCGTTGATGGTATGTAACCAATTAAATCGGAATGTCTAAATTTTTGAATTGTTGAGCTCTAGAACTGGACAATCGATATGAAGTAGTACCAAGTAGATATTTTATTAAACAATGTGTCAGGAGAAATGCAATTTTATTGATAAAAGAAAACATGACAAATGAGATTTCGTTACATAGCGTAGTTTCGCCTTGAAATACGAAAATGTAAACTGCTAAAACAAAGTGTTTTAGGACAAAGGGCAAATAAAGAAAAACAAGTTAAAATAAAAAAAAAACAACAACTCTGGAAACATTTGTCTTAAATTATTAACAAAAAAAAAATAACGAAAAATGCTGAAACAGATGAATCATAATGAAATGCGTGTTCTTTTGTTTATTACATCCGTTGTTGTTCAGTTGTTTTTGAAAAAAAAAAACAAAAGAAAATGTTTAATCACCATTCATAATATTTTTATTATTATTATAATGTAAATACAAGTTATGTTTTCATATTATAAAGAATAAATTATTTTTATTACATACTTTAAAGTCTATTCCCCTTACGCCGCATCCCTTGTGGGGTAGGTAAGGGAAAAGATACGCCATTTTAATCAGTCCTTGCATGATTATTACTTTCACTAATTTCTCCACAATCATGCAGTTGGTCGTACTAGCACACCGGTTTCTCTTACTTTTCATCCTTTGAAACTCGATTTACGGTTAACGTAATCGAACTACTGAATTTTCCAATGTCTAAGTTTTCTTACACCTTTCTTTCAAAATATAAACTTATCTCGTCCTTTTTTCATCATTCATTCGCTCCACATATCCA
This sequence comes from Athripsodes cinereus, assembly GCA_947579605.1. NCBI lineage: Eukaryota > Metazoa > Arthropoda > Insecta > Trichoptera > Leptoceridae > Athripsodes > Athripsodes cinereus. Next base: position 15,265,099 of record OX388326.1, read on the forward strand.
AACCATCGCAGATTGTTTATATGAACACAAAATAAGTTACAAAACTTACATAAAGACAATTTTAAACGATCGAGCTAGTCTCAAAGTTTTATATGTGAATCTTGTATTATGGGTACTAAAGCGAACAAACACATATATACAATACACTAAACACATATATGTACAAGTAACACCCAGACCCTGAATAATTGGAAAACGGTCATTTTTCATTTTGCCCTGGCAGAGGTAAAGGCCCTGCTCTTGACTCAAGGGCAAGGCCTTTACCTCTGCCCCACATCGACCCCCATGTTTGTTTTTAACAATATTAACTTTTTTTGTTGAACTGAGCTTGGTCCCAATACTCAGATGATAGAACAAAAGAAAAAGACATCTTGATTGGAAATTCAAGTTTACACCATTGAAGGACCTTGTATTGTCAAAGACGTGAGAATGTTGGAATTGGTTAAAGTTGTCCACAGTGATAACTTGAACCAGCCGACAGCCAATTCGCAAGCGTTGGAACACGTTTTTCATTTTTACCTATTAGATTTGCACAATGTTACGTCATTATGTTAACTTGGTTCTCCAATCGAGATATTTGACAAAATAAATAATAAAGAGACAAATTAAAAAAAATATTGAGACAATGATAAACACATTAAATATATACCTACCTAGGTACATACAATAAACACAATAATTATACAATTCTTCATAATATCTATTTTACCCTCAAAATTGAGCAGATCTCTTGCTTGAGGGATTATAAGGTTAAAACTAGCATTCAACAATTTCGACTAAACTTATCAATATAGAATTATACACACATCAAACAATTTCATTCATCACCCTAAACGCTCCTCTCGGGAGCACAGGGCAGAAACCAGCCTCCTCCATTCAGAGCGTCTCTGCGCCAATCGCGTCACCTCTTCCCATGACATTCCATGCACTCTGATGTCACTATTGTCATAATAACGGTGTATTGTGAAAGAGGTACGCCCGGGCCGACGGAACACTTGCGGACGGAAGAACAGTGCTCTTTTTGGCCAACTATTAAACAACTTACCATATGTATATAAAAAAAACTTTCTATCAACGACATACATGTAATCATTTGACCTCATGTACCTATACACTACTTTTTTACTGAATGTATTATGTATTACCGTATTACGCCGTCCATGTCACTTTACTTGTTGTAATATAAAAATGTTGTAATACCTTAATATATAAATAAGTAAAGTAATATAAACATAAGAACCTACTCGATTCAAACATAGTCATTTGAACGCGACATGCGTATTTCATATCGAGAATAATACATAATAAATTGTTTTATATGATGTGTGCTGAATATTTATATTTTTCTATCCAGCGTTGCCAGATAAGAAATATAATATTTTTTTATAATAATTGTATTATATAATATTTTCGGTATTAGAAAACAATGACACTAAACTTTACTGAGATCGACCAATTCAAACTGATCGATCTATTCCAGCTAATCGACCAGATATTGTGTTGGTTGATTGCAGATCCCGTAAAATATAATTTATTACTTCATAGACATCACTATAGGTACCATGCGATGATAATCTTAATAAAGCTGAACAGGATAAGATAATGAAATATCTTGATCTTGGTCACGAAATCAAAGATATGTGGAGAACACCAACCCCAATCATCGTGCCTATAGTGTTGTCTGTAAATGGTTTAATACCCAAGAGTCTGTCAAGCAATCTTAGAAAACTGGGCATAGATTAAAATGGAGACCAATTTTTTGCCAGACGCTCCGCGAATCTTTCGATAATATCATCATCATGATGGTCCTCAATGCTTCTCTCTAGAGCACAGGACAGAAACCAGCCTCCTCGATTCAGAGTAATTCTGCGCCAGTATCGTCACCTTCTGACGACATTCCCAGCGCTCTGATATCGTTGTCATAGGAACGTTTCATTGAGAATGAGGGACCCCCGGGTCGTCGGAACTTTTGCAAAAGAAAGAAGAGTGCTCTATTTGGCCAACTATCTATCAATGGGCATTCTCAGAACATAGCCCAGCCAGGACCATCGTCTTTCCTGTACCACGTGATTACAGACCTCTATACCTTTATAATACCTTCAATTATTAATATGCAAAATAAATTATTCATTGTATTTTCCACTTAAATAAGTGTATTACGTTAAACGTTTTCAGAACAACTTGTTCCATCATCAGTAACAATACCAAATATGGAATTCAACAGTGTTAATCACAAAACATTTGAAAAGTTATAATAATATAATCTCATAATAAAATATTAAAGCGATGAGGCAAACCACTCTTTGTGATTAATGTTATATTCGCAACAGAAATAGGAATAAATTTGAGGTTCGACAACTAAATTCAACACAATATTATATTATGTGAAAATGTGTCATTTCTTTTTTTGTCGTGTGAGATGGACTGGATTTATAAGTAAGCGTGTTATATTTTTTTCTGATTTGTTTTTTTTCTACTTCCGTAAGGAAATACGTTACGGTATAATATTTTTGATATGTGAGAATTTCCGCCATATTTCCTCTTTGGAAATTCGATGATTTCTTTTGTTTTCATACATGCTAGGTATTTCTGCTATTCCCTGTACTCTTTTGTTTTCATTTTCTTTCTCTATCACTCCCTCTTTTCGTCTCCCTCATTTCTATTATGTTGTTATTATAAGTGAACACAGAGTATGCCGTTTTAATTGTAATTTAAGGCAATTTATTCAAATTTATTAGTGGAGTCCTGGGGTATAAAGGTATCAAATCTGTTTTATGTTACAAATCAAATATTTTCGTTAACATAATACATATCGATGGTTTAAAGTACGAAGGATTCATCTCCACTATTTAGGTAAAATTTATTTTATTTATTTATTTATTCACATACAAATTCACGTAAGCCTTTTACATGTTCAAATATACTACAAAAAGTACAAAAAAGAAAAATATACACAATACAAGTTCACACATATACACGTCATTGAGCTAAGAAATATATAAAGAGTCAAGAATTATCAAATAGAGTCAATAAATTAAAACAGAATTGTAGATTATGAGTCATTAAACAGTTAAGACAATAAAATAAATTCAAATATCAAAAATTGAATATCAGCAATAAAATATAAAAATCAATAAAAACAAACAAAAAATACATTTAGATGGATTAGAAATTCAAATAACTAAATACCTATGTAAATGATTAAAATTATTAATCACAAATAATACATTAGAATTAAAAAATTTAAAGTATTAAATAAAATTCAACAGTCAAAAATGGTCAATCAGATAAAATAGTCAAAAAGCTGCAACGTCTTCTATGTCCTGATTACAATCATAATTACCAATAATATTAAACATTATCGAAATATTTAACAAAAAATCAAATACCACACGTTCTTAAATTAACGTTTTTTTTGTACAGCTGTAAGATGTCACATAAAATATTTGATAATGCATTTATTTCGACTTTCTTAATTCTTAAAAAGTACATGTCTATTAAGGACATCTTCTGAATTAATTTAAAATTACTTAGTTAATTAGTTGAGAATCTCAAACTTTGAAATCCTGTTTTCTTGAAATTTCAAATGTGGACACATTGGCTGTTAATTATTTGACATATTTTTTGTAATATGTATTTTTTTCTATTTCTATTGTTGATATATTGTATTTATTTATGTCACAGGATTTCATAACCGTTCAATGTATATCTAAATAAATGTATGATTAAAAAACAGAGGGAGTGAGTTAGTCCCAAATTATAGAAATATTGTTTAAGGGGTACTAAGGCGGCGTTGTATATAATTATTATTTATAATTATATACCTACAACGTATAAATTATTTAACACCCAGAGCCAGGATAATTTGAAAAAGGATATTCTGCTTTTTGTCCTGCCCGGGAATCGAACCCAGGACCTCATTTATTGAAAAACTAGATCCCTTTTTTCAACAACTATCTAGAAACTTAAAATCCTCCTTCAATCCGGTATACTTTTATTTTCTAATTTCAGTATGATTTCATTTATTAAATACGAAATTGTATTAATGTTAAATTAATATAAATAGGTATCTACCTATCTATATCAACTATTATACCGTGCCTTCAGTGGGGTAGGCATAGAGAACAGAACGCCGTATATGTATTCTTTTCTCCACATTCATACAATTTCTCAAACACACACGCCTGTTCCACTCTCACTTCCACTCTCATTCGTAAGTTTTCGAATGTCCTGTAAAAGACAGGTGTTTGGGAAAAAATAAATACATTTCACATCTCAATTTCAGCGATGAGGTTTGCCACCCATCCTGAATGTCTTAACTTTGCTAGTACAAGGAAGACAGCTGATCTACTATGGTTGCCCCACTTGTGAGATATGGCATGATTGTGTAGTTTTATTAATCTACTATTATAATTATTTTAATTACTTACCATCCTGAAAACATTAGTTTTTTCTCATCATTAGTAATTATTATAAATCATCGTGCCGGATTCGTAAATCGACGTATAAATCAAATAACAAAACCTCCACTGTATCCGTCTGTTGCAGAAAGTAGAGAGAAAGATAGAGAGAGAAAAAGAGAGGAACAGGAGAAGAAGAGAGAAGGGAAAACGTTTCCTTTCATTTTCTTACCATTTTTTTCTCGTCTTTCTCAATCCAATCTAAGATGTTTTTCACATTTGCTCGACTTGTATTGCCTACAAGTATCCGACTTGTCGGCGATGGTAAAAATCTACCACGTGAATTTACAGAATGTAAATTTTACGAGTATTGAGAGAATAGTTCCCGTATAAATTTGTTTCCTGTTATTTTTGGAGATTTTAACATTATTTTTTTCACTTATTTTAGAGGCACTAACTTTGTACTAGGTTCAAAATATTTTAAAAAAATACTACTTAATTAATGCGATTTTATTATTTCAATTAGGGATTTATCAATTTGGAATCTATGTTATTATTAAAAAGTCTTGAGATGCTCGTCAATGGTTAAGGTACACCGTAATCGCAAGAAATTATTTTTAAATTAATGTAATAATAAACATCTATACATAGTAATTCAAGCTATGTTTTTAGTTTTTTTTTTTAATTATATTTTTTTTTTTAAATCTAGCCTAAAAACATTTAAAACAACGTTTATGTTGGTTTGTCTGATATTAAACTTCGAATTTTATTAATTAATCTAATGTAAAGTATTGTGTAAAAGGCTTCATGCCGTTGATATAAACAAATAAATATAGTACCTACTATTCTATTCTATTCTATTCTATTCTTCTCAAGGCCATCCACTCGTTTGCGAGTGATTTAGGCCAACATGGAACAACGAGTTTTTAACAATGATACATGTATTAAAAAAATAAATAAACAATAATGAGGTGATTCATAGCAAAATGAACCTTAATATAAAGACGGGGTAGTAAATAATAATGACAATACTTCATTCGATGCATCGCACAGCTGTTGTTTACAAAAATACACAGCTACCTATTATAACTAATTATACCTATTCCAATTCAATAACAAGGTGACTCGAAAAGTTAAATATTTTTATTATTTACTTTGAGGAATTTCGTCATACATTTATATACCTCTATTGAGTTCAATGATAGTAAAAATTGGACATTGAGGGGGTATGTAATGCATTCCTCCACGAGATTATCCAGGAATTCTGATCTGTCATATTTGGGGCACTCGAAAAATACATGGTCCAGAGATTCCTCATTGGTACCACATTCGCACTCAGGGGAGGGGAAAACTCCAATCCTTGCTAAGTGGGTGGCAACCAAACAATGTCCGATTCGCATTCTGGAAATGAGGGAAATGTCCAATTTTGATTGTCGTTCAATTTCAAACCACGGACGACATGGAATCTTTTTTTGTATGTTTTTATAGAACATTCCGGTTGTTGATATTTGCCAATAACTGTGCCACTCCGACCTTATGAGATTCATGATGGTGGGTAAGAAATCGTCCGTGGGTTGGAAAAATGCGTTAGGCAAGCACCCGCCTGTGCAGGCCAATTTTGCCAGGCGGTCAACGGCTTCGTTTCCGGATATTCCAATATGAGACGGGATCCAACAGAATACAATATCATATCCCATGCATGAGGCATAGAATGCAAGATGTCGGATTTCAAATACTATACTGTTGCTACACTTTTTCGCATTAGATTTAAGGTTTTGAAGAAGTGAAAGTGAGTCAGTGTATATTACTGAAAATCTTATTTTTAGATGGATGATTTTTAGCAGTGCCTCTTTCATTGCTATGCATTCTGCGGTAAATACTGAAGAGAGGATGGGAATTTTGAAAATCCCTTCCAAATGAAGTGATGGAATATAAAAAGCAGAGCCACAACCTTGGGAACACTTGGATCCGTCAGTGAATATAGCCACGTGATTTGGCCATCTCTCTTCAGTAGTCGACATGAATATTTGGTTATTGCTATTATGGTTTTGAGATGAATATGATTTGAAAATGCCTATTGACTCCTCAATCTGAAGAGGAAAAGATAGAGCTTTGAAAGGGGTCGTGAATAGAGGTAATTTTTCTCTGGGGTATATTGGAATATCTGACATAAGTGAATGAAAACAAGAGGCAAGCAACGGTGGAACCTTTCTGTAAGTAGTTTCCTCACCGCAGACCTTATTGGCCAAAGCACTTAAACTCAGAATAAGTGGGTTATCCACGTATTCGATTCTCTTCATAATGAACTTACATGCCAGGAATTTTCGTCGTAGGAATAATGGCATCTCGCCCACTTCTACCTGCAGAGAGACTATTGGAGACGATCTCATTGCCCCCAATATAAGGCGCAAACACTGTGACTGAATCTTATCTAATTTGTAAGCTTGATATTTTGGTAAAGGATCCAAAAGATAGCTGCCATAGTCCAAATGACTTCGAATCAGAGAGGAGTATAACATCTTCAGCGTGGAGGGGTGTGCGCCCCACCAAACCCGCGAAACCGCACGAAGAATATTCAAGTTTTTTTCACATTTGCTCACAATAAGATCTATGTGGATGTTCCATGACAACTTTCTTTGTAAATTCATCCCCAAGAATTTGACAGAATCCACACTAGGAATCTGAGTTCCCTCAAACAAAACATCAACGTTGGGAGGATTCCGTTTTTTGGAGAAAACAACTACCTTACTTTTATCCGGAGCGAGATCAAGACTATTGTCAGAAAGCCATGTGCTCAAGCCCTTCATTACCTGACTCAACTGATCAGCTCCGACTTTAATGTCTTTATGATGCACATATATAACTAAATCATCGGCATATTGCAATAATTTACAATCGTTTGGGAGGAGGCCATGAATGTCATATGAATATATGTTAAATAATAAAGGGCTCAGCACTGAACCCTGGGGCAAGCCTTTGAAAACCGTTCTACGTACCTGACCGTCTGGAGTGTCGATCACAATCTCTCTTTGGGTTAACATGTCGAATATCAAGCTAGTAAGAGAATTTGGGACTCCTATATTACTTAATTTTCGTTTTAAAGTATTAATATCGACATTGTCATAGGCGCTGGATATATCTGCAAAGCACGCAACTGTGCTCTTCTGTTCCAATTGAGCAAGCTGAATATCAGTCACCAGGATACTTACGTTGTCGAGACAAGATTTTTCTTTCCTAAATCCGAGTTGATGAGGGGGGAGGAGACACCTATTTTCCACAAACCACTCCAGACGCACCTTCACCATGAGCTCAAGGATTTTGAGTAAATAACATGACAATGCTATGGGTCTATATGAAGATGCTAGAGAAGGGTTCTTGCCATTTTTCAAAATAGGGACGACCAATTGTTTTTTCCATGCCAGAGGAATTATGGATAAATTAAGAGCCAAATTGTAGATGGATAAAATTGTGGATAAAACTGGGGCAGGACAGTGTTTTATCATGGAGTAGTTAATAAAATCCACTCCAGGGGCAGAGTCAGAGATGCAACTTTTTACCGCTGATAGAAGTTCATTGAATGTAAATTTTTCTGCCAACCAACTTGCCGTTGGATCCTCTGTATTTAATGAAAGAGGCTCTATTTGGCTAGCAACAAAAGGTGGGGCAAGTCGATCCAGGAAATCTTCTATGCATTCTCCTATTTGGGAAGATTTATTTGGTTGAGAGAATGAGCCCCTAAATCGGCGAATCATGCTCCAAACCTCCGAGGTAGCAGTTTCTGGTGACAATGAGGAACAAAAATTTCGCCATCCCTGTCTCTTCTTACGTTGCAAGATTCGCTTTGCCAAAGCTTGCAATCTCTTAACCTCCAAGTAATTTCCAAGCGACATATCCCTTCTATACTTTCGCATTGCGTTTTTTCGATCTTGCACTGCGGCACTACACTCTGGGTCCCACCATGGGGGAGACTCTTTTAGATTGCGAGATATTGATGCACGCGGGATTGACGAATTAGCCGCAGATATTATATGTTCGGTTAAGGTTGATGTCATAGTATCAATATCCGAAGGAACTTGTTCACGCAGAAAAGATGTCTCAAGAGAAGTTCTAAAGCTCTCCCAATCAGCCCGCCCAGTGTTAAAACAATTTCGACGATTTTTTTTGATATTAATATTAAACTTAACGTTTACTGCTACTTTAATTGGGAAATGATCACTGGAGTAAGGATCTTCCAGAACATGCCATACTATAGATGGCGCTAGGTCAGCAGTGCAAATGGTGAGATCCACGGCACTAGAATTTTGTGTGGGAGGAGAAAAGCGAGTAGGGGATCCGTCGTTGAGGATACAAAGCGTATTACTATCTATAAAATCAAGAATAGCTTTCCCACACGAATCTGTGGAGTGGCAACCCCATGAAGTGGAATGTGCATTAAAGTCTCCCAAGAGTATAAAAGATTTTGAGATTTTGTGTAGCAAATTATTGAAATATGTAAGGTCAAATGGAGTCTTAGGGGGTAGATAAACAGAGACAAAAGATGTTCCAGAAATGTCCACAGCAACAATTTGGAAATCTGCACGTTTGGGCAATGGGATTCGGATATAGGGGATATCAGACTTTATAAACAAAGCTGCACCCCCTTTTCCGTCTAAACGATCATCACGAACAGACATGTATCCGGGCAGATTAAAAAGGGATTCTGGATGTAACCATGTTTCAGAAATGGCTGCGACGGAAATGTTAAATTTTTTTATGAGTGATATTGCTTCGCTTCTGTTTGAAACGATACTTCGGCTGTTCCATTGGATAATATTGAGCTTTGAAAAACTAGCTTTTGTCTTGTTGGTCACCATTATGATTTTTATGAAAAGAAGTGAGTATTGAAGGAAGTGAGGCAGCGATGGACGGTAAAGAATTGGGTTGTGACATTAGTTGAAAGAATAATTGCATAAAACAATTCAAAATAGTTTGGAGGTCAGAAGTTGAGGGTTTTGGATTGTCTGGGGTGGAATTGCCACTTAAGGCACATCCGTCTACAGGATTCGAAACTTGGCCATTTTTGTAGAATAGGAGGTTTTCGTGTTCAGTGTTAATTGGTTTGTTGTGAATGGGTTGGTGGTGATTTTTCGTTGTTTTTGAAATTTTAGTGACAGTAGATGATTGAGTAGGGGAAGATTGAGGAGCAGATGCAACTTTTTCTGCAAAACTGGATATTGCAGGAAGATGACGAGTAGATGCTTCTTTGTAGGAAATATTGTCCATAGCCATTGAGTGCTTAATATTTTTTTGGCGGGTGAGTTCTGGGCAGGATAGACTAGATGCATTATGTGAGCCATTGCAATTGACACATTTAGCCAACGTAGAAGTGCATTCCTCTCCGAAATGGGCTTCTCCACATTTGAAACAACGAGGATTTGATCTACATTGTGTCTTTTGGTGACCAAATCGGCAGCACCCAAAACACAAGACGGTTGGAAATACATATTGCTCTGTTTTCATTGAGACATGATACAGGTATACGTGTGGGGGTAACTTCTGACCCTCAAAGGTCAGTACGACCGATCTTGAAGGACGCCATTCTACTGTCCCTGAAGAAGAATCCTTGAAATTAAGGCGACGCGCCTTTATTACTTTGCCATAGCCGTAAGGCACCTCCGTAGCTTCCACTATCTCTTCAATTGAGATGTCGGTAGAAACACCTCTTACTATACCCATTTTGTGGAGCTTAAAAGATGGAATATAACATTTCAGGTTATTTGCTGATACGAAATTAGAAGTTAAGAAGTCGTTTGCTGCAAGAGCCGATTTAAATGTTAGAGACATTTTATTTCTCGCCTCTATCTTAACTCCACCTGTCGCTATGTTTTTTATTCCCGAATTGCATAATAATTTCCCGAATGCCATTGGATCCATATGTTTACTTGGATCCTGATTTTGTACGAATATTAAATATGGGCCATGGGCCTCCACACTATACAGCTCCAATGGCCTCTCCGTAACACCACTTGGAGAAAAAGGCATCTTCGAAGGGTGAGCGCTCGTAAGCTCGCTAGGCGATCTTGATCTTTTTCTTAAATCAGGAGGCTCCGAGGGAGCCTCCATCATGATATGTAAAGACGCTAATACGTGTAGATCTAATACAGTATTTTAAAAAGAAAAATAAGTGGTAAGAAAAATAATAAAAGAAAAAAAAAAACTTATCGACCGCCCCTCTCCGCTCCCCAGAAGCAGCAACAAAAACAAAAAATAATTCTGAACAAAAATAACAGCACTGTAAGCACGCTATAACAAAAAACACGACTGCCCGCAACAAGAAGCCAGCAACGAATGGTACCTACTATTCAGGTTAGTAAATCTTAGTCTGTAAAAAATTGGGAATAGCTTTCAAATGTGTTCGCATTGGATTTATTTTCTTAAAGTTTATTATTTAGGTTTTGCTTAAATTATAGTAGGTATAATTTAATTTAATTTGTAAAAAATAGTTGAAATAGTTTTGAAATTTGTATGCATTTGATTTGTTTTATATTTAATATCTCCCTACTCTCCTAATACCAGTAAACTTTTTACTGTTTGGAGAGTGAGAAAAAAAAATTGTTACTTATTAGATATTATATTATTAAGGTAATGAATTACTTATTGTTATAGTTTGTCTTATGTATGTACTTAAATAAATAAATAAATGAAAAAAAAATATCTATCACCCTGTCATAGGTGCATTGTTTTCTTTTTATTAAATATATTGTTATTTGTGTTATTTTTACTGTTCTGTTTCATTAAATTTGACACATTTATTTAAATTAAATTAAATTTCACGTGCAGTCTCTGTCAAAGAATGGGTCTTCCATTTTATCTCTTTCTGCAATGCTTTGAATGGCTTGTAAAAAGCATATGTTCGTTGAACACGACAAATGAATTACGAATAAAAGATATTACGTGTTCCATTTAACGTGCCAATGTGGCATTCTACTCATCATAAATTTCTAAATTATTTTATTTGTACGAAAAAATAACTTGCAGGTATATAACATAATTGTGGTTAGTCTCCTGACTCCATCTGTGTGATATGTCGTTAAAGCGTAGATAGATTCATAGATTGTTTATGATGCGACTTGATTTGGGTATCTGTCTGGTCTCCAATAAGTTCCCAATAGTGTGAAATGAAATTCCCATTATTTTTCTTTTATTCTTAGGTAGGCATAATACGTTCATATGTATATAGTAAAAATAATAATACATTTTTATTTTTACTCGATTTCATTTGAAGTATCACTTCAGGGGTAGGCGATGGTGAAAATATGACATTTGGAATAATAATAATTATAATAATAACACTAAGAGGTAATAATATAAAATAACAAAAATGCTTTAAGATATGTAATAAATATTGTTTATTGTTGTTTGAATCATAAATGAATCTGGGTCAAATTAAGATAGATTGGTATCTCCTATAAATATGGCATCTAACAAGTGGGCTAACATTTGGAAAAACTATTAAATATAACGAATATAATACAATATTGACCCTTCTCTCTTTTCTTTTAAAAGCTTTCTGTAAAAAGCAAGTATCTCACTCTTTTCTGTTTGTTTTCAAGTGTCCTGTATTTTCAAGTGTTCATAAAATATCACTTTTAAAACATTCGATATCATCAGCTTAGTAATGAGGTATGCCACCCATCCAGAATGTCTTTACTTTTATTGGCACGTAAAGGACAACTTGCATGTCTTATCATTTAGTTGGCTACCCTACTAGTGTGTCGTGATAATATGGCCAATTCTGAATCATAAAATAGTTTAGTTGCACTAACTAAGTCAACTAAGTGTGAGAAGATAGTCGTGTCATGATAATTAGTTCTAATTCGTATTCACAGTTTTCCGTACTAATTTAGTTCATTAGTTCATTTTGACACCTTAGTACAACTATAAATTTCGAGAATCTATGGATTTCGTATTCAGAATGAAATTTTAGTTGACAGCCGACGACTAAAATAATAAGTTGGATTTGGCAGAATTTTATTCGCGACTTTTAATGTGCGAATATTATTAGTTGCTGTCATTTTACCGCAGAATATTGCTATATTTTGGAAGTATTAAGTTGTTTTTTTTTTTAATTAAAAGTAAAAATTTATATTTTTAGGGCCCTCTCAACTATTAGCATGTATAAATTGTAAAATTACACCACCACCGACGCAAATACGAACGCCAAAATATATCGGCAAATCTGACATTTCACAATTTTCACGCACGACAACTATTAAATTGTTGCCAGAAGTGTAAATCGGAACGTGAAAAACATTTTGTATTGCGGCATCACTGACTAATATTAGTTTGTCCCATAGATTTTACCGTTTGCACTTGGTGGTTCTCGAGTTTATAGTTGTTTATAGTTCATAACTAATGCTGAATACTACATAATAACTAATATTAATCAACTTTTTAGTTAGTTAGTTAATTAAGATTTAGAATTGGCCCTAGTAGGAATAAATCTTCATTATTGTCTTACTGTTTGTCTTGTTCATATTTCTTATATTATATAGTTGACTATTCTTATGTAGATAATATATTATTATGAATGAAGTGTGTGGTTTAGAATCGAAATTGGAAAAATCCATTTTTTTTTAAACTCAGTGTGTAGAAATATTATATGTGTCGAGTTTCAAAAAACTGCATTTTGCCAAACATTCTAGTTAAGTATACGAAATTTATATGAAATAATATGGGAAAGAAATTCGAAATTTGAATTCAGAACAGTCAAATTTCAGTTGATCATAACAAAATAAGAATATGTTCAAAGTTTTTCCAATAACTATATTACGAGTATAATGACCTAGGTTTTGACATGCGATGTCTTTTTTAAACCAAGCCTTTTACGGAATTAACGTATTGTTTAATAATTTAAATATCAACGGAGGTTTGGTTTGAAAAAATATCGCATGTCGAAAGCTAGGTCACAATTAGAAAAAGACATCGTTTGTCGAAACCTAGGTCATTGTAATAAAATAACTTGGATAACTTTAAAGCATATTTTTATTTTGCCATTAAAAGATATGAATTTTAACTAATTTAATACCGATAAAATATATGTATTATACTCCAACAATCAAATTGTTTTTGGGTTCAACTATCGTTTTACTATAAATGGATATGTCCAGTTTTGAGACCAATCCACTTAAGTGGACAAATAAATATTTTATTCATTTATTCACTTATTTTGACGTTAATTTTGATTAGTTGGAAGAAATCGCGCCTCTGCGATAAACTCGCCCTCTGTTTATTGATTGTATGAATGTATTTTATTTTAATGTATTTTTGTGTAAATTTGCTCTTAATCAATAAAAAATAAATAAATAAAATAAATACTTCCAAGTAGTATTTTTTATACTATCGCATAAGTACAGTTTTAATATAAGTGTTTTCAAAACAATTAACTCTGTAATTTCACTTAAAATTATGACTGAAAGATAATTATTTCATTACTTCTAGAAGTCAAAAGTTTTTGAAATGTTAATCGTACTACTAAAATTATTTTATTATTTTATAAATTACAACCTAATTAATACTTTGATTCATATGTAAATATTTTCAGTAAATAATGAATAAACAAATAAATTTGCGAGTTTATTAATCTGACACTAACTATTTTAAAATATCAAGCGAAAACATTATCATCTCCCATTTAGTGATGAGATACGCCATCTGTTACGAATACATCATTATGTGTTACAAATTGTTTTATTAAATACGCCACTTGCAGAAGGTCCTACGATGGTTAAGAAAGATTTTTTTTTCTTTCATTTATGGCATAGCATTCTACTAGGATGATTTGTGCCAAAAACAGTCTCTAAATATAGTCAAATAGTCAAGAAGATAGTCACTCCTTTGTTGATATACCCATCTCCTTCCCTCTTATCAAACACCCTCAACTCCGCCCTTTCTCCCCCACCTTCAAACTCCCCCCCACCCTTAGTATAAGTTAGTAATAGAAAACATACTCACTAAATATGAACTTTAACTAATTAGTCCTCCTGATGATGCCAAGTAGAAGCCTTGGCGAAAACGTTTGAGGTGAATAAATTTAATTTGGAAATTATACAGTGTTTTTAAAATCATTTTAATTTTATTCATCACAGAATAATAAAATTGGCCTTCATCGATTTGAGAAGGGACAAATGGATTGATTCGGATGTCATACTAAGTAATGATTCAATATTCAAGGGCAATTGGCAATCGTTTTGAAGAACATCCCTGATAGGACACCCCAGGAAAACATGTTCAAGCGTCTCCTCGTCTAGGCCACACTCGCAGTATGGACTTTCCACAAGTTGAATTTCAGAAAGATGAGCGTCCAGTCTACAGTGTCCAAATCGCATTCGACATATGGCAGTAATTTCAGATCTATTAAATTTCGATTTGTGAAACCAAGGTTTTCTTGCGATTTGGACCTGGATTGACCTATATCTTTTTCCTTTTATGAGTGATATGTCCATCCACAAGTCACTCCACCTCTTACGAGCATCAGCTTCTACGGTTCGTTTTATTCATCATCGGGAAGGATGAAATTTTCCAACGTTGTTCCGAGGGTGCAAGCAGTTTTAGCTAATTTATCGACAGATTCGTTGTGGCGGATACCACAATGTGCCGGAATCCATGCGATAATGGTATCTTGATTGGAGTTAAGAAAGATAATATATAGAAATTACTGGAGAAACAGAGTAACTATTGAAATTAAAAAACATATTTTTTCTACATTGAGAGTAACCTATTTCGTCTTATAAAGACATTATCAATCCTTATAATGCAATTGACAATGTTCTAAGTACCGAAAGATGTGTCTCTCAATCAAAAATATTAAGGAGATTTTTTTTTTTAATTTCATTATGAATTTCTATTAAGTACCTAAACACAGACACAACGAACATTGACTCAGGATAAAACCTCATCGCTGGATTACAGATGTCGTTATTTTCTTTCAGAAATCATAATCCATTATGATATCTTCAATCCAGCATATCCTTGGATATTAAAATTGTATTAATCTTATATATCAACGTTGAGAGAACGACTCTTATTTTTACTATAATCATCTAGTTTAATGGTTACCCCATTTGCGAGAGATGAACTTCAACTAATATGTAGGTATTTAGATTACAATAATAAGTTCTATGAGTACCCATTTGAGCGAAGTCGGGCTTAAAGTTAGTAAAATAAATAAATCAATTAAAATAACAAAATCGTAATATAGTTTGATAATTATATTATTATTTGAAAACAAACTTTATGAAAATAAACAAACAAATAACAATTATAAGTTATTATTTCTATTATAAGTCTAAATTATTTTCTTAATATTTGTTATATAATTATTTACCTAAATACATAATTGGAAAACCGACGATGGGTAAAGATAATTAATTTTGAAATCTGAATTCTCTTTGTATTTATATGAGATGGATTTGACATACAGAGAGAGTAAGCGATGAAAGAACAATGAAGAAAATACTGTATTTTTAAAATATGGTTAATCCGTGGAGCATCTGGCAAAGAATTGGTCTCCCACTTCTTTCTTTAAGTGTTACGATTCAGTGACAAGGTTTGCCTTGCCATCCATCTTGAATCTGTTATTTTTTTGTTGGCACGAAGAGGACAGCTTACATGTTAATTAAATGCAACTGAAGAAAAGAAGATGTTTAAAATATGGTTATTCCGTGGAGCTCCCAGGAAAAAAGTTGGAAAAGATAAAGAAATTTTAGGTCTAAAATTAAATAGTATTGGTCCTAAGTGCGAGCCCTGAGGCACACCACTATGAGCATACACGGTATCAGAAACACCATCACCAACCCTGACTTTAAATGTTCTCTCCTTAAGGTAACTCTCTATCCAGCGATAGAAAACTCCACCAACTCCGTATCCACGTAACTTACAAAGTAGCATGTCATGTGACACCTTGTCAAAAGCTTTTGAAAAGTCAGTGTACACGGAGTTGACCCGACCTCTTTTGGTGAGTGCATTGACAATATAATTTTGGTAAATAAGTATGTTGGTGAGAGTGGACTTCTTTGGCATAAAACCGTGTTGCTTTGTGGTGATTATATTGTCTTGATGATATAGATGCAGCTTTTCCTCTCTGTACCAGAATACCTCCACACAGGAGGTGAGTTTTTATTCCTTGCTGCCCTTGGTAGGTATATAACTTGCTTGTTGAGCTCAAATATATTTTGTATATTTTTGTATAACCCATGCCGCCGTGCTCTGTCGCTGAAATGAGAATAACTTTTATAAACTGAAGAAAATTAATCAAAATATTTAATATTAAAAAAACAAAAACACTGAATCAATATTTTTCAGTTCACCAAATAAGTCATCAAACAAAACTTTATTATTACAATAATAATATAATAAGTAGCCTTGGGGGAGAAATTTATTTACTTACTTATTGGAAAATCGAATATCAAATATTATGTACATACTGTGTTTGTTTGACAAAACTCTTTGACTTTATTGGTTAACCAAAGGTCAAATAAAAATATATTTTGTATAATGAGTTTCAATCCATTGGATTGGTCTGCAACGAGTTTGGATTTTCTTCTCCATTCCTCCCTATTCTCAGCCAGACTTTTCAGCTCTACGTATGAGCCACAGTTCATGTCCCTCTTCAGTTGGTCCATATACGCATCTCTTGGTCGGCCTCTGCTACCCTGAGTAGTCCTGGGAGCCTGATGTTGTGGCCAATCCAGTTGGCTCATTGTTGGCTGATTCTCTTAATAAGTTGCCTTTTTTCGCCTACCCTGGTTAACAATTCTTCGTTTTTGACGTGTTCCGACCAATGGATCTTCAGAATGCGTCTGTAGCACCACATCTCAAAGGCCACCAACCGTCCGCTTTTACTCTTGCTGATGGTTCACGTTTCACAACCATAAAGCAGAATGCTCCATACAAAGGCTTTAGCAAGGTTCTTCAATACGCTTAAATCAAAAAATAAAAATAGAAAAGACAAAAAATAATGCCAGAATGAAACGTATATTTACTGATTAACGAAAAGTAAAGACAATAACAATTTATTTTGTTCAGCGAAATATTATAATGAAAATGATGATTGTGTTATATCGAATTGATGTCATGCCAGTTCTGCTGATAGCGGAATTATTTTTGACTTGATGACTTCTGAATGTACCTAATAAGTTTGGTTTTCACGAAATTAAAGCTGTTTAATAGTACTTGACGTAAGTTACTAAAACGTTGAATTAGTCCTACATTCATAAAGGTGGAGTCATTCCCTTGTACTGACCCCATCGAATTCGCGATTTTAATAAATGTTTGGGATTCGTTCAAATGGTCATTACCCAACTAACCTAAAATTGTAGTTGATTACATATATCAAATGTACACAATAATTCTTCTAAAAGTGCCATGTCAGGTTCCCCCGGCTTCCCACATTTCAAATGTGATATTCCGACTCACACAATTTCTGAGCGGACATGATGTCTTCTATAATTTCCTGAAGGGTATTACAAAAGCAACTTCAGTATCAGATCGACCTGACGTTGATAATCACTAGGTATAGAAAATCAATCTGAAACAACTCCTCCTCTTGTCCTAGTCTGGTTCAATCTAAAATGTTGCGTAGTCATGACATCTGCCATCAATTTATTCCTCATCAATTCTAGTTGGGGTAGTTAATAATTTTCATCCCTGTAAAATGTGACCCAGATAGAAGCATTTCGAGATCGGACACATTTCAGAAGTTCTTTATCTGCACTAGCTCTACGTATAACGCGTAACATTCTTTGATGTATCCACATCTCGAACGTTTGAAATCGAATCATTGTATTAGCTGTCAGAGTCCATGCATACCTACGATCCGTGTATTGCATTGAATATAATTAATAATTACTTATTTGTTATTTTTTTTTCATTATTTGATACTCACCCAGCAGAAACCAACCCACTATATTCCAAGCAATTTTTTGTCAGTCTTTGATATATTTGTCATAAAAAGACGTGATATGAAAGAAACCGTCTTAAACCTTGAAAATTGACAAAATTGACAAGTAAATAGTGATAAATAGTATTGCTTAAGTATGACAAATCAGGTGGTTTATCTAGTAACAAAATAAAAAAAAAATATTCCAATCTTTGTGGAATCTAGTGCTAGTGAAATGAGACAAGTACTAAAGTTGTGTAAGTTATACTTGTGTAACAAAATGCAAACACAGACAGAATTATGATAGACGAAACAAAAGTAAACTTGTAGTACATAATATTGAATTTAATATATTGACGTTTCACTTTTAACACATGTATTAGATAACTCAGTTTGAACAAATTCACTTATTTAAATTTTAAGTTCACTTAATACTATTTTCGTATTTTTTCCATTAACCATTTCTTTCTTTAACGAATTCCTACCAAGAATCTTCGGTTTATAAATTGGAATTAATATACCTTTTTGAATAATCCGATAAAATTTAATATTTAAATATTATCTATAAAAATAAATTTGAACTAAAAAAAAATGTAATCGGTTCTAAATAATTCGAAATCATTGGCAGTCTATATTTAAATTAAGCATATCACGAAGTATAAACAAATCAATACAAGGTTTGTTTGTTATTTCTTTCATTATTATTATTCGCAAAACTACATGTTAACGATTAATCAGACATTAACAGATTAATCAGTTAATAGTTATTATCCATCTATCCCATCGCAGCATCTCAAACAAGTGAGGGTAAGTAAAAAAAGTAGTATTCAAATGATGTAGAGTTTGTGTGTTCACATTGTGAAAAGACATTTTAAACATATTTGATATCAACAAAAACACTGTTTAATATCACTATTGATTTATTACTCGAGTACTTTCGTCAAGTAAGCTTGACATTTTCAAGAGAACTAATATATTTTTTTTTTATAGTCACATGCAATAACAAATTTATGTAGGTACTTAAAAATAAATATATATTAGTTCTCTTGAAAATGTCAAGCTAACATGGCGAGAGTACTCGAGTAATAAATCAAATTCTCAAATTTGTGGTTAGCATTTATTTATCAACTTAACCTCACAATGTATTAATTATCACGTAAAACTCTTGGCTTATGTGTAATTAAAACCGTTATATTTTCAGATGAGGCTTCTCTCTGCAATATTTTTAAAGAGCTGGTACCCATACTAGTAACTTAAAAGCACTGCAGGTCTTTTTTTGTAGTTTATAGCTTCTATTTTTTTATCTTCTAATATTCTACCATCACGGTTTATCCAACGAGTGAGGTAGCTAGCAGACCTGGCGCATGTAATAAGCATTCAAACTGTCTTCTCTGTGCCAACAGAAAAATAAGACATACAGGATGGGAAGCAAACCTCATTGCTGAATTTGAGATGTAAGATGTCATTTTTTTTCTGCCTACCACCTACCTTTTACAGGACACTCGAAAACTTACAGAAAAGCGCGGGAGACCAATTCGTTGCCGGGAGCTCCACGAAATCCTATTTTTTTTGTTTTTACTTTTATTAACTCTTGGCATTTACTGTTGTGTTTTTTTTTTTAACAATGTTCACTTCTTCGTTAACGTAAACGATTGTCTATCTATCACTCTACCATCGTGGCATATCTCACATGTGGGGCATCCAGCGAAGTAACAACATTAAAAAAACATGCAAGTCGTTCACTCCATACCGATAAAAGTTAATTAAGACATTCAAAATGGGTGGTATATGTCATCGCTCATTTGAAGATGTGAAATGTCTCATATTAATTATGTAGATTACACATAGCAGAAGTCCATTATTAGGTTAATTAAAACAAGAGTTTCTTTCTACTATTAATTATTTATCACTAGAGAGTCATCTTTCGAACTTATTAGTTTCTAGAGAAACGTCATTCGACTTAATCGTCCAGATTGATAATGAGCTGATAAGGTCTCTCTCGTGATCAATAATTATTCGATAAACATCTCGATACTGGATGATTCATGAATACCTGCTTTTGTTTTATTTATTTATTTATTTATTCAATCTGACATACGCCAACAGGTCCAATATAAACATCTTAAAAATACAATAAACTCAGAAAATATGAACAAGGTTATGCCCCTTTACAGACGTAAATGTGTTTTGTTCCCTGAGCTACACCTCTCAAACCCCTACCCACGCAGAGATTCCCCCAAGCATCCACAGAGACCACTAACTAAAAACTGTCGATTGGTCTCCACAGATACCACGATGGAAGTCAATAGACTGCGGGAGTCAGAGAGCAGCAACACAGCCACTCGAACAGAGATATAGCAAAAACACACATCATACATTAATAAAATTAACTTTTATAGTAGAACACTCGAAACTCACGAAAAGAGTAAAAGAGCTGTTTTTTGCCTAGAGTCTACCGATTAAAGATTAACTGAGTTAAATTGCTGATTAATCGTAGGCGGTCTTGTTTGTTATGTAAATTCTCCTTGATTTGATCTGTGGCTGACACGCGAACTTTGTGACAATACGTCTGGGAAATTTGAAAGTAGCTACGGATTGTGTGTTAGTTTTTTTGTTGTTTCATTATTATGTAGGTACCTATTTGCTTGTAATAATAAAAATATCGAAAAAGCATTCCAAAAAGAACAATAAAGTTTTTCAACTGTATAAGTTATTAAGTATTTAATTATTCATATAATGTTTTTACATTTATATATTTACTGATGTATTTGTGAATGATACTTAAAATAAAGTATTTTTAAAATTTTACTGTCGTAAAAATACATATTGATCCTTGAACCACCCGGAAAAGAATAAGTCTCTTCCATCTTTTCCATAAGTTTTCAAATATCCCGTAAATGGCAGGTGTTTGAAAAAATAAAGACAGTTTACATCTTAAATTCGGCGATGAGGTTTGCACCCATCCTAATTTCTTAATATTTTCGTTGGCGTGGAGAAGACAGCTTGCATCCTCACAACTTACTTAACATAGTTACTTAACAAGAAGGCAACTCTATGTTAAGTAACTATGTTAAGTAAATTGTAAGGATGCAAAGAATCAGCCAACAACGAGCTAACTGGATTGGCCACAACATCAGGCACTCAGGCCTGCTCATCACCATCGCAGAGGGCAAAACCGAAGGCAGTAATGGTAAAGGCCGACCAAGAGATATCTCTATGGACCAACTGAAGAAGGACATAAACTGTGGAACAAACGTAGAATTAAAGAGACTAGCAGAAAAGCAGGAATGGAGAAGAAAATCCAAATTCGTTGCAGACCAATCCAATGGATTGTAACTCACTATATACTAAACATGATACAAAAAATATACATTTTTAATTAAATTTAAAACACGTTAAGTGTTGCACCCTCCCTCACCTATGGATGTTGCAATAATGTCAGTTGCTATAACATCCATACTTTTCATGCAAATTCTTCTAAGGACGGGCTTAAGGTTCGCCTGAAGGGCTATCCCCGACAAAATCCTCCCTAAAATGAAATACAACCGTTAATGTCCACCGACTCCATTGTTTTACAAGAAAGAACTTAAAATTAACTTACAGTTACGTATTAACTACGTAAGTATTAAGTACCTAGTTGTTTGCCTTAATTAATACTAAATATCTTAAGATTAGTTGAATTCTCAAACAGAAAATAGATAAGTAATATATACATAATTGAACGAGATCACTCCATTGTGATATTATTTTTATGACAACAATCACGCATAGAGCAACCAGCGAATCATACACCAAGCTCAATGAGAAGCCACAAGCAAACCTTCAACTATCAAATGTAAATAAAAGTTTTACAATGTATAATTAGTGTACGAGTATAGGTAGCTTTTGATGCAATTGAACGCTTGTTGTATTTACATACTTGATGTTTAATAAAACTAGTTATATTAAAAACACTGTTTTGACATGTCCAATCATGCAGATTGCACTATTGTCCAAGTAGCGTTTGGACATGAATACGTAAAATCGTTTCAGAGATGTTTTTATAACAAATATATCGAAAAAATATACCGAATGGTGGAGTTTAAAATGTTTAAGTATGATAGATAAAATAAAAAAAACAAATATTTATTACCAATATTAGTTTTTTACTAAAAAATAAATAAATCGCAGACTGACGAGATAAATCTCGTACTCGTACACGTACGTACGTACAAAATTTAGGTACTCTTTGTTATATCAAAATAAAAATTATTTGTAAAATATATTTATTTTTTATTTATCCTATTAAGCATATAAATACTATAGATTATAGCAAACTTTTTTTATTATGAAAAAATTGAGTTCATGTGGTGATTTTTGGTTTCAAAATATGAGAAATTTTATCAAAAAAAAAAATTTTTAAGTCGGTCAAAATCCATGAAAAAAAACAAAAAAATAGAATATTTTTGTTCTGTAATTGTAATAACTATCTAAATATTCTCAATTTTAAAATAAATATATGAAAATTTGTAGGATTCTCGTGCATTTATGTACCAAACACACCCCCGAATTCGATTTTTAGAAATATGCTTTTTTATAAACGAATACTATGAAGCTTAAATCGAGTTTTTTTTTTATTTTAAAGTTTGATATTGGTAATTAACATTTGTTTTCATATTTTATCAAATCAAAATGTTCGTAGGGTCAACAAGTTATGAGAGTTTGTGTACTAAACTTGTTAAAAATTGAATGTTTTATCGTTTTTGCTAAAGGGGCCTCTTAAGAAAAGACAACGTCACCTTATTCAGTAGTGCCTCGGATGGGACTTTCACTTACACGTGAAGCTTTCAAGGGGTTTATAAGAGAAAATATCAGAGCCTTCAGCATGTCGCTTGGTAGCTTAACTGTACAAAGCACGCCTCGTAAAAAGCTATGATTGCGGGTTCAAATCTCGTGCGGGGCACTACCAAATATTTATAAATGTTCATGTTTTTGGTGATGTCATGCACTCCGAGATCAAGATTAGCAAATTTAATACCTTGGAGATTCGTGAAATCCATAAAAATAAGAACAATTTGGCGAATATCCAAATACCACATACATTCGGTAAATTTGAGCGGTAAATTCGTCATTTCGATTAACAAATGTTAAAAGTTACAAACTATTGAGCTGGAGTACCAAGCGGAACATTATTATTTAACATATTATTGTACATATTTGTTAATGTCCCTTTTGTTGCCGATGCCAGAATTGTATGCAAACAAGCGTAGTTGAACATTTTGTAAACAAAAACAACACTACACACTGATGTTTACAACAAATAGAGGGACAATTGAGTACGCGATGTCCATTTCTGATTCGAACAGGAAACGAAATATTCAAACGGAGCAACTTCAATTCAAACATTTTATATTGTTTGACATAATCGGGTTTTTTTGATTACCTTATTAAAAGATGAAAATTTGTAGTATTTCCATGAATTTGAGACAAAGGAATTGTCTTCTTCCATATTCTGTTAGATTTCGAATATCCTGTTAATCTGAAGTAATCTTAAAACAGGTTTATAAGACATTTAATGATTAAAATTCATTGACGAAGTCTACGATGAATAACGACAACAGTAAGAAACCATAACCAGGTTGAAGATCCTACTATACAGCTTCCAGGTTCTACGTTGCCTATATGTGTATAGATGTGGATTTTTATGTTTTTATTATTTTATCGTTTTCTAACCCACACGAAAATTTAAGAAAGACCCACCTCCACCCGGATATCTCAGGAGTTGTGAACTCCTATTTATCCGCATTATTAAAGCAAAATTTGTCCTCACGGGTGGGTCATTGGGCAGGCCTGAAGGGCCAACCGGCTAAAACTTCCATCGTGGGAATCTTTTAGATAACACTCTCTCTTCAATGCCCCTTTTGTAAGTTTAAATATTTATTCAGTAAAACATAACATAATAACAAATTAATAAGAAGATACAAACAGGACAAGAATAAACACAAGTAAAAAAAAAGAAATAATATCGAATAAGAAAATACAATATACAAATTGGTGAGTTACAGAAGGCCGAAGTGAGGTGCCCAGAAACGTGTAATTGGCGTTCCGAGGTCGCTAGCCCGAGAGCCACCAGTGCCTGAATGGTGTGAAAACATTAAACCCTCCCAAAAGGGTCATATCTCCCAAACCTACTCTCCACCAAAGGAGACAGAACAGACCGACACGAAAAGAAGAAGTTGCGTAGAAAACTCTGGTGCACAGACTAACGAGTGGTGTCGGATGCATAGCGTCACACCTACATCAATAAAAACTCGCAGATTCTCCGTGTGGTGTTGACCAAACAACAAACTACAAGGTGAACACATGTCCCCAATACTCATACGATAGCGGGTTGCAAGCACTTAGTTTAGGTTCAGACGACGTGATTTCATAGCTGCGTGGCTTTGAGGAACGAATATGATGGGTACAATCCATAAGAAGAAGTGACGAAGCATGCCATCCATTCTGAATGTCTTCAATTTTTATTGGCATGGTGTTACGACTTGAAAGTTATTTATTTACTTACATACTGTTTGTTCTCTGGCAACTTTATTAGTGGGAGTGTCATGATAGTGTGAATAAAGAAATGAAAATGGAAATCTTTGCCCATAAACAAAAGTTAAGTTCTATGGAGCGTGCCATGTAAGACAGATGCCGAGTATCAACTTGAGAGATTTTCACTGCCTAGCTGACCACACATTCTCTGAGTGTTCTCTTTCTGTAACTTTTTATTGTAACAATCAATGTAATACTTCATATAATTCTCTTTTGTTAACTTACCGCGAGTTTCATTGTGGAAAATCGGTGAGTGGCTAACCTTCCTTATCACAATAATCCTTCTAAGGACTTTCTCTCTTTACAACCTTCTGATCTGGAGTCAATCTCTCTTTGCACTCTTTATTAGTGTCACACTCTCACCTATTACTTCACTGGTTCTCCAGGTTATCCAATCTAGATGTCTGATTGGTTTAATCATCTGTCACACGTTGTGCTCCAATGTAAGTTAAACAATAAAAAACTAGTAAATATTCTTAAAACAAGTAATTACATGTTCAATCATTGAATCATTAGACATTGACAGTAAATGAAACAAGATATATTATAAGAGACAAAAATGTAATCTGAAAGAATTTCACAGAATATGATCATAAAATCACATCGATTATTATTAAGATCGTTGTAAGGTACAAAGCACAAAATAGTACGAGAAGCCACAAAAAATAGAGGATAACGGACAAAAATAGAAGATAAAGAGTAAGAAAAACAATTTATCGTACGAGTCTTTGGGCCGTTACTGTTTCAGAGAGCTATAAATGAACAAATCGATGAATAGGGATGACAAAACTACGTACATCGATTATAGATTTTATGACTACGTCATTCGTCGTGTTATATTATGTATGTATGGAACAGTGGTGGGACTAGATTTTTGGAGCCGTGTCAACACTCACGGCTTATGGTGAAACGCAATTAAATTGTGGAGGAAAAAAACTGTGCTTCACCCACGATTATTTTATATTACTCGCAATCAAGGATTCATCAAGGATATTGTCATTCTCAAGCGGAATATTTTGAAACCTTGGCTTAGTATTGGATAAAATAATAGTGGTGTTGGTTAAGCTTAGTTTTGCCCTAAACTTTCATCAAAATGTTCAAAAACTACTACACCGTTAGTAAAAAATCAGTAAATAATTAAATTTTCTACTGATCATGCATTCGTTATGAATGTTTGTCATTTACATCTCCTATAATCTGCCTAACTTTTGTAAAGAGAGACTAGTTAGTTGCAAGACATCGCATTCTAGCGATAAACTCGCCCTCTGTCCATTGGGAATGGGATTTTAGATAATAAACATCATATGGAAAGTACACCATTTTAGCTATTCGGTGTTTTTTTTTGCATGTAAAGAAACAACGCCACTGGTAGGAAGGTATTACGCAGTATTGAAAAACTATTAAATAATAGAATTCAATGGTCGTAATGACTCATAAAAGATCATTTAATGTGTAATAAAAAAATAATAATGATGATGTTTATTATCTAAAATCAGCCTCATATTTACAGTACAGTAGTAGTACAGTATATTGTTACACTTCTCGTAGAAATCTCGTAAAATATGTTATTATTTATTTATCAGCTTAGTGAGTTCAAATTTCAAATGTTGAGAAGTAAAAGTTTGAGAGATTGTGTGCGTAACAATGGTTTGTGAGGAAAATGTGGAATTAAAGTTGTAGTGATAATATGGAGAGGATGGCTTGAATGTGTATGCGTTACGTGCAGTTTATCGATGGCTTCTTCATTTCTGGAAGATGCTTTGATAAAGTGTTCGTTGGTATCCTGGAGGTAGAGTCTCGGCCTCATGAACAAGGGGTCCGTACTTCGATCCTAGCTGCCGGCAAACGACAAACAACCCTTTCAAGACACAAGCTTTTAGCGTTCTGTGAAAGGTGTATAAGGTTGTATTTGGGTTCATAACAAAACCCAAATATATCTTCTTTTTTTTTTAAGTAGATAGAAATATTTTTATCATTATTAATATTTCTTTTATTTTAAGGTACTAACATAATAAAATCTTTAAATGTGACGCAAATGAAATGTGTAATCTATTGTATTGTTTTAAATGAAAATTCGTTTCAATGTTTTTAATAAACTACTACTATTATTATATCATCACAGCATATCCTACAAGTGGGGAAGCTTGTGGTCTAGCTGCCAGTTATAAACATGCATATCTTCTCTTTGCCAATAAAAATTCAAAATGAGATTAAAAAGAAGTAAACGTATTCAATTATTGTTAAACGTCTTATGTTTGTATCTAGATTTCAGGCATATTTAAAAAAAATGTGTGAATCGCTAAAACATTTCTAAAAAATATTTAATTTTTTATAGTTTAGCAGGCAATTGAAATTATAAATAATGATAAAAAGTTGCTGTGAATATAGGTTATTATTTATAAAAATAAATCTAATAAGTTTATACAAACAAAGTTTTAGAGCATTTTAGTAATTTCCGTCAGTGAGACATCTATTGATGAAACAAGTAACTAATTTGATATTTCCTGTATTTTGACAGCTGCTGTCAGTTGTGTTTGGCAGGTAATGATGTTACGTGGTGTTACTTTCTTTATAATAATATCATCAAGTTCTCTTTATTTTGATGTAAATTATTATGAAATTCAAAATCAAATAATAAAAACGCTTTATTACTAAATAACTTATATTCAAGAAAATCGATTATTTATTGTCATTCAGCATCGACGAATCGTGACCATCCCTTTGCAGGATGGATGGCCTCGTAGATGAAAAATATTGGCGACATCTTCAAAAACAAACTAGCGTTCGATCTTCCCTCATGGGGCAAAAACACATTTTGTTATTTATTGCTGAAGATAAACCTACCGAATATATACCATTACGAACATTTAATGTTATTGTAACAGATATACAGAGAGACTCTGAACAATGAATTTAAGGACGTGATCTTAAAGTCAATCGGGTCAGTCCTCATTTAGAAAAAAGAGGAAATGACTCTATTTACAATTTTATTTTTTTATCTCAATGTCCCATTATTGTGGTATGGGTTTGGGTTAGTTGGAATAAATCACCCCTTTGCGATTACTCTATATAAGTATCTATCGATAACATTACGGTGTACCTATCCCAAAAATGAGGAAGCCAGCAGATTAACTGTTTATAATTAATGTGCAAGTTATCCACTTCGTGTTAACAGAAAAAAAATACATTTAGGATGGGTTGCAAATATCATGTTTTTAATTTTTTTTATTTATTTTATTACACTAATAAATTACAAATCTTATACATATTTTCATTGATGCTGCCCAACTAGGTATAACCTGTACTAGAGCAAACATCTCACAAACATATCAATCATATTGAAACATATACACAATCACAAAAAGCATTCATCTCCTATATTAACACAATCACATCCATAGCAGGAAAAACACTGCTATTAACTGTCCATACATGAAACAACACACAAACAAACCATTTCTCCATATAAAACCAGAAAAAAAACAACACATCCCTCAACCACATACATCACAAATCCCAGACCACATACTAACACACGTACATATATCACCCCACATAAAACACAAAACAAATCATAGAACAAATCCTGTCTGTGTGTCTCACAGAAAGAATCTTCCTACCATCAAATAATTGAGTGGTAGGAAACCTCCTCTGCAATTTAAACATTATTTTTAATACCCACTTGTGTGACATGTGAAGGACTCGAAGATTATTACTGTAGCATGCACCCCAACCAACAATACCATAGCACAGTAAAGATTGTATTACTGCATAATTATATTTTTGATATCTGTATTGATGTATAACATGACACTCAAAAACTTACGCAAAAAGTTAGATAACCTTATCTTCAAATTCACAATTAACTCACTCTTGGCACGTTGGGTTTGTTAAATTTTCATGTCTTTTAGCGTTAAATTGTTTTTAACTGTGTAGTTAATAATCGATAAATAAATATTTTTTGTCTTTACCAAAAACTGAGATCATCGCTAAAGAGTCCATTATATAGAATATATCCTACACTCTTTTCTGAATATTTCAGAGTGTCCTTTCGAAGGCAAGTATTCGAAAAAAAAAACATTTACAACTGAAATTCTAAAAAAAAACTTAAAAAGTATGCCACATATACCTATTGAATGTCATTTTCTTTTGTTAAAACGGAGAGAACAACTAGCATATTTATTACATGCAGTTAGTCTGCCGGCTACCCCACTCGTGGAACAGGCCCGCCCTGATAGTATAAATAGGAAGATATATAGAGAGTTACCAGTGTTTAATAATCTTATATCTAATAATTCAAGAGTAATTGTGTTTACGCTGTGGTAATCCATTTTTAATTTCATTAAATAAAATATAAAAATATATTATTGTATTATTGAGCACTGTTTATTAATCTCCACTATGTTAGGTTAGATACCGAACGTTTTCGCCTATACTTGTAGGCATCTTCAGGGAAACTTAAATCTAAAAATTGTGAGAGCTGTTGTTCATGTGGTGAGAAGGGTGCAGGTAGTGGGAGGGGTAGTGGGAGGGGTAATGGTAGATGTGGAAGCTGCTAATTTTTAGATTTCAGTTTCCCTGAAGATGCCTACAAGTAAAGGCAAAAATGTTCGGTATCTAACCTAACATAGTGGAGATTAAACAGTGCTCAATAATATATTATTACAATAATCTATTTTGCAAATGAGTAGACGGGTAATATTGACAGTATTGTAGGTAGGTACCATTTTTTTAAAGAATTTTCTGGAGAGGAGGCTTCAGGCAAACTTTGAGCCTAATCTTTGAGAGAACTTGGATAAGAATTTTGGCGATATAGCTACTACTATTACTACTATTACTATACCATCAACGGCATATCCCACAAGTGGGGTAGCCAGCAGACCAGCTGCATATAATAAACATGCAAACTTTCCTGGACTCCGTGCCAATATGAAATCAAGACATTCAGGATGGGTGGAAAACCTCATCGCTGAATTTAAGATGTAAAATATCTTAATTTTTTCGAACAACTGCCTTTGACAGGACACTCGAAAACTTACGGAGATGAGTGGGAAGCCAATTCTTTACCGGATCTCCATTGGAGATATAGCAACAATTAGTAATATTAACTGCTAAAACTTTTCGCTTATAAATTTTGATAATTTTTACCAACAAGTATTATTTGCTAATTTCCTTCTTAAATTCTTTCTATCGATTCTTTATTCAGCGGCCTTGGAGTTTCGGTATAACACAACTAACTCAAATGGAATAAACGGAAGGAAGGCGGAACTAATGCCTTTTTGGGATTGGTAAGACATTTCGCAGAATAATGTTATTATTTACACCCATTAATGTCCCTGTTTTCAGATAAAATTCAGTTCTGATTCGAAACGTGCTTCGAGAAATTTTGTTCGCCTTATTTTGGTGATATTTCATTACTTTTTTTCTCGTTTTTCGTTTAACATTTTAAGTTTTTTTTTCATTCGCACATATTTCTTGTTTTTTATTAAGATAATTGAAATATTCAAATACGATTTTCTGTTAATCTTTATACCTATTTCTATCCATTCCCACACGCCGAATCCCAAGTGGGGTAGGCAAAGAGAAGGTAACGCCATATATATCTGTGTTTACATATTTCTTTCGCTTCTTCTACATTCATACAATTTCTCATGAGCGCACATTGATTTCTCTTACTCAAAACACGGCCGTCCTTGAAAATTTGATCTACATGGTCAAATCATGTAGTTCTCGGACGCTCGCGCTTTCTCACACCCCTCCTTTCAGACAAGTATATCCTCTTTGTCATTCGTTCCACATGACCAAACCATCTCAATTTATTTAAACGCATTCTGTCCACAACACTCCTTTTGCATCCGCTCATTCTTCTAATATCCTCATTCCTCACTCTATCACGCAACGTCTTGTGTAACTGATAACTTTGTGATAAGAGAATGGTGAGTGACCTACTCAATTTTGAGGGTCAATTATGTAATAAATGTGTTTTTTTTAGTAATAAGGTGTCTATGTAATATTGTTAAATTGTAAATTTTATTTTAATAAAAAATATTTGAATTTGAATTTGACCTATTCTTTACTCGGGACTCTAGGAATTTCGTCTCTGATGTGTTACAGAGACTAAATAATATTTGATGTAATCTAAATCTTACGAAAAATTCTTTCATAATCCTCATCATCATCGCCGCTTCTCCATTCAGAGCTACTATGTGCCATTTGCGTCACCTCTTCCAACGACATTCTCTGCGCTCTGATGTCGTTATCATAGGAACGGTGTATTGCGTATGAGAAACGCCCGGGCTGACGAAACCTTTGCGTATGGCAGAAAAGTGCTCTTTTTGACCAACTTTCATATCAAATTCTTTATTTGCCATATTATTACTAAAATAAATAAATAAAATACGTTTCTTATAAAAAAATATCTGACCTTAATGGCCTTTCATGAGAGCAAATAGGGTTTCATATTTTTTTCGTCATCCCTGTAAAACGCGGTGAATTCGTTTGTAAAAAAAGCAATTTGTTTGTATTAGCGCAAAAAGTATGTTGATGATTTGAGCGATTGTTTTTATGATGTGCCATTAGTATACAGTTAGTTACGTTGGACTGTTTTTAGGGGTGATACGAATTGGACTCAATGTTGCAGAAGGGAAAGTACTACTTCAAAAACAGTTTCTCAATAACTATGAAATATTATTGAATGATTTAATCAAAATACACGGATTTGCACGGTCTGCAAATAATAATAACCTATCTTATTTAAAAGTCTACTATCACACGATTTTAGAGAAATATCTAAAAAAAATTTTTTTGAACGCAATTTGTACGTGAAATTAAAAACAAATGTTTTCTCTTAATAGATACTTATATTGGTTTTTATTGCGACGTCTTTCGTCTTTGAAGGGCATTGGATAATAACAATAAAATAAATAAAAAAAAAACTCGTAAGGTTCGAGTCACAAAACGGCGCTATAATTGTCTAGTTTATTATTATTAACTCATATCTCATTTATTAAACAAAACAATATTTGATTCTACATTTTGAACACAATATAATATAAACAATAAAATTTAAAAATAACATTAAATAACAAAAACAATAAAATATTAAAATAAATTTATGTATATTCAAAATGTAGAAGCCCAATATTATTCGAGTTGATTCTTCCATGATTTTCTATGAAATAGTACAATCACGGGAGATCACTTACAGAGCTACAGGGACAAAAAACTTCTTACTATCCTGGAGGACGATAGAAGTACGGCCTTCTGCATGCTGTATTTGAGCCTGCCAGTTTTCTGAGATTGCTTGACAGACTCTTCGGTATTAAACCATTCACAGACAGCACTATAGGCACGATGATTGTGGTAGGTGTTCTCCACATATCTTTGATTTCGTGAGCAAGATCAAGATATTTTATTATCTTATCTAGCTCAGCTTTATTTAAACTTTCATCGTGCGGTATAGTGATGTCTATGATGTACATGTTTTACGGCATCTGCGATCAACCAACACAATATCTGGTCGATTAGCTAGAATAGTTCGATCAGTTTGAATTGGTCGATCCCAGTAGAGTTTAGTGTCATTGTTTTCAAGTACCAATACTGGACAATAATTATAGTATGGTAATTTTGATTCCTGTTCAATTAATTTAAATTTCAAAGCTAAATTTTGATGTAATATTTTTGCTACCTGATCATGTCTTTTCAAATAGTCTGTTCCGGAAAGAAGAGAACATCCAGACAAAATATGTCTTAATGTCTCTCCCTCCCGATAACAGGCTCTGCATCTATCCGAAATATTTTGTTTCATTATAAATTTAGAATAATTGTTTGTGACTATTACTTGGTCTTGAATGGCACAAACAAATCCTTCGGTTTCGCCAAAAAGATCTCCAAATCTATGAAATTAAATTAAATGATTATTATTATTATTATCATTGTTAATCACTGCCAATGTCCTTGAATTGGAGATTGGCAGTGTCCTTGAAAGACGAAAGACGTCTTTCTCGTTAAAAATCAATATAGAGGAAGAAAACACTTGTTTTTAAATTACATTATGAAATTCTACTACCGAAACAGCGACACAGTGCGTCAATGTGTATAAAGGAAAAAATAATATACTTTGAAATATTCAGTTAAACTATTTGTGTTCTATTCTAAATTATTATGCGAGTTTACATTGGAATGAATACCGAAGACTTGGACATAACTATATTATGATTGAGCATATTTATGGATGTACGAGTATGTAGATTTGCACTGAATAGTATATTTTAATTTTGATTTTATTATTTTATAATTATTTGTAATATTCAACATCAATTTCTAAAATTTGTTTAATATTTTAATTTTGCTGTGGTTTTTGTACTGTTTTCTTCTTGTGTTTATATGTTAAATTGTATGAAGTGTAGAGAAATGATTTGTATTGATGTAAATTGTATTATTCGAGTATTTTATTTTGTTATTAAAAAAGTCAACAGCCGTTTATAGTTTAACAAATAAATAAACTTCTAAATGCTCAGTCTCATTAGATTTTTGTAGAAAGCCTAAGAAAAAGTGTAAAGAACATTTTACTGCTGGAGTTTTTTCACAAAAGGTATTTCAAACATAATATGGGAGACCCCAAACTATACTGTAGTATCCACAATCAGGCCTATGTGTGGATGAGTAATGCCCCACATCCTAATTAGTGTATTTTCTATTTTATTTAAATACACGTAGGGGACAAACTAACTCGATGCAATACGAACAACAAGTCTGCTGGTTATCCCAATTTTTGGGATACGTTGTGACGGAATAGAATGAATATGAATTTATTCATTTTCATTTGATTTGTATTATTTTATCTTTAATAATATTTTGTCCTCATAAAATTCTCACATGATTGAGTGAAAGAAAAGATAAAAAGATCAATTTTCACCTTACCGAACTTTTTTCATACAAAACTAAAGGCAATAATAATTCAAAGCTCAACAACAACATGAGACCACAACTTTTATTACAATCGCTGGTGATAATTTTATTGTTTGTATAAAGGGCTGAGGAATTATCGTTTTGGCGCAACGCAAACTGAAATTAAAAGCCTCATTTATGAGCGGTCGTTAAATCTTTTATTAGGCTCCATGTACCATCACGACCACTAGCATTCTGAAGGGTGAAAACTACCCCATTGAGTTATATTATTACAGTGGAAATATGTTTATTATCTGTTATTTTTTTTGCATGAGAAAAAAGAAAATGAAAGTTTCTTTCTCTGGAGATTTCAAGTCATCTTGAACAAGGACAAAGTTATTTTAGCTTTCTATTCATTAATTTATATTCATTCATACCATCATACGGCACACAGCGTCTGTCCTACATCGATGGGGACACACAGACAGACTCGCCGTTATGTGTGTGTGGTGCTGATCAAACGACAGACCACGTGGTGAACACATGCCCCTTTCACTCATTCGATGACGGGTTGCAACCCTAGTGTAGTTTAGGGTCTGACGACGCGATTTTGTGGCTGCGGGGTCTTGAGATAAGAATATGAAGAGTTTAATCCATAAATAGAAGAAAAAGATTTTTGACACCACAAGCCAGCGAACCAACTGCATGTGAATAATAGTTTATAATATAATAACGACATACATATTATGATAACGACATTAGTAATGTCGTGAGTAAAGATTCTTAATCATCAACACAGAGTCGCGAAATAGAGGATTCTCGTTTCCACACTGTGGTTTTGAAAAGAAAATATTGGACATAAATTTACATCAAGCAAAGTTTATGCCGTTAGAATTTATTGACATAATCCAGACAGAACGAATAATTCGCTTTTCACTGTATTTGTCTGGAAAATATCATATAATCATAATAATGTTGTCTGCTTTTTTCATATTATCGCATCGACCTATATTGTATAGACTTGAAATTCAAAGAGAAAATTGGTAAGGCGATCAAACATCAAGGTGTTGCAAGGTTTCAAAGAAAGTTATAGTCTTATTTAATAATTTTATAAGTCTTTTATGACTTTCTCAGGTACTTAGAATTCATAGTACTTCAGTAAGAAAGAGACCACTGGCATCTTAATGTTAGGTTATGAAAAAGCGTTAAGATATATTATTCATAATAATATTGGGACGAAGAAGTTCTTCAAAGAATCGAAAGAGGAAGGCACCTGCTCAAGATTTTGTCAGAAAGGCGTGCAAGGTGGATCGGCCATTTAATACGACAAGAAGGCCTCTTGCATGCCGTAATGGAGGGTATGACCGAGGGGACAAACTCTAGGGGACGCCCACGCCGAGAGTACCTGGAGGACCTGCTGGTGGACATGCGCTGCTCATCATATGCAGAATTCAAAAGAACCGCACAAGACAGGGAGGAGTGGAGGAGAAGAATTAAAGAGATAATTGCTGCAAACCAATCCCAGGATTGAAACCAGAGAGAGAGTTTGGGACACTTTTTTTTTTTTTAGATAATATTATGTACGATGATAATTTTAGATAATTAGTTTTCTGAGATAATTAGTACGATGCCCCACCGCCTAAACTCTCCTCTAGAATATATATTGTGAAGAGAGGTGGCTTTATCCCTACACTCTTCAAATATAAAGGATCGCTGGAAATCCCGAGTCATCGATTTTTCTGAAAAAATATAGGGATTCAATATACCACGTAAGCAATGGTCCAAACTAAATAAACTACAAACTAGACATGGCAGATATACAGACCATAATTATGCACTGATGGAGTTTCTCCTATAGTCCTGAGTTTGAATGCGGCTCACAATGTAAATGTAAACCATATTGTGGAATGTCCTCTAGATAGATGGCTTTGAATGTGGTTGGGGAGATCTACATAAGGTGACCACCGATACAGACAATTGGTTGAAATATTTGCCATTGAATCTATAGGCCTAGAATGCCAGATGTATAAAAAAAAGTATTTTGTTACAAGTCTATATCGTATAGGTCAATGTATAATAGCAATATACCTACAGTTTATTGGTACAAATATACCTACAATATACATTCATACTCATGCTATAGAAATGTTGTCTAAATAGACATACGTGTCTTGTTCTCTAGTGATATTAGATATTTTATGTATTAGGTATTACTTTTCGAGATGTTTTTTTCGTTACAACTATTTGATGTTACCTATATGCTTTTTTATTTTATAAATAACTTCATAAAAATAACGTTCCAATTTTCGTTTTTGCTAATTCCCCATTACGGCATCCATTCCTTCTTTCTATGAAATATTACAACGGTTAGGTTAATTAATTTGATCATGAAACTTCTTGCAAAACAATGAGTTTCTACATAAACTACAATTTTTTTGAAATTTCGTTATTTTTTCTATTGTCTTTCACTCTTTTTCACTTTCTCTACATTCGTACAATTTCTTATTCACGCACGCTGATTTCTTTAACACAAAAACGCGACTATCATTAAGAATTTGATCCTCAACATCCTCGTTTTCTCACTTCTCCTTTTTCAGAAAGATACATCCTCTTTGTCAATATCTTTTACTTACTTCGATTGTTATCATCACGATATTTTATAAATTCATTGATGGCCCCTCTTCTGAATTTCTTAATTTTATACCATGTAAATAATGACTTATGTATTCATTATATGCAATCAATTCACTTGCATACTACCCCATTTGTAAGGGTAACGTATTTTAGCCATAATTAATATAAAATGTTTGATACATTTTTTGTGAATAAAAATAATTTACCAACTATGTAACATCCAACGGCCAAACATCCTGCGTTACGAATCTATAAGTCAATGCAAATAACGTTAAATATAACGTTATCAAAAATAACGATTATTAAATATATCCTTACCTGTTCCTTAGTTCGCAACGTAGATTTGTAATATGATTATTATTATTTAGCAGGTACAAATCGGTACTAAAACTAATAATAGTTTATATAATAGCTTGATTATTATTAGTTTGGGAAAATAGCCTCTACAAAATAATAACGGGTGTATTTGGGTCAAATAATCTGCGATATAAGTTTTGTACATATTTATATTAACATATTACATATTACCTTCCTGACTGTCGCCCTTTCCGACAAAAAACAGTTCTCTCACTATTTTCTGTAACTTTTCGAGAATGGTTTGGCGCGGGGGCTAACGCTCTTACCTTTGAGTCACGAGCTCCCAGGTTGGATTCCCGGCCAGGGCAAAATGTAGAATGACGTTTTTCAAACTGTCTTGGGTTTTGGGTGTTACTAGTATATATGTGTTTAGTGCATTGTATATATGTGTATCGTCGTGTTAGTATCCATTATATAAGATTCATATCTAAGTTTGGGACTGGCTCGGTCTGTGTGAATTGTCTATACGTTTTATAATTCACAACTTCAAAAGAATTGAGATATGATAATATATTTCTTTTCCTTTTCTAAATAATATACATATTGGTATAAAGTAATTCATAATAAAAAATCATAAACAATTAAATAGAATTTAGACTATTTAAATAGTTGCAAATTTGAATAAAATATTGAAAAATTCTGAAATAGCAATTACGTACAATTATATAAAAGAAATCACCAAAATAAAATATATAAGGCTATCATCCAATCATAAGTTTAACTTATCAAATCAGCAATGAGATTCACCACTCAATCTGAGAGTTAAAATTTCCTGAGTGAGAGGACAATCTGTATATTTATTACGTGCAGTACATCAGTCAGTATTAATATAAATACTTTCCCGAATATCTCAGTCGTCGAGGGTGTCCTTTTAACCATCTAAACTAATGTTAACTAAAAATATTCAAGCTCTTAAATCCATCAGTACCACTAATTCAGAATTGGCATCTCGAACCACGTCAGTGAGCTATGCAACCCATCCTGAATTCCTCAATTTTTATTGTCACGGAGAAGACGATTTATTTACATGAATTTGAATGATTGGTGAATGATATCTAAGTTTGTTATTTTTGATCTCTTAAACCAGCAATTAAATGCTGTCTGGGGTCTTTAATCAAAAATCAACAAAATTATTTTTGGATATGTTAAAAGAATGTTTTTTTTTAACATATAAATACTTATTATTACTACTCTAAAAATATCACCCTGCACTGAGATCATAACAGCTTTTGGCCAAGGCGGTCTCAGCAGGAAAAATGAAAAAAACAAAAGAAAAAAAAAACAAAGAAATGCCAAGTCAAAAAAAAAACAAAATACACTAATATAATTTGACAACCTACATGCTTATTATAATATGCAACTAGTCCACTGACAACCCCACATATTGTGGAGAATGCCGTTATGGTATAGATAGATGTATAGATGCTGTAAAATAAATATTTTAAAATTCGAGTGGCGTCGTAGTTTTGTTTAGCGTGTATCATCAATTTTTCAAATATATTTTTCATTTAAGTTTTTTTCTCCATCAGCCTTGAATAAAATGTATATAGTTTTCTTACCACGAAAGTGATTCGGAAAAATCTTTTTCCTTTTATTTTAAGATCACTTGTTCTAGTTTTTTTGTTCAACGCGATACGTGCTGCGAGTTCTATTGCAATACATACAGATCTGAATTTGAATAAATTTGCGTGCCAAAAGTTTCTCAATCACTGTAAGCTGCTTAATAGTATTTGTATATGGGAGCGAAACTACAGAATGTACCTCTCTCACCTGGTTTCGGCTTACAAAATTAAATAACTGCGGCATTTGTTTTTTAAAAAAAAACTTCACCTTGCATTGAGACCATAACAGCTTTTGGCCAAGGTGGTCTCAGCAGGAGAAATGAAAAAACAAATAAACAAAAATAAAAAAAAGAAATGCAAAGTCAAAAAAAATAAATTATATCATCAAAAAGAGACAGAATCAGAGGAGAATCTCTATCCTGGCGATAAATTCATTGTATGTGATGTTGAAAATACCGACATGAACATTCAAATTACTAAACAATTTTATAGCCTTTTATAGGAGTTTGGTATTATGTTTGTTCTGATACCAGGGGGGTAAAAAAGTAAAGTTATTTATTCATTGTTTACTGTACATTGATTACAAACAATTACATAAATGTATTCATTAAATAAAAGGTAAGTATACATATTCCGCAAGTAGGGTAGCCAGCATTCCAGTAACATGTGATCACCAGCCTATTTTTTCTTGTACCTAGATAGTTTTTGTGATTGCGTATTAATATGTGTCCAACGCGTCCTTCTGAGATGCTCTGGAGCAAAAGCTTTCCTTTTTCTGTTCCATCAGGAACTTCGTCATTTGAGATGTGGTCACTCCAGTATATTCCAAGAAATCCACATCTCAAATACTTCTAATGCAATTATGAAATCTCGGTCTCTCACTGTTTGGCAGCATGGGATCACTTACATTTGAGCGGGAGGTGGATGGGTGTGCTTGAATGCATGGCTCTCTCGATCATAGCATCCTTGGGACACTGGATATTGGCTGTGTATTTAATTGGGCTTTGTAACTCATACTGGATTGGTGATTTTATTTTGATTTCTAGTATTTTGGGATTTTTTATTTTTAGATTTACTTTGACTTTTTTTAGAAAATTTTAACTTTTACTTTTTTTCTCAAGACTAATGGGACTGAAAGACTGATTTCTAGTATTTTGGGATTTTTTACTTTATATTTTATAAATATTGTATTGTTATTGTTTTTAAATTAACTTTGACTTTTTTAGAAAATTTTAACTTTTACTTTTTTCTCAAGACTAATGAGACTGAAAGACTGATTTCTAGTATTTTGGGATTTGTTACTTTTGTATTTTTGTATTATTTTTAAATATTGTATTATTATTGTTTTTAAATTTAATTTGACTTTTTCAGAAAATTTTAACTTTTGCTTTTTTCTCAAGACTAAGACATTTCTGGTAAGAGTGCAATCTTCGCTGGTCCACATGTTGAGTGTATTAATTGTTAACATATTATGTAATGACTGCTTGATTCTTTAATATTGTAAAAATAAATTTAAAAAAAAATAAATGAAAGAAAATTTTTTTTTTTAAAAGCAAAACGATCATACTGAAAAATGGCGTCTCGCGACATGGTGCAGTTTCGTTTCGACATACAGATTTTAACCTTAAGTAGACGAAGTATAAGTGGAACTCAATATTATTACGAAATGAGGCTTGCCAAATAGGTCAGAGGTAGTCAAACTTTCTAATTATTGACAAAATAAGTAATTAATCAATTCAGTAGTTTATAACTATAAACATTTATTTGAAAGACACCGAAATTTCAATGCATATTTCGTGGAAATGCAAATAATTGAAAATAAGAACCTACATAACTAAAAAATTTACCAGAATTGCCGTGGATCATTTGGAAAAGAATTGGTCTCGAATTGGTTTTGGCAGGTGTTCTTCTAAATAAAATAAAGACATTTTACATCTTAAATTCAACGATAAGTTTTACCACCCGATCTTTTTCAATTCAGCGATGAAGCATCTATTGCCACTATTATAATTGGTATTTGTGACATGGAGAGGGTATCATTCGTGTCTTTTACATAAAAAAATGGTTTATTCATCAACAAGTGTTTGAATGATTCAAACCTTTCACCTTTACAATGACTACTTTGTAAATTTTCGAGTGTCCTGTATTTTTTATTTTATTTATTTATTTATTTATAGAAATATAAACGGCAAGAAGCCTTTTACATCTTGACTTAAATTTAAAAAAAATACAAAGACAACAATGACATAACAATGGATATAAAAATACTTTGTGTCGAAAAATCAAACAGTAACCAGAGAAACGTATTAAGAATAAATAACTAGTACAATACACACATAAATCGATATCATAAAATTAATAGGGTATAACATTAATTTAGGAGGCCTATTTTTATGGTACAAAGACGACGATGTTTGTTTGTCTATTGGCTACCCCACTTGTGAGATGTGTCGCGATCGGATAGATTTTTATTCAATGCCTTTCTATCATCTAAATTATACTACAACTTACGACATCTAGCGTCAAAAGTATCGCAACATTCAATGAAAGCTTTTATTTCGATTGACATACATAATAATGCACATACATAATCACTAATTCACATTAAGTGACTAAGGTGTTCCAGGTTCCTTAGGTCTGGAATAGTACCTTATACTAATGTAGTGCCGATTTAGTGGTCTACATTGGCACTTTGGGTTACATGGGTACTCAAATCCTTGGCAACAATACAGAACTTGGTATTTTAATGCTTTTTCCAGGAGGTAGGTCGCTCTGGTTAGCGGAAACGGATGTTGGGAAAAATAACATTTTCACTGGAGGTACTACAAGTACTAGATGTGATTAACTAAGGCGAAAAGAACAGTCACATTTTTTGTAGAAATATTTCGTTGAGTTTTTGAGTAACAAATACTGCTTGCAATTTCATAGTTGGTGATTGATTATTTGACTTCAATCAATGCCAGAAAATAAACGTTATTCACCTTTTTTTGATTTTTTTTTTTTTAAAAACAAAGTATGTTCTATCGTATAAGTATCTTGATCGCAATCAGAGAGACGACCTGTGTAGAATAAGAGAACTCTGGAAAAAGAGGGAAGGAAAAAAACAAAGGATGTAATGTCCTAGAATTGATGAATTGTAGGTACAATGTTCTTGAGGTGCTTTGGCAAGTAAACGACACTATAATGTTGTTCGAAAATAATAATAAAAGAGCTGTGTGGCGTTCTGTCCTCTCTGCCTACTCCACTTTGGATACACCTGAGGCTATAATATATTTTTTTTATTTTTTATTATGTCATTCATAAATACACAGTTTTATATTGATATTACAATAACAAAATAATATTACACATAGTAAAATGCATAGTTGATAAACAACTTTATCAGGTATATTAAAGTAAATAAATATTTTTTAACAGCCTTGTCTATTGAACCAAAAAGCCACATACGGCTCTCGAGCCGTTATTTTCAATCCATGGTTCATCGTGACATTTCTCTCAAACGAGATACCCAGTAAACTGACTGTGTGTAATTATCATCATTCACAGGTGATATATTGACAAAAAAGTTATTATTATTCAAAACAGCTGCTATTGTTCTTTCAATACACATCTATTAATAAATAAGTAGGTATGAAAAGTGTTTATTTCTATAGGTGAGCATGTATTGGTATACTTACTACAAACACACAGTATGCATGTATAGGTATGTAGTTGAGAATAAAACGGAAAAAAATACTCCGATAAAGTTTTTCTATCAGATAGTCGGCAAATATCTAACTATATTTATATAACATTCATTCCTTACTAGCTAAAAACCCGATGGTGCTCATTGAATAGTAATCAAATGTGTTTTATTTTCAAGTATTCTATTTTTTTTAAGTGTTAATGTATTTATATTGAACAAAATAAGGGTTAGGATGACTACGTGCAAAAGTAACAAGCAGAGGTTGGACTTTTTGGATGGGGTGGACACTGGCTGCGACTGCGGGGAGGTGCAGAGTGGTTCTCATTTATTGCAATGCCCGCTGATGCGAATGTATGCAATGAGAGTGACCTAATGGTGGCGAGTGATATTTGTACCATTAAAGTTTTCTGCAATAAGGTTTATTTTATTTTATTTATTGTATTGTTATTGTACTGTTTAAGCTGTATTACCTCCTGACATGCCCAATGGCTCCCAGACAGTGTCACTGGGAGGAATTCGTGGGACAAATTCACCTAGGGGGAGCTGCAAGAGAGGTCGTTGCTTTCTGGGAGGGAATGGGAGTGTAGAAGTGAATTTGGTATTTTTGTTGCTGACCGACACGAAAAGAAGAAGCTGTATTGACCTTTATTTTGTTAGTTTGTAAGAACATCTTCAAAAAACAAAATAATTGATAGATGGCTTAGGAAAGAAATTTGTCAATCTACATACTTGGGGATGAGCAGATTTTTTTTACATTTTTGTTAAAAATGTAACAATATTCAAAATGATTAATAAATTCATGATTCATTCTAATTTCGTATGTGGCTCACGAACGTTGTCATAATTAATTTGTCAATTAATCTCTTGATATGCCAAACTTGATTATTCCAAAACACTTAAGCACAATCGACATTTAATTTCGTTTGTACATAGTGGGTTGCAATTCATCCAGTTGGTTTGCAATTAGCTTTGTTTTTCTTTTCCATTATATCCTTTCTCCTACTAGTCTCTTCAAATCTACGTAAGTGCCACAGCGTAATATATTCTTCATCACTTTATTCACGCAGGCTTCTATTGGTCGTCCTTTATAATTCCTGCTTTTAGTCATGCCTTCCTCGACAGTAGTGAGCAAGCCTGGTTGTCTGATATTACAGTTTGTACTTGTTGGCTTATCTTTCACCTTCGTTCGCCAAACCTGTTCAACACCAACCTCTTCATTTTCTACATGTTCCAACCAAACGACAGTTGGATAGTATAGTCTCCTTAAAGAATATTGAAACATACATGAAGTTGGATAATTATAATGTAATTGAAAATAATTATTAAAACAGCAAAACGTTAACATACGCACATACATATCTACAAACATTTACAAATATATAAGAGTATTCATTCATATATTTTTTTCTTTCTTATTCCTTCAACTCACATCCAGAATATTATCTGAATCCTTACAAAAGAAGGAAGAAGATGAAGATAGGAACCCTTATGTACAAGAGATTTCTTCCTTTTACCAAGTTTTATTTTCTTTTTTTCCTTACCTACCTATTTTATACATATCTACCGACCTAATATATATAAAATAGCCATTTATATAATGAAGATCATTTCAAAAAACATTTAGCTTATGTGCCTAGTGCTTTGATGATTTTGACCGATATAAAGATATTGCCTGTAACGCTTTTAGACTTTATTATGATTCTTTTATATAAATAAGAGATATTGTGTTATTTGTTTGCTTTGTTTTTTTTCTATGAAGTCTGAAGACGAATTTGAAATCATTTTTCTTAGGTACCTATCTATTAAAAAAATATAAAAATGAAACACTGTATAATTTTCACTAATTAATATATTGCTTAGAAGCTTTTCGGACCTACGTCCATCCTCAGTAATAAATATCTTATAACTGAGTATGAACGTAGGTCCGAAAAGTTTCTAAGCAATATACATATTAATTAATGAAATTTATATGTACAGTGTTTCATTTTTTATTACCTAAATTTAAAAATGAGCTTTCATAGTGTTTCCTCTTCGAAAATAGAAAAGTTATTATGTCTTCATTCATTAATATATCTACGGTGTGATCCTCTAACGTGTTAAAGCAATAAAATTCTAGTATTTATAAAATTAACAATATACCTATGACATATATCTTGGCCCGTAGTCAAAAGCTCTTGGGTATTTTAGCTACGAAAATTGACACTTTCTCGTTGCGTCGTCTACATTCGAACGAAAACAAAAAATAAACAAAATTTAAAATAATATTTAATGTATACTTACTTATTATTTTATTCAAAAAGATTTATTTTAATATGGGTTAAAATGCGTTAACACTTAAACGCCTTATGTTTTTCTCGAGAACGTACGGAGTTATTTACACCATAACAGAATGCAAATTGAAACTAAAAAAGATTCTCGTTGTACCATAAAATAACGAATATGGGTGGAACACATTACGATTTCGAACAATAAGAGTCGAATTGTTAAAACTTGAAAATAAGTTTGAAAGAAGAAGAAAAACAAGGGGTAGATTTTCAAGTCTCTTAAGCACGTGAGCGGGTGAGTTAAAATTCTCTTAACACTTCGTGATACGAGGTACTTGTTATTTTTTTTTACTAACATTTGAC
This sequence comes from Athripsodes cinereus, assembly GCA_947579605.1. Lineage (NCBI taxonomy): Eukaryota > Metazoa > Arthropoda > Insecta > Trichoptera > Leptoceridae > Athripsodes > Athripsodes cinereus. The sequence continues at coordinate 15,309,744 of OX388326.1, forward strand.
ATAATATGGTGCAGAAAGTGGTAGCCATCAAAATGAAAAGAAAAAGCTGTAGTATGTATGTATGGGTGATTTATTCAGCCCCGTTTAATGGAGCATTCATCGAAGGGCGTGGAAAACTATTTTGGAAGAGTGATTTCTTCAAATTGCTTCTGGTTTCAAGCGAGCTATAAAAACTGGATTTATACTAACACAGAACCATTAAGTAAACTGCAAACATCGACATTCTATAATGACTATGATGGTAGAAGAATTGACAAGCCAAAAGTCGAAACCACTTACCTTTGGGCATTAAAGAAAGTTAAACCATAAGAGGTTTTGAGGAGAGCCAATTGCAGTAGACAGCTGCTGAAGGACGTTAAGGTCCGTAAGATTTCATATCTGGGTCACGTTCTGCGGGGCGATAAGTATAGTCTGCTCCAGCTGATACTGATGGGGAAGATTGAGGGGCAGCGTGGTCCTGGTAGAAGGCAAACGTCTTGGCTGCGCAATATAAGAGACTGGACCGGGATGAGACATGTGGGAGAACTGTTCCGGGTCGCGCAGGATAGGGAAGCCTTCGCCAGAGTGATTGCCAACGTCGGGGGGACCTGACACGGCACGAGAAGAAGAAGAAACCATAAATATTTAAAAATTTACCTGGTACATTAAAAAAAACAATGTAAGTTGATCTGATTAGCCTGAGGTCGGAGTTTTTTTTGGCATCGATTCTTTCTTTGTGTTTTTTTTTAAGAGAAGTTCTGATGACGTTTTAAAATCAGTTATTTTTGGTTTTATAATAATAACAATAATAATAATAGGTTTTTGTCCCTGTAGCTCTGTAAGTGATCTCCCATGATTGTACTTAGAACATCATAGAAGAATCAACTCGGATAATGTTGGGGTTCTACATTTTGAATATAAATTTATTTTAATATTTTATGGTTTTTGTTATTTAATGTTATATTTAAATTTTATTGTTAATCTTATATTGTGTTCAAAATGTAGAATCTAATATTGTTTTGTTAAATAAATGAGATATGAGATAATAATAATAATAAAGCTTTATTGACAGAACATAATACAAAGTTTGTACAAGAAACACATAATAAATAGAAAACAGTGCTCTGTCAAATGGCGGACTTGTTGCAGAGCAACATCTTCCAGTCAACCATTTTTATTTGTTTTGTTTTGACTTGTTTCTACTATGTGCAAAATAGCCAAAAATCCAAACCTTGTTAATAAATAAAGAAAACACGGGTAAACTTAACATAATTTGTATTAAAGAACTCAAATGTTTTCGCCTATACTTGTAGGCTTCTCCAGGTAAACGTGGATTTTTTGCCGATGCGTATCATGGAGTGTTGCCAAAAGAATTGCGAAGAGTACCCCCCCCCCCTTTGAAAATGTATTCCTGGAAAATCTTTTGATGAAAGAAAGTTATTTTAAGAAGCTAACCTAATGGAAGAATTGTGAAAGTTTAGATTGTATTAAGGAGTTTTACATGATTGATGGTAATCAGGTCCTGCCCAAGGAATACACCTGCCTGTTTTGAAGAATAAATACAACTTAGTAGGTGTTTCGAATGTCCACTGCCATAACTCAACAAGTCTAAAATATCGAACATTTTGTTTCAATTTCAAATTCATAATCAACATCACATTTCCAATTCCTCAAACAAATAACTATAAAAAGTACTTATAATACTTTTTTTTATATTTTCAATTCCACATATGTACCTTCACTTAAGTGGGGTTCGTACTAATGGTGGTTTGAGAAACCCTCTTCATCGGTTAATTGAAACTTATAATTCTATGTTTGGTGACATTGACATGTTCGCCGGTGGCTCGCGCGGTTTTAAGAAGTCAATTTTATATATTTCACATTGCGTTCACTTTCAAACATATATCTTTCACATTGCGTTCACTTTCAAACATATATCTTTCACATTGCGTTCACTTTCAAACATATATCTTTCACATTGCGATTATTGTATAGTATGTTTTACTTTCTGTTGTGTAAGCATTATATAAATAAAGCCGAACAACGACAGTTTATGTGGATGGCACCTAGACTGTTTAACATCATGCCTCTAAAGATTAGAGAAATCAATCTTTTTGTTGAATTTAAAAGAGCATGTAATGGGTGAGTGTCTGATCTGCCAATGGAGAGATTTCAAGATATCTTAGGATTTGTTCCATGATTTGTTTTTTGTTTTTGTGTTTTATGTGGGGTGATATACGTGTGTTAGTATGACGTGGTGTGGGATTTGTGATGTGTGTGGTTGAGGGATATGTTGTTTTTTTTCTGGTTTTCTATGGAGTAATTGTTTGTTTGTGTGTTGTTTCATGTATGGACGGTTTACAGCAGTGTTTTTCTTGTTATGAATGTGATTGTCTAAATATAGGAGATGAATGCTTTTTGTGATTGTGTATATGTTTTTATATGATTGATATGTTTGTGAGATGTTTGCCCTAGTACAGGTTATACCTAGTTGGGCAGCATCAATGAAAATATGTATAAGATTTGTAATTTATTAGTATAACAAAATAAATAAAAAAAAAAGCAAAATTACAAAAAAATGACGATTTCTCTTATATAAAACATTTCTACTTGCTGAGTTATTGAACCGGACAGTCGATTTGTATATTTATTTACCGGAGCGAAACTACGCAATGTCACGAGACGTTACATTTCCAGTGTAGTTTTATTTTTTTTAAGGATAAAATTACGCTTACAACTATATTATTATACTATGATGATGGTCACGATCCTCAGAATTGAAGGACTGACAAAGATGATGATGATGAAGATTTCACAATATCTTGTGAAAATGGCGTTGTTTTGTTTTGACACATTTTTATATGTGAATATAAAAAAAAACACCTTTTACGGGTTTTCAAGAAAATGTCATTAAAATGAGCATAACAAGGACAACAAAACTATGTTTATCATATTTTGAATCAATCTAGATTAATCATTCCAATTGATCACATTCATCGATTGTCAACCTATTTTAATAGGTATTAACTAGGTAGGTATGTTGTATATTATGATACACATACATATGTGAACTTCCTTAAGGAGTACACGACACAGAGTCTTGATGCTTATGAATCGACTCAAGGCTTGGTTAAGAGTACCTACTCTTTAAACCTAGGTAACATTCCCAATTCCTCTGTGTCTACGCGTGATAAGTCACACGACTTGAAATTTTTGAAAGTTTTATAAATATAACACTATGTTTATAAAAATCATTTTTGTTAAAATTCTACATAGCGTAGTTTCGCTTCTACGCATAAAGTATTGTATATTACAACTATAGTAGTAATAAGAATAATAATAATTCATTTTAATCCTTAATAAGGTGAGATGCCGCCAGATGCTTTATAACAACTCAAAAATATTATTGTTATTAGATAGAACAGATCCGATTTAATTGTATCATTGCTGTTGCCTAGAGCGTTACATTGCAGTAAGTGGATGGTGATATTTCAAACAATATAGTCTTTAGGAACATTAACTAATTTATTTTTCTCTTATTGGTAAACATAGCAATTTTTATTATTTTTTATTTTATTTTTACAATGTTCACAGGATCAAATAGTCAATTATACAGATAACATGACAGCAAAATGTAAATTCTATTAGTGGACCAGCAAATATCCTTAATTTACCTGAGATGTCTTTAAAAAACAATCAAAGTTAAAGGAATCATTATCAAACAACACTTTATTCAGTTCCGAATAACTCACAATTTTTTAGTTCAATTTGCAAAAAGATTAATTACAAGTAATGAATCATGATTATAATGTATAAAAACATAAAACACTAATTTGTTATTGTAGTGTATGGACTTTGTACACTGCACCTTTAAGTTGTACCTTGGACTTGTTTACAGGTTAACAGGTGATAATGAGTGAGTAGCAATTGTCTATATAGGTTAGCTTCCTATAGGGAACGCGCGCATTATAGATACGACCTTGACTTGCACTGTTAGGCTACGTGATTGACAAATTGTGTTCGACAATTATAAACAGGAGTTAGTATTTAAAATATATATTTGTGTAAATATAAAATGAGTGTTCGTAATTTAAAAAGAACCTACATATTGTAAACTACACAGTATACAATAGTTATGTATGTTTTGTTTTGATATAACGTAGTTAGATAGAAAAATTAATCAATATTTTTTGGCACGAAGAAAACAGCTTGCATGTTCATTACATATGGCTGGTCTGTTGGCTACCCCACTTGTCGGATATGCAGTGATGGTATAGAAGTGGTAGTAGTATGATTGGAACCTTTATTATTTTTTTTAAAGAAGTTACATAAATATTCGATATTGTAATATTATGATATAACAAGCCTAAATCGATTCGTAAAAAAGAAAGATAAGTATTTTTTATTATATCCTAAGAAGCTAAGAAATTTCATGTAATTAATAATATTTTTGTACACACATAACAGTGGCGGGCTTTCTAAACATGTAAAACTCAGTATCCGTTCCCTAGCCCCCCCCCCTCCTCTGATCCATAATCCCTACCACATGTTGGGTGTGTGTCAAATATATTATTTTAAATTTTGTTTTTTTTTCTTTTGTTGTGTTTTGATGTTTTGTATGTTTTTTTTGTAAGTAAATTTGTTTTTACTAGTCTCATGTCAATGTGTCGTGGTTAGATGGAAGAAATCACTTTATAGTGATAATCTCGCCACTGCACATCGTCCTAGTTTCTAAAATTTTATATTATTTTGTTAACACTGTTATGTAATGATGATGTGCAAAAAGAATAAATTAATAAATAAAATAAATAAAAAGTATTGTTCGTCTTCAGAATGCTCGAAATTATTCTCCTTGGAATCATTGTCAATCTCTTCCTTGTTTCCGGAACCATGATCGCTAACTAAACCTTAGCGCTATTATCACTGTATTTTTTTAATTGAATCAACATTCTTAAAATCTGATAGATCATCATCTGCAATCAAGCTTCTTCGGAAAATCGGAATACGGATAAATAAAGACAATTCTAAGCTGATTCGTGGGGTACTTAAAGACCTCGATACTCACCAAAGACCGACATGTTACATACACTCAGGCATTGCAAGTTTACAACGGAAACCGAGAATACGTGGAGAGTAAACGCGCTAGCTTGAGAGGTTAAAGATAGGCTGAAGCGTTGTCATTGAGGCACTTTTAGACCTAACGAAACTCTTAAGTTTAGTTTTTTACCTTTATTGAGTTAGACCTCACAATTGTATGATACACTTATATTATAAACCTTTTTTTATTTCCTACATTTTTTATAAATAACATTACATTACACTATATCTTGCATATAAACATACAATACTTTCTTAAATTCTAGTATTAATATTTTATTTTCTTTTATCTAATAAAAAAAAATCATTGAACTTATCTTTTTGTTATGATATTGTGTTAATTTTCTTTACCAAAATGTGAAAATAATGATCTTTTTACAACGAAAGCTTTGACCAATATTTACAAATTCTTGTACCGCCACTGATAAATAAGTATATCTAAGCTACTATGCAACGTTCCAACTAAGATGGATTCAGTAGTTGATAATCCGACTAACAAAATGAGCGATTGCGGGTCCAATCCTGATTGATGGCAGATAAAAACATCACTGTATTTGAGAGAATATTATATCTACCATTTTATACAACACAATAAAAATCTTTTCAAAGAAAATAGAAAATGGCAGTTGCGAAAACTTAGTTTATATTTTTTTTTTTTTTTATTTATACATCACTATTACAAAACGTCATAAAACACACATGGACAGAAACAATACACACAATCACAAATCAAAGACAATGCATTATCCTACTCAACCCGCACTCATCATCCAACCCCTTGCTATATAATACCAAGCCCACAAGTTTGTCATTTATTACAAAAGTTATACAAAAAATTAAAAAAAGAAAAAACAACAAGACACCAATCCAACATGCATAACAGGCAGCCAAAACAGATATGTGACTGAGCGTGCGCGCCGGAACAAGCAAGTCAATCAGGACTATGCAGTCATAACCGCATATATCTATAATAATTCGCCATTTTCCACAAAATAAGGTGGCTTGTGAACTGGACCTGTATATTATGTATATGCATGTATTCACCCGTAAAAATCGCTGTTTCCTCTTCAACTTTGGGTCCATTGCTAGAATTGTAGTAGTTTACTCACTGTACTGTGCCTTGTAGTGAGTATATCCTCCAAGGTACATTATGGGTTGTAATTTAGGGGAAGATTTTGTCGGGAGGAGCCCTTTAGGCAAACACTGAGCCTTTTCTTTTTTGTTTCCTTGAGTCTGGATGATATAGGAGCTCAGCTCTCAACACATCCAAGGGAAAGTGATGGGAAACCCTTGATGCTAAAACTCAGTTTACTGGAAATGTTGAATCTCTCAGCTTACGGGAAATCAAATCAGTAATGTCAAAATATTCTTGTCTTTATGTCTCTTTTGGTGTAGACAAAATTTATTATGTGTAGAACTTCAGACACATAAAATTCCTCAAATGTCTACGCTATCTGAGTGGTTGGTGAGTCTACATCAATAATAAAAATAAGTCTAAAGAGTTTATTTAATCCAGAAATTACTTTATTATTAAATGGAATATTTTTAATGGTTCTAGTCCCAGCCCATTGGAATGGTTATGTTCCCACCTGTACACCACGACTATACCGGCATCCATCGTCTCAAGTTTTAGTCAAATAATAAAGACTTTGTCTTTCTGTCATTTCCCTTTACTCATTTATCCCTAACAACTCTCTCTCTTCTCTTTTTCTCCCTTCATCTCATCTCATCTCGCAAACTTTTCCTCTCCACCATTCCGACTTTGACAAATTCACTTCTCCACAACTTAAAGAATGAGTGATCATCTTCAAGTTTTTAAATACCTGGCTTGATAGTAATAATATTATTATTTTATAAAAGGTAAATGATTTATCACGCGCACTCTCTTCTTTGTAAGTTTTTGAGTGTCCTCCTGTGACAACCAGGTGTTTGTATAACATAGTAAATAAGTAGTAAAATAGGACATACCTATCTGATAAGTTATACACTTGCATGCCTATGTTAAGTAGGCAAATAAGATGAGCCTGACTACTAATGTATGAATTCAACTGAATCGCCTACAAATGGCATTCAACAGCGCTGCAAGTCTTATTTTCTTGCGAAGATAAGGCTTGTCACATCATATTTTTGCTAGAAAAGTTGCACTGGTTAAGAGTAGGTGAAAGGGTCCAATACAAACTGTGTCGTATAGTCTACAAGGCTTTGAATAATATGGCACCTCAGTCACTTTCTAAGTAGACCTCTTCGCTCAGCTAAGACATCCACCAACATGCTGAGATGGAGCAAACAAGTCCTGCTTCTACGATATGGCTTTTGGCGTCGCAGGACTCATCATCTGGAACCGACTATCTGAGGACCTCCGTAAAAACCAATTGATAACAATGTTCAGGAACACGTTGAAGACATCACTCTTCCAACATAGTTTCCCGCGCCCTTGAGATGGATCGCCATCGTTGAGCCCCGTCGAGTCTCCCGTGAACCCCTGGGGGTCTTTGGACCTAGACCACTTTAATAATCACTGATGTAGGTTATACAAAGGCGTAAACCGTAGTTTATTTAACGAATAAGTAAACAATAATACAAAAACCAATATGATGAGACAGCGTTAATATTTTTACAACTAATTATCATACCACCTGAAAATAATAACTACAAAGCCTCAATAATGATAATATTCCATTTTTATAATTCCATTGTAACAACCGTCGCAGAAAAAATACGTAAATATACAGAACTAGCAGGAGAAATAAAAAATATTTGGCATTCTAGATCCGTTTATATAATACCTTTAGTCATGTCAGCTACAGGGGTAACTCCGAAATCTTTAATAAATAATTTACAAAAATTAGATTTACCGGTTAATTTGTACATTAAAATTCAAAAATCTATTATAATAAACACTTGTAATTTTGTAAAAAAGTTTTTGAACACAGATATTTCAGGCACAATGCTGGTATTTTGATCCCGCGTTTTGAGCCTAATCGTTTGATATCCTGTATATCTGGATAGGTGAATTTTTCCCGGCATTAGACTGTTAAGTTTTTGTGTGACCATGACTGATCATATGGAGACTTATCTGGTTGTATAATGCTGAGAAGTGTGGATGGCAATTCTGCCGCCGCGTAAAAAACAAAAAAAAAGTTTTCTGATATAATTGTCTCTCATAATAATAATAAATTTCGCGAAGACAATAATTGAATACGAAATAAAAAAAGTTTACTCTGACTGGATTATTTATATTATTTTTATTAATTTAATCCGACATCCAGGTAGGAGACAAAATGTCAAGTGGCATTTTACCATTTTTAAAGGTGAAAATGTTATTATTTTATTTTATGTATTATATAATATTAATAATAATATCAAGTTTCATTCAAGGGATGGGAGGAGGGAGGTGGCAGCTTATTTTACTAATCCAATCTCTGGGGATGAAGAATGATTCATTTTTACTTTATGAGACTTTTATGTACTTTGTGTACTCGGAGCTTTTGCGGGTGACAATGTGAATAAATTGGGCGGGATTATATGTAAATGTTGTCAATTGGGAGGAAAGTTTGTGATATTTAATTTGTTTCAATCTATAAAATTTTTGCATCTTTCACAAATTAGTTAATAAGTTTCATTTAAATTGTAAATAGAATAAAATCATTCCCAGAACCCTATAAAAATAAAAAAAAACTCTTATTAAAATTTACCTAATACTTCTCGTATACATTTCTTTATATTAACTCATTGTCATCTCATGCATTCTGTATCAGTAGAGATTGCTATAAGTTGGAATCACTCTGCACCTCTCCACATTCACAGCTCGCATCTTATCCATCCAAAAGCCCAACCTCTGCTGGTTATTTTTAAACCAAGTCACCCCCAACTTTATGTAGGCTGCTCTGTGCAATTACTGAGTAGAAACGAAAGTTCAAAAAGAAAAATAAATACGAAACAGTTTTAAATATTTATCAAACAAACATTCTAATCAAATTATGTGGTGAATGACGCCCAACAAATAAAAATCATCACTCTTGTAAACTTTTGTATCGATGGCCAATTTCAAATAATACTCGAGTAATTGCTTTAGCAACATCGAATAAAGAAAATCAATAGAAAGGGGAAAACAGACATAAAAGGATAAAAAACAAAAAACATGTTATTATGTAAATCATACAAGGTTATATATTGTGATAAATGGCGCCCAACCTATACAATTCATCTCCCGTATAAAAGATAAAAAATCTTGGAATATCTTTCCCCCTTGCGAGAATCCATTGTAAAAGTATCATTTACAACAAGCAACGAATACAAATTCAAACAAATTACTCACACTGAATGTAACCTAATAGGAGAACTACAACTTCTACCAACCCTCTACTACCCTTCTAAATCCAACCTACCCTAAACAACTACCCTACAAAGCCTCCCCTACCACCCTACAAAACACTTGAGATGGAAAAGATCTACGTGATCTGTTCACATATTGACTTTCTTTCTGAGTATATAAGTTGTAGAAATTTGTTTGGCCCTTCACGTATGTACTATATCTTTGATCATATGAATTTATCGAATTTATCTTTAAATTTATCGACATTGTGAAATTCCTGAAATTCATTGGGCTTAAACTCAGTTTTGTAAGTTTTTGATGATCTTGTAATAGGCAGATTATTGAAAAACATTAGTTCATATAGGTATTCATTTGAGACATATTTTTTAAAAGGTAGGGGTCTTTTGCAAACTTTGACCTAAAATAGCTCTACTTTGCTAGTTTGGAGTTGTTCTGAGTTTCTGAGTTTTAATGACAAACTAAAATATAACTCTAGACACCTTTCACAATAAGCTAAAAGCTTGCGTCGTAAAAAGGGAGTTTCCCGGCACCTGGGATCAAACCACTCATCTCTTGCTCGTGAAACTGAGACTTTGTTACCTCCAAAAGAAACGTTACAAAAAAAATATATAGTTATTTTATAGTTAGTTGGTCGGTGTGGCGCAGAGGTAACGCTCTTGCCTTTGAAAAACGAGGTCCCAGATTCTATTCCCGGCCAAAGCAAAATGAAGAATACCTTACCTTACCTCAGCCTTCTTCTTGTGTCCAGTATTGAACAAAGGCCTCCCTCTTGGACTTCCATAAATTTCTGTTGGACGCAACTCTCCTCCAGTGCAGGCCCGCCACTCTTTTAATATCGTCGGACCATCTTGTTTGGGGCCTACCCACGCTTCTGCGTCCTGTTCTAGGCCTCCAGTCCAGCACTTTCTTCGTCCATCTATCATCAGACATACGCGCCACATGACCTGCCCAGTTCCACTTTAACTCCGCGATCCTTTGAGCCACATCTGTTACCGTGGTCCTTTCCCGTATCCAAACATTTGTTTTGCGATCTCTGAGCGAGATGTTCAGCTTCCTTCTCTCCATTGCTCTCTGTGTGAAGAATGGTCTTTTTCAAATTGTCCTGGGTCTGATTGTAACATGCATATGTGTTTAGTGCATTGTAGGTATATAATGTGTATCATCGTGGAAGTACCCATTATACCAGATTCAATCTTAGTTTGGGACTGGTTCGATCTGAGTGAATTGTCTATGCATATTATGTTAAATGTTATTAAGTGATGTTTGAAAAAGAATTTCTTGTTTCTTGCCACAAAGCATTTATTATCAAAACCGGTTTATATGCTGGCTACTTCACTTTTGAGTGATATCGAGACGTATATGTTTATATTACTGAAAAAATGTGAAATATGTTTTCGGTGTTCATGAACCTCGATAACTCGAGAAATCATTTTGGCGGTGACCATAAAACTTTAATCTTGATAGAAATGACTTCACCAAAAGTTTCGCCAATACGATATATCCTTCACGAAATCTGTAATTTGTTTTATTCTTCCGTTTTTCCATATTATTACTATTCTGAAATAATAACTGATTAAGAAATAAATTTATGAGAAATAGTAATATTTTGGTATTTATTTTCTTTATATTTTGTTTTCTCAAGAAGTTTCTATAACTATTTAAGTGAATTTATATTACATTAATATGATATTAATAAAACAAGATATATTGTTATTCCACTGTTTATTTATTTATTAACATAATATACGGCTGAATAGCCTTTAAAGTACAATAACTTACAAAAACACACTTGAAACAAACACAATCAACACATAAGTGACAATGAATACAAAAAAATGACAATAGTAACTACAGGGGATTCTCAACGGAAAGCATGTACCCTCGAATAAACCTGCTCACAGCACATCTCCTCACAGTGTACTCCGAATCGTTGAAAATATCAATCTCACTGTAATTATTCCCTATTACATGGAGTCGATTCATCGATGAATAATAGATATAATTGGATGATGATCCCGCAGCATAGAACAATGCCTGACTTCTAGTGTTACGACTCGGGACACGCAAGTTTACTAAGCTAAGCAACTCTGGGCAATTCAGAGAGCCAGTCACTATTCTCTTCAGTGTAAGGAGATCGAACAACACTCTGCGATCATGTAGGCTAACGAGCCTCATCAAAATATCATAGTTCAGACCATCAATGGGAATACCCAGGCGGTAGTTCACTGTTGAATTTTTTTTTTATTTTGCGAGTCTATTTTCAAGACTTTCCGCTCTCATCGTCGTAATAAAAATAAATTTAACTGCTATAATACTACTATTCTACTTTACCATCACAGCATATCCCGCAAGTGGGATAGCCAACAGACCAGCTGCATATAATAAACATGCAAGCTGTCCTCTCAGTGCTAACATAGTGGTTTGATGGAAGAAATCACTATAAAGTGATTATCTCGCCACTGCAATTATCATCACATTGTTTTTTATGTAAACTGATTTGTTGATTTTGTTATGTGAATGCTGATGTGCAAGAAGAATAAAATAAATAAATAAATATAAAATCAAGACATTTAGAATGGATAGCAAACCTCGTTGTTGAATTTAAAGGGTAAAACAACACTATATTTTACATCTTCATTTCAGCTGTAGTGATGTATTCACCCAACCCCAAATTCTTTTTTTTTTTATTGGGGCGTAGAAGATTACCTGTACGTTCATTGTATGTAGTTAGTTCGCTGGCTATCTCACTTGAAGGATATGCCTTGATGGTCTGAATGAATAGAAAAAGAAGTCCTGCATTAAACATAGTAGGTATTAGAAAAATATTAGAAAAATCAAAATTAACTACACACTAACATTTTTTGTCTTTTTTGTTTCAGATTAAATCACAAAAAATGGCCGTCAGCACAAAAAAGACAATCTATTTCAAAAATTATAAAAATAATGGTATTTGAAAAAAAAAAACAGAATAATAATAACTATAAAAAACAAATAAAAAATGTTTAATACTATCATCACATAGTGCTTTCAGTTCAGTACATAAAAAAAAACTAATTAAAATAAAAATGGCTTTTTCGGTGACGAAAACTTTCACAATGGCATCAAATTACGGGGGTAAATATCAGAGAAATAAAATTATACTATCACGTGTTTCTAAATTTGTGATACTATCTTTTATTACACTGCTCATTTTGTGTGATGTGACTTGTGGCAATTTGCATAATGTTAAAGGTGGGAAAAATTCAATGCTTCGTACGCGAGTGATCAGTACCAGATATGGGAAATTACAAGGGATTATTCTGCCCATGGATCAACATAAATATCTTAAACCTGTTGAAGTTTATCTTGGAGTGCCTTATGCGACACCACCAATTGGAATTAATAGGTAAGTTTTAATGTCTTCAGTCAAAATATTAAACATAATAAAAGATCAAACAAGTTCTGTCGAAGCTTGATAGTTTAGACGACTCATAATCCACTGCCCAAGATCAAAAAGCTTGGGAATCCATTATTCAAATGTCAAAGCTCCATAAGGGTTGTTCGGTTATCAGAAGAAAGTCAATTGTTTTTCTCTTAGCTTTACAACCCTTCCTGAATTACCTGAATGATTTGGTTGTATAAAATTAATGACCTAGGCATGTTTTGAAAAATAAATTATACACAATTTGTAGATAGGTAAGATTTTGGAGGCATGCCAGGTCAGAAACGATTCTCCCGATGCGATTTTAATCCAAAATCTAGGTTTAATGTCTAAGTCTAAAGTCTAAGCCTAATGCCTCCGGAACAAGGGGTCCGTGGTTCGATCCCAGGTGCCGGCAAACTTCCCTTTCACAGCACAAGCTTGTAGCTTAGTGTGAAAGGTGTATAAGGTTGTATTTGGGTTTATAACAAAAACCCAGATATATCTTTTTTTTAAAAAAAAAAAAAGTATTTTCAAATAATTAATAAGTAATTTTTGTAATATATGGCTTAAATTTATCAATGTTGCGTATGATTTCAAGAATCGAGCAACTTCTTATGTGAACCAGTAATAAGACCGATCTTTTTTTTGTTTTTATCGTCCCAAACTCTTTATTATAAAATAATGAGTATCTTTTTGTTAGTTTCGATTTGTTGAAATAAATAAAACAAGCGTTTAATTCTACCATTGATTTATTCGACGAGAGAGACGTCTTTCGTCTTATTAGGACATTGTCAATCTCTTTCGATTTGTTATTTCTTACAACTATTTAATTTCAGGTTTAGTCCAACACGCACTCCATCTCCATGGGACGGAATAAAGATGCTGGATTCTGAAGGTCCAGCGTGCCCTCAGAAGCTTCCAGACATCTCCAATGAGACTGCTGCCCTTGGCAGGATGCCCAAAGGTCGTCTGGAGTATCTCAGAAGACTGTTACCTCATCTGAGTAACCAGAGTGAAGACTGTCTTTATATGAATATCTTCACTCCAGTCCAAGGTAAGAATTTACTTTTTAAAATATATTTTATGTGCTGTTTCCCATTTGAACTAATATTTCAGTGAAAATAACAAGCAAAAATCTGCAATAATCAAAGCGTAAATCGGTAATTGAATTTAATATTATTTTTTTCTCTGAAATCCCTGGAATTAGTCGGTGATACATTTTTTTGTAATTTTTCAATCGAATCAATAGTGAGAAATACCAGCAATTTTAGATTGATTTTAATCTCACGAAGAGGATAATCTGTATGTTTTATTAATGAGATCTTTATTTTGGGGACTCAACGGATTATAATTTAGTAATAGAAAAGCAATGAAAGAATTTGTTTTAAATTAAATCAAACAAAAAAGCCTTTTCTCGGCATATTTTCAAAACGAATCTTTTGAATGAAGTAAAATCGACTTAAGCAATTTACCAAGAGATTACTCATAGTTCTCTTTACAGAAGATGCTTTTACTCATAATAAAAAATAGGTACTATTGGAGATGGATTAGAGTCTGCGAGCTTTTTTATACTGAAAAAATGTTTAAGTTTGATAAGTAAAATAAGCAGAAATGTCTCATTTATAGATCATTCCATCTAACCAGTTAGCTTTTGATGGTAATTTAATTCAGCAAAGCTGAACTTAATGAAGTAGATCTATAAACTTGAAAGCCATGTGTTTTTAAAATAAATATTCTTCGCGTTAGTAATATTATTGTCTGTTTTTATGTAGGTTTACTTTTTATTTTGTAATAGATACATTTGTTAGCCAAAAAAGAGGAAATATAATAATATTCTTTCTTCGAAAACCTAGCTTTGTACTGGAATAAGAATATTTTTTTAGTTTGATGAAAGAAAAACTTCCTACAATTATTGATTAATAGTAGGTATATGTAAATAAATCAAAATTTTATGTGAAATGTTAGCGTTAATTACTATATGTGGTTGTAGTACATAATTAACTAATTCTTTAATTAAAAATGTTTCGTGATTACCACATAGTTAGTGCCAACAAAATCAAACAAATTCTTTCAAAAAAGCATTTTCTTTTATAAAAGAAAATGCTTTTTTGATCGTTTTTACTACTTTTCTTGGAAAACCCGAGTTTAAAGCTAGTATGGAATAAAGTTACGATAAAAAGTTGATATTATTAGTATGATAGAGAGCTTTCACTACTGCAAAATGATACACTTCAAAGTCTTCAACGTCGTTACAAAATAAGCTTTTCAGTGTTAGCGTAATTGAAAATATAGCATCGATTTTTCAGTATTTTAAACTTTTATCGATGCTTCATATATTTTTTTATTTCTATATACCTACAGGCTACTAAGCACATCTTGTACATGTGATTAATTTCTTCACATTTATGACATCAATACAAGTTTTAGATTTAAAATGTTTCTAGAACATTTAATGTAATGATTATGCATAAATTATTATTGATTATTATTCTGTTTTCTTTCCCGTAATTCATTCTTTTTTTAATCTTTCTTTACAATACATTGTTCTCATTGAAACGAATCCGTTAAGGATATCGCGAAATGAATTTTGAATAAAAAGATAACATAACGTTTATTATATCTTTGTGTATCTATACAATTATGGCATCCACTATAAGTGAGGTAGTCTGCTGACAAAATGTCCTTATTAAAAATGAAGATCGTCTCATCTCAAAAAAACACAAAAAATAAAATAATCAGATAAATATGGAGAAAAACACTATTTTTTTAGTTTAACAAAAAAAAATACTGAGATATGACCTGGTTTCGACTTACGAGGTCATTGTCAAACTTATGTTATCACATGCCCCGTCTTCTTCTTCTTTGTCAGCCATCTCTCCACTGCTGGATATAGGCCTCTTCCAAACTCTTCCAATCGTTGCGGTCCTGTGCCCTCTGTATCCATTTCCTTCCCGCGATTGGAGTTATGTCGTCAGTCCATCTCTTTTGTGGTCTGCCGATGCTTCTTTTGCTACTCTAGGCTACTACATGCCCCGTTTTGTTGCTTAAATAGTATTTCTTCGCGTAAACAATATGTTCCTTAAAATAAGATTTTATACACTGCAAGTTCCTTTTCTATATATAAACATATGTAGAGTCTTACAAAATTTACGTCGACTCAATTAATAATCAGATACCTACGTTGCACGCAATCATTGCTACATTAAAAATGTTAAAATATTTTGGAATAAAAATACCTATATGATGAATAAATAAATAAATATTATTCTGCGTGGGCAAGAACACATCTTTTTTAGAATACTCAGAAAATAGTGGAACAACTAATGTAGGCGTCCACAGAATACACGGGTTCTTGTATATTTTTTTTTTATTTGAGCATTTAGCCGTGACACTTTCATTTCAATATGCACATGTTCATAAATTACACTCTGAAAAAACGACGTAAGAAGTTAGTTAAATTTACAACATCCCTTTTGAGTGTCTGTTTCTGTCTAAATCAAATAACTTCAACGTTTTCTGTTATGAATAAACTATACAAAATTCTTCAGCACTGAAAGATCGTAAATTCTGTTTTTCAGGTTTATTGCTTCAGCGATCTTTCAAGATTGGATGGATGGCTTTCGATACATTTCAGTATAGTGTTGAAGCTGTAAAATGGTCCTGTTGCAAGTATCGGAAAACCATAACGTTGAAGAATTTTGTAATAATAATATGAAAAAAGTGCAAAAGTTCTCGGTATTATACCACAAAAAGCTTTCAGCTTTCAGTAATTTTATTGATCTGTACAGAAATGTGTGATTTTAATGCTTTTATCAAAAGCTGTTGTAATAAAACATTGTACTGGGTTCTATTTATAAGTTTGTTTCAAACATAGATTCGTCTTTGTAATGGCTTAACACTCAGTGTCAATCATATTCCTACATGTTCTCATAATCAAAAGCAATAATGCCGTAAATAAATAAAAAAATAAAAAATAAATAAATAACCATTGTGATATTTTCTTGAAAACATACGGAAAAGAGTGGGTGATTAATTCTAAATCGGGTGCTCCTCTTGTACGCATGGAGAAGATAGCTTGTACATTTATTACATGCAATTGGTCTGCTGGCTGCCCTACTTGTGGGATATGCTGTGATAGTATAGTAGTAGTTTATACTGCTGAATGTTTATACTTGTGTAATTGCATATAATCATTTTGGTCGCGATAATATTTTGATTAATTGTAGTGATATGTTAACGTCCGTATATGGTAATAAAGAAGCGACTGAAAACCTTATTAGGAAAGACATACGTTAATCATTTTCACAACAATTAATAAAAAGATCATATTAGGAACTGTGAACGTTTTAACTTTATTGGTGTACTAAGAATTTGAACAATCATAATATATGATGAAAGGAGAGAAACAAATTACAATATCTATTTTACATGGTAGAGGCTGACCAAGAGATACCTATATTTTTTTTTTATTTATACATTCCAATAAGAAAACAAAAATCACTCTGATATTATTTAAGCCATACGATTTAAACTAGAAACAATCTACATAATAATAGTTTATAAAGAATAATAAATATACTCCATTAGGAGATAAGATACAAAATATATTCACATTCTATTGGTTTTGTCAAATTTCAAAATCTATTCATAAAAACAGGAACTTAATATTCTAACTAACCAAGTGAAGAAGGACATGAACTATGGCACCTACGTAGAATTAAAGAGACTGGCGGAAAATAGGGAGGAATGGAAAAAAAATCTAAACTCGTTCCAGACCAATCCAATGGATTGTTACTCATAATATATATCATCGCCCTCAACGCTCCTCTCGGGGGCACAGGGTAGAAATCAGCCTCCTCCATTCATAGCTTCTTTGCGCCAATTGCGTCACTTCTTCCCACGACATTCCCTGCGATCTGATGTTATTGTCATAGGAACGGTGTATTGTGAAAGAAGAACGCCCGGCCTGACGGAATCTTTGCGGACGGAAAAAAAATGTGCTCTTTTTGGCCTACTGTCATTGGGCATTCTCAGTACATGATCCAGCCAGGACCATCGTCTCTCCTGGATCACGGTATAACAAATCTCTGCTGGGTGCGTCGGCGCGCAGCATCATTCATGACATGTTCATACCATTTAATATCTTAATTCCTCCTAAGACACTTGTTTTCAAAGCTTAGTATCTTCCGCTCTTCAGCTTTTGTTGAGTTCCCAAACTCACAGCTTTATAAAAGAATTGGTTTGATACACGCAATGACCAGGCGACATTTTGTCCTAAATTTGTAACATATAAAAGCGATGCTGAGGAAAATTTAAAAGCATGTATGTGTGTAGAAAACGCTGATTGTATGAGAAAACGGATATTTTAATAACATGTAAACATAAAAAATCACCTTCATATTTCACTCCCCCAGTAAGCTACGAGCTACGACCCGTTTTACATTTTGTATCCAGTATTTCCTCACTAGGTTGAAATAGGGGTAAAAAAGCTTGCTTGCATCTAAAGGGAGGGTGAAGCGAGAGAGAGAGCATGTTTATGGCTCAGGCATTCCAACAGGGCTTGTCAAGTTTATGACCTGGAGCAAAGAACTCATGAATTTTTTCCTATTTTATTTTAGTACGAACACAATTGATGTGATGTAACAGTGGGTAAAGCTACAAAATTTACAAATAACGTGAAAAAGTAATTAATTGATTTATGTTGTAACTACACTAAATGCATTCGTGTCGATTCACAGCTGACACTTAACGCCAACCACTAACGTGTGTGAAAATGATGAAAAATAGTGATTTTTTGTTGTTTAATGAATAATCTGGAATGAAAATGTTGATTTTTATTCTCTGAAATGGTGTTCATTTGAGAAACAACATAAGTCAAAGGTTTTAAATTAACAAATTAATATACAAATAAAATATGTTGACATAAAATAAAGGTTTATAATAAAAGAATACACTGTAAGTCACATTTTGATTTGAGTAAGATATCAACATTTCATTCAAAATTTTATAACAAACAGTTTTTTGTGATTTCTGAAAAGTTTGTATTGACTGACTTATGTTGTTTCTCAAATGACCGATTCAATTTGAGTCTATGACTCCTGAAATATCTGGTTGTGAGATGGGTCTCTCTACAATACATCATCTCTGTCGGATCATGAGGATCGTGACCATCATGCTTCGTTCTGTAGACCATCTGTCTCCACCTTGTGCGATCCTCCACCATGTGCAAGGCTCCGTGTAGTGAACTCTGTGTGGCCTCCTTAATTTGGTCGCTCTATCTTATTGTTACTCTGCCCCTTCCTCGCCTCCCTTCTACAGCTCCAGTAATAATTACTCTTTCCAGGTTTTCAGGCGCTCTTCTTGCAATGTGCCCGAATTATCGCAAAACGCGCTGTCTGCAAATCATTGAGAGTCGTGTCGAAATGTTAAGTTCCCTGAGGATGAACTCATTGGTCCTGTGTACCAAACCAAAATACACATCCTACAATTATCTAAGTGTTGACTCAGTAAAGTATTTAATCAATTGTATTCTAGTTTGACGTTTTCGTGCTTTGGTACATTATCGCTTGATACCGTTCAAATATATGACCGAATGTTGTAATTCATATAGAACATATTTTGTAGTATATGCAAGATATATGACGTATTTATCCTATAATACATGATATATTTATCATAAATATCTTGACGAAATATATCATTAATGTTTTCCATGCTGCACCGCATTCATATTTTTTTGAAAAGGAGTTTTTCTGGTATATTTGTATCTGCAGAGCTTATCTGGGATTTATTTTTATATATAGGGAAAATGTTGTGTATTGAAAATATAGTTAGACCACTAAAGAAGGAGGCCAGAGTTGCGTTCGGAGGATGTAGGAGACCGGAGAACTTGGAGGATGACGACCAAGAGAGCCAAAAAAGATGAAGATATTGAGAAGATATTTTAAAAATATTCGCTTGTGAAAAATATAAGTTTTTGCCAGCCCAGACCTTTCCACTACTGAGGCTATTGAAAACTACATTCTTTTAAATTCTCAAACATACAAGTTTCTTCTTGAACTTGCAATACCTATCTTTCTTTCTTTACCCTCAGGCCGTGTTAAAGGTGGTGGTAGGCAGAGAGAACGAAGTAGCATATTGATCTATCCTTGCGTACTTCTTTCACTTCCGTTTCATTCGTCCAGTTTCTCGTACATGAACGTCAATTTCTCTTACTCAAAATGAGGGCTACATTGAGAATTTGATCAACGTGGTCGGTCACTGGTCAAGCCATGTAGTTTTTAGACGTCTGTACTTTCTCACATTACTCTTTCAGATTAATATATTATCCTCTCACTATCCATTCACTTCACATGTCCAAACCATCGCAACTTATTAACATGGATTCTATTCACAATACTCCTTTCGTATCCGCTTATTTCTTCTAACTTTCTCATTCTCCAATCACGCAACGTTTTGTACAATATAATATGACATTAAATGTTAAGACAATTTACACAGATTGGGTAAGTCTCAAACTAAGATACTAATTTTGAATTACCAATGAGTACCAACATGACGTTTTGTACAATATAATATGACATTAAATGTTAAGACAATTTACACAGATTGGGTAAGTCTCAAACTAAGATACTAATTTTGAATTACCAATGAGTACCAACATGACGTTTTGTACAATATAATATGACATTAAATGTTAAGACAATTTACACAGATTGGGTAAGTCTCAAACTAAGATACTAATTTTGAATTACCAATGAGTACCAACATGACGTTTTGTACAATATAATATGACATTAAATGTTAAGACAATTTACACAGATTGGGTAGGTCTCAAACTAAGATACTAATTTTGAATTACCAATGAGTACCAACATGACGTTTTGTACAATATAATATGACATTAAATGTTAAGACAATTTACACAGATTGGGTAAGTCTCAAACTAAGATACTAATTTTGAATTACCAATGAGTACCAACATGACGTTTTGTACAATATAATATGACATTAAATGTTAAGACAATTTACACAGATTGGGTAGGTCTCAAACTAAGATACTAATTTTGAATTACCAATGAGTACCAACATGACGTATTGTACAATATAATATGACATTAAATGTTAAGACAATTTACACAGATTGGGTAAGTCTCAAACTAAGATACTAATTTTGAATTACCAATGAGTACCAACATGACGTTTTGTACAATATAATATGACATTAAATGTTAAGACAATTTACACAGATTGGGTAGGTCTCAAACTAAGATACTAATTTTGAATTACCAATGAGTACCAACATGACGTTTTGTACAATATAATATGACATTAAATGTTAAGACAATTTACACAGATTGGGTAAGTCTCAAACTAAGATACTAATTTTGAATTACCAATGAGTACCAACATGACGTTTTGTACAATATAATATGACATTAAATGTTAAGACAATTTACACAGATTGGGTAGGTCTCAAACTAAGATACTAATTTTGAATTACCAATGAGTACCAACATGACGTTTTGTACAATATAATATGACATTAAATGTTAAGACAATTTACACAGATTGGGTAAGTCTCAAACTAAGATACTAATTTTGAATTACCAATGAGTACCAACATGACGTTTTGTACAATATAATATGACATTAAATGTTAAGACAATTTACACAGATTGGGTAGGTCTCAAACTAAGATACTAATTTTGAATTACCAATGAGTACCAACATGACGATTTACATGTACATACAATGCACTAAATATATATACATCAAAATAAATACATATACATCAACATCCAACAAAATAAAACGTTCTTAATTCCTATAACTGTTGTGTTGTGTTGCAAAAAAATTGCATTATTTACCATATATTTCATAAATTTTGCAACCCTGTCACAGACAATGCAAGTATGGTGCAGTGGCGTGGCAAGATTTGTTACATCAGTCATATTTTTATTTTGTGTTATGCAGAATAATAATTATTGTATTAAGTCAAATAGTATAAAAGATTTCTACATACAGCTAGTTTGTCTATTACATACAGCTGGTCTGCTGGCTACCCACTTGTGAGATATGCCGTGATAGTTTAGCAGTACCTACATTGTAATGGTAATATTTTGTTTATTTACTGAGTCGACATTTATTTTGTAAAATTCTATGATAGTATATATAAGAAGAAAACACAATTGTTTTTCTAGATAAGTTTGACAATGATTTTATTAGTCGAAACTAGTAGGCCTTGTCAAAACACATTTAAGCGTTACGTTTTCGTTTCGTTTTCGTTCAAACGTAGACGACGTTGCGAGAACGTGTCAATTGCCGTAGCTAAAATACACAAGTAGCTACGAAAATTGACACGTTCTCGCAACGTCGTCAACATTGAACAAAAACGAAACGAAACCGTAACGCTAAAATATGTTTTGACTAGGCCCACAGGTCACTGCTCAATTAAAATTTAAGTAAAGTTTGAATACGCCACTGGCATATAACCATTGTGTCCTAGATGATGAAAGAATCACTGTTTGTGCTATTTTTAGATGAAAAATAATAGTAATAATAATTGTCAAGTGAAAAATTATACACTTGAAAACATTCTAACAACGAATGCTTCAAAGGACAGTTACGTAGACACTCGTATATATAAAATATTGTACTAGTGATGGGCAGAATTTAAATTTTACACGATTAAATTGTTTTTATTAATCCATTTATTTATTTATGCACTATACGATATGAGAGCCTATTTTATAACAAGCTAGTTGACAATAAAATGGCACAATAACACATTCAAAACAATTATATCTGAAAATAGCCTTAAAAATATAAAAAAAATTATAAACTAAACAAACAATACCACATTAATTTCTTGCAACAAATCTTCTTCTATCTGTGCCATGTCAGTTCCCCCCAACGTTGGCGATCACTTTGGAGAATTCCTCTCTGGCTCACGCTGTGTCGCACCAGCTCTCCCATCCGTGTTATTTCAGAACATTGCCGTATATTATGCAGCCACGACATCTGCTTCCTTCTCACTCCACGACGTCCCTCAATCTTGCCCTCTATATTTTTTTTTATTTTATTGATTATTTATCAACTAATATAAATATTTCATCAAACTGACCAACTTTATATCTATTTAAATATAATGGTAGTTGAGTGTTGGTTTATGAATTCAAGAAAAATTTCATTTAATTAGTTATGCTTAAAACGATAATCTATACTAATATTATAAAGATGAAAGATTTGATTGTTTGCTCCAAATAGGCTCCGAAACTATGTACTGAACCGATTTGAAAAATTCTTTCATTGTTGGGATGCTACACTATCCCCGGGTGACAAAGTTTATATTATATTTTCAAAAAAAAATTGGGATCCTTACTAAAACTATTTTTTTTAAATACTTATCTACCCGTGCGAAGCCGGTGCGGCCGCTAGTATTTTATAAAAAAAATATTAAAAACCAAAGAAATAAAATAATACTTAAATCATCTATCATCGCCCTCAACGTTATTCTCGGGAGCGCAGGTTAGAAACCAGCCTCCTCCACTCAGAGCGACTCTGCGGCAATTACTTCACCTTTTTCCACGATAATCTCTGCGCTCTGGTGTCGTTGTGTAACGATATATTGTGAAAGAGGGATGTCCGGGCCGACGAAACTCTTGCGGACAATCAATAGGTAGGTACCTTTTATATACATTTACAATTATTAAGTAATACAATTTCAGAAAAAGCCCAACTAGCCAATTTTCTAACCCCCCCCCCATCGCCAAATTATGATTTAGATTAGGAGCTCGACGCATTTCTCGATCTCATGGCTTATTTATTAAATATTTTAAACAAAGACTTTTTTCTAACTAAGCCAAGATTTCAATTATGACCAACACCCGCAATATAAGATGTTCACCTTGGCATCAAAAACATGTAAATATTCTGCGCATCACTAATACATACATACATAGGTAATACATACACACAGTCATGTTCCGGTATTCATTACGGGAGGCAGGCAGGTAGATCTCCGTAGAAATAGAAAAGATGGTGATGAATAGAGGGAGGGGGGGGGGCAAACGGAATGGGAGGCCAAAAGAAGGGGGGTAAAAGTGACAAATGTCATTCTATAACTAGATATTTCTCGAGCTTATGACACTTCGTGATTTGCATGTAGTTTTACTTTAATTTATAAAACAGAATGTTTGTGGAAATCTAGGTGAAAAAGTTTGGTTTACGATATTATATCGCTAAAAAAACCAGTAAATATATGAAATTCTATAAGTTAAGTGCATTATATTACTAATATGACTTATTCATCTGAATGTTGGGCCCTACAAAAATAATCACGCCCAGACTCTACACACCAATGAAATGAAAATGCTCAGATGGGCTGGTGGTGTAACAAGGATGGATAGGGTGAGAAATGTCCATATCCGTGGTAGTTTCAAAGTCGCTCCCATCGGCATCGGTGAAAAAATAACCGAAAACCGATTAAGATGGTACGGGCACATCTTGAGACTACCACAGGATAACATGATCAAAAAGACAATGGACGTAGAAGTAGGACCCAGAAGACCAGGCAGACCAGTGACCACCTGGATGTCCACGATTTGCCAGGGACATGAAGAAGGCAAAGTTGCAACCGGAAAACTTGGAAGATGAGGACTAGGAAAGCCGACCCCAAGTAAATGGGACAAAGGCGAGGGCGAAGAAGAAGAGTGCATTATAATACATGTAACGTCGTGATTGTACGCATATTTCGAAATTCAAATTTTAGTTTAGGACTAGCTCAATCTGTGTGAATTGTTCATTGAGATGTTATGTTTTGTTAAAAATAATAATATGGAGTAAAAAATAATAGGTATGTTACCAAATATGAATATCTAAAGAACACTGTTAATTTTCACTTACGTGATTTTTATTACTCCAAGAGGCTTTTTACAGCAAGGTTCATCATCAGAGAAATTAAAGTTTTAATTGTCTTCCATGATATTATAAAATTCTAGGGTTGGCGGACTAAAGCACATAAGTCAGAAATGGCAATTTTACAAGAAAAACAAAAAATACAATAAAAGTCTAGTTAAGTAAAAAAAATATTCACAAAAGTTTATTAAAAATCTAAATTTATGGACATTAGATTTGTGTTGTTTAGTACAGTTGTGTATTGAAACAGGCAAATTGAAACAATAAAATATATGTAATTTTTTACTTATGTGCTTTTCCACCGACCCTATAATTATATTTTAAAACGTTTGCATATATGTATATGTTTTTTTATTCAACTCTTATTAATATTGATTGGTTTTATATCAGAAATAATTGACGTTAATAAATAAGTAATTCGTATACTTTTGAAAACAAAAAAAAAACAATTCCTATTGAAAAATCTCTGTCACGCGCACCATAAAGTGTTAATCTAGCTACATTTGTCTTCCAATGTCAAATCATTTTCGTGTAATACATTTCATTTGATAAAAACCTTCACACATAGTTTCACATACTTACACTGGAATTCCTTTGTTGATAACTTTTTCAGTTTAACACAAAAGTTGCAAATATAATAATAAAATTTAATGAATTAAACATATTACACATTAATTAAAATAAAACACTTATTTGTAGTATATCCACGGTGACTATGGATCAGTCACCGTGGATATACTACAAATAAGTGTTTTATTTTAATTAATTCAACATGAATTTCCACCAAGTACTGTCGGTTGAAAATATCAACTTTATATTGCACATTGTCGTAATTGGTGACTATATTAAGAGCGAATGAACAGTGAAAGTAAAGTAGTTGCTCGATAGAGTGAAGAATGATGATAATTATGAGAAGAATGAGTGAATGCAAGAGGAGTGTTTTGGATAGAAAGCGTGTTAATATGTAAGTTCCGGTTTGGACATGTGCAAATCGCAGGCGTTCGAAAACTACGTGAATTGGTCACGTAAATCAAAAAGTCGAGAACGGCCGCGTTTTGAGTCAGACATATCGACGTGCGTTTGTGAGAAAATTATTTATGTAGCTACCTATGTAGGGATAGATCTATGTGACTTTCTGTCCTCTCTGTCTTTTCCAGTTGCAATGGTATTATAGTTAGATTCATATCATCATTCAGACAATGATAAACTTATTAAATATTTACAAACAATAAACACAATGATACAATTCTTTATAATATCTATTAATTCTTCAAAATTGAGCAGAGCTCGTGTTCTAAGGGACTATTCTATTCTATTCTATTTTCAAAGGCCATCCACTCGTTCATGAGTGATCAGTAAAAGGGATTATTAGATACCTACTAATATTCTACAAATACGACTAAATTTATCATTATAGAATATCGCATACTTCTAGCAATTTAAAAAATAAATATGAACGAGGTAAGAATGACAAAGAGGATATACTTATCTGAAAGAAAGGGTGTGAAGAAATGCGGGCGTCCGAGAACCACGTGGCTTGATCACGTGGATCAAATTCTCAAGGACGGCCGCGTGTTGAGTAAGAGGAACCGACGTGCGTGTATGAGGAACTGTATGAATGTGGAGGAAGCGAAGGAAGTGTGTAAAGATAGATCTGTTTGGCGTTCCGTTCTCTCTGCCTACCCCACTTGGGACACGGCGTGAGGGTACAGTATAGTATAGTAATATTTTTAAAAATATTTAATTTTAGTACTTAACTATGTTTCGTGATAACCACATCGTTAGTGCCAATAAAGTCAAACAAAAAATAAAAAAAAGCATCATACAAAAATCAACGACACAATCATTTCACCTCAGGTACCTATACACAAATTTCTTACTGAATAACCTTCTTTATATTCAGTTAAAAATTATTTGATTCATCTGAATACTTATATTTACGATACAAAAAGTAAGTGCATATGTTATATTTTCATATTTATTATTTATGTTTTTGTCAATACTCAGAAAGAAAGAAAGTGGGAAAGAAGTGAAAAGTGAGGACTACTCTTATTTCTCATCAAAGAAGTAAATTGAGTAGAAAAGTATGTTTGATTGATATTTTGAGGGGAGAAATTGTTTTTATTATCACAATACAATATATGTACCTATAACAGACATGCATTGCCGGATACAACAGTTAATCAAGAAGTTAACATCGTTAAATAATTGTTAATATGTTAATTACTAAACATTAGGCATAGCATCCTACAAGGATAATTTGTGCCAAAAACAGTCTCTAAATATTATTAAATCGTCAGGGAGAAGATAGTAAGAAATACTATAGATTAAATTGTCGTAACTAATAAGCATTTACAAACGAACAGATATTAATCATATTTTTTTTGAACCACTCTAGACTAATCATTCCAGTTAATACTACCACCGATAGTCAACCTATTAACTAGGTTGGCAATGTTGTCATGTTGTAAATGATACACATACATATTTAGATAGTGGGTTGCGCGCTGTCTAGCTGCCACCACGCAAATCATTTAAATAATTCGATTTCACGAAAGATATCGGTCCTATAGTGCTGAACTTTCTTGTGCACGCTAACATTACAAAACCGCGTAGTTTTTGCATCTCATCATCTCTTAAACTTCATCAAAACTCGAAATAAATTAATATTCATTATTGTTGATTGTCTCTTCAAAACTTTAAAAAGTCATCATTTTGTGTTGCATTCCTGCTTCTATTGCCAAAACATGTGTTAAAAAAATCGACCATTTCCGAGAATCATTCTATTGATCACAAGTGCCAGCGTGTAGTGATCAGTGTATGTCCAGTAGTGTAACAGAGAAGGATAACAACACCGACTACTCGCAACAACACAGCGGGTGAAAGAGACAAAAATACTGTTTTGTCTACCACGATGCCTATCTCAGATCTCCGTAAGAAGAAGCTTCTCTATGTGTACAACGTTTTCTTTGATTTCAACCAATGTGGAACGCTCGAAAAGAAGGATTTCGAGTCGGCTATTGAGAAAATCTGCACTCTTCGTGGATGGCCCCAGAGTCATCCCAAAAACGTAGAGACGTACGACACCATGACCAAGATATGGGATGGCCTGAGGAAGAGAACTGATGCCAATAAAGATGGAGAGTCCTCTGCAGTGGCAGCAGCGTTACATGAACTTCATGTTTGACCTAGAAGATGCTTCCAACTTGACTAAAAAGCCACGGCGCTCTTGAGATGGTCACGGACCATTAAACAGCGCCAAATACAAATCATCTTTTTATTATTATTATTATTATATGTGAACTTTCTTCAGGAGTGCATGACACAGAGTTTCGACGCTTATGAATCGACTCATGAATCCAATCTGAGACATCCAGTTGTGTCAAGTAATTTATAAAACAAATAGATTTATTGTAATGACTACAGACGAAGAAACAATGTTGTAATGTTGCCCAAAATCTGGAATCCTTTGCCTACTAACTTAAAACAAAGGGAATTCTTCAAGGTCTTTAATTTTTTTTATAAAATGATATAATTATAACCCGAAAGATTTGTCGTTGGTTGATCTGAGGGATGGTTACTGATGATTTTAGACTGGGTGGTAAATTTGTTGAAATATTTGCTTGAGATGCTGTGATGAAAATATACATAAAGAAAATTTAATTGAATTACTTAACTATGAATTTAAAACAAATATATGTTAATCCTATGTCATCACGCCATCTCTTACAAGTAGGGTAGCCAGTTGGTTAGCTTCATGTTATAAGTATGCAGGATTTCCTCTACACGTCAATGAATATAAAGACATTCAGTATAGGTGATATGCCTCATCGCTTAATTTGCAGATGATACATGTTTTAAATTCGATATTTTACGAACACTTATATTTTACAGGACACTCGAAAACTTACAGAAAAGTGCGAAAGACCTATTCTGTTCCGGAGACTGTAAAGAATTAAAACGTGTATAATTACTAATTAACGTCGTTAATCAAGGATTAATGGGTTAATGGATTAATAGATTAACCGCTCAATTCTCCACGATTTCATATATACACTCACATATTATTATATATCCCTTTATACAAAGAATCTTAGATCTGAAAGTAAATCATACATAATACACAAGTTATAATATAAATAATACATTTCGTCTGAAAAAGTTTTCATGAGCTTTTTCAGTGTATTCGTATTATTTTCTAAGTAAATGGTCCTTTTCACATTTTCATAAATATGTTGGATACGTGCAGAAAAAGTTGAATACCTATTCTCTAATTTGCACGTAGAGTCTTCATTTCAATAGTTCGAAAAAGATTTTTTGTTGTTTTTATTTGCTCGCGTTTCGACGCCATATGCCATTATCGTTATTGTTAATGTATTCTGTAAACATTTTGGAAAACAAAAATAAGATCTCATATTGGAAGGTATGAAATGTATATCGTTAACGAATTTCTAGTGTCTTGTATGTTCATCTTGAATGTTTTAATTTTTGTTGACACGGGGAAGACAGCTTACATATTTATTACATGTGGCTGGTTTGATATTAGTTACCCCACTTGTGGGATAAACCTTGGTGGTACAGTAGTAGTAATAGTGTCATTGACGATGTAATATTTGTAGTGTTTTATTGTGTAAATACGGGAAACTTGGTCGCAAACTTGTCGGATACTTTTGATTCAGCGCTGAAAATTAAGATGTGAAATGGAGCTTTACTGCGGGTACATATATAAAGGCGGCTTTGAGGTTATGACAGGCGTGGGTTAAAGACGAATAAGGGTTGTTTTAAAGAAGTATTAAGGTTTATAGAAATACTCAAAGCTTTTCTTTAAGAACATATATTATCAGACATTGAAAGCTTTTTGTAACACCAATACTACGTACGATTTAATTGGAAAGAGTTTATTATGGATATATGCTTTTAAATGGTTTAAAATACTGTAGCAAATCGACTTAAAAGTTTTTCTACTATGTTTTAAGCTTTATTTTTATTTTTCAATGGATATTGGTTATAACACCAATCATTTGAGAATATTTTTAAAGTTATCAGTCAAACAATTCAATGCACAGAAGGCAAGTTAAAGTAAAAGTCCTATAATATGAACGTATTAATCCCAAATTTATCGCTAAGTTGCAATATCTTCCAACTTTCCCGAACACTTTGAAATTTAAACAAAAACTAGCTGGCCCGGCGAACTTCGTGCCGCTAAGAATCAATGAATGATTACATACATACCTACGTTACCTCCGCGCCCCACCGGGCGACGTGAACAATTTCAGTCTTATTAATAAAAATCCGCCAAACCATGGTTGAACCACTGATTTCGTGATCCGCCTATTAGCGTTTGAACCACCGATCAAATTTTCTTTATTAATAAAAATATTTAATCCGTACCATAGACATCTGTACTTTATATAAAAGATTTCATATGGCAACTCGAAAATTCGCTCTATTATGTTGGTTGCCATGTTACACGACGCTGGTAAACAGACAAATTCAAAACAAACAAGCGGCTGTCAAAATTATCTTACAGTGGAACCTCTCATAACGAGTTTAATTCGTTCCAGACTCTTACTCGTTATGCGAAACATTTTTTTCTATAGAAATCAATGTAAAATACAATAATGCGTTCCATGCCGAAAGAATAAGTATTCTTGGAGAACTTTTTTATTAAAGTTTATTCAAATAAAATTACTTATAAAAGAGTGTTACAACTTAAAATACAATTTAGATTAGGAAAAAAAACGTACCTAAATAAAAATATGAATTTATGACAAATAATTATCCATTTTTAAGGGAGCAACTTTTTCACTTTTTCTTTTGCTCGTTATGCGAATACTCGTTATGAGAGGTTCCACTGTATTGGTTTTTTCATCTGACATTTTGTACCCAAATACACAGAAATATAAAATATGATGAGGAAGGTTTGTATAATTGAAAAGCAAATGTAATAATGGAATGACATTTTATTTATTTATCAAATAAATCATAATCTGACACACAATCAGTGATATGGGTATAACATAACACTGCGCACAATATGCATTACTAACCATCAGTAAAATTTTATTTTCTGCTTTCCCTTTTACATTCAAATGATGTACAGGAATAATTCTCATCAGAATCAATCAATATAACTTTCATACAACATGGAAAAAAGTATCTCTGTCACGAAACAATTAAATGCGTCTATTAAAAAACAAATTAAGAAACTGGTGTTCTGTCACACGAAAAAAGTGTCTATTATCACAAGAAAAACAACTGATTGAATTAAATTCACATTCGGATACTACTTAAGCGTATTTTTAACCCAAACCAACTCCGATAAATTGTAAAATAACTGCAAAACGTACATGTAAACCCGCATAGCAAACATCTGACGTAAAATCCAACATGGCGGGCAGATGACGCCGATTTGAACCACCTTACTTAAATCACCTTACTTAAACCACCTCGAGAGGCGGATCAACCACTTTTAAACTAGGTTCAAGCTGATCAACGTTTATCAATACGTTTTTTGTCTGATCGGTGGTTCATCTCCTTCTAGAAATTTAATCTACGTTTATTAATAAGACTGTTAATGTTGAACAATAAATAATCTGCTGTACGTAATATAATTATGTAGGTACTAATTTAAGGTAGATACCTATTCATTTTAAATTTATCAAAATTCTTTCCATGATTTTTTCAAAATTGATATATCAGAACCACGGATGTTAAATTGTATAGATAACGATTCTAATTTGAAAATGTATAGAAAAATTATTCTATAAATAGGCCAATCTATAAAAAAAATTCATCGTTGATTTTGTATAATTATCCATATTGCATTATTTATTGAAATTAAGAATGTATGGCTTAAATAATTTTCTTCATAATTTTTCTTCCCGTGAATTTGTAAGATATTTTAAAAGCCCATCGACTATTCTGGGCGGAGAAGAATCCAACAAATCAGAGATCATTCAAATCGGTACAGCCATTCTTGAGTTATAAGTGTTGTAACACACACAACTTCCTTTTATATTATACAAAAATATTTTTACAATTATATTTACAAAACATTACAAATAATTTGTGAACTAGCAGAATACCAAAATTACCAGCAAATCTTTGCATTCAATAAACGCTATCAATGCTGGATTTAGTTCTAACATTACATTTTAGAATTAAGAATTTAATAGATCACAAATTTCAAAATGAACAAATTATTGATTGAGTTGAAGTTTCCAACAAGTATCTTCGGTCGATAACATCAAAATCTTGTATTTTTGCACGAAACGAGGACCAATATTGTTTTTCATTACAAGCAAAATGTAGCTAGCTAATCCGCTAGACCTTATGGTATACAAGGATGTAAAGAATATTATTTATTGATTTGGCGGTAACGTTGTGGTAGTTTCTTCACATAATTACGAATGTTTGGAGTCAAAAAACTCTACAAATACCACTAAAAATTATTATGCTCGCGACCAAGGTTTCAACAGGTAACCTGTCATTCTCAAGCGCAATATTTGACTAATCTATCTAATATAATATATTAACCTACAACCTATGTACTAATGGTAACCGTTATGCGGGGTATGATGACTTCTCCGAATTGGGAACTGTGTAAGAAGGGGCGAATTTGAAGTTAAGCTCTTGTTCACTAGTGTATTGACGGTATTAAGATTTTTATTAATTTCCAGTATCTCCAAAGAAGCGAGTCTGGGGTAGTGGTTAATATTAGTGTGTAGGTACTGAGTTATGTTTTTATAAAAAGAATGGCCTTCTTCAATTACATGGTTGGTGAATTCGGAGAAACTATTATTACGTAAACATAATTCATGTTCCCTAATTCTTGTCTTAAACTTTCTGTTAGTCATACATATGTAACATCTATCACAATCCGGGCAATTAAGTTTGTATATTCCACTCTTTTCTTTGGTGTCTACTTTATCTTTATTGTTTATTAATCTACGTAAATTGCTATTAGTGTATAATGCCGGAGTTTTGGTTTTAGGTAGGTTTGGAGTTATTTTATTTGTAATGTTGATGTAAAGAATACCTATTTAGCAGTCTTTATTTTAAACATCAGTCTCATTATGAAGTTTAAAACCTCAACGTCTGAAAAGTCCCTTTATAGGGTAGATGACCCGGTTGTGGACACTGCCCCGGTTTTGGACATTTTGAGATTTGATGTCCCAGAAACAAGGATGTGAACAATTTTAAGATGTTTAATTTATGCATAACATTTCTTCCGAGTATGGTCATATTTGTAAATTAACAGATAAGCTGACATTGTGTCAAATGTCGTGATGGTTGAAGTTTTTAGTAAAACGTGTGCAAATTTACAGATTTGTTAACAAAATCGATAAGGACCCTTTGGTACGTAATCTGAAAATATTTGAGCAATCCATAATTTTTTTGCTAATGTAACCGTTTAAATTATTAGGTAGAAGTCATAAGAATATATTTTTAACAATATTTCTTTACTTCACTCATTTGTTTTATCACACTCTTTCATGTCTACAACTAGTGCAGCAATTTAACAATTGTTCTAGTTTTGGACACAGACGTGTCCACAACCGGCTCACATAGTGTTTCAGTTTTGGACACCTTAATAAAAATATAGGAAAATGAATATTTTTACATTTTAACGAGAAAAAAACATTATAAAGGTGCTACTTTAACCTTAATTTTACACAAGAGACAGAGAGACTAATTTCTATTTTGTCAATTGAAATTGATCTCTTTGAATACAATTTGGCATGATTCAATGGCTTAAATATGATTATGGTGTTCAATATGTTTGTTTTTTATTTTAATTTTGATAAAATCTTTTACTCTTATTGTTCTGTGGAGCACCCGACAAAAATTGATCTCCCACTCTTTTTCGCAAGTTTTCAAGTGCCCTGTAAAAGTCGGATGGGTGTTAACACAAAGATATTTTTTATTTTAAATTCAGCGATGATGTTTGCCACCCATCCTGAATGTCTTAATTTTTTGTAGGCATGGAGAGGACACCTTCATAATTATTCCATGAGGCCCGTCTGCTGGCTACCTCACTTGTGGGATATGTCGTGATGGAATAATAGAAGAAGTTTATTTTTTTTCTAAATTTTGTAGAAAAAACCTTTTTCCTTAGCATTATTATAGTAATTATAGAGTTAATTCATACCCTTTGTTTATAATTTTGATAATACACGGTATAAAAAACCCATTTCTTTCATTTTATATTAATTTACAAGATTAAAAACCTATGTGCAATAAAGTGTCCAAAACTGGTACAACGCATATCCAAAACCAGGGGTAAAGTGTCCAAAACCGGTGTTTTTCGACCTTGTCGAACTTTTTATTTTTTTATTTTTTTATTAAGCGATTCTCAAATACTGTTTTTGTACTTTTCTAGTAGAATAATGATTGGACTATAAGAGAAAAAAATAAAAGCGTATCCCACTCTTTTTACAACTTCGCACTGCTTTGTGTAAGGACGAAAATTTCTTAAAGTGTCCAAAACCGGGTCATCTACCCTATAACATTCCATATTTTATACAATAAACTTGAGGTTAGATTATATTCTGAAACCATGGATAGGCAAGATTAAAAAAATACAACTTTTTACTAAAAGTTGTATTTTCTAAATCGTGCTTTAAAGACGGTTTTGAGAAAAAAACGCTTTCGTGCGTGTAATCACGTGTACTTTACTAATTAATTTATCATCAAATCCTTTAGAAAAAAATGTTTTATGTAGGCACATAATTATTTTCAACCCTCGTACGGTATCTTGTATGTAATCTCTTTGAAAGAAATTAAAATGTTATGAAGTAGGCGATAGTACTGTGAAAATTATATTCTATTATGTTTGCCATAGGTTGAAGTAAGAAATTGCCTTTCCCCAAAAAGTCGGTCTTAAAAGAATCAACATATTAATAAGAATACTAATTAATCATCATCCACAAAACGAACTGATTGTGCAAACGTCCTTTAGTAGGAAACGGAAAAGATTTCACGACGCTTACGAATCGGTTGAGGCTGGTTTTAGTTCACTATGATGCGTTCACAAAATAACCAATTCCAGTTTCAAATCATTTTGTTCGACATCTGTTGAGCATTATTTTTCTGGCCAGCCCTTCAGGCAGCCCACTTTCATTTAGACGAGAAAAATTGGATTCTTGTCTACATTAATTTTGCCAGCCTAAGCCGATTCATAAATATCGGGACACCTTTTTTTTCCTACTGATTGAGAGTGTGCACAGTCTGTTGACCGTGCAAGTGAGATGTCTTCTTCTTCTTCTTCTTGTGCAATTATTAGTCCCACATGGTGGTGGTTACGCCACTCGGTTCTGTCGAACGCATCCTCATGGGAAAAATCACAGCTCCTCATGTCTTGTCGCACTAATTCTCGCCATCTGCGCTTTGCAAGTCTATTGAGTACTATTTTCAAAAAGAAAATTGTCTGATAAGGTAAAGATCCGTAGGACTACGTATTTTGGCTAGATTGGCAAGATTGAATTTTGCACATATGTGCAAATACGGTTTTTCAATCTTAACATCTAATTGGAGTACTAAAAAAGATCACTTAAACCAGCCTAGATCCAAGTCGTAAGCATTGGGACGCCTTTCTCACTTTTTCCGATTTAATTTTGCACAATGTGTAAATATGGTTCGTCGTGATATCTGATCGGTTTTGTCAAAATAACGAAATTAATAAAACAATAATTTTATTCTACTATGTGACTTATTCTCGAGAGAGAGAGAGACGTCTTTCGTCTTGTTAGGACATTGTCATTCTCCATTGTAAGAATTGTTAGGATTTCGTTTTAATAGGACATTGTCATTCTCCATTGTAAGAATTGTAGGATTTCGTTTTAATAGGACATTGTCATTCTCCATTGTAAGAATTGTAGGATTTCGTTTTAATAGAATATTGTCATTCTCCATTGTAAGAATTGTTAGGATTTCGTTTTAATAGGACATTGTCATTCTCCATTGTAAGAATTGTAGGATTTCGTTTTAATAGGATATTGTCATTCTCCATTGTAAGAATTGTTAGGATTTCGTTTTAATAGGACATTGTCATTCTCCATTGTAAGAATTGTAGGATTTCGTTTTAATAGGATATTGTCATTCTCCATTGTAAGAATTGTTAGGATTTCGTTTTAATAGGACATTGTCATTCTCCATTGTAAGAATTGTTTTAATAGGACATTGTCATTCTCTATTGTAAGAATTGTTAGAATTTCGTTTTAATAGGACATTGTCATTCTCCATTGTAAGAATTGTTAGGATTTCGCTTTAATAGGACATTGTCATTCTCCATTGTTAGAATTGTTAGGATTTCGTCTTGTTAGGACGTTGCCATTCTCCATTGTTAGAATTGTTAGGATTTCGTCTTGTTAGGACGTTGTCATTCTCCATTGTAAGAATTGTAGGATTTCGTTTTAATAGGATATTGTCATTCTCCATTGTAAGAATTGTTAGAATTTCGTTTTAATAGGACATTGTCATTCTCCATTGTAAGAATTGTTAGGATTTCGTTTTAATAGGACATTTAAAGAACAAAGAATGACTTCTAACATGAACAGCTTGATCACTATTAGGACACTTAGAATAAGAAACTGCCTTCCAATACCCCTGTGCCATAAAGACATCTCTCAGAGACATTATGCTTACCTAGGTATCAAATACTTCAATGAACTACCAAATGAGATAAGAACAATAAATGATTTTAAAAAGTTCAAGAAAGAAATGGTGAAACACATAAATGTTGACGTGGTTCCTGGTGGTGTGTAGTTTCTGGTGTTATTATGTATATTGAATATATCTCTGTGTGTAATTAAAAATATAAATAAAGTGTAACTAAATTCGTATATATTGAATGTGTAATTAATAAAGATGTAATAAGTGTTATAAGAATCTTCGAGCAATTAAAAAGAAAAACTTTTAAAGTATGTATTAAACTGGAAAATTGTTTAATTTAAGTATACTATATCGTTTCAGGGAATGTATCCCCCTTTACACAAGACTTGTCTTTTTAAGGGTGATTTAAATATATTTAGTGCAATGTTTAATAAATTTATGTAACTACATATGTTTCTGTGAATATTTTTGACAGATAAATATTATTATTATTATTATTGTCATTCTCCATTGTAAGAATTGTTAGGATTTCGCTTTAATAGGACATTGTCATTCTCCATTGTTAGAATTGTTAGGATTTCGTCTTGTTAGGACGTTGTCATTCTCCATTGTGAGAATTGTTAGGATTTCGTGTTGTTAGGATTGACAATGTCCTAACAAGACGAATGACGTCTCTCTCACAAATTAAATCATTAGTAGAATAAAACATTTGTTTCACTTATTTCGTTATGGAATCCTACTACTTAAACACCGACACAGTGAATTGAAATTTGTCAAAATTGATTATTTATAATTTAGCTGGAGTTTCGTTAAAAACCTAGAACTTTTAGAAAATGGCTGATCACGTCTTCGACACGTCGTGTGTAACGCGAGTATATTATCTTATTAATATTAATTTCATGATATATAATAACATATTCACTGAAATATTACAATTTGTATAAATCTTTTTGTATCTTTTTTTGCTAATCATACAAAATGTACAAAAGAGGCGTTCTTCTTCTTATTATTATTATTATTATGTTTGCTTGTACGTATATATGTATACAAAAGATCGTACTCTTCTATTTAAAACATGTGAAAACATTGAAAACATGAAAAGCACTTCAATAGAACACATCTTAATAATATCTAAGAGGAGGATAATTCAAGTAATATTCTGTGGAAAATATGCAGGGTGTTCTGTGATATGAGTGAAAGTTTTTAAAATAGTAACATTATTGACAGTCCAGTTCTTTTACTCAATAAATTAAAAATTCGTAAATTTTGATTTATTTAAATCAAAACACGGCGTTTGCATTTTATGTACATGTTGGTCAAACAGTATAACAAACAACAAACACAAACAGACGCAAAAGTCAAAGTTACATTTTGTTTAAATTTAGAGTAATTAATTAGTAAGCAACAGTACCTAAATAAAATAAATTATGCAAATGAAAAGAAATCAGTGGAAAACAATAGGTCTACGATAAATAAATTGTTATTAAAATATAATCAACACTATTCTATTAATTCCAGAAACAAATTATTAAAATAAACTATAAAAATACACAGTTTTTTTAATCATTGAATATAAAGCTACTTAATTAAAAAAAAAAATTATGTGCCTATTGTAAATTCCACAAATAAATATTTCGAATAGCTACTAAACGGAACAAAAACAACGTATACCTACTACACATGTTGGTTTACAATAACTGACTAAAGTAATTGAGAACAACATAATTATAACAATAATTGACTAAAGTAATATAGAACAACATCAGAGGCCTGAGTCAACAACACACTTTCGTCTCACGTTCGGGTGCAGACGATGTTGCAAGCAAGTGTCAATTTCGTTGCTAAGATACACAATAGTTACGAAAATTAACACTTTGGCGCACCATCGTCTGCACCCGAACGCTAGCGGAGCGGGAACGTGACGCGATAGTGTGTTGTTGACTCAGGCCTCAGGTCAGTAACGTCAGGTTTGTGAGGAAGGAAGTTGAGAGTGGAATGAGACGAAAAAATGAAGAAAAAAAATGTATGTGTTTGATAAAATGTGAAGTGTTGGGATAGTATTTGTTTTTAGTCTGTTTTTAAAGTTTTTGATTTTCCTTTTTTTAGAGTTTGTTTTGTATTGTTATTGCATAGGTACATTTAGGAAGTGTGAATGTGTTTGTGCGAATGAATGTATTATGTGTGCGAAATTGGGTGAATGGATGTATTGTGTCTAAGATTTTCTATGATAGTTTTGTGTGTTATTGCTGAAGTGTGCACTGTTTGGATGTAAGACTATTGGAATGTTTTTGTCGCTTACATGTTATATTTATGTGTCTTTCATCTGTTGTGTACCATGTAAATGAATAAATAAATAAATAAACATAATTATGCACATTGATACTGCCTCAGAACAGACTCAAGTCTAGTGAGACAGTAATATTTTCATTATGTATAATTGTTAGAGGAATATGTTTTAACATGTAAGTAATATTAACCTAGTAGAATTTTGTGGTAGTAAGTTTTTTGTTATTGTCATATTTCTGGAAAATAAAAAAAATAAAAATCTATAGTGGTTAAAAATATGATTAGCATCTACACTTCTCAGTGAGTAAAATCCTGTCTCTAACATCCGATTGTGTCAAAAATTCATAAAATATTTTTTTATTTTTAGAAATCCATCGGTGAAACGAATACCCTGTATAGAGGGTAATAGTAATAAACGTACTACGTTATATAGTACATTCAAAAGAATTTCTCAATGGAACATACATATTATTATTATTACAGAGCTACCAGTTTTTTTTATATGTCATTATGTAAAAAAATTCTAAGGCTTTCTTTAAAAAAGTACTTTGCGCTATTTATTACTTCTTTTTCGAGTAATCCATCAAGTCTTGAACCTTTTATTATAAACCAACGGCGTATGGCGATAAAGCTTTATACACAGGGTGTACGCGCATGTGTATATATATATATATATATGTGTGTATGTATACTGAAGAAGTGACTACGATAGGGAGCTTGATCACTTTTAATGAAAAAAGTTTTCGATTATCCTGTAAAAGGTTAAAAATTGTTAATCTGTTAAACTTTAGGTACCATCATGGCATTTCTCAATAAAGTTTTAGTCAGTTGTGTACTTAACTTCATGAAATAAATAGATCGTCTTCTATGTGCCGATAAAAAATAAAAGATATTTAGGATTGGTAGAACACTTTATAATTCCTGAATTGAAGATGTGAAATCTCATGTATGTACATGGTATTTTATGAATAACTGACTTGAAGAAAGGATATAATTTCTAACTTATATAAAAGAGTGGATTACCCATTTGCCGGGAATTCCGCTGAGAAAATGCATCATTCAAAAATACCATATTTTTACAAATATTCAAATTAATACAATTCATTTTATAAAAGATGTCATAAACAGCAAATGACCATTACAAAAAAATAATTTATTATACTATAAAAAAATACAAATATCTCGTTTAAGTGTTACCAAATTAAAAAAAAAAAAAAAAACTGAAAGGAGGGGTCTAAAGAAGCGCGGGCCTTCGAGAACTACATGGCGTGATCATGTAGATCAAATTCTCAAGGACGACCGTGTTTTGAGTAAGAGAAACCGACGTGCGTGCATGAGAAATTGTATGACTGTAGAAGAAGCGAAAGAAGTATGTTAGGACAGATCTATATGGCGTTCCATTCTTTCTGCCTACCCCACTTGGGATACGTGGAATTACCTGCCGGTGCCATTGAGAGACAATCAGACTGTCACCAGCTTCAGAAGCAAATTGAAAACTGCACTCTTCACCGGCGCCCTTGAGACGGTCTAGGGACTGTTAAACGGCGTCAAAACAAAATCATCCAGAATCATCATCATCATGAATGAGGAAGTCTTTAGTAAAGTGATCACACTGTATGTAAATAATATATTGAAGTTGTTGGATATATATTTTATGTTTATGGAGATATTTTCTTTATAAATAAATCCATAGGTAAGCTCAAGTGTATTTGTATGAAATGGATTGAAAATGTATAATAATAAAAGGTACCTACGTGTTATTTATTTTATATGCATTCAAATCACCAAATAAAAAATGTTTTTTTTGTTCCAATACGCGAAACATGTGCAAAAACACAGTATAAAATTAAAAAAAATGTTTAAAAAAAAAATTGCGGTATACCTACAACCCAACTCTTGATACAATACAACTCTTGAATTCCTTATATTTAATTGACACAAAGAGACACGTGCATGCATGTCAGACGTGTCTCGATTCGGCGCCATTTAACGGAGTATCCATATCAAGGGTACGGGAAACTACATGTTGGAAGAGTGATATATTCAACGTTCTCATGAAAGTTGGTTGTATAGATTGGTTTTTACGATGGTCCTCGGGAAGTCGGTTCCAGAATATGGGTCCTGCGACACCAAAAGACTTGTCATAGAAACAGCAGGACATTGTTTGCTCTAATGATCTCGTCCAACGTATTGGAGGATGTCTTTGCTGAGCGTAAGGGTCTATTTGCAGGTGTTTTGAGAACACCGAGCTCAGAAAGTGACTTGTGTACCATAAATTTAAAATATATGAATTTTATCTATTACTTACTTGTTTCTATAACAGCTCAGAACTATACCAAAAACTCATGAAAGTTGACTCACAAATGTATTAAATCCAATCGGAATTGCTAAATGCACAGTGTGTTTCATTTTAATATCTTGACTCTTTCTTCAGCCGTTTCATCAAGTCTGAGAGTATATTGATATCCGGATAGCCCCTTATGGACAATCCAGCGCCCCCTTTTCCTGTTTTCAGCCAGGTGCAACGCATAATTGACGATTTCACTACCTAACTAATTTAATATATTATTTTAATCGGCGACTGGTGTGGTGTGGAGGCTAACGCACTTGCCTTTGAGTCACGAAGTCCCGGGTTCGATTCCCGGCTAGAGCAAAATGAAGAATAACCTTTTTCAAATTATCCTGATTCTGGGTGTTGCATGTGTATGTGTTCAGTGCATTGTATATATGTGCATCGTCGGGTTATTACCCATAATACAAGATTCATAATTAGTTTGGGACTAGCTCGGTCTATGTGAATTGTCTATACCTACATGTTAAAAATAAAAAATTCTACCAAAAAACCAATGAAATCATTAAATTAAATCGTTTGCGCACAAATCTTCTCAATTGTACATGTTTTAGCAAATTTTTATTGGAACTTTTCTGAAGTACGTACCATCGTTTTTCAATAAAAGCGATCACATCATACATACATATAGGTATAATGAAAAAAAGCTCAATATTGAATGCTTTCTGTAGGTGTTGTTTTTCTTACAGGAGTTTTATTCAATAAAAATATGTGAATATGCATTAGGTATCCTTAAATTCATTAATCTATAAGAAAAAATTATTTCCTGGAATTAAGGTAACCAATAAAATCTCACTGTGAATGAAGGCATATTTATAGTGTTTAATAATATGAACGTGTTAGTTCCAACTAATATACTTATCTTTAATTATAGTCATTAAAACGTTGATACTAGTAACAACGTACTTAACATGATTATGTAAGTGTATCACGTAGACCCAGAACAATTTGAAAAAGGTTATTCTTCATTTTGCCTTGGCCGGGAATCGAACGCGACAACTCTAGACTCAAATGCAAAGCCTTACCTCCGCAACACAACAACCGTCAATATGCCGTCAAGACATCTTCCGCATGTGACATAGTCAGAAGAATATATCTCTTTTTTTTAAGTTTCTGTGACCATAGAGATTGGTTTTCAACAAAGTTTTTCACTTTTTCGTCCTATGCAACCTTCTCCAGCAACTCGTAAGATCATCATCATCATCAATTGCTCTACAGCTCGTTGTGAGCCTTGGCCTCCTCCAACACTTGCCTCCATCTTTCCCTATCTTGACACGTACTCTTCCAATCCCTGATACCAATGGCGTCCACATCT
This sequence comes from Athripsodes cinereus, assembly GCA_947579605.1. Lineage (NCBI taxonomy): Eukaryota > Metazoa > Arthropoda > Insecta > Trichoptera > Leptoceridae > Athripsodes > Athripsodes cinereus. The sequence continues at coordinate 15,352,045 of OX388326.1, forward strand.
CTTTGTACACCATCCATCCAACGGAGTTTGGGTCTACCAACGCTACGTCTACCTTTTGGTCTTGTATGGAGGATTTTCTTTGGCACTCTTTCCTCACTCATTCTCACTCGTAGGATACGCTGATCATATGCTCGTATCAAACTTCCAGATTTTCTCAGCGATTAGGTCACCTTAAATGGATTAGATTGCGATATTTTCCAACTTACCCAAAATATTTTTTTATTTATTTATTTATTTATTCTTTTTGCACATCATCATTACATAACAGTGTTAACAAAATAATATAAAATTTTAGAAACTAGGACGATGTGCAGTGGCGAGATTATCACCATAAAGTGATTTCTTCCATCTAACCACGTTAATTTTAATTTAATTTTTAATTTAATTTTTTTAATTTAATTTTTTATTTTATATTGTTAATTTAATTTTTTTAAAGATGCACGCTATGAATCCTGAATTCATCACAATTTTATAAACGGGGTAGCCATGGAAGACGGACGTTTCTCAAAAATGATCGTCAATGTTGGGGAGGATCCGAAATGGCTAGTGAAAAAGAAGAAGGTAAAGACAGAATACAAATACAATTAGTTAATGAACTGACTTCCTTATTTAAAAAAAAAATATTGTGATGACAGGTATTAATCGATACAAAAATATACGCAAAAAGAACTCGAAAGATACTATTCATTTATAATATTTTCAATTGAAAATAAAATATTTAATTGAAGATCCAAAAAGGATCCTTTTTCAATACCAAGATTCACATACCTACGTGAACGTAAATATTTAATCTTCAAATTATAGTATTGAAAAAAGATAAAAAAAAATCTTAGATATGTACAAAAAAAATACAAGACCCGTAGTAATTGTAACCGTAGTAAAATATTTAATTGAAGATCCAAAAAGGATCCTTTTTCAATACCAAGATTCACATACCTACGTGAACGTAACTATTTAATCTTCAAATTATAGTATTGAAAAAAGATAAAAAAAAAAAACATCGTAGATATGTACAAAAAAAATACAAGACCCGTAGTAATTGTAACGAGTATAAAAAGGCTTGTTGTAATTTAGGATTTCCCGATTCTTTTTTATCCTTTTAATATTACGAAATGCCTTCTCGGAAACCTTAAATCAGTTTCACTGTACCTAGATTATAGAAGCGATGGATCAAAATCTACCATAAGCAGTTCGTTCTCTTACTTTTTTAATTAAATTTTTAGTTTTTACAATATAAAAGTTATTTGTTACAAGTTCAATGTATGTATAAATTCAATCCGTTAATAACATCCTTTTATTTTTAACAATAATAATATAATAATATTTTTTGAGATAATAATATACCTATACAAAAAACACAATTATACAATTCTTTATAATATCTGTTTTTTTTTTACCCTCAAAATTGAGCAGAGCTCGTGCTTTAAGGGGTTATAAACAACATTGAATGACATTCACCTACTGCCCAGATATTTCAAAAATTTGGAGAATTCTTCACGAGCTATGGTGGGCAGCCAGAAGGGCTGGCCGGCCAAGATCATCACATGTGGAATATTTTGACCATACCTCTTTCGATGTATCTCTAGTGGAGGGAAGCAAATAGAGTTATAATTAAAATGTGAAAAAAAGTATATACCCACATAAAACAATCATTCAAAAAACAAAAACAGCTTAATTCCCTGTGTTGTTGTTTAGGTAGTAGAATTCCATAGCGAAATAAATAAAACAAATTCTTTATTCTACTATTTGATTTATTTTACGAGAGAGACGTTTTTTGTTAATCTCATTTATTGACAATGTCCTTACAAGACAAAAGACGTTTCTCTCGTAAAATAGATCAAATAGCGGAATAAAAAAATTGTTATATTTATTTTCAATAACACTGATTTCAAAAATAAATATCAAATACAAATAATATTAACAAAATTTATTGTGCAACAAAAGTTTTCTAGGTATCTGAGAGTCGCTGATACCAGAGTCCCTGGAGAGACACTTCTCTCGCCAAGAGACATCCCACCCAGACCTAAGACTGTCCAACAAGAGAACATTTTATAACAGAAAAATTTGGAGAACTCACGAACTCTCGTTTGAAAGGAAAATGTGTTAGACCGACCTTGAGAAGTCTACATAGATCAAGTGATGGAATAAATACGCTCTAGCACTTACTTAGAATTGAAAAGACTGGCAGAAAATAGGGGGAAATGGAGAAGAAAACCTAAACTTGTAGCAGAGCAATCCAATAGATTGTCACTCACTATGTAAGATATAATAGAAAAAAATTGTCTACTAGTTTTCAGGTGGCTAGATCTTCGAAAATCTTTTATCGATTCAAATAACCGGTTTTGATTTTAGACTCCCCAAAAACCTCCTTATATTTAATAGTATAGAATTAAAACATTTTTATTCATTGTTACAAATTAACCCTTGTGCCAGATATTCATCCCTTTAACTGCTGTTGGTAGTTATGTACAATAGAATATAATAGGGCAGAAAAAAAACTTTTTGGAAGGTAGATACAAACTTAAACTACCCCCTGGAGGCTCATTAATCCACCAAGAATTGAGTTTTAGAGGGTTCGTGACAACTGAATGGTTCATTGACTAAATCTTCTTCCCATTTTCCATGCAAACAATTAAACTAAATCCAAACTTAAAGCATTTAAATAATTTATTTATTTTGTGAACTGATTATTCATAACCTTAAGATACATATACGTGGATACATTCGGAAAAGAATTGCTCTCCTACTCTTTTTCGTAAGTTTCCGTATTCTGTAATAGCAGGTGTTCAAAAAAAATAATGACATTTTACATTTTAAATTCAGCGATGAGGTTTGTACCCCATCCTGAATGTGATATTTTTTTGTTAGCACCGGAAGGAAAGCTCGCATTTTATTGTATACGGTTGGATACCCCGCTTTTGGAATATGCCGTGATGGAGTAGTATGAATTTGGGTTTGTAATAAATTTAAATACACCCTCAATAACCTCACAATAAGTAATGTGCACATGTCGTGATGGTGGAGTTGAGGTGGAATCTGAGATTATTTTAAGGCTACTGACCACTTTATATTTCAAATAGATTTCTTTTAATCATTCTTTTGACATTCTCAAAACATATCAAATTATGAATGCATAGGTACTCTAATAAGCCAGTCTGCTTTATAAAAAGCTTGTAAAAAAGTGGGATTCCTTGACCGTTTACTCCACGACAACTTTCAAGTTACATACTTGCGAAGCTTATATTTCCCTTAATTGTGATGATATCACTACAGATATTTTGGTGACAATAATAGCATTTTGGCGACAGAAGAGGATTATAGTGGGAATTAATTGGTTAAAGGAAAAAACCTTTCCCCTAAGTATAATAATCCGGGGGTGATTTCGGCTTAGTGAAAGAATCAATCAAGGGTAGAAGACGTTTCGTTATTATATTATTTTTATATTTTCAAAGTAATGGGGATGAAATGACCCAGAGAGGTAGTGAGTTAGAGTAATATTAATTATTTTTCTTTTTTGACCTCTTGGTTCTTGAGAGCATGCGGTTGAAAGATACCATCTTTATTTGGAGCGATTTCACGACACGTCCCCTTTCACGACACAAGCTTTTAGCTTACTGTGAAAGGAGTATAAGGTTGTATTTGGGTTTATAACAAAACCCAAATATATCTTTTTTTGTTTTTTTTTTTAAAAAAAAGATTCAGGGCCAATCGAATGAGGTATCTCTTTGTCGTATAATGTTGAGAAAAGCTGTGAAGGATATCTGAAGCAGCATTCTTTTAATTATTCGAGCTTATAAAAATAAGACATTCTGGATGAGTAGAAGTTATTAGCCTTAAACGTGAGTTTTTACGAACTGCTATTTTTTATTGGACACTTGTTAACTCACAGAAGAGAGTGATAAACCTTTTCTGTACCGAAGATTTCACGGAACACAATAAATTAATATACATACAACGATGATCCGTCATTTTGTAATATATGGTATAACTCTTTATTATAAAACAATATATATGATCAAAAAGAAATACAATATAAAAATCATAAAGTGAAAATAGGGAAAGATTGATCACACGACCTAGTTTTCCAACTAAATCTTGAAGTACATATTGTATGAAATAATCAAAGACGTATTTTATTTCATAGACTTGAAAGTTAAACAAAAATTGGTGTTGGGTCCAATCAAATGTTGGGTCCAAAATATTTTCATTACAAAAATAAGATAACTTGCGGACTAACTGCATGTAATAAGCATGTTATTCGTATTCACCTCGCCAGTGAAAGTTAAGGCATTTGTATGGATGGTAAACCTCATCGCTGAGCTAAAGATGTTTTATGTCTTAAAACTTAGTATTTAACGAATAGCTTTCCTCTACAGGATAATCGAGAACTCACAGAATAGAAGGTTTTCAAATCAATCTTAAACAAACGTTGGTCCAACGTTGTGAAAAAGAATATCGTTAGGAATTGGGGTATGATGTACAATGCTAACGATAAGTGGGAATGAAACAACAATGATATAATCAATATCATAGAGTGAAACAGCAAATGTAGGTGTTGTTATAATGCTATATTGTGTTGATACACATTTTGGAACCTGAATTATCAGAGAATAAGTACTGCCTTCCTATCTTCATTTATATGTCGATGGATATATTCATTATATTTTATTATTTCGGAAAGTTAATATTATTATAAATAAAAGTAATGCCCAGTCCGCCCCTGGTCTATCCATCATGGAGTCTTTCATATTGTAACAGACACAGGCAAACTTGGATTATTTGTCATGAATTGCTTAATACGAAACGTTGATTGGCGTTAAGCGAGTAAGTGGTAGGTAAATGCCTATTTTTTTTAAACTAGAGATTAAAGTTATAGATACTTATTTAGCAAAATATAGTTTTAAGTATTACTCGTTTTAATTTTTGGCAGTTAAGCTGAACTATCAATAAATATCTGATATTGTTTTTTTTACCCAATAACAAATACCACATAATCAAGTACCTACCTATTGAAAACAATTAGAACTTGTTATATATTATTTTATTTTTATCTAACGATTAAATTTTCAAAAAAATACTAGCTATGCTCAATTTTGGGGGAATTAATTGTATATTTTGTCATTGAAAGAATTTTTTTTTATTTTTATAAAATAGTTTATACCTACTCCTTAATAATTAATATAATAATTTTTTTGAATATGAACTTATAGTAAGTTGCTCTTAATTAATCTGATTTTCATTAGCAGTTCCAGTAGTAAATCAGGAGCTGCAAATAAATGAATTGATGTTATTTCTCTTTTTTATTCCATTTTCAATATTTACAGAAGAAAAAAGTTAAATGCATAGTTTTCTCTGTCATTTTCTCTCTTAATAAATGCTAATATGAAAATAAATAAACTATTTTTTTTAAATAAATCAAATCACAAGCAATATTTCCCAAATCAGTCATAACGAAATCGATAGAAAAACGTAAACCGATGTTACGTTAATCGCAGTTTGACTTAATGATTAGTACTCTGAGTACGTAGTAGGTTTGAAGGGCGCCTTTTGTAAGAAATATCTGACGCCGTTAATTGCTGCTTCATATGCCTTGCCCTCCTCTGACTCGAGTGAAATAAATAGAACAATAATAATAGGTACTAAAAAATATATTGTTTTCCTCAAAAACTTATTTTTATGTAACGTTTCACATTAAAATAAAAACTTGTAATGTTAATTCATTTGAATATCTCAGATTCATAAATATTTTTATGATTGGCTAGTGTTAGGACAATATTTGAAAAAAAAAACAAAGAGGAAATCGACATCTAGGTGGTAGAGTTTTTGAGTTTCCAATTATTTATTTATTTGTTTACAAATATTTACGGCCAAAGCCTTTTACATGTTAAACCTCTGTATACATACAAAACATGTAAACAAAGGAAAGATCTGTTACAAAAAAGACACAAAACAATTAGACTAAAGAAACGAGAGTTTAACAGACAATATAACATTAATCATGTTATATTTATAAAATAAGATACAAAATTTTTAAAAAAATTTGGTCAAGACATTACAAAGAGAAATCAAAGTGGTATACACAGAGGAGAACATACAAGGGACAATATTTAATAGCCCAGTGGAAGCCCTGCCTCCGGGCCATGACCTACCATGGCCGATGTGGAAAACCCTCAACAGAATCAGAACAGGAGTGGGACGCACTAAAAAGAACCTCCAGAGAGCACGGCGTGTGACTGTGGAGAGGAGCAAGACACTGGACACCTCCTGACATGCCCAATGGCTCCCAGACAGTGTCACTGGGAGGAATTCGTGGGACGAACTCACCTAGGGGGAGCTGCAAGAGAGGTCGTTGCTTTCTGGGAGGGAATGGGAGTGTAGATGTAAATTTGGTGTTTCTGTTGCTGACCGACACGAAAAGAAGAAGAAGAAGTGGTATACAAATGTCAAATACAGTAAAAAGTCAATTATGATGATTTATTTATTTATTTATTCTTTACTGTACACTGATTACAAACAATAACATAAAAGGCAAACATTCAAGTTAGATACAATCAATATACAGAGGGCGAGTGTATCGCAAAGGCGCGATCTCTTCCAAGTAACCCAAATTGTGGTTTATTTCTCAATTTATTCGCTCCATATGTCCAAGAAAGCTCAATCTGTTTAGAATCGAGATTCATTTCAGTCCATTTGATTTGGAATGATTATTTATGTAATCCGAAGCCACACAAAAAGTAAATAAGGTACATCATTCTATTATGGAAAACAAATGAGAGTATTGAAGTGTAAGTGAATAGAATATCAATGAAATGTTTAGTAAATGTGTCAATAAGAAAATTCTTATATTTAATTTTGATGCATTCATCTTATCTAAACTTTTACCAGCATTTTTCTTATTAATAAAGGCAGGACAATTTATGGTTATGTTGGCTGCCTTGTATACAACTGCCGTTGCTATAGGTTATATGTACCTAATAATAATTATTAATATAAGACTGGTGGTATTGCATACAGTGTTTTATTATACCTAATTATACAATATACATTGTTAGTGTTATTATTGTTGTTTAAAGGATAAACTTTGTTGATTAATGGTGATAGTCTGTGCTTTCATAATAATAACAATTACTTACTTAGGTCCGTTATTTCAATATGCCTTTATCCTTAGCTAGTAGCCCTTAATTTGAATTTCATTCTGTTTCATTAATCAAACATTTAATTTTAATAATACAGTTGCGGCCAGAATCATAAAAACGTATTTTTCTTTCTTTCTTATAACACTTAAATTAATAACTAAGGTATTTAAATAATTTCACGTATAAATAAATCTACATTTCAAGAGCCAAGTGATTTTGCATACAATTTTTGTAAATATTTTATAACTTTTTTACGCCAAAATAAAGAGATGAATAGAGTCAAACTCGGTGATATGTTTGACTCGCTTTTATGGCTAGGCATTTTAACATTATTATATAAACTAGATTGATCACTTGGAACAATAAATATGAATGATAATTATACCTAGAAGTGAGGGCTGAAAGGTACATTTACTGTGTCAGTGTTTAGGTTGTAGATTCTATAACAATATTTAAAATAAAACTAATGACTTCTTTATTCTATATTGTTTTTTTTATTGGGAGATTATTATTATCTCATATCTCATTTATTTAACAAAACAATATAAGATTCTACATTTTGAACACAACATAAGATTAACAATAAAATTTAAATATAACATTAAATAACAAAAACCATAAAATATTAAAATAAATTTATATTCAAAATGTAGAACCCCAACATTATTCGAGTTGATTCTTCCATGATGTTCTATGAAATAGTACAATCATGGGAGATCACTTACAGAGCTACAGGGACAAAACCTTCTTACTATCCTGGTGGACGATAGAAGTACGGCCTGCTGCACGGCATGCTGTATTTGAGCCTGTCATCTACTCCCAGTTTTCTGAGATTGCTTGACAGACTCTTAGGTATTAAACCATTCACAGACAACACTATAGGCACGATGATTGTGGTAGGTGTTCTCCACATATTTTTGATTTCATGAGCAAGATCAAGATATTTTACTATCTTATCTTGCTCAGCTTTATTTAAATTTTCATCGTGCGGTATAGTGATGTCTATGATGTATGTTTTACGGCATCTGCGATCAATCATCAATTATTATTATTTTGATATTGGATGATTTATTCGGCGCCGTTTAATGGAGTATCCATCTCAAGGGATATGTATGTCTTTCGTCTTATAAGGCCATTGTCAATGTCCTTATTAAAATTTTGTTTTTTGTTCAATATCATTCTGAAGAAATAAGTTAGAGTCACTTCATCTGTCCCTTACATTTTGGTGTTAAATAATTTTGAAATTGATTGAACTTATCTGAAAAATACTCTTCCGAAAGACAAGGGGGTGTGAGAAAGTGAGCGCATCCGTAAAGTACGTGGATTAGATTATCATGTACGGTTATCTGTTGACTTGCGTGTATGAGAAATTGTATGAATGTAGAAGACACGAAAGAAGTATCTATGTTAGGATAGATCTATATGACGTTCTGTCGCCTATACCTACCCTACTTTGGCTGCAGCGTGAGGGTAAAGTAAAGTTTAGTAGTTTATTGAATTTATAAGTATGCATAACTAAATTAAGGGCTAGATCAGTATTAGGGTCAGCCTGAGGTGACATTGAAATATTAAGCATTAATATAGTACCTACATAGTTTGTTTTGTAATAGTCACTTTTTATATTGTGATTTACATGTAGGATACCAGTCTTACTTACTGTACTACTAAATCACTCGCAAACGAGTGGATGGCCTTGAGAAGAATAGAATAGAATACTTACTGTACTAAACTATACCTACCATGATGGCTTTTTCTACTAGTGGTGTAGCCATCAGATTAGCTGTATATGATAAACATGCGAGCTGTCCTACTTAAATCAAATGCAAAAAACAAGACAAACTTCGTGAAAATGAATAGCTAAAAATTACACTAAAATAGAATTTATAAGATTTATTTTATGTATATATGTATTTAATGTGTTCACTATGTATTATTTCAAGTTATATTTAAATTTGAATGTATATACATGATCTCATGCCTGTACATTTATGTAAGCTCTCGATAGCAATGTTACCATTGATCCAAGGTTTGAATTAATAAAATTACGAAGAAGTTGTTTATTTTACATGTTTATTATATGCAGCTGGTCTGCTGGCTACCCCACTTGTGGGATATGCTGTGATGGTGTAGTATTAGTAGAAGTAGGTAGTAGTAGAAGAAGTTGTTTTTTTTATTTTTGACTAGTATCCAATGCGTATTTTATGGTGTGAAAAAGATCTTAATATGGTCCTGCTCGCTTAATACAGGGTCGAATGAAGATATGACATACTTTATTACTCTACCAAAATATCCCTTTATTAATATTTGAATATTACCATAAATTATAAAAAGGTTCATAAATACCACGAACCTACCTACATACCTTCTACACTACAGCAGGTGAAGAAAAGAACACACCATCTTCACTGTTGGATATAGACCTCTTACATATTCTTTTACGCTTTTCTTTCATGGACCAATCTTGTCCATCTTCTTCAACAGAAATTTACTACACCACTCCATGTTTTCTGGGTCCTACTTAACTTCTTCTATCATCCCGTAGTCTCCATTTAAAAACACTGGGTTACCATTTTTCAGTGCTTATCGGCATGACCTCCCCATTACCATTTTAGTTTCGCAATGCGGTCGAATTTTTATATCCATTACAATAATATTTTTTCAATTTTCTATTTTGATGTAAATTAGTTTTAAAAAATCATTAACGTAATATGAAAACCACGTGATACTTAAACAAAAAAAATGTTATGTTTGTAAACACTGTAGATTTTTATAGTCTTAATTATGTAGATCTCAAGTCACTCGATAACGGGTGGATAGCCAAAATAATAAAAAAAAAATTATGTAGATACTTACACTAGGCAAACTTTTAAAAAGTTTATTAAGGAAGAAGCAGGAAAGGTATCCTGTTTTATAAGAATGTTGGTTAAGGATAGTTTAAGTGTACTTAACTCATATTTTACTATCAGACATAGGTACTTTTTATCCCGTAGAAAATATCCGTAGTAAAGCATTCCCATTCTATTCTGTTAGTTTTGTTAAGTTATATTTAGTTAAAAAAAATGATGAATGTAAATAAGTTAAGGTGGTTTGGGCACGTGGAAAGAATGAATGAGGACAGAATGACTAAGAAGATATATTTGGCTGAGAGGAATGGTGCTCGGAGACGCGGACGTCCGAGGATTAAATGGCAAGATCATTTAAATCAAATCCTACAGGACGGTCACGTGTTGAGCACATTGAACAGGAGAGCATGCATGAGGAATTGTATGACAGTGACGGAAGCGAAAGATGTATGCAAGGATAGAAGGAAGTGGCGCTCGATCCTTTCTGCCTACCCCGCGAAGGAAGCGGCGTGATGGTATGTATGTATGTATGTATGTATATTTAGTTAAATTATTCAAAAATATCACAATTAAAGACATTTAACATGAGGCGAGGTGTATTGCCAATTTTTTTGCTGTCACGGGAATAATGAGTCACATGTTTATTGTTACATCACAATCATAACATAATATAAAATGCATAGACAATTCACACAAATCGAGCTAGTCCCAAACTAAGATACGAATCTTGTATTATGGGTACCTACTAACGAGACGACAATACACATGTACAATTATTGTACAATGTACAATTTACAGTTGGTTTTCTGACTACCCCACTTGTGCAAGATGCTGTTATGAGATGAACATGCATAGACAATTCACACAGATCGAGCTAGTCCCAAACTAAGATACGAATCTTGTATTATAGGTACTAACGAGACGAAACACGTATACAATGCACAATTTACAGTTGGTTTTCTGACTACCCCTCTTGAGCAAGATGGCGTCATGAGATGGATGAATAAAAAGACTTGCACATTCAAAAGTGGTGTTTAATAATTGTTCATCGATTTTTATATTTTGTATCTAGAACACCAAAAAAATTATACACACTTTATTCTAGAACCGCTTCTGTTTAATATTTTATAACATTATAATATTAATTGTTTTATAACATGGACTTTCTAAAATAATTTGCGGAATCACTTCTTATTAGTGACGTTTTAACCGAGTTATTTCTAACGCACAAACATTACCCGGTATTGTGAAAGAGTAACGGGTATATTGTACCGGAAGATTTAGTGGACGATAGTTTGAAATTATATCTAAATTAATGTTTTCCGCTATCGTAAAGATTCGCAATAATATGCTCGGATATTTTAGTATCTTCTCTTCTTCTCGTGCCGTATCATGTCCCCCCGACGTTGGCAATCATTCTGGCGAAGGCTTCTCTATCTTGCGCGACCCGGAACAGCTCCCCCACATGTCTCATCCCGGTCCAGCCTCTTAGGTTGCGCAGCCAAGACGTTGCCTTCTACCAGGACCACGCTGCCCCTCAATCTTCCCTATCAGTATCAACTGGAGCAAACTATACTTATCGCCCCGCAGAACGTGACTCAGATATGAAATCTTACGGACCTGAACGTCTTTCAGCAGCTGTCTACTGCAATTGGCTCTTCTCAAAACCTCCGAGTTGCTGACCAAATCTGTCCATGGTATGCGAAGCATTCTCCTGTGCAACTACATCTCGAATGCCTCCAACCGGTTCAGGTGTGCACTTTCAGGATCCAAGTTTCTGAGCCATACAGCAGTAGGTACATACCACATATAGCACTACAACATTCTCTGCCTGAGTTTAAAATTTATATTGTCAGTTACAGATGTTACTACTACAACGACAACGGGTATTCAGTTACAGACATCACTACTATCACATTCAGCTATTGTTTCAACGAAAGCTTGAGCTATTGTTTTAACACAACATACTGAAAATTAAACTTTTTCACACGTTTATAAAACAGTAAGATTATTATTATAATAATGTTATAAGTTTAGTTGTAATAACACTATGTGTTAGCATAGACAGTTTTCAGTGAAAGCTGAATTATTTGCTGAAACTTTCACAAGGATTCATTGTGAATAAATTGTTGTTTCTAACATATCCTTTAGTAATTATTATTGTTACACCAAATTTCAAAGCTTTTCGTTAACGATAAACGAATTAATAAGTTTTTTTAACCGTTCTTAGAATAGAAAAGGTCTCTCATTTTTTTCTGTAAGTTTACGAGTGTCCTGTTGTAGGAGTACCCACATTATTATGTTAAGACGTACTGAATTTTCATTTGTACCACTTTCTTAAAGAAAAAATTCTGTTTGAAAAATATTATTTGATGATGATGATGATTCTGGATGATTATATTTTGACGCCATTTAACAGTCCCTAGACCGTTTCAAGGGCGCCGGAGAAGAGTGTAGTTTCCAATTTGCTTCTGAAGCTGGTGACAGTCTGAATGGCACCGGTAGGCGATTCCAAGTGACCGGCCCAATAACACCAAAAGCCCTCTCATAGAATTAGACTTACCGACTCTATTGGGCTCAGTGAGTCTATTCACAGCCAGTTCCAAAGGGCGCAGAGGTCTTCTAATGGTCAAGTCAAGGGGACAACGCTCTGTGAGGCACGATGGTGCCATTTTGTTTATAGCCTTGTAGACTAAAAGGCATGTTTCAAACACAGCTTAATTTTTTTTAATCACTTTTCGATATATCTCACTGTGTGAAGTACATACCTTAACTCTAATTCTTTAATAACAATATTGTATCCTTAATTTAATGTAAATAAAACAAAAAACTTTGTAGAGTTAATGTAAATAAAACAGAAAACTGTACTGTAATTCAGTGACCAGGTTTCGACATGTTACGTCTTTTTTAAACTCAAAATATGTAGGTAAACGTTTAGTGAGTTTGAAAAAAACATAACATGTCGAAACCTGGTCACTGAATTATAGCACACAGTATAACTCTACAAAGTTTTTTGTTTTATTAACATTAAATTATGGAGTTCTACAAAAAAGCAGTTATAAAATTCAATGTATCCTTAATATTTTAATTTTTATCAACATTCTATTTATTATATACGTATAGTAAGTATATCCTATAAACCCTTACACCGTATCCCCAATTAGGTAGACAAAGAAAACGTAATGTCATGTTGATCTATCCTTTCATACTTATTTCGCTTCCTCCACATTAATCCAGTTTCTCATACATAATAATCGATGGTTTAAAGCACAGAAGACACATGTCCACTTTTTAGGTAAAATGAGTAAATACATGTACAAGATTGGTTGCAACGCCATCTATGTCCTGATTAAATATTACCAACAATCTTAATATCATTATTGAAATATTTAGTAAAAACCAAATGTCACATGTCCACAAATTCACTTTGTTTTGTGCACAGATGTAACATGTCACATAAGATATGAAGATTCTAAAAAACACATGTCCATTTAGGACGGACATGTGTCATCTGTGCATGCATAAACGCATCCCAAAAGTCGCCGTGAGTGGCACTTCCATCACACTTCCAAACACATGTCCATGACCATCATCTAAAAATGCTAATTCTTGGCATTCTGGTTAAAAATACAGTAAAAAATAAGTAATAAATGACATTAAAAAAGAACAGAGATTATGATTTTCAACACCTTCTGCATTAATTTGAAGCTAGTGAATTAATTAGGAATCTCAAACTTTCAAAACCTGTTTTCTCTAAACTGTTAAATGTGGACATGTGTCTTCTGCGCTTTAAACCATCAATATATGCATGCCTTTTTCTCTTACTCAACAAACGAAGTTCTTTGAGAATTTGATCCACGTAGTCAAACTACGATTATAATAAACATAACTCAACGATTAACAACGTTAACTCTTTCGTTAACGGATTAAAGATTATCTAATATTTTTTTTGGTTTAACCGTGCCAAGCTCTGGCAAATTGTATAATTACAATGTGTATTAAAATATTTATAGAAAACTATGCTACAAGTTTAACCCTTTAAGGTTTAGGGGAAGTATACTTCGCAAAGATATAATCATAATTTCAGAGAATTTCAATTACAAATAATTTATTACCACGGTATGAAAATATAATGTTTAGTTCGTCATATATTAATATTATCTGGTGATATTTGTTTGTCTCGAGCTTGCAAAATATTTAGACAAAAAATGTATGATAGACCAAGAAAAATATTTTAGGATTCATTTTTCTACAAACATTACTAATAATTTATGTTGCAACTTCATTATATTTTTAGTTTGAATTCTTAAATTTCGACAGTAAAGTAAAGATACATATTTAAAATTACTTTTGGTAATCATACGAACCTGAAAGGGTTAAAAACTAAATGTTTTGTTGTTTTAGAAGTTTTGCTATCGTATGTGAGCAATTATTTTAATCGCAAATAACATTATATTTATCCATCTTCCATTTTGCCCTTCAAAATTTCTCTCAGAAACACAGGGTTGACTAGCCCCTATGAAGATGAGATGCTTTACGACTCCCTGCCTCTTACAGGACACCCAAAAACTTACAGAAAAGAAAGGGAGAATTATTGTTTACATGGGATATATTTAAATATGCTAATGTATCTCAAGGTTGGAGATCATGGAATGAAATACTTCTTCTTCGATGTCCCTACAGTTCATACCAAGCCTTAGCTTCCATTAGCCCTTACCTTCAACTCCTCCTGTCTACGCTACGGCTTTTCAGTCTGTCATTTGTAGTAGTTGATTTGCGTCCTTTCTCACACCATCCTCCCATCTCAGTCTAGGTCTGCCAACTCTTCTTTTCCCACCCGGATGTCCTTCAAGAATCCTTTTTGGTACCCGTGAAGATGGCATTCTCTGCACATAGCTCTTCGTTGTATCTTATTCTCCTAGTTCCGCCAACGTTCACGGGTTCCAGAATTTCCTTAGCTTTCTCCTTTCAAATCTTTTCAACATTTCTGCAGATTTTGCTGTCATTGTCCACGCCTCAAAACCTGTATCCATTCAGGAATGAATGGGTATGGTCATTTTGCGTAAATACTATTTTTTAATCTATGTTTTTTTATGATTTGGTATAGGGATTCAGGTAACAAGGCCATGGTTGCGTGGGGTAGATCTTTGGCAACGTGCAGCTATAAGCGGCGCATTAAGTTTCTGATCACAACCTTTTTGTGTGACGAATATTTGATATCAGTAAACCTGAAGTTTCAAACCTTGAAGACTGTATAGGGATTTTATGCTTACATCTTTTATCAAAATACAAATTTCATTGAATAATAATGTTAAAAGATCTTAACAAAAGCTAATGAAATTTTTAGTGTTAAGCTCTACAGAGAAAAGCAATATAAAGTGCTTTTTCTTTATTTGGTTTATGTCAAATAAAATATATGATATGTATATTATAAGCTAGGTACTGGTTTCCTAAATAATAATATATTAAATTTTCATTCTATGCTTGCTAGTAGAATAGGTGAAAGCACTATATGTACATTTATATATATTTTGTATTGCCTATTCACAATAGACAGATTGAGGAGTCCAATGCGAGAAGATATCGAGTCAAAATAACAGATACCTATTAGCTGTTGTCGACTTCTGCGGTCTTCATATTTATAGATAGGTATCTATTAATGTTCTTCGGGGTTAACTGCGTCTGGTTGCCTCCCTCCTTCGTCTTGACATTTTGACTCTGCTGATGGAGTTGTTTAATTTCTTGTTTGAGAAAATGTCTGGGTTTTTCAGATGAAAACACTAGGAGCTAGTCAAAAACACGACCACTTTATTCTGACATTTCGGTAGAAGAGAATGATTAAAGATATATTTTATCAAAATTGAGCATAGACGATGCAGAACAGAGCGGTTTAAATTTGACTCACTCTGTAGTCCTGTGTCAACAGGAGTCATCATCAAAAAGATGTGTTGATAATGACTCCATCAGTAAAGTAATAGGCAAGCTGACTGTCATCTACGTGCCTATAAAAAATAAATGATTCAGGATAGATGACGTGTCTTATCACTGAATTGTAGACGCTAATTGTCTTATATATGAGGTTTTCGATCACCTGCCTTTTAAAGTATACTCGAAAACTTTAGAAAACATTGGGGAACCATTATTTTTCGGGTAATAACGGGATCAACTTTTCCCTTACTTAATTAGGAAAATAAGCCTTTGCCAATATAGTGATTTGGATAGACTGCGTTTATGTATATAAATTATGAAGGCTAAGACACGTGGAGCGAACAGATGATTAAAGGATGACGGCGAAAATGTGTTTCTCTGAAAGAGGTGGTGTGAAAAAACGCGTATGTCCGAGAACTACGTTGCTTGAACATGAGGATCACATTTTTAAGGATGGCCGTGTGTTGAGTAAGTTAAATTGTTATGAGAAATTGCACGAATGTGGAGGAAGCGAAAAAAGTTTGTTAAATTAAATTTACATATATATAGCATTTTGTTCTCTTTGCCTATCTTGGGATACAGCATGAAATTAAAGATAGAAAGATATTTGTCAATAAAATTGACTTGATCAAATTTTACAATATGTGATCTGATATGAGGGCAAATAAAATATGTATGCTTCGGGCA
Source organism: Athripsodes cinereus (assembly GCA_947579605.1). Classification (NCBI taxonomy): domain Eukaryota; kingdom Metazoa; phylum Arthropoda; class Insecta; order Trichoptera; family Leptoceridae; genus Athripsodes; species Athripsodes cinereus. The sequence continues at coordinate 15,368,639 of OX388326.1, forward strand.
ACCTTCCAAAAATCTGCGAATCTTTGCCATTTACTGTTGAAAACATTTCTATTCAGAAATTCTTCCGTAACAATACTCTGCATATGTACAGAAAGTGGGCAAATTAATGTACTCACTCAAATTTTTTTATTTATTTACAAAAACACACGTCACAGGCCATTTAAATGTTCGAATATATGAACAAAAAGAACAGTAACAGTGACATTAAAAAAAAAGTTATAATAATAAAATTATAGCACCAACAGACCAACGGTTAAAAGAGAAACATTAAGAAATAATTAATTGTATGGTGAGATTAGAGTATGTAGTAAATTAAATCATAGAAATTTAGTATGGTGAATGAATGAATATGAAACAATTAAAATAACAATTACGAAAACAATTAAAAATGCAATAATTAATAACAATATTTCTTCCAGTAGTTTTAAGATTTTAAATAATTTTGAGCTGTTTTTTCTGTAACTGATTACTGGTAGTATTGTTGACATTTTTTACTAGTGACAACCCCATGATTCATACAGAGTGAAGTTTGCTACAGATGTGAGTTAAGTTCTTGCTGTTTTTGGATGTGCACGCGCTATTTGAGCTTATTTTATCAGTTGGTTACGTTCGGATGAAGAATGGCACTATAAATAATACGTTTATGAACCAAACGCATATTGATCAAATAGGTTCAAAAAACGCATGCAATCTTGCGTCGGTAACAAACTATTGACTTCGTACGAATTATGGTGTTGCCACACTTGTTGGAGTGTCCATTGTGCCCTGTCACATGCACTATGGAGGATATTTTTGACGCATCTCCACGTGCTGTGCGTTTAGCACAGTAGTAGGTACTGGAGATCAGTTTAATTGTTTTTTTCTAGAATTTGACACGATAAATAAATAATTCTACTAGTAATCAGTTACAGAAAGAAATAGGTTTTATATTACTAAAAATATCAAACTGCTGCAAGACTTTTTTGTAAATAAATTATTTTTTTTGAGTGAGTATATTAATTTGGCCGCCCTCTGTTAAAGTATATATATGAACATAGGTAAATAATATCTAGTGGGTTTCCTTAATTGGACTAACCGGAAATTCACATTTACTGTCTTATTGTCTGCACTTCCTGTTTGTCTCACCCCTCTAGTTTCAGTGCGGAATAGAAGGAAGCATTCAATATCTTTAAAATCTTCTAACAATAGGTATATTTACGAATATCTTATATAACTTTTAATTTAGCAGTGCTTATTTGTGGCACCCATCCTAATTGCCTTTTTATGGCACAGGGGGGACACTTTATATGTTCCTCAGATGCTGAAGTTTACTAACTGGTTCACTTTTGGAAAGTATTACATTTTAAGGACGTATATACCCAGATACAAAATTATTCGAAGGTATATCCGCCTACAAAAATAGTAAGACTATTTGTGAAAAAAATATTATATACCATCACAGCATATTCCATAAGTGGGGTAGCAAGCAGACCAGTTACATATAATAAACATGCAAGCTCTCCTCTCCGTGCCAATATAAAATCAAGACATTCAGGATGGGAGACAAACCTTATCGCTGAATTTAAAATATGAAAAGTCTTAATTTTTTCGAACACCTGCCTTTTATAGGAAACTCAAAAACTTACGGAAAAGAGTGATAGGCCAATTCTTTACCGGGTGCTCCACGGAATATTAGGATATCCTCCAACAAAAAAAGTAAATTTAATTGGGAAAAAAATTATTAAGCATAATGATTCTGCGCCAATTGAGTTGTATCTTTCCACAATATTTCTAACGATCTAATATTAATATTGTCGTATGGACAGTGTACTGTGAAAGACGTGAATCAATTGAAATAAAATTTCTATGCTGAATGGACTATAGTTTTTTCCAACTTGTATGGGTTTGTTGGAAGATATCGCGCTTCTGCGATAAACTCTCCCATTGCACAAATTTATTGGTTCAGTTATAATGTTGTCATGTTTTGTTTTCTACTATTAAACTTTCTTGTGCAATAAAGATTTTAACTTTTATTATTATTTCTAAAATACTCGTATTTATGTGAACAAGGAATAAAAGTATATTAAAATATGTCGATAACGGTTTTATTTCTATTCATATTTTTCGTATTCACATTTTGACACCCGTTCTTACGATCATGGAATTAATGCTAATCTAAATGATATGTCTGGATAAGAAACATCATTGTCATCATCTCGCCCTTCAAGAATTTTACTTGATAGCACCAGGGCATAAGCCAGCCTCCTCCATTCAGAGTGTCTCTGTGCCAATTGATGATGATGATGATGATTCTGGATGATTTTGTTTTGACGCATTTAATAGTTCCTAGACCGTCTCAAGGGCGTCGGTGAAGAGTGAAGAGTGAAGAGTGCAGTTTTCAATTTGCTTCTGAAGCTAGCGACAGTCTGATTTTTTTTCTCAATGGCACCGGTAGGCGATCCCACGTAACCGGCCCAACACTAAAAGCACTAGTTCAGGTAATATTCCAAATTTTTTTATTTTATTGTCGACAGAATTGATGTATTGTATAAAAGGACGTCCAAGAATCCTGGCCGAACCCTTGTGAATGAAAAATATGTTTCAGTTTTTCTAATTTTTTTTTTGTTTAGAGAAAACTCTATTCTCGAGATACATGGCTAGTCACCCGAGTTATTAAATATATATGTATATGTTTGTGAGTATGTACGTGTGAATGATAGTAATACTCAGTGAAATATCTCCATCAATAACTCTACTTGTCACTATTTATTTCAGGATAATATAATAAGGTATTTATCCGGCTTTGCTCTGAATTGAAAATGATAACTATTGAATGTCGTTTATTGGAAAATCTTTTTAATTAATATGAATTCATAAATATACGATAATTCATTCATTTCTGAAGAGCAATTTTGAACTCATTATATTATTTTTTAAAGTCAGTGGATGTAAATTTATTGTTTTCTCTATGTTTTTTAAATGGCTTTTGGCAAATGTTTGCTTCAAATATATGATGTATAATCCCTAAAGACTAATAGCTACTACTGCTATACTATCACAGCAAATCTCTTATTAAGTGGGGTAACCAGCAAATCAGCTGTATGTGATACCTAGTCATATAAACTCTCTTTTCCTTGCCGGCAAAAATATAAGTCATTCAGGAAGGGTGGCAAACATTATCGCTGGATTAAGGATCTAAAACACCTGCTTTTTACGGGGTACTCGAAAACGTACAGAGACCAATTTATTGCCTAGTACTTCACGGAAAGATAAATCAAGACTTCTGTATTTTATATAAAAACCAATAAAGACTTCTGTGTTTTGAAAGTGACTGGGCATTGCAGAAGGAACCTGGAGGCTTAAAAGCAATGACGATATTGGCTCCACAACAAACCAACCTTTCATCACAAGCAAAATCAGATTCCGAACGTTGGCATGAATTGGCCACGCGTCAGATCCGGAGTCAATCAAATGTATTCGGCAGAGTATACCCAAGGGCAAAAGATCGTAAGGAAAACTATTGGATGACATCAACCAATATCTGGAGAAGCATAATACTAAAGATGACTGGAAATCAATTGCTGAAGATTAGAGGTCATTTGATGCGAAGGACAAAGCCCCAAAAAAGCTATTCAAAAATAAATGATTTAGTATTCGTTATTAAGGTCCGCAAGGGTTCCGTCGGCCAGGGCGTCTCTCTTTCACAATACACCGTTCCTATAACAACGACATCAGAGCGTAGGGAATGTTATGGAAAGAGGTGATGCGATTGTGCTCCCAATAGGAGCGTAAGGGGCGATGATGCTGATGATGATTAACGTTGAGGATTGTAAATTTCTTAGATTTTTTATTTTCTAAGACGATTCTGCACTCATGTATCATACCTAGTAAATAGCTTCAACGCAAACATACATACATACACACGCGTTAAATAATTAAAATGTTTGACAGAACTAGTAATATACAATACATTCAATCGCTCATTTCTCGTACATGATATATTATTGATATTACATCACAATATATTGTACCTGGAATACTTTACCTGAAATAAGTAGAACACAGCTGTCTGAATAAAATATATCAGATGATATGCCAATAAATAAAACGAATATGTTTATATCTAATTTGATCGGTGATATGTCTACGTATGTCTTAGAAATGAAATAAAATACCTACATTTCGACGGCTCAATCCGCGAATAAGATAACTCCTGTAAACCAAACATTTCAGGAGCAACATTCAAGCTTATCATATATCAATAAATACATTAAAATGATTTTTCATTGCTGTTTTTAATTGTTTTTAAGTTCAAAATCATTAATAAATAATAAGATTGTAGTATTTATAACGTAATTTTTCAAAATTTCTTCTAAAAAAGGAGTTAGCATTTTTGCCAACCATATTTTCATACAATTTCAATGGAGTTAGCGTTATTTCAGTTTCATGGGTGCATGTTTACTAACAAAAACGTCACCGCGCACTGACAGCCGTCGTACAAATGGCGGTAAAATGACGGAGTTAGCGTTTTTACCAAATTGCCAGGTGTTTGCATGGAGTTTTCTTATTTTTGTGTAGCATTTTTGTTAGTTTTTAAAAATATTTGGGAGTTATCATTTAACAGGATTATGTGTTACATCTAATAAAACCTGTAAGCGCAATAAAATCAATTTGATAAAAAGGAGTTATCTTGTTTGCGGATTAGGCCGTCGATTTCTTAGTTTTTTTTCTATACCCATGTGTTTCAAAGAAAATGTACCTAATAACAATAAAGGGATAAAAATATTATAAGACTCAGTTGTGAAAATAACTTTTATACACGAGGCCTACCCACATGACTTGAGACAATGTTTTCCAGGAAATTTAATACATTTTACTGATAATAATGTCGGTGCACACGTATCTAGTAGAATTCCATGTTAAGGTTAGTTGAAACAAGTGTTTCTTTCTATAATAGATTAAAAATCGTGAAAGAGATCGATTGATAATGATCTGATAATTCGAAAGATGTCTTTCTCTCGATTTATAATCTATAAAAGAAAGAAACACATGTTTCAATTTACCTAATGAATACATTATTTTGTTAAATACCAATACATCTTTTGATATAAAATTTATTTATATATATATTATTCATTTATTTATTCAATCGTTAACAGCTATTAATAAGCTTTTTTATACAAAAAAAAATATATAAAAAGATCTACAATCAAAGATATCAATTCACATATAGACATTGGATTAATAATTAAAGAAACACAACATACAAACATAATATAAAAAATAAAAACACACACAGCAGGAAGACCTTTGTCATATATGTATATAAAAACACTAGAACAGCAGAGAAATTAAAAAAAAAAAACAAAATCAGTTAGTCTGTCGAGGTAAAATAATTGCTCTTCTCAAACTATATTTATACTTGGCCAGATCCACACCATACAAGTCCACCACGTGAGCATATTCATTCCCCGTACGCTGAATCCTATTCAGAACTGAATTGAAATTATACATAATATAATGTGGTTCTTGCTTCTTCAACAAAGAAGGGTAGGGACTGTTTTGTCACTCTCATAGGAGCTAGAAAATGAATCTGAGACAAGACCTCTGGGCAGTGTATTTAATTTTTTTTTTTTTAAGATATATCTGGATTTTTGTTATAACCCCAAATACAACCTCATACACCTTTCACAGTAAACTACTATAAGCTTATGTAGGGAAAAGGGAGTTTGCCGGCACCTGGTATCGAACCATGGACTCCTTGTTCACGAGGCCGAGACTCTACCTCCAGGCTACCGACGAACTCGTACGACGAACAACGAAATGAAGTAACAACTTTCTGACGAAGGCCTAAAACCTCTTTTAGAGCTTTAGATTCAAAAATATCTTTTTGCAAGCTGTATGTTTCAAATTGTCCTGTCAGAGGTCGTTTTTCGTAAAACATCATAAAACGTAGTTCAGCGATGAGATATGCAAACCATTTCAAAATGTCTTTTTGCCACGCAGAGGTCAAATAAAAGTAAAATAACCTTTTATACGCAATGAAGAACATTAGCAATTAAAGAGTTATAAGAGAAAATAATGTGATACAAATAAATGATATTGTGTAATGGGCGAGTTAATAGCAGAAATCATACATATTTAGTTAAATCTAAGTTCTGCATTTCTGAGGAGGCAACGGACAGGCAAAAATCACTAAGGTCTGCAAACACAGACTCTGTCAATAGACTTGTGGTGCCGCGTAGGGGGGGTCTGGCCAACTATGTTGACCGTGCCTTCTGTGTGGCTGGTCCGTTGCTGTGGAACAAAATTCCCTATGATTTGCGGACTCTGGAGAGTGTGGAGACGTATTCAAGGCGAGGTTAAAGACACTATTGTTCAGGAGGTGTTATGATTCTTGAATGGGCCTTTGCAGTAGTTTTTCCACAAAACGGCGCATCATTAATAAGTTATTATTCAGTATATTTCCCAACTAACCAAACCCAACTTGTAGTTCATTACAAGCAGCAGTTAACCCACTGGCTACCCCACTTACGGAATGTGTCACGATATTATATTATTATATGGTAGGTAGTAGGTAGACATTAAGTTCATATTTGCCACATTTTAGATAAAAATTCAATTTGAAATTTTAGGTGATAATTTTAACAATATTTGTTTTATAATGCTTTCAAGAGCGCATTAACATAGTTTATTGAACTTTTTTTAGGAAAAATATAAACCTTTTAAGATTTTGCGTGTAAAATATCATATTTTGTAAAATGATTTTTAAACCTTAATCAAAAACAATATTTCGTCAATGAATACCATAATGTAACATGCTACAAAATATTGTTATTGTACATATATTAAACATTGAAGTTTTTAATGTTTTCATGTCACGTAGACGTTACGAGATACTGCCTACCCCAGCAGGGAGTCAGGTTGATTATTGAGGGAGGAGCAGAAGGGGGGGGGGGGCAATGGGCTGAGTCAGCAAAGCTAAATAGTTTTTTATTAACATATTTTGTTAACCCTTTCAGGACCGTAAATATTCTACAAGCAATATTGAATATTCATAATATGTGTTTTATTGTCACACTCACGTAAAATTTTATTATTCGTTTTACATTTCAAATTTCATTTCTCACTGTGTATTCAAAATTCGTATGAAATCAAATTAAATTAAATCAAATTCAATGACCTCACACGCCGTGTGCAAACATACGAACCCCATTTTATTAATTAAATAAATAAAATAAACAAACAAACAAATAAATAAAGGTTATCACATGATTTTGCGTGTTACGAAAATTCACGTCGATGGTTAATCAATAAAGGTAAATTTTCAAAATTACGTATTTTTCAAATGATTTCCATTTTGTGAGCAAATCCATTAAGATTGTAATAGGCTACTTTTCAAAGAGCATAAAATTACTTAAATTTTCTTAAAAAGTTTGAAACAGATGGTTCCAGTTCTCAAAAATGATTAATTGGGATGGTAGGCTACTTTACAAAGAGCCTATTATTACTTGGTATTACGTCAATTCTGAAAAAAATATTTCTTTAAAATTGTGTAAAATGCACGCTAGTGCTTAGAACCGATAGGTCAATTTTCGAAGAGCCTTTTAATTTGAATAACATATGTCACAACTAGAAAAAAAGATCTTTACAGAAGCTATAGCAGTGCTTTTACGTCAGTAAGTATGTAGATATCTCAGTGCTTTTGGACTGACGGTCTCTTTCCAAAGAGCCTATATTTTCGAATTACATCAACAGTTTGGAGCAACGTATTGAGACTGCAGCAGTCTTAAAAGTGGTTATTCAAGTAGTTTTCTGAATGCATATTAAATAGAAAAGCCTTAAAGATCGATGCTAGTCACGATCTATGCTCGTAAAGACATCCCAACGCTTAACCCTCTGCAACTGAGGTAGCTTTTTAGTTATTATTCTGCTGAGGAGTGGTCTGACAGACACTCATTTTAAGTTACATTATTGCCATTATTTAAAATGTTTTGATTATTTTTTTAGTTTTTTGTGAGTATTTGACATGTATGCTGACACCATTTGAACAAATATGGTTAAAAAAAACAGATATTAGAAATTACAAGAAATTTATTAATACTAATAAAATATCACTATTTTTTTAAGAACAATTTACAAAAATTAATAAAATGAAAAAAAAAACGTTTTATTGAAGTGATGTTAGGTAGACTCTATGAATTTACTGAGCCGATGTATGTGAGACACTATGAAAATATTAACATATTACTGACGTTAGGTCTAACAGACCCATAATTTATTACTGACGTTAGGTATGACAGACACCCATCAGCTATATATCCACACATGTACTCACAACGGCCGTCGTTACTGTGCTGATGATTAAACGAACAGAAATTAGGAAGCTACTGAGCGAAACGGAAAGATAGGACTCAAAATGGCAACGTTGTTACAAAAAAAAGATTTCGCGGTGTCTGACAGACATCACGTCAGTTTCAGAAGGTTAAGAATCAACGCTCTAGGCTGACCTAAGCGATCACTTTCTGCGTCCATGGACTACGTTCGCAAATTCCGCCATTCTGATTGCCACGATGCAAGGTCCATCAATCCGTTTATTTAAATTAATATAATCCGTTTTGACAAATAATATCATTGGTAATTTAACATGATAAACAACAACGCTTTAAATAAATTCAAAGACTTTTTGCAGAGAAATTTCTTCTTGTCAATCTTTGCGAATAAATAAGACTCTTCGTAATGAAATGTTTATGAATAGCTTAAGATGAAAAAAATAGCTTCTAACTAGCCTAAAGTGCCCACCGCCCATTGACCAAGCAATTTTGAACAATAACCATTCGAAATAAGTACATATTAAACTGAAATCTCGACCACAAAAATAATTATAATTATGGATTTCATTATTATATTTGAATGAGTGTGTAAACACAGCTTTGCCCAGGTAAATAATATTCGTTGTTGAAATATAACAATATAATTCCATATACCTCCGTATCCCGTGGAGTCCTCGATGGTGAAGAATAAGCCTTACATTTTTTTTTCTGCAGGGTTTTAGTAAAATGCAGGTGTTCGTAAAACTGCTTTTAATTTACATCTCCAGTTCAACGATGAATTATGCTACCCCTTTAGAATGAAATATAATGGACGATTTGTGTTTGGTGCCGTTTTATGACTCGTAACCATCTCAAGATTGCCGTGACTTCTCATTAATACTCGTAGCAATGTTGTCAGCATACTACCAAATGTGGCAATGGGTTGGTTCTATCTTAGATCCGCTGGCAATTGATTACACACAATTCGCCTCACGAAGCTGAAGCTACTATATGCGATTTCGGAACTGTTTGCCCTTTTGGTTTCTACAAGTTTGTTGTAAGCGGTGCAAACTGAGCGGAGTGGTCGCCTCAGAGTTTCGTCGATGGGACAGAGTTCAGGTGCTGTACTGCTTTACTAAATCATCACAGCATATCTCACAACAAGGGTAGCTAACAGACCGGCCGCATGTTATAAACATGCAAACTGTCTGTCCCGTGCCAACAAAAAAATTAAACATTCCGGATGGGTTTAAAACCTCATCACTAAATTTAAGAAGTAAAGTGTCTTTATTTCATAATTCACTCGGTGTCGGGTGCTCTGCCTGAAAAAGAAAGAAAGAAAAAAATCTTTTTTAAAGCCTTTTTCAAGATACTCGAAAACTTATAGAAAAGAGAGAGAAACCAATTATTTGCTTGGCGCTCTACGGAATTCTGAAATGACTCCACAGACTCGATAGGGAAATTATATAAATTATACATAAACAAACATACATTCGTATTGAAATATTTATGACATTATGATAAAACCTTACAATAAAATAAAAAGAAATTAAATTAGGTTTTCAGATATAATAATACAAAGGACGTTGTTTTTTAATATTTAAGGACATTTTTCTGCGTTTTTATTATACTTTTTCATTATTATTAAAGCTTTTTCATAATTTTCAGTTTAACGTATTTTAAGTTTATTATTTGTTGTCCTATAATCTGTTTGATTCAATATTTAAATAAGCTTTTATTCCATTAAGTTCAAGAAGGTTTTAAATTTTCAGTACGCGTGGCATAAGCACGAGCAATTGTTCAAAAGGATGGATATGTTTTTTAGTGCAATGAAAAGGAATCTTAGTTAAATATTCTTAATTTTTTTTTGAAAAAATTATTCTTCTTCGTAGTTGACATGGCTCCGGGGACATGGCGTGAGGGTATAGATAGAGATAGAGATAAAAATCAAAAACAGTATTTTTTAAGAACAGCACCAACCATATATCTTCTCCAGTACCTAGAAATATACCTCTCTCCATGGCGTAAAACATACATATATACCGATCGGATTTAATTTGCAATGAAGCAAAAATGCTACATTGAGGGAGCAGTCAAGTCTTAGTGGTCACACAGCGAAAGTCAGAAAAGTTTGTAGATAAGTGTTTCTTTCCTTAATCGTGATTAAATTAATATTTTTTCCCTCTATAGCCAATAAAGCTTCACAGACAAACTTTCAGCATCCGCATTCAGTATATGCAAGATATACCAATAAATTAATCATAATTTCCTTGATTTAAATTAAATTCCAATTTCAAATATAGGTACCAACGTGGCATATTAAAAATAAATGTCATAATAATACTACTACTACTATACCATCACGGCATATCCCACAAGTGGGGTAGCCAGTAGATCAGCTGCATATAAGAAACATGCAAACTGTCCTCTCCGTGCCAATATAAAATCAAGACATTCAGGATGTGTGGCAAACCTCATTGCTGAATTTAAGATGTAAAATGTCTTAATTTTTTCGAACACCTGCCTTTTACCGGACACTCGAAAACTTATGGAGAAGAGTGGGAGACCAATTCTTTACCGGGTGCTCCACGGGATATGTCATAATAATACAAGACGTTATTCTAAATAAATAAATACATAATTCGTAGTTATACAACAACTTAACATAAAGATATGAAGAACTTTCAATTAAGCTCCAATTATACAAACATTCAAAGCTCCGCAAAAGCTGCTTTCATCAGAATATCTTTCACATTAATAATAATAATAATATTAAAATATGATGATGAAATGTATATCCGGATAACGGATATCTGGCTATTTCCTAATTTGAGAACCACCCACGTACATAAGTTATTTAGTTTAGAGCAGTGATTCCAAAAGTGGTCCAGGTCCCAAAAAGATGGTTGTTGATGGATGGTCGGGAGATTCGACGGGGGTCTAGGTTGGCGTTACTAAAAAATGGGGGTTCACGAGTCGTAAGCGAGTCCACGAATTCATAGTTAGAGTATCGATATTCGGTAAAAGTACCAGATTCTTAATGATTCGGTAAATATTCTATAAGAAAACGGAGGAGTTTTTGAAGTACATATTTCAAATTCCTTTACCATCTCGAAATTAAGCGACGGGGGGGAGGGGTTAGAAATGTAGGGAGTCTACCGGAACCAGCAAAACTTTGAATGTGGTCTTTGAGAAATAAAGTTTGGAAATCTCTGGTTTAGAGTATATTAAGATTAGTTTCTCATTATTTGTTCAACGAGTATTATGTGCAAATGACAAAACCAATCAGTGGGCCTAGTCAAAACACATTTAAGCGTTACGTTTTCGTTTCGTTTTCGTTCAAACGCGGACGACGTAGCGAGAACGTGTCAATTTTCTGAGCTAAAATACACAAGTAGCTCCGAAAATTGACGCGTTCTCGCAACCTCGTCTTGTTTGAACGAAAACGTAACGCTTGAATGCGTTTTGACTAGGCCCACTGATATATCAATTGTTGAACCCTGTTTACACAATGCAAAATTTTGCAAAAATATATTTCCGAAGAAGTCGAAGTCTACTCTACGATTTAGCTCTAGGCTGGTTGAAGAAAACCTTTTCGGTTTCCATGGATTATAATATATTGTATTGTATTATACTGTTCATCTATTGTATCTACTAGTTCCTTTTTGTGTTAGAAGCCGTAATGGTAAAGAGAGAAGGCTATGAGAAAATGCTCTTGCCCGTCAGTCAAGAGGTTCCTTGTTCGATTCTCATCTAGGCATAATTAAAAATGACCATTATCAAATCGCCCTGAGTTTTTCGTTCTTGTGCGTCCTGTCTCCCTCTAAATGGAGAGTAGCATCGGTTGGGAAGTCCCTTTCGGGAGAGAGAATAGTTTTCACACTACTCTGGTATCGGTGACTCCTGCGCTGACTACTGTCTTTGATTTATTAACCATGTAGCTCGATCACGTGGATCAAGTTCTCAAGGATGAGCGTGTGTTAAGTAAGAGAAATCGACGTGTGTATATGAGAAATCGTATGAATGAAGAAGAAGCGAAAGATGTATGTAAGGGAAGATCTATTTGGACATTCCGTCCTCTCTGCCTACCCCACATGGAACACAGCGTGAGGGTATAGTAAAGTATATTGAAGGAGACCCACCGTCCATACGGATACCGCAGAAGACTGGGAACTTCCATTTATCCGAATTCTACACTATAGTATAGTATAGTAAAATTTATTTATACTTTTAATTCAAATGCTTTGAATTTATGAAGAATTTTGAATACAAGTACTATCTGACTAGACATGTCAAAGACGAATAAAACGTATACCGAATATTCGCTGATAATACGTTTCATCTCTTACAATAATCTCTTAGTTCTAATATTTCAATATTCCCTAAGGGTGAAGCTTATCCTGATCTTGCCCTGAATTTTGTATAGTATGGTTTTATTAAATATTTCACAACTTTTTAAGCCGAAATGTAAGAGACCTATACAATGACTATCGGTTACACAATGAACACTTACGTATTATGTATTATTATCAACTTCAAGTGATTAATTTAATTTTAATAATATTGGTAAGAAAATACCTAGAAACATAAAGGTTATGACATACAATGACTTATGTCATAACCTTTATGGGTCAGTATAGAGACTCTCCTTTGATTCTATTGCTTCCTTTAAATGATGTCTATTTTGTGTTTTTTGCTGTTTTTTTTTCCTAGTTTTTGCTTTTTTAGATCGCCTTAACTAAAAGCTGTTATCGTCTCAGTGAAGGGTGCCATTTTTAGGAAAATAATAATAATATAGTGTCACTGATGGTTTTAAACCATGCCTCCTGGATTTAGTATGAAATAGTTGTATTTTATTGAAGTTTATTGGATGTAAAAGCAAATTTAATGAAATTAAGGGCTAGTTCAGGATAAGGGTCACCCCTGAAGGCAATTTAAAATATTGGGCATAAAAAGTTTTTATTGAGATGAGCTTGGATAATAATTTAATAAGGTTGATGTTGGATAATAGGGAAAGTATTTGTATTATTATATTTATATGCCCGTAGGATTCCAGGAGTAAATTAGATCTCCCACTCTTTTCTGTAAGTTTTCGAGTGTCCTCATGTAAAAGGCAGGTGTAAGTTAAATCTCATGTATAAGTATCCCCTTTCACGACACAAGCTTTTAGTAGCTTACTGTGATAGGTGTATAAGGTTGTATTTGGGTTTATAACAAAACCAAGATTTTTTTTTTAAATAAAAAAAAGTATTTAAGATCTATAACTTAGCAGTGATGAGGCATGTTACTCATTCTGAATGTTCTATCCCATTCTATTCCTTCACGCCACATCCCAAGTGTGGTCTTAGACGCAGAGAGAATGGAACGCCATATAGATCAGTCCCTACATAATTCATTCGCTTCTTTTACAGTCGTACAACTTCTCATACACGCACGTCGATTTCTCTTACTGAACGCACGGCCGTCGTTAAGAATTTGACCTACGTGATCAAGGTACGTAGTTTTCGAACATCCGCGCTTCCTCACATCCCTTTTTTCAGACCAAGTATATCCTCTTTGTCTTCCTTTCCCCTTCCATTCGTTCCACGTGTACTAAACCATCTCAATTTATTTACACGTATTCTATTCATGACACTCCTCTTGGATCCGCCTTTTCCTAATATCTTCATTCCTCGCTCTATAATGCAACGTTTTCCCGACTATCATCCACAGTGATCGCATTTCCACAGCACCCTGTATGTCTAATTTTTTTTATCGGCGTTGAGAGGACAATATAGGTGTTTATTATATGCAGTTTAGCCGTTAACTACATCACTTGTGGGATATGCTTTGATTTGATGAAATCGGTAACAGTAGTAACCTTTATACGGCACGGAGGAAAATATCTGTTTATATTTTATTATAGTTATTAAAAGTCCATTCACGATCAACGTAATCTTATAGAATAGGTACTAAAAATCGTATTTTAAATTGAATAAATATATCATGAACTTCCAACAAGTTTCGTCGGTTGACAACATCGGTTTCGATGTTGTCAACCGACCGTTTCGATAAAAATGCTGAAAAAATAATATTATTAAAATAATAGGTCTTTTTTACACTGGGCGATTTTATCGCGATAATACACCGATTTTATTCGACCGTTACAAGTTACCGTTAATATTGTAAAAGTATTTTGTTGCGCTTCATTTTCTTGTTATGTGTAACAAAATATGTGTAGTCGGTGTTAAAATGTGTAATGAAACAATGTATCAAGCCACAAAGATATAAGACTTGAATGAAAAACTTTTACTTTTTAATACAACACTATTTTATTTTGTTATGGTACAATTTATGATACCATCTATTTGATTTTTTTATTCTTATAAAAGCTTTAAGCTGTATATGTGTGTATACATAAATAAATAATTAAAACAATTATACACTAAAAGTAAAAAAGTGTATTTGTAATATATTTATTTATTTAAACATACACGGCAACAAGCCTTTTACATGTTAACAAAATACATAATGTAGACACAACAATGACATAACAATATATTAAATAATTTATAGTGTCGAAGATCAAACAGTAATCAGGGAATACTATAATAACAATTGAAATAATAAACAAAAGAAATAAAATAAAATAAATATCATTATAAAATCAATAGATGCATTATATATATACAATAATAAAATAAAAAAGTGTGTATTAAAAAGAAAAGTTTTTAATTCATTGAATATGAAGAATACACAAAAAATATAAAAAATAATAATAAATGATGCTAAATTTTGAGTCAATACTTTACCTAACTATAATATATGTAAGTTTTTAACAAATGGAGATAATTATGGACGGCCATGAAACTGCTCAATTGTTTGGGAAAAGCAAGAATATTGTATTTTAATCTGAATTATGAGATTAACAATTTTAGTGCTGACCCTAGCGACTCAAAGATCTCTTGAATTTTTCTATAAGTTTCCGAGTGTCCCGTAAAAGGTGCGTGTTCGAAAAAACTACGAATAAGACATTTGATCTCCATAGTGCGGCTTGATTCATTGTTGTGTAAAACATTCCAGTTGTTAATAATTTTGTGCTTAACCCTTTCGCACCCGTGGCCGTCGCGTGTTCATGTCTCATTAGGTCGCGCGGAGTTAAACGTTCCTATGAACGCCGTTTGAGGTGATAAAATCGACATTGTAGTAGTGAGGGAGTAAAAATATCACAGTTCATTTAAAAAAAAGTGTGTGAAACATTGTGTGAAAAATCACAGTTCTTTTAACCTTTTATCGCGAGTACATTTTCATAAAAAAACTTATTAAAATAAATTGATACATTTATACAGAATATCGCTAACTGTAGCAAGTGTCCACGAGCTAAAATGCTCACAATGATCTATGGGAAGACGAATGTTAGGGGTGAGTCTGAGAGATAAAATTAGAAACATCTGTAGGCCTAGTCAAAACACATTTAAGCGTTACGTTTTCGTTTCGTTTTCGTTCAAACGCGGACGACGTTGCGAGAACGCGTCAATTTCCGTAGCTATGTACTTGTGTATTTTAGCTACGAAAATTGACGCGTTCTCGCAACCTCGTCTTGTTTGAACGAAAACGAAACGAAAACGTAACGCTTAAATGTGTTTTGACTAGGCCCACAGACACCTAACAAAAGTCACAGATATTATGGATCGTGTTGCAAAGTTAAAGTGGCAATGGGCGGGTCATGTCGCGAGACGAAATGACGGTCGATGGACTCCCAGAATCCTGAGATGGCGACCATGGAGTAGTAAAAGAAGCATCCCCAGACTTCTGCGGTATCCAGGTGGACGGTGGGTCCTTCAATGTCAGACCACAAAAGAGATGGACTGACGACATTACTTGAATCGCGGCAAGGAAATGGATGCAGAGGGCACAGGACCGTGACGTTTAGAAGAGTTTGGAAGAGGCCTATATCCAGCAGTGGAGAGATGACTGACTACCTACCTATTAATACAGAATACAAACGATTGATCCCCCACTCTTTTCTCTAGGCTTCTGTGTGTCCTTTGAAAAGCAGAAATTTTTAAAAAAATATATAGATACAATAAAATTCTCTCTCCATCTTTATGGTTTAAATCTTGTGGATTGGTTTTCAGCAAAGTTTTGCATCTTTAGTTTTATTGCGTTCTATCCTGTGCAACCTTCTTCAGCTCTCCGTACAATCCGCAGCTCAATTAGTATAATTAACAAAATCAGTTATTTAACGAGTTCAATTTGAGGGACAGGCTGACTTTCATATTATTTAGTGCAAGCAGCTGGTTAACATACTTATTTGATTAATTAATTTTCACAGTTAATTACAGAACATTTCAATTAATATTTTTTAAATTAAACAAGATTAAATTGATAAAGTAACCACACATTCACTGCGATTTTCACTGTTATTCAAGAAGCTTGTTACTTGCTTAACCCAACAAGTTGTGTCGAAGCAGAGGAAGAAAATAACAATAACAAAAAAACTACGTGAAAATTTAAGCATTATAGTTTTTTGTGCCTTTTTATTAGGAAAATAAATAATGTTATGTTCTTTTTCAATTTAATGTACCCATTGTATTTTTATTTGATGATCTGATAAAGGTTTTATTCAATAACCATAAGGTATTTTACTAAGAATTTATTATAAAAATTTCATAAATGTTTTAGTTTGTTTTGAGAATCTCCTTTGGCTTCCCTTCTCCTGTTTTTCATTCTTCTTCTAGTCGCTCACAACTTGACCTCCAAATTCCGCAGCCACCGGATCGCGTCATCTGTAAGAGCGTGTAATTCCTGGTGTTTTCCTTCGAATGTATATGTGGGACGCTCGTTTATCAGATGGTCGATAGTTTGCGTCATTACTGTTAAGGAGATGGGACAGTTAATTGAAACCAGAGGTGGATAATAGAATAATGGTAGTCCCACTTTGTCATTAAGCTCAGTCCATTTTCTTTTGAATTGTTCTGGAACTTTCTAGTGGCTTTCATCGGTGGGACATCAGCTGTTGGTGAAATCGAGAAACGAACCTGGTACTTCCTGTTATTTGACAATTGTTGTCAGCTATGTTCGTAAGGCTGAGTAACTGCAACATTAAAAAATGAAACTAATTAACATCAATTGAACGTGTTCATGAAGAAAAAAAGTTGTGCCAAACTTATTCGTCAACAAACATTACACGTGATAACTGTCGTGTATGGAGCTTTTTCAAATCCTCTTCTCCTTTTTCGTGATTAAGAACATTGATCTGTTAGTGCGGAATTTGATGCCTCTTTTGATGCTGAAGACCAGCTGTCTTTCCATCTTTTTGGTGGTCTTTCTCGGGGCCGTGAACCGACCGGTGTTTATTCTGTTTTTAGCCATCCGATCTACATGGTCTCTCTTGAATCGTCTTTTTTCCTACTCTATCTTACGATGTCCTCCGTGTTGCATAATATGCTCCTAATCTCAGTATTTCTTATTTTGTCTCTGAGAGTTTTGCCCGCAATAGCACGTAATGTTTTCATCTCTGGTGTTCTAATAATAATGGACAATGAAAAATGGATAATGGATAATGAACGATGGATAATAGACAATGAACAATGGATAATGGACAGTGAACAATGGATAGTGGACAAAATAATTGAGAAGGTAGCATCTTTTTCAAATCCATGCTTCATTATTTAGTGTTTTTTTTCTATAGATATCAGGAGCCATCCCAGCCAGCTTAGGCTTTTATTTAATTTAGTTTAAAATATCACTGTTATCATTATATTCCTTAGTTCTCTATTGGAACATGCAGTGTTCAGTTTGTTCAAGATACTGCTACTCACATTGATTGAGGAACAGCCTATTAAAATAAATAATGTCGTCCCATCCAATATCAAATTTAAAAGCTTACAATTATTATTATTCTCCTGTAGGTATATTATTATTCGTGTACGTCAACTAGTTCTTAAACCCTCAAAATCATAAGCTAACGTTAATAAGTAATTAGTATAAATCTCATATCTCAAAGACAATTTCTTTCATCTTATTATTTTTGTTATTTTAATTATTATTTTTGTATTTTAATTATTATTATTTTTTGCTTGTTATAATCATTGTTTTTTTTTTAATTATTTTGGATTGACATGTTGTTGTTACTTTTGTTTTTCTGTTTTCAACATGTAAAAGGCGAAAGCCGTAAATGTGCCTAAATAAATAAAATAAATAAATAATCTCACTATGTATATCATCTTTTGGATTACGCTGAAAGGTGTATAAAGTTGTATTTGGTTGTATGACAAAAACCCAGATACATCTTTTATAAAAAAAAAAACTATTTTTATGATACAAAGATGCTGTTTATTACATGTCGCTTATCCCACTGGCTACCCCACATGAGAAATATGCCGTTATTGAATAGAAATATAAATAAACGATCACGGCAACCCTTAAAAAATGAAGTATATAGATGCAGAAACAAATTTCTTATAAATGTCTTAATATACGATGTTTAAGGAATACCTCACTTCAGAAAAATCTTGAAGGTTTCAATGTGGATTGGATGTAGGTTTTCAAGCCAAGCTTTTGATGTCGGTTGATGACTTTCGGTCGAGCTGGTTTTATTATTCCGACATATCTGCCCACGTGCTGGTGACATTTTCAAGATATTAAATTGAGAATTGCTTCGTTTACAAATATCTGGAAGGTATATTCTACGTTTTTCAAATACTACGTGGATAAGATTCATAAAAACAAAACAATTTTCACCAGAATATATGTCCATTTCATCTACATACCTAATTTCTTGTGTTGTGCTTACAACCAAAGGGTACGGACTACCAAGCAAATTATTATTCTCGCATCTGCTCATTCTCCTAATGTCGTCATTCTTCATTCTATCTCCCAACTTTTTACCAACCATTCTTCTCAATAAACGCATCTCCACAAATATATGACAGTCAAGTCAACATATATACCCTAACAAACACAAAAAAATATTTTGTTTAATTTATTTACCCTTTCATATTTGCATCAAATAGCAAAACATTATCGAAACAAACCGGATGGGCGGGTATATTTATCATTATTTCCGGTTCCAAAAATGAAAAAAATAAAATAAATAAAAAATATTGTGATCATTGGATTTTATTGCCAGTTAAAACAAAAATACCTATCGCGTTACGCAGATAGTCAAGTAGTACCGTAATTGGTAGCAATTTGAGAAATGTTGCCATTATTTTTTATTTTATATTTTTAGACAAATTATTCTGAAAATAAAAATTGGGTATTTTATTTGTATTTTTTATCTACTACTACTATGTCTTCACAATATATCATACCTACAAGTAGGGTAGTCAGCAGAATAACAACATGTAATTAATATGCAGATTGTCCTTTCCTTGCCAATTAGAAAAACAGAATTGATGTTATAAATTGGATTAGTTGGAAGAGATTGCACCTTTAGCGATAAACTCGCCCTCTGTTAATAAATCATATGTAATATTAATGCATTTTTATATAAATTTGTATATGTTTTGGAATCCATGTACAGTTAAAAATGAATATAAAATAACATAAATTGATTTGGCATTATATATACACCCAATTTTAAATTATTCTTCTTGTACCTTTTTTTAGAATTTGTAATTTATCAATTTGCCATTTGTGTACCTACATGTTTTTGTTGCCGTAATTTTATATACTTAGGTATGATGTTTGTACTTACACTGTAATTTTGATGTTTTTTTACTTACTGTATAGAGTCTTGATTGGTTTACTTATTTATTTATTTATTTATTTATTAACATAATATACGGCTAAATAGCCTTTAAAGTACAATAACTTACAAAAACAAACTTGAAACAAACACAATCAACACATAAGTGACAATGAATACAAAAACATGACAGTAGTAACTACAGGGGATTCTCAACGGAAAGCATGTACCCTCGTATAAACCTGCTCACAGCACATCTCCTCACAGTGTACTCCGAATCGTTGAAAATATCGATCTCACTGTAATTATTCCCTATTACATGGAGTCGATTCATCGATGAGTAATAGATATAATTGGATGATGATCCCGCAGCATAGAACAATGCCTGACTTCTGGTGTTACGACTCGGGACACGCAAGTTTACTAAGCTAAGCAACTCTGGGCAATTCAGAGAGCCAGTCACTATTCTCTTCAGTGTAAGGAGATCGAACAATAATCTGCGATCATGTAGGCTAACGAGCCTCATCTCCATCAACAAAAAATCATACTTCAGACCATCAATGGGAATACCCAGGCGATAGTTCACGTGTCGTAAGAATCTATGTTGAATTGCTTCAATAGTATTGATGTGCACAGCGTAATTTGGGGACCAGACAGTGGTCGCATACTCTAGTTGGCTCCTAACATAAGCACAATATACTATTTTTAATGTTTCAATTCTTTTGAAATTTTTTGACATTCTAAATATGAAACCTAGTAGTCTATTTGCATTATCCCTTATGCTCTGTATGTGCTTTATGAAATTCAGCCTATCATCGAAAATGATACCGAGGTCCCTTACTTCTGAGAGAGCATTTAGAACAACCATTCCAAGTTTGTAATCAAAATTTACGTATTATAAATATTTATTTTTGTGCGCCGGCGCACCCAGCACAGACCTGTAATCTCCGTAATACAGGAGAGACGGTGGTCCTGGCTGGGACACGTTTTAAGAATGCCTAATGATAGTTGGCCAAAAAGAGCACTGTTCTTCCGTCCGCAGGGGTTCCGTCGGCCCGGGCGTCCCTCTTTCATAATACACTGTTCCTATGACAACGATATCAGAGCGCAAGGAATGACGCAATTGGCACAGAGACGCTCTGAATGGAGAAGGCTGGTTTCTGCGCTGTGCTCTCGAGAGGAGCGTTGAGGGCGATGATGTTATTGTATTATATTTTAGATAAATTGTATGACTCTGTTACAATAAAATAAAATAAATAAAAAGCACTCTTGACTTTCACTTGATTGATATATTAAATTTAAAAGCATTTCGGACATACGTCCATCTTCAGCAATACTAACTTAATGTCATGTGAAAGTAAACAATGTTTTTATTTAAGTATATTTGGTAATTTCACAATTGAAATTAAAATGAATTTCGATAATATTTTCACTTCAAAAATTAATAAGTTAAAAAATGAAACATCCAGGATTCTTCTAATTTTAATAAACCAATTATGTGAAAGTATATAGTGTTTTTATTTATATTATTTCATCATGTAAAATAAAATTAACTTTCATAATGTTTTCCCTTTGTAAATCGAAAATTGATAAATTAAAAAATGATACATTAAGGATTGGCATGTAGTTGCTCATCTCAGAATTAAAGTAATTTATTTTTAAAACACCTTCCTTTTATAGAACACTTACTAAAATTACGGAAAATATTGGGAAACCTATTCTTTGTGGATCATCGTCGGCTGATTACGTTATACCTCAATTTAAACTAAAGTTACAAGAAAACTGAGAAAGCAAGCAGTATAAATAAAAAAAGAAAAGTTTTATCTATAAAAGCGTTGTGATGTTGAAAGTTTATGCACATCATAGAGGAAAAGTTTATATTATAACTACTATGCTTAATAACGTTTATATTATGATATACACCCTTAAGGCTGTATATACTAACCCCTATTTATTTCCGGACGATTTATCATCTCGGAAGTTTTTACGTACTATTATTATTATTATTATTTTCAAACTAGTAGTAAAAGATGAAATGGCTAGATGTGTTTCGGACTTTTCTTTGGAAATAATATTATTTTTATTAGTTTTTCATATTTTTTGCGATATTGTGATTGAGAAACCGTGAGCCCAACTTCGCTGAGAATATTTATGGACTTATCATCGACATCTATGGAAAATAAATGTGATAATTTCGAATAAGGATACCATGTATGTATCGAAAAAAAACTTTTTACTATATAAAGTTTAATTTGTCGTTCGACGGTTCCTAGTAGATGTTTATATAAATAAGTTGTTAATGAAAAAATCCATAGTCTGCTTTCAAGAGCTTCCGTTCCCATCATCAGGCAAAAGTAAAGATGTCAAACATATTTTGAACTACTCCAGATTAATCACTCCAATCGATCACACTCATCCATAATCAACCTATTTGAATAGGTATTAACTAGGTAGGTATGTTGTATATGATACACATACATATGTGAACTTCCTTAAGGAATGCACAACACAGAGTTTCGACGCTTATGAATCGACATAGGCGTGGTTAAGAGTACAGAGGAGACACAGAGGAATTGGGAATGTTACCTAGGTTTAAAGAGTACTCTTAACCAAGCCTAAATCGATTCATAAGCGTCGAAACTCTGTGTTGCATTACTTAAGTAAGTTCACATATGTATGTGTATCATAATATACAACATACGAGTACCTACCTAGTTAATACCTATTCAAATAGGTTGATTATTAGGGTGGAACACTTTTGTATGAAAAAAAATTTTTTTTCGAATATCGAATTGGAATACCAGGCAAAAGTTGCCTTATATAATTGTAAATAACACCCATTAATTTGGAATTTCTAGCTCAACAGCAAGAGGTCCCGCCTTAGACTTGAAATTTCAATTTTTAAGTTTTACAGACGCTTCGTTAAGTACACCCTATTAACAAAATATTACTATACTATACTATACTATACCCTCACGCCGTGTCCCAAGTGGGGTAGGCAGAGAGAACGGAACGCCAAACAGATCTATCTTTACACACTTCCTTCGCTTCCTCCACATTCATACAGTTCCTCATACACGCACGTCGGTTCCTCTTACTCAACACGCGGCCGTCCTTGAGAATTTGATCCACGTGATCAAGCCACGTGGTTCTCGGACGCCCGCGTTTCCTCACACCCTTTCTTTCAGATAAGTATATCCTCTTTGTCATTCTTTCCTTTTTCATTCGTTCCACGTGACCAAACCATCTCAATTTATTTACACGCATTCTGTCCACAACAGTCTTCTTGCATCCGCTCATTCTTCTAATATCCTCATTCTTCACTCTATCACGCAGCGTTTTACCAACCATTCTTCTCAACGATCGCATCTCTTTCTTTCTTTCTCTCACAACAAAATATTAACTTAATATAAAATGTTATGCATTTATATGATAAGATAAAAGTATATTTTAGTTAATAGAATCATTTATTTTAAAAATATACACAGTTTCAGAAAGTTGTGTCGGTATGAATAACGCCATTTTTCATAACAAAAATCCTTTTTCGTCTCAAAATTTGGCATGAGCTTTCGAGACGCTAATTTAGATTTTACAAAACCCTATCTTCTTGTCTTATCGCATACACGTAGAGCTGCTTCTATCACATCTTTTACTGATCTTACCACAGCCTGGGTGTGGTAAGGCAGTCTCATTAACTCCAAAACCGAATCTCCTCCATTTTCAATAAGATGTTGTAACTGCTTATCGGAAATATTCATCAGTATTGAGGTTTTGTATTTATTTTGTTGCCTGTTTATCAAGTCTATGTAAGAACTTGCATTTAAGTCCACTTTTGGCACCTCAAACATGCGCGAAACAGAATTTTTATTCACTTGACGAGCTTTTAAAATGCGTCTGGCAGCTATAGTATCTATTATCGTACTCAACAACAATTTTTCTGGATGAACAAAGTAACTGCTCCGAAATAAAACAGGGTCCACAATCGCTAACAATTCGTTCGACAAATAACTAGTGCTGTTAATGAGCTTCCATAAATGTTTTGAACCATCTTTAATGCTATACCAATTTGACCTGCAAATGATTTAGATTCTGCTGTAGGGCTATCCAAATAGGAAAACAAAGCGTCAATAGCAACTCATTGGCGTATAAGAGACAAATTATCCAATGCAATGGTTGAGATAGTCTTTTTTCCAAAAAAACCAATCACGCCTCCCACATTCCCTGTATTTGTGGTTGTTCCATCACATCCAACAGTAATTATACTCTCTGGTGATATATTTTCAGTCGTCAAAAAGCCGTGGATAGCTCTTTCAATATTTCTCGCACTGCCCGATGTTGGAAACACATACCCAACATAAACAGAACCTGGTTCTTTAATAATCGAAACATGTTCCTCTTGTACAATCACTTTAAATCTCTTCGATCTTTTTAAAACAGTTTTAGCCGTCTGGTTTTTCCTTCCATCAAAATATAAGGCAGGAATTTCTGTTACTCTTTCTTCTGTTAAAATTTGCTCGCAAACTTTCTGTCTTATTCTTCTGAGTTTCATCCTGCCCACGACGTTAGTCGAGTGCGCCTCAGAGTCGGCATCAGAAGCAGAATACAGAACATTTATGATACGATAACCGCCGCAGCTCGGTCTGATACTCCGTATCTATCGCATACAATTGTCAAACTATGAAGACTGGCATCCGTGAGCTTTATAGGCTTTTGATCCACTTTGTTCGCGGTATCAAGACCATCTGCGGCCGACGAACAAGAAGGAAGATCAACATTAGAACTAACTTCAAACCTATTTAGCCTATATAAAGTAAAGGAAATTTCTTTAATTCTTGTATTTGAATTATGCCTGATTTCTTGTTTAGGAGCACGTAATCATCTTTTCTGCAATTTTTTACTCTAGGTAAGATCCGTTCTTCCTAAAACCATTAGTCTGTTAGTGCGTTGGTCTTCTAAAAATATTTTGTTCCTCTTTTGGCACTTTATTTTCTCTCAAACAAGTACAGTTTACAAATTCTTTACATTTACATGCAGCTATGTCAAAAAGCTTTCCACTTTGTACTCTGAATTCTTTTACTTTTCTTTCCTTTAGTTTCTTCAAAGACTTTTTCAAATTTCAAACAAAATCAAACAAATCAAATCAAAACATTTTGAGTGATATTTTTTAGTAACTGTAAAACTCGTTTGTGTGTAACAATTGAAATAGAAGATTTTATTCATACCTAATTCTTCAATTTTTGTTTCAACTGTTTCGGCACTTTTCCAAAAATGTAGGTTCTTTTGTTGTGTTGTCCTTTATTTTTAAGTCTTGTCGAACCCATTCAAAGAATTTCATCAAATTCTCATACGTAAGTAGGATATTCTCCTTGAACTCTGCACTTTCACCAAATATCGGACATTTTAACTTTTGTCTAGTAGAAGTCATATTAATACACTTAAAAAACGTAGGTACATCAACTAGTACCTACTGGTGAAAATAATTGACGGGCTACCTTCCACCTTGAGACAATATTATCGACACTAGTTGAAACGAAACACTGCTAATTCGTAGATCGAAGCGTGCTGCCCCCGCTTTCTCCCGCACTTTGCTCAACTGTCCCAATACCAAAGTATATTACTATACTACTACTATACCATCACGGCATATCCCACAAGTGGGGTAGCCAGCAGATCAGCTGTATATTAAAATGATAAAATATTTTATTGCAACTGCTAGTTAACTATATTTGAATATGTTTTTAAATAAAATAAACCTATTTTAATAAGTTCTGTATTGTTTTGTAGGCCGCGCAAATAGCCCCTAAATTGTCCTTTTTGAAAATATTCGATGTCTTGTCGGGGGCTCTTACCGTTGTCTGATAATATTTATATTTTTAATGCAGGCTATTGATGGCAAAAGGCAACTAAATACAACTATTCCTAATCAAAATTCGAGAAAAAAAAAATTCGTTCCACCCTATTGATTATGGATGAGTGTGATCGATTGGAGTGATTAATCTGGAGTAGTTCAAAATATGTTTGACATCTACACTTCTAGTAAGTTAAAAATCCAGTTCCCGACATCCAATTGTGTCAAAAAAATCATAACATAAAAAGTGAAGATGTTTCTACTATATAATCACGGTACATTCTACAAGTAAGGTAGACAGCAGACCAGCTGCATGAAATCAATATGCAAGCTGTCCTCATTACGCCAACTAAAATAAGAAATTCAGAAAGGGTGACATAACTCATTGCTGAACGGCTTTTTTCGAGCAACTGACTTTTATAGGACACTCGAAAACTAACAGAATAGAGTGGGAGACCGGATCGCGTTTCGATCCTCAGTGCCAGCATTTATAAAAACTAGAATTTTACATCTTAAATTCAGCGATGAGGTTTGCCACCCATCCTGAATGTCACAATTTTCAAATTGGTATAAAGAGAACAGCTTGTATGTTCATAACATGCAGCAAGTCTGCTGGCTACCCCATTTGTGGAATATTCCGTGATGGTGTAGTAGTAAAAAAAATAGAATTAAAAAAAAACACGTTTTACTTTCACTTTGAATTGAGTGTGAAACAATTTTGATTTAAAGTGAAAGTAAACAGTTCTTTTTTCACTATTTTTGACTTTTTTATCTTTAATTTATGGTAGGTTAGC
Organism: Athripsodes cinereus; assembly: GCA_947579605.1. Taxonomy (NCBI): domain Eukaryota; kingdom Metazoa; phylum Arthropoda; class Insecta; order Trichoptera; family Leptoceridae; genus Athripsodes; species Athripsodes cinereus. The sequence goes on from OX388326.1 coordinate 15,395,246, forward strand.
TGGAAGATATTGCCTCCAGGCAATAAGCTCGCCAATTACTCATGATTTTTTTTTTCTGATCAATAAAGTGTTATTATTATTATTACTAGTTTTACATTCCATATAAATTCGAAACCAGAGCGTTAATTAGAATATCACTACAACATAAATTCAATCGGTTTTTCCTACCCTATTCTCCCAAGAGAGGTTAAAATGTGAAAAGTGATGAAAGTGTAGAACGCACGAATATCAGAAATAGCTGTTTCAATATTAATATTACAAAAACTTCTCAGTGACACTTATAAGACCTTAATTATTTTCTTCAGCGCTACACGTTTTCGGTGTTTGGGGAATATTCATAAATAGAAAAGTTATTATTCAGACTTTCATGCCATAAGGCACGTGTTTGGACATAAATAGAGACTTCCAAATAAGACCATAATACCTACATTATTATATACCAGTAATCTTATTAATATTTGTACTCGTGCGTTGGTATTTTTATGTCTTAATTTTTTTTTTTTTTTAATTTCTTTATTTGTCTCAAAGAATTATAAATTTGCTAAGAGACTACAAAATACAAGATAAGACATAAGAATATAATTAAACAAATAAAAATTTAGGTGTATATCAAGAATATAACAAAACACATTAATTTTAATTATGTTGGAAATAACATCATCATCCATGAGCTGTTGATCCCGAAGATTGTGTGCAGTAAAAAAGTTTTATTGATTTTTTGAACTTTCTTAAACTCTTTATGGATCTTATTTCTTAAGGTAATGCGTTGTACAATTGCATTCCTTGGAAGTCCAAATTCCGTTTTCCATAGTTTGTCCTCACGTTGTTTATGACAAAATTGGTATAACACATAGTATTGTAAGAATGTGTTGTGTCACACGTAGTGAAATTCATTTTTATCTTCACAAGTCCATTTAACACTTTAAATATCAATAGGGTTGATTGCAATATTTGTTCCACAGTAAAGATCAAATGTCGATGTCAGTCTATCTAGGCCATACGATGCTTTTATTGCTTTATTTTGTGCAATCTGTAGCTCATCAATGATCGTTTTGTTTGCATTACCCCAAACGCTATTCAAGTATGACAGATGCGAAAAATAAGAGTACGTTGTCTACAAACTGGATGCCAGTCAAACTCAAAGGTCTGGTGTATAAAAGCATTATCCGCCCAGTTCTGGCGTATGGATCAGAGACATGACACCTCTTTAAGACATATGCGTGCTGTACAGACTGCCGATGATGTGCGGTGTCACAAGGCTTGATAAGATCCGAAATTCATACATCCGTAGGAGTCTAAGTGTGCGGTATATCTCGTATAAAATACAAGAGAGCAGATTGCGATGGTATGGCCATGTCACCATCGGGATACCACCCGAGTATGTAGGCAATAAAGCTCAATGTATCGAGGTTACTGGCAAGAGACCAAGAGGAAGGCCAAAACGCAGATGGCGTGAAGTAGTGAGACAATACATGAGGAGCTGTGATGTTTCCCATGAGGATGCGCTCAGCAGAACCAAGTGGCGAAATAGAAGAAAAAAAATTTAAAAAAAATATACATAAGTTACGATGGTTTGGACATGTGAAGCGGATGCAAGATGAAAGAATGACAAAGAGGATGTATTTACCTGAAAGGCGGGGTGTGAGAAAGCGTGGACGGCCAAGAACCACGTGGCTTGATCATGTGGATCAAATGCTAAAGGTCGGCCGCGTGTTGAGTAAGAGAAATCGGCGTGCATGTATGAGAAACTGGATGAATGTGGAGGAAGCGAAAGAAGTAAGGAAAGATCTATATGGCGTTCCGTTCTCTCTGCTTACCCCTCCTGAGACACGGTGTGAAGGTATAGATAGATAGATAGATAGTTACACGTGAGAAAGATTTAATGATAAAAGATATTACTGATAAGTATGTATTTCCAGATTCAGGCTCTCCCTGGTGGGATCTCTTGAAAATATTCTATACCATCACGGCATATCTTACAAGTGGATTAACCAGCGACAACATGTGAAATGAGTCGAACAACACTTGCGAAAAATATTTGAAACATTTCATGTTCCATACCTACGTATGGTTTTCTGGTTTCTCTGCCTATCCCACTTGGGTTATGTCGTGAGGGAAAAGTGTAGAATCTTCAAGTTGCATGTGTAACAATTTAATCGAAAATCAAAATTTTAAATTCCATTTTAATAGTTATCCGGAGAAATTCAAATATAGGTAAAGTAAGTGTATTCATATATCTATAATATATATTTTATTGTGTATGTATGTATGTACGGCAGTTATTATTATTATTATTTGATATTGAGCTACTCATCCATTTCGTAGTTTCTTGGACGATTGCCAAGTTTTCTTTATTACAATTTTTATCTGCTGGTTCAGCCTAGTGTGTGCACACCGAATTTATATACAGCGTGATACAAAATAAATATACTAAAACAGTATACATACATAGCGTAGAAATATAATATATACATAAAAACTCTAATGTTTATTACCTAAAAATAAAGATTAAATTTGTTTTCAAATAATTCTATGTTTAAAATTTTGTGAATGTTTCTTCTCGTTTTCATAGTCCTTACCTATCCAAACCTATCATTTTTTTTTTTCATGGCAAAATACCTGAAAATGAGTGATAATGCTTATAGTGATATCAGTGACGGAACTATAGTACATTCTATAGTATTCTATACTGTTTTTATGTCATCATCCAATTCAGCTTTACAGAAAGAATACATTTTTTTTTAAATATTAAAGATATTTATGCCTTCTAGACATCTTTTTATTTTTTAGTTTATAATATCACATTGGAAATAACTTGTGTAATAGAACAATATATTATGTTTTGCATAATTAAATTTAACATTGAGATTTAAAAAAATAATTTCAACGCAATCAATCAAGAAACTTCTAATTTGGAGTTTTTGCAAAAAAGATTTCAATTCGATCAATCAATTATCTTTAGGAATAACGAAATCGACGAGACATTTGGAATCTGAACCCCTTTTTTTTAGTTCTCCACTTTATAGATTTAGTAAGGAAATTTGGCAAAAAAGTAACTCATAAAGTATAAGACCTTTTTTAGATCTATCTGAGAACTGTAGGCCTAGTCAAAACACATTTAAGCGTTACGTTTTCGTTTCGTTTTCGTTTAAACAAGACGAGGTTGCGAGAACGCGTCCATTTCCGTAGCTACTTGTGTATTTTAGCTACGAAAATTGACGCGTTCTCGCTACGTCGTCTTGTTTGAACGAAAACGTAACGCTTAAATGTGTTTTGACTAGGCCCACTGATAATGCACAAGTATGGTATTGCACCATGCGCCAGATTCAAACATTTTTTTTTGAATTGTAAGATTTTGCAAGATGGATTAAAATTTTATTAATATTGAATGTATAAATAGTACACCACTGCCATATATGCATATCATCACAGCACCTCTGACATTATGCAAACAGAATAATACAGATCACCCTTTACGCGCCATAAAAAAGATATTTAGGATGTCAGGTACTCAAAAAATGGAAGTATATCAACCATTCTGATATTTTTTGTTTTTATGGTACAAGGAAAATGACCTTTATGTTCATTGTTTGCAATAGTCCTCTTCTTGTGAGAGATAAATTTGTGTTATACATAATAATTTATTTATTTAATTTATTTTATTCTTCACTGTACATTAATTACATTATTTCAAATCAAAACAAAGTATCATAAAAGTGAAAGTTATACAATTCAATGTACAGAGGGCGAGTTTTTTGCTAGAATGCGGTGCCTTCCACGGTAATAAAGTTAAAATCAAAAAAACATACATAAGAAACAAATACTACTACTACTACTATACCATCACGGCATATCCCACAAGTGGGGTAGCCAGCAGATCAGCTGCATGTAAGAAACATGCAAACTGTCCTCTTCGTGCCAATATAAAATCAAGACATTCAGGATGGGTGGCAAACCTCAACGCTGAATTTAAGATGTAAAATGTCTTATTTTTTTCGAACACCTGCCTTTTACAGGACACTCGAAAACTTACGCAGAAGAGTGGGAGACCAATTCTTTACCGGGTGCTCCACGGGATAGAAACAAATAAGTAGATAATTATATTATATCAACAGAAATAATAGACATTTTGAATGTTTTTTTGAACGATACAATACCGTCAGTAGGTATTGTATCGCTCGTCAATGGTAAAGGTTTACCGAAATCGATCGCGACTTAAATAATCAAGTAACGGATAATGCCTTCTAAAATAAATGATAATAGAAATAATAATAAAACATACCTACACGCACATTAAGACCATAAACTAGTGAAGTAACGAATATTTGTATTCGCATTCGCGAATATTCGCATATTTCAAAGTATTCGCAAAAAAATATGCGAATGTTTTGCGAATATTATTTTGGTAATAAAGTATCGAACATTCGGTAAAGGAACCGAATACTTACCCGGTAATTTAAGCAAGTCAACATTCGCTATTCGCATTCGCGAATATCCAAAATCACACATTCGTTACATCACTACCATAAACACAATAATATTTTACATTCATTAGGTTTTTATTTATTTTTTGTACCTACTTTATTTTAAAACTTACTTCGCCGGGTATTTTACCAACTAAAACTGTGTTTGTAATCACACGTAACATACAAAAATGTCTTAAGTTTACGTATATAAAATTGATTACTTGTTTGTTTTTTTCTATAAGTATGTATAACCATTTTTATTGTAATGATTTTGATTAAATCGTTTTTTCTTTCCAATACAGCCTTGAACATCTACGTGACGTTGTGCTGTGCCAAAAATTAATAATATTAAATATTATTATTAGTTGCCAAGTGGCAAAAAATTTATGACATTATTAGGTACGTATAACACCGAGCATTTAGATTTTTTGATAAGTATCTAAATACAAGTCGATACAAAATAATTTGAAAAATATACTTCTTCTTCTTTCTGTACCATATCAGGTCCCCCCGACGTTGGCAATCACTCCGGCGAAAACCTCCCTGTCCTGAGGCCTGAGTCAACAACACACTTTCGTCTCACGTTCCCGCTCCGCTAGCGTTCGGGTGCAGACGATGGTGCGCCAACGAAATTGACACTTGCTTGCAATATCGTCTGCACCCGAACGCTAACGGAGCGGGAACGTGAGACGAAAATGTGTTGTTGACTCAGGCCTCTGTGCTGCTCCGAACAGGTTATCCACTGTCCGTATTCCAGTCCACTCTCTAATGTTGCGCAGCCAGGACATCTGCTTTCTGCCAACCCCCGTCTTCCTTCTATCTTGCCCTCCAATACAAGGCGGAGGAGACGATATTTCTCTCCACGCAGCACGTGACCCAAATATGAGACCTAAAAATATACCACTAGAACTAATATACCATCACGGCATAGCCCACAGGTGGGGTAGCCAGCAGACCAGCTGTAAGTAATATATATACATGCAAACTTTCCCTTTCGTGACAGCAAAAAATTAAGGCATTCAGAATGGGTGGCAAACCTCAAACCAAACTCATGCGCCACATCGACCATCTGATTATATTTTAGAAACATCCTTTATATTATACATTTTGGGTGAAATTTGAAACGTTGTGGGTTGTCTGATATTAGAAGAGTATTTGATACAACATACAATAAGTAGTAAAAGTAAGTAATAGGGACTGTTGGACCGCACCACCATTTCAGTAACATTATTGCTTCAAAAGGAAGATACACGTATCTAGATATTATATACATATAGGTATAACTATCAGTGACAGAACTGGTCAATTTATTTTATATTTTGATTTCATTGTATTTCACAGTAAAAGTACAAATATAGTAAAATAAATTCATATTTAAATCGTCCCTCTTATGACTAACAACAGTCGTATCTGCCTCAATGTAAATTGTTCAGGAGAGCGTTTTTTGTGTTTTGTCGTGCATATTTTCGTCTCTCCTAGTTACCTATATGATACAGTGTAAATATATAACATTATTTTATTTGTAACTATTCTTATATAATATCTCAGAATCATTTTTGTGATGAAATTTTGAGGAATTAGTAGATACAACACATTTTATTTAGAATAATTCGTGAATAAAACAACAAATCAGAACGGTATTCCAGGATAATGGTAACAGTTACAGGTGTGATCTTCAGTGAGAACATGCAAGGTACATATAAATACACATTGGTGATCATAACTTGATTTCGCCAAAAATGACAGATACGACAGTTAGTTAGAAGAGGGACGAAATAATCTAGGGTTTGTACGTTCACATTGTGAAAATACATTTTTAACAGACCTATTTGATATTCACAAAACACTGGATACTTTTCACTATTGATTTATTACTCGAGTACTTTCGTCAGTGCTCGGAGACGTGGACGTTCTAGGATCAAGTGGCAAGATCATTTAAATCAAACCCTACAGGACGGTCACGTGTTGAGCATATATTTTTCTTAGAATCCGATTTCCAATTCAGTCTTTGTTGATTGGTTAGATGTAATAATACTTGAATTTATTAAAATTAAACACTTATTTGTAGTATATCCACGGTGACTTTTTATTGGACGCGAGCCGGCTTTCAAGAGCTTCCGCTCTCATCATCAGGCTTTTCGCCAGCCTGATGATGAGAGCGGAAGCTCTTGAAAGCCGGCTCGCGTCCAATAAAAAGTCACCGTGGATATACTACAAATAAGTGTTTTATTTTAATTAATTCAACATGAATTTCCACCAAGTACCGTCGGTTGAAAATATCAACTTTCTAATAATACTTGTTTTTAATATGAGGTCTTATTCTTAACCGTATTAATCTAAGCATTGAAAAGAATTCCTTAGTTTGGTTTGACTGTCCGTTTTATAATACTATATAGCTATACAATATTATCTTGGTCAATTCAATACGCTGTATGTCAAAATGCACAAGTTTTATGGTATCTGTGATCAAAGTAATAATAATAATAATTTTGTTTTATACAGTAATATTTGAAGAGGAAAATGTAGAAATTACTCCCATACTGCTCATTCTACCGAGACGGAAGTGCAATTTCAAAATTGTTATGGATGATTTTTATGGTTTCGCTATATCGGAAAATAAATATTATGGACACATTACTTCAATTGCCGCATTCGGAGGAATGTTGATACTATATGGATAGCCATTTTGAACTTGAGTTCAAACAAGTTTGAAATGTTTATCATATTATTATATTTTGTTGAAGTCATAGAAATATAGATTAATTTTCGGAATATTTTTAAATTTCGATTGTTCGTCTTGTATGTTTTTCACGATGCCTTTTAACGCAGTGTTCAAAATGTGTGAAATTTAATGTTATTTCACCTTCATTTATTCACATCATTACGGTGTTTTCGTTAAGTGAGGTAGCCAGCGTACAAATTGCATGAAGTAAACATTAAAATCTTCCTCTTCGTGCCAATAAAATATCGAAGCATTCAGCATGGGTTGCTCTACCTATTGCAACATTCAAGATGTTTAATGTCTTATACGGGATGTCTTAAGAAAACCTTCTCTAAACGTACGATCGAAAATTCATACGAGATATCTTACGAAATACCTTATACGGGATATCTTACAAAAACCTTCTCTTAACGTACACTCGAAAATTTATACGGGATATTTTACGAAATACCTTGTAGATACGGGGTATCTTACAAAATACCTTCTCTTAACGTACACTCGAAAATTTATACGGGATATCTTACGAAATACCTTATAGGTACGCGGTATCATACGAAAACCTTCTCTTAACGTACACTCGAAAATTTATACGGGATATCTTACGAAATACCTTATAGGTACGGGGTATCATACGAAAACCTTCTCTCAACGTACACTCGAAAACTTATACGGGATATCTTAAGAAATATCTTATACGGGATAACTTACGAAAACCTTCTCTTAACGTACACTCGAAAACTTACAGATAATAAGGATGCCTATTTCCTACCAGGAATAAGCATTGAATATTGAATATCAAATAAACAAAATAACTTTATATTTCTTTATTCTTTACTTTACATTGATTAAAGTCATTTTTTAAGAAAAACAATAATTTTCAATACAATCATACAATCAATATGGAGAAGCCTAGTTTTTCGCAGAGGCACGATTTCTTCCAATCAACCAAGTAAGAGGACAGTTTGTCAATAGGCTTTGATGAAATTGATTGACAATAAAATAGAGTGTCAAAAAAAGTTTAATTATACTATTTTGTACGGAATTGATACAGTTCAAACTCTGTAGGTATTCAGTCTATTTATAATTAATTGAGATTACCTATATATGATCGAGCAAATTTTTAACCCTTTAAATTATCGATAGTGGTATTGCAGGATATTATCTGTAATCCTCTTTGCAGTAACTAATTTAATATTATATAATCTAAGTATGATATAATTCCTTTCAAAACAATTTAATATACCTACTAACTTTTTCATGATACCACCACTACAAAATCGCTGAGAGAATATTATTTGTAACTTCTATTTAATATTTCGCCCACATTAACTGCAGAAACCTGCGAATTGATGAACTTTCCAGAACTCCTCGTCCAATTAATAGACTAAGTTAAATTTAATTTGTAAGGCGGGTTTTTGATGTTAATCAATAATTTATCTATTTTTTACGTATTATTTTGTTTTACGTGATTATTTTTTATTTGGTAATATTTTTTTTTTTCATTAACTGTATATAAATTTAATTTTAGATATTACAGTTCGTTGGTAGCCTGGAGAATGAGTCATGGCTTCATGCACAAGAGGTGCGCGGACCGATCCCAGTTGGCGGCAAATTCCCTTTCATGACACAAACTTTAAGCTTGCTGTGAAAATGTATAAGGTTGTATTTGAGTTTATTACAAAAACTCAGAAAAAATAATTCATTGAGTGTGATTTACTAACTGCTTATAAACCCGCTTTTCAACAATATTAAATTGTTCAGTACAATACTATAACCTCACGCCGTATCCCAAGTAGGGAAGGCAGAGAGGGCGGAACATCACACATAATATCTATCTATATATATACTTTTTTCGCTTGTTCTCATACACGCACGCTAAATTCTCTTGCTCAATACGCGACTGACCTTAAGAATTTGATCCACGTGATCAAGCTACGTAGTTTTCGAACATCAGCGCTTTCTCACACCCCTTCCTTCAGTAAGGGTCTATTCTTTTTGATCTTTAAAACATGCTCAAATCAGCTTTAAAATGATCAAGATTATATTACTTAAAGTTTGAGTTTGGCTAATTTTTAACTAATGGTACGAACTGATTATTTCTGCAGTCGATATCCTCAGTTTTCATCATCTCGTGGACACTTTGTTTTTTAGTTTTGTTGGTAGGTACTCGTGATTTTTATTATGTTATTGCATTATCCGTTTCTTTCAAATTTCCTTAGTTTAACTCTGGTGAAGAAATGAGTATATGAGTAAGAACTATCTACCATTGAAATAAATTAACAGCACGTACTAGACAGAAGTGCATTAGATGCTAAAAATATGTAATCAATTAAATAATGAAATTTACTCATGTTTATTTATAGCTTTGGTTAACTACTACTAGCACATCATCACGGCACATCTCACAAGTGAGTTTGCTAACAGACCAGCTGCATGTTATAAATATGCGAGCCGTTACCTCCATCCCAACAAAATAATGTGTCATTCAAGATGGGTCTCATCCATTTCTTATATGAATTAGGAAGGCACAGAGAAAGATAGAGCCATTCCAGTTTTACCCCTTTAACCGTTTTTCACTATTTGCTTAACTACTAGTTTACCATCACCGCATATCCTACAAGTAGGATAGCTTACCAGTTGCATTTAATGAAAATGCAAACTGTCCTCTCCATGCCAACAAAAAAATCAGATATTTTGGATAGGTGGCAAACCTCACCTCGTGCTAGACTATCATGGCATATCCCACAAGCTGTCTTCTCTGTGCCAACAAAACGTTCAAGCATTCAGGATGGGTGGCAAACCTCATCGCTCGTCATCTACTTCACCTCAAATCGAAATGGGAATATAAAAAAAATACTGGACCTCTTTCTCTCTGGTTTCAATCCTGGGATTGGTTTGCAGCAATTATCTCTTTAATTCTTCTCCTCCACTCCTTCCCGTCTAGTGCGGTTCTTATGAATTCTGCATATGATGAGCAGCGAATGTTCACCAACGGGTCCTCCAGGTACTCTCGGCGTGGGCGTCCCCTAGAGTTTGTCCCCTCGGTCATACCCTACATTACGGCATGCAAGAGGCCTTCTTGTCGTATTACATGGCCGATCTACCTTGCACGCCTTTCTGACAAGATCTTGAGCAAGTGCCTGGTCGTGTGCACTGTAAAACATTTCTTCATTACACATTTCAATTAAACGTGAAGCCTTACATTCTGCATACTGTTTGTTTATGGTCTAAATGTGTAGGTATATTTTATTTTTATTTTCACTATTTCTGTACACATATATGTATATTTCTTTAATTTTAAATTATATTCACCAAGTCAATTGGAAGGTTTCACATTCTAGTGATGTCTTCTTCTTCTTCTTATGGGTTAAACTCTTCATACTGTCAAGGCCCCGTAGCCATAAAATCGCGTCATTCGACCCTAAACTAAATGAACATGAATATTTGGGGCATGTGTTCACCACATGGTCTGATGTTTGGTCAGCACCACACACACACATAACGGAGATGTCTTAAAAATCGACAGGTTAAAAAATGTGCAACATTATTGTCTACTCGCCTCATCTAGTGATTTAGTTCAATGGTACACTCATATATAGAAATAAGAACTGTATCTTATCCCAACGGAGATCGCATGAACGATTCGGTGGTTCTTTTAGATGACTTTTATGGTAAACCTATTTTGAAGTTACCGATCAACTTTATTATTATTAGTACCTATATGTTAATAAAATTGTATCTATTTCTTTCTTTACGTTTTTATTCTTTTTGTCCTTTTGAATTTGTTCTCTCAAGAGAATATTTTATTTTACTATTCGTGGAGAGTCCGGTAAAGAATCGATCTCCTACTCTTTTCTACCGTAAGTTTTTAAGTGTCTTGTAAAAGGCTGAAAATGTCCTTGTAAGACGAAATATACAACATACCTACTTACCTAGTTTATACCTAGTCAAATAGGTTGACTATCGGTGAATGTGATCAACTGAAATGATTAATCTATGTAGAGTGGTTCTAAATATATGATCTTTGAGATAACTAAAGACAATCGTAGCACAAATTCAAATTTCTTTATTCGTAAAAACATTTACAACACATTTGTATCAATAATAATACAATATTTATGTAACAATTAACAATGCGTTGGTTTTGCTGCCCCACTAAGTACAATGCACCTGTATTGGGGCTAACAACAAACAACATAAACATTACAATAGCACAAAAAGATAATAGAAATAAATAACATAACACATACATAACAAATCATTGAAGACACGAACGCTCATAACTGTAAACCAACAAAGAAAACTTCTCCCTACATCTATCTCTACCCTCATCAATCAAAAAATCAGAGACCATACTTTTAACTTTTTTTTATTGAAGTAATGTTCTTATGTCCTAGAGTTAGATAGAAAAAATCATTTCGTAGTGTTATCTCGCCACTTCATATCGTTCTACATATATTTAAAATTTTGTATTGTATTATTTGGCGATAAATATCGGTTTCTTCACTTGATAACAGAGGGCAAGATTGAGGGACGTCGTGGAGTGGGAAGAAAGCAGATGTCGTGGCTGCGTAATACACGGCAATGGACCGGAATAACATCGGCTTCTTCACTTGATAATAGAGGGCAAGTTTGAGGGACGTCGTGGAGTGGGAAGAAAGCAGATGTCGTGGCTACGTAATACACGGCAATGGACCGGAATAACATCGGCTTCTTCACTTGATAATAGAGGGCAAGTTTGAGGGACGTCGTGGAGTGGGAAGAAAGCAGATGTCGTGGCTGCGTAATATACGGCAAAGGACCGAAATAACACAAATGGGATAGCTGGTCTGAACAGCGCGGGACAAAGTAGCATTCTCCAGAGTAATCGCCAACGTCGGGGCACCTGATACGGCACTGATAGAAGAAGAAGAAGATTGTTTTATTTATTAGTTTAAATTTTGCATTTTTTTTTTGTGAACACTGTTAGGTATATAATGATGATGTGCAAAAAGAATAAATAAATGAATACAACTACTTGTCTTAACAAAAACACTTATTATAATAAAAGTATATACCTACAATAATAATTAATCAAAATAAGGATTAAGGACATTCACCAAAGCCACCTTATGGTGTTAGGCGATAAGAAAAGACGTTTCTACGAACAATGGACCTAGAACTCAAATGTATGTAGTACATACTTACTTGTATCAATAGATAATAGAGCCATGGTGTGAAATAACACATAGAGAGAAGATAGTGTCGACAACAACATCATTTGAAAGGATTCTATGTAGAAAAGGATTCCAAGTAGAATGGTAGGGACCGGTACAACCAACTGCTGAATTTGAAAAGGATAAATATGTATAAACATAATAATATTATTACATATTGTACCTATTACTCCTGAAATAGTTAAAATCTCATGTAAAGAGTACTGATGAAACGAATGTTTCGTTTTAACGAATTATGTATTTCGATTAATTAACTATGCCACATAATTATGTCCTTAATATATAAGTGACATTGGAAGGATAGGATGTGAAGAAAGGTTGTTTATTTCTTGTGTTTAATAGAAGAAGACAATATTAAATCGTTACCTTACTTTGAAAAGGTTCTATCTATATAGGGAATTCTGTATATGATCGAACCTTTTCAAAATAAGGTAACGTAATGGTAATGATTATGATTTCTAAAACATATGAATTTTAATGTAATTAAGGTAAGTATGTAATAACATTTTTTTCAATTTATTTTCACTATCACATTTTTTACCTTTCTGTGTAGGTGAGCATAGAACATACAGCGATTGTTTCTGCTCTGTATTTTGCAGAAGATCGTTCAAGAGCAGGAAAAGGAAAAATAAATTAGATCACCTTATAACCCGTGATTAAATTCTGTACCTATGCTTAATTTTACAAAAAGCAGACGTAGATTTTATACCGTCACAGCATCTCCCTCAAGTGAGGTACTATACACATATAACAAACTTTCCTTTTTCTTGGACTATTGTTGTCAGGGGTGATACTATAATCCCACATCTTTTGAGGTTGACCTGTTCCTTTTTTTGATCCCGTGGTCTACATTTAAGGATTCTGAATGAGCATCTATTTGTACCCAGTCTAGCCACATGCACTACCTTTGCCACGTTTATTTTATGACACAGCACACCACATTGACAACTATTATTCTTTTAATTTTATTCTTTTAGTCTGATATTCACATTTTGTATTGTGTCTCTTTTAAAAAACAAACAATCGAACAAGTAGTCTTTAAATGCTGTAAAAAAGACTTTCAAAATGTGTGCAATACTTCATCGCTGACTTTTTCTTAACACATTTTTCTCAAAACACATCTGAATACATTTTTCTTAATAGAATGATTTCTTCGCAGAAAACAGACTCGATTTTCTCAACTAATTTTTGTCGTCCATATAAATTCGTTATATCCAATTTTAACGCATGCAAGAAATACTTAACTTCTTTAAGTCCTTACAAACCCTTCAAGAGTATTTCGTAGGTACTATAATACATCCACAACCTTCCCTTCTTGTATAAATTGTAACAATAATAATGTAGGTACATATGATTGTATGTATGTACGCGTGGTATTATTATTATTATTCTTTAGTATAAAGGATTTGTTTTATCTCTAAACCCATCTTTCTTTCACCGTAACATTGCGCCTTGAGATATACATAGAATTGAATAGAATCCCTAAACTTACTTAGACAAATTTCGGATTTAACGCTGTTTGATCCGTGGGGTCGTCTACATAGATGATTTTGTTTTGAAGTGTTACTTATTTGCATATTTTTAATATAATCCTTAACTTTTTGTGTATTTACTATCATGGTAGGAAGTGAAACATTTAGCTTTTATTATCATGTTTACAACTACACCACACCACGGCAAATTCCACAAGTAAATTAGCCAGCAGATCAGCTGCAATTAATATACATGCAAGCCGTCTTTTCTGTGAACAGAAAAAAATAAGCCTTTCAGAATGGGTGGCAAACTTCATCAATGAATTTCAGATGCAATTTTTTTTTGAGCACCTGCTTTTTAGCTGCAATATAATTTGCAAGCCGCCTTTTCTGTGACAACAAAAAAAATAAGAATTTAAGGATGGTTGGCAAACCTTATCGCAGAATTTGAGATGCAAATTTTCTTAATTTTTTTTTGAACACCTGCTTTTTACAAGACTGAATACTTACGGAAAAGAGTGGGAGACCAATCCTTAGCTGGTTGCTTCACCGCTGAAACTTTACTATTATGTAAAATCATGTATTCAGAAGTTACAAAGTATTCCACAAGATTCGATGAATAAACTGTATATCGTCATGCCAATGTGCATACCTCATTGCTGAAATTAAAATTCAAATCAAATGAAATGAGAAAACTCTTATTGATTGATTTGACGTTTACTTTGTAAAACTCTATACATTAATATGGATTAGTTTTAGATTTAGTTAATTTTTTAGTTTTTTATTTAGTTAAATAATAATTTTATTAGTTAGTTTAGTTTAGTTAGTTAATTTAATTTATGTTATGAATTTTTTGACACAATTGGATGTCGGGGACTGGATTTTTAACTTACTAGAAGTGTAGATGTCAAACATATTTTGAACTACTAGGTACAGATTAATCATTCCAACTGATCACACTCATCCATAGTCAACCAATTTGAATAGTTATTAACTAGGTAGGTATGTTGTACATGATACACATACATATGTGAACTTATTTAAGGAGTGCACAACACAGAGTTTTGTTTAGTTAATTAAGTTAAATAAATAAAAAAATAAAGTTAAATAAACAATAATTATTTAAATTAAAAATAAATAAAAAGTTAATAGAAGATTTATTATGGAAATAAACTAACTGTTTTGACTTTTACTGTATTTATTAGTGGGTTTAATAATCGAAACCAAGTTACTATTAATTATTAAACTTACTAATAAATACTAACAGTAAAACTCAAAACAGTTTGCTTATTCCCATAAATTCAAAAGATCACATTCTCCAAACTTTCCCTAAATAAATAAATATCAGGGAAATAAATAAAACAAGTGTTTTATTCTACTATTGATTTATTCGATGAGAGAGACGTCTTTCGTCTTATGAGGACATTGTCAATCGAATAAATCAATAGTAGAATAAAACACTTGTTTTATTTATTTCGATATGGAATTCTACTACCTAAACACCGACACAGTGAATAAATATCAGGGAACTGAATTCATCCTATATACCTGGAAACCAATAGACTTTAACGCCTAATAGACCTCTGTAGTGCTCTTCTGTATATTGAATACTAGATAGTTGCCTTGAATAGGTGTCTATAGATCAAATAAGAATCCTAAATATCCTTAAAGTGTACCCCACACCCATCATTTGTGGTCTTATCCTTTGACCTCAAGTGCTTTTTCTTTCAAGGAGAATATTATAATAATAATAGAATGAAAGCAGACATTAACATCTCATGAAACAAATGTCAGATCATTTTATTTCATCTCAAAACATTGTTATCAAAACGCGAGTTGAAATATAAGTCGCTTTTCAGAACGAGTTCGTCGGTAGCCTGGAGGTAGAGTCTCGGCCTCGTGAACAAGGGGTCCGTGGTTCGATACCATTTGCCGGCAAACTCCTCTTTCACGACACAAGCTTTTAGTAGCTTACTGTGAAATAAGGTTGTATTTGGGTTTATAACAAAAACCCAGATACATATATATTTTTTTTTTTTAAAGTGTCGATTGAGTCATATTTCTTAAATGAATTAATATCACCTTTTTCTTCTTGATCTTGGTCATTTTCTTTGTGTTCAGAGGATCGTGACCATCTATTGTAAAGGTGTAAATAAAACGTTTCTAGTGACTCCAATCCTCAGTCATTTTCAGCGCCTCGTGTAAGGTCGCTTTCGTTGTCTCTTTCACTTGGTCATTTCATCTCATCGGTTCGCGTTCCCGAGTTCTGTTTCCTTCCACATTTCTCGTTAGGATAAGCTTCTTCAGCACTGCGATCTTCTTAAGGTACTTCTGGAGACAGCGAATACATTATTATGGAAGTCCTTTCTTTATTTGAGTTCCTTAAGAATAAACAAATGTTTTCTAAGTTCTGTCAATATATGCACGTTCATAAATTTTAGTTTCTGATAATGATGGACTTTGTTTTGAATCTATTTATGTGCACCTTAACCAATTCTACAGCTTATTTTTTTTTTGACCTAATTGAGTCATTTCAGTTAAAGTGTTGCAAATAGATTTATAACTTTATACCATCTGTAAAACAACTTTCAAATTGGAAATCCTTTTTTCCTAATGGCATTATTTTCTCTTTGCCATCCCTCAAGTTCTTTTCTCATTCTGTATTCGTCATAACATGAGGTTTTTTGACAGTTAACGTTGTTAATTTTTAGAACCCAAAAACTATGAGAGTAAATAAGTCGAATACAAATCAACGACCCATGTTTCTCGGTCGGTAATGTCCTAAGCTTTTTTGATGTCTTCAAAGGGTGCGAGTTAGATTTTATAGGAGGAAATTACACATACCTACATACTTTTAATGAAAAGGAAAGGAAATTTTCTTTTCATATTTGTGTGGTTTTATTCACATTAAAAAAAAATTGTTTTAGAACAAGTGCGCAAAATTAATACTCTTTGTATTGAATTTTATAAAACTGCATTTTTCGATGTGTACCTATGTGAAAAGCAGAGAATTCGAAATTAAATTATTTTTTGGGCTCTATTGACATTCTAAAAAAATATTTTTTTCCATTCTCAAAACAAACCTATCACTTGCTAATTTTTTAAATTATTATTGTACTTTTATTGAAACTTCTGTGTCGTGCACTCCCAAAGAAAGTTCACATTAAATTTATGTATGTGTATCATAATATACAACATACCTACCTAGTTAATACCTATTCTAATAGGTTGACTATCGGTGAGTTGAATTAACTGGAATGGTAAATCTAGAGAGATTCTTAATTTTAAATCTTAAATTCAGCGATGAGGTTTGCCACCCATCATGAATGTCTCAATTTTTTGTTGGCACGGATAGGACAGTTTGCATTATTATTACATGTAGCTGATCTGCTGGTTACTCGACTTTTGTGATCTGCCGTGATGGTATATTAGTAGAAGTAATTTATTTAGTATTGTTTCCTCTTTGTTATCTCTAAACGTGATGCGAAATGACGCTCTAAATGTTATTGAAAGATAATATTTTAATATGTCTGTTTATGATAATTTTAATCTAGGCAACTCGACTCGACGGGTATGTAATTAATAAATTATTTCTCTTTGATATTAAAACAAAAACCTCAACAAATAACTCCCAATATCAAAAGAGACCACCGGATAAATAGATTGTTGATTCTGGAAATAAATTAAATTATATCTATAATATATAATATTTTTCATCTTCAATCTAACATGCATTAACTTCCTGCGTGGGGGGAGTTTGGGAGGGGTGTCTCTGGAAATAACACATTTATGCCTGTAAAGGGGCACAGCATTGCTCATGTCTTTTGCTATTATGTTTATTTTTAAGATATATATGTTTTACCTGTTGGCATATATATGTTTGTAATGAATAAATAAATAAATAATAGTGATGAGAAAATCACTCATCCATTAAGCATATTTTTTTACAACACAAAGAGGACAACCTGCGTGTTTATTATACATTAATTTGACTTGCTACCTCATTGCAAAAGACACCGTTATTTTTGCAGAAAAAATATTTTTGAAAATAGATTTTATCATGATTTATTGTTTTTGTTTGATTTTTAACTATGATGATTTTTTAAGACCTCTCAGGTAAATTTAGGATCTTCACTGGTCCACTTTTTGATTTTGCAATTTATTATCATGTTTTATAATTTATTGACTGTCTGATCCTGTGTATATTGTAAAAATAAAAAATACTAAAAAAAATCAGCTTTTTCAGGTTTTGATTTTGAAGTCTTGACAGAATAATAATGAATAATGTATACTTGTATTACATTGGCATCACTGTTTACTCCATTCGTATCTCATATTACAACAGTAGCACAGTCCCAAAAGATGGTGTGGATAGATAAATAATAATGCTCTATGAATAATTTTAGCGATTCAAGCATTAAATTTTAATAAATACAGACTATGGTAAACATTACAATATCTGAACGCAGAGAAATACTTCTTATTGTTTATTGTAAATCATTCCCCATAGGACCACTTAGGGGACACTTGGGTTCATCATAATTATACAGGATAAAAAGAACAACATAAAAAGAATACAAAGCAGTAAGGCATCAAAAGCGAGACAAAACAATAGAAATTGAGTTAAAAAGTTGCTTCATAATATAAAGGTGAATATATTATTTTTTGTCAAGTTTATGCATAATAATAATTCTTTCTGTTTTGCTGTTCTGCAATGCACTGCCGCAAGATGTAAAAAAAAATAAAAACAATATTTTTTTATAAGGCATCTGATGAAATATTAATTGGAAAAGAGAGAATGACAAACTTTCAAATGAGCACGTAAAAAATATATATTTATTTTACAACTTAACCCCTAATACCAGCACGTGGTGCTGTCTGGAATTACAAAGTTTTCTTACCTTTGCCAAAAACTAGTACATTTTAATAGGTAGCATCTCAAACCTCATCGCTGAACTGAAACTTACATTATGATATGTACCTACTTAAAGTTTACTATAATCTACATTTACTTTCTCAGTTTTGGATAATCACTCGTTAATGGTAGACGTTCCACCGAAACCGCGGTAACAAAATAGCTCATAAAATAAAATAATTGATACATAGTTAATCTGAAATAATATCAATACTTACATTTACATAAATTATATTGATACTGAAAACTGTATAGGGGTTTGCAAACAAAAAAGCTTAACGAGTTTCAATAAAAATATTATCGACGCGGTCAGTCATTAAACTGTTCACTCTCCTACCACCCTTTTGGACTTATCAGGTTCTATTTAAAACAACCCCTTCTTAGCAGTGTATATACATATTTAAGGGTAGCAAGCGATGGACACTGTATGTAGCTATAGCTGTAGATGTAGACGGGCTGAAGCAACATGTTGTACTTGATAGGACACCAGATATAAAAAAGATAAACTTTAGAATCAAGCCCTTATGTTTTAATGTGTTTTTAGTTTAGTCCATTGGCTACGCCACTTGTAAGATATGAGACTGTCACAAGCTTCAGAAGCAAATTTAAAACTGCACTGCAAACTGAAGTTTTGAAGATAATATATTCTTTTTTCGGGACTTGACGAAACAATGATATTGAATTTATTTATCATCTATCTATCTATCTATTCCCTCACGCCGTATCCCAAGTAGGGTAGGCAGAGAGAACGGAACGCCAATTAGATCTGTCCTTACATACTTCTTTCGCTTCCTCTACAGTCATACAATTTCTCATGCACGCACGTCGGTTTCTTTTACTCAAAACACGGCCGTCCTTGAGAATTTGATCAACATGTTCAAGCCATGTGGTTCTCGGACGCCCGCGCTTCCTCACACCCCTCCTTTCAGCCAAGTATATCCTCTTTGTCATTCTTTCCTCTTTCATTCGTTCCACATGACCAAGCCATCTCAATTTATTTACACGCATTCTATCCACAACACTCCTCTTGCATCCACTCATTCTTCTAATATCCTCATTCCTCACTCTATCACGCAACGTTTTACCAACCATCCTCCTCAGCGATCTCATCTCCACAGCATTTATTCCACTTTCGTCCTTCTTCAACCATGTCCACGTTTCGCTTGCATACATAAGTGTCGGTACCAGGATGGTATTGTGCACTGGCAATTTTGCCATGTTCGACACATTGTCATTGCTGACAATGAGTCGAAGTGCACCGTTAATCTTAGCACTGGCTACTTTTCTTCTTTTGATATCCTTATCACATCTTCCATCCCTCGCAAACAAACTTCCTAAATATACATACTCGTCCACTTGCTCCAAACATTCATTATTATACTAGTGCACACGAATGGTATTAAGTACCTACGTAGAAAATACGAGTATAATAAATATATATATACTAATAATATAAATTGTAGGAACATTACATTCATTCATTCATTCAAAGAAGATGGGTTTTGAATTTCATTTAACAAAATGTCCTAATCCCGGTAAAGTCGAAATAATCCAAGTGTTAGAAAATACACCATGTTCTATGTAATACGAAGCCTGTATGTTTTGTGTTGTATTGTAGGTATTGTGTATTATGAAACTTGATGGGACGTTATGCCTGAGACAAGTTGACAAACATCACAACACAATGATCATAATATTATTTTATTTGTTGGTTTATTGGTTAAACCTCCAAATAATTCGATAGGTTCCTAATCATAGGACATGTATCGTTCTGTATAAATAATTTATTATTAATTTTCCAAAATTAGTATACAATAAGATCTGTTTAAAGTTAAGAATAAGATATGTAGAAATTGGATGTATTAGTGTTCTGTGAATTGTAGAATGTTAGTACTTATATTTAATTTTGTTTTCACAAACGATGTAATAATTCAAATTTACAAATAATTAACTTAACTAGGGGAAAGTAATTTCAATATACTGGGTAAGGCTGCTGAGGAGGAACTGATTCTAGATTATAAATTTGATTCAGATATTTTAATGCCACTTAAATGCGCTAACTTCCGGTTGGGGATATATTTTTAACTGTTCTACTTTCCTAGCATTTCATTTCTGCGTAGGACTTCTGTATTTCCACAGTATTTGCTCTTCAAAATAAATAATAAATATATTCGTTTGTCTTCGGAGCTTTTGCAGTCTGCAATATTTAGTTTATAACATGTTTCAAAATGTATTTTAAGGTTTTTAATCCACTTATAGTGGCTAAGGCACTCCTGCGGTCTTCAGAATATAATCTGACCCTTATAATTATTATTATTACACCCTCTGTAAAGCCAAGGACTTGGTGATTATTGGAAGACTAATATTGTATCCCTCGTCAGACCCCAATTTCAGGAACTTTCAAATGATTTTCCTGAAAACTATAAGTAGATATTATTACAGTTTCAGAATGATTGAGAACCTTTATGAAAATAATTTTGTATTGCTCTTAGTATTTCATTTAATGAGTTTATAATTCCATTTAATTTTATTTGTATCTCATCAGCGGAAGACTTCAAATATAATAAATGAAAAATAACTGTTTCATTCACGTATTTATTTATCCATTGAAAAATTACTTCGTCTGTAGCCTGCGCGGTTCGATAAAGTTGTATTTAGGTTTATAACAAAAATTCAGATAGATCTATTATTTCAAAAAATATGGTAATAAAATGAGAAGGATAAGAATGCTTGGTAAAACATTGCGAGAAGAATGAGGATATCAGGAGAATGAGTGGATGTGCGAGGAGTGTTGCATGTAGATAGAATGAGTATAAATAAGTTGCGATGATTTGGACATGTTGAGCGAATGGACGATGACGGGATGACGAAGAGGGTGTATATTAATTTGAAAGAAGGGGTGTTAAAAAGCACGGAGTTCAAGAACTACGTAGCTTGACCACGTGGATAAAATTTTCAACAACAGTCGCATGTTGAGTAAGAGAAATCGGCGTGCATGTATGAAAAACTGGATGAATGTATAGGAAACGAAAGAAGTATGTAAGAAAAGATCAATATGGATTTCCGTTCTCTCTGCTTTCCCCTCCTGGGATACGGCGTGAGGGAATAGTATTGTATAATAGTTTGATCGTTTTATTGTTTCACGCGACAATTCTATTTCTGCTACACCACAGTCTTAGGGCTCGTGTGGTAGATAATTTTTTACTATATCAAAGTATTCTATGTTTAAATTAATATGCAAATGTAATGAAATATTTCTATGAAGTTATTTACTCATTCATTTTATTATTCCGTTAAACCAACCATTTATTTATTCTTCTTGCACATCATCATTTACGTAACAAAACAGTTTGCATAAGAAAAAATGTGATGATTTGCGGTGGCGAAATTATCACTTTATAGTGATTTCTTCCATCTTTCCATGATGGTTGTCTCCTAGGCAAGATTTTACGAACACCTACTTTTCACACGACGCTCAAAATCTTACAGAAAACAGTGGCAGGCCTTTTCTCTACCAGGGACTATATGAAATATTATTTGCGGTGTGATTAGTGTAATATATAAATATGAGTCCTTCTGTGGAGTACCCTGCAGAAAATTAGTCTTCATTCTTTTCTTTAATTTTCGAGTGTCCTGTAAAAAACAGCTTCCTATTCCTTAAACACCGCTTATTTAATATCTGATTCAGCGATTAGGAATACTTTAATTCTTAATTGTCTTACTTTTTATTGTCATGCGGAAGACGACCAGCATGTTTATTTATTTATTATATATGTAGGTATTACCAACAATGTGAGAATGTGACATGACAATTGTTACCTTTGTAATACAAAGGTTTGGAAGTAACATGTAAAATGTGTTTAGTGCATTGTATATGTGTGTCGTCGCGTTAGTACCCATAATACAAGATTCATATCTAAGTTTGGGACTAGCTTGGTCTGTGTGAATTATCTACACATGTTATGTTATGTTTATTATATGTCTTGTGTTCGCTGGCTACCCCACTCTTGGGAGGTGCCGTGTTGGTATTGGAATCCGTAAATTTTTACTAGAATATATTTTAATTTATTTCTTGAATAAATATGTCGGTATTTTTTATATTTTCTTAAATAATATTCAACTTAAAAAAAAGCTTTTAAAGAATACAGGATATTTAAAAGCACATTTGTAAGAAAACGGAAATTAAATTGTATTCTTGGTGTATAAACCTAATAATCTAATTTTAAATTGACAAAAAAAAAAAAAATTCCATTATACAATAAATCGAATTCAATATGATTTTTCTTTGGAGAATGGAAAATGGATATTTTATTTTTTGTGTACCACGTACGACATCCTCCACATTTAAAGTAGCTAGTTGTCCTCCACATCCTCTTCATACCAATAATTGTAAAGACATTCGGAATGGATAGCGGACCTCACCACTGTTACACATTTAATATATTACACATCTGTTTTAGCACCTGCTTTTGCTACATTATGTCCTCCATGTAGCATTCCACCTTAGTCCACGTCCCCTGAGAGTGCAGCATGGAGTCAACCATAGAATCATCAAAATCATCAAAATGGATCATCCATTTCCGTCGTACAATACATGCATCTTTCCGAGTTCACGAATATCATTGTCTTTTGCTTTTATAGAACACTTGACAATTTATTTAAAGAAGAAACCTATTCTTTCCCAGGAACTCCGCAAAGCATTGATTAAATATCAACTTTTCACTTTTGCTCATTTTAACAAACAAAAATTTAACGTACGGCAAAAACTACAATAAAATTACTATGAACATAAAACATAACGTACATAGTTCGCTGAAATTTACCGAAACTTTTAATGGGTTTTTACTACTTTGTCTAGCGAATATGCGAAGCTTCTATCTCTTCTCGTAAATATACAACATTATTTTAGTTTTATGCTTAAAAAATATCAATAATTTTGTTATTTTGAGGTGGTATAGACTTTCAGAATGGAGATTTTAGAATATTAGTTATAGCGACGTGGTTTTTGGAACTTTTTACTGTTTCAGTAATAATTCTCGTAATGGCTGAAAGAGAACTAACATAAATCGTACATTACATTTAAACTCAAAACAATGAAATAACTAAAGTGCATTCAAATCAGACAAATGTCTTAAATAAACATCGTAATTATTTGATGTCTTTTCGTTATAATTATTATATTACAAGTCACCCATATTAATTGCAATACATATTTATGTATTTATTTTTAGTATAAAAGAAACAATCAACAATATTACAGTGAAAAAAAAAACCTTTTCGCTGTCATTGCACGAAAACAGTAAACAATTAAGACAATAATAAATGTTTAGAATATTTACTAATTTTTTTATTGTTTAACCGGATTTGGGTGCAGATGACAAAATCAATCAGAAACCTCGATTGGAGAACCATGTCTACGCAATGCAACATTGTGTAGAATCTAATCGGAAGAAGTGAGAAAGGTGTCCCAACGCTAACGAATTGACAAAGAATGGTGGAATTGGTAAACGTTGTCCATGGACACTGAAAGTGATCACTTAAGCCAGCCTTGAGCCAATTCGTAAGCGTTGGGACACCTTTCTCACTTCTTCCGATAAGATTCTACACTATGTTGCATTGTGTAGATATGGTTCTCCAATCGAGGTTTCTGATTGGTTTTGACAATTAAACTATCAAGACAAGGCAAAAATATAATTAATCTGATTAGAACCTCACTTGTAGAGAGCGCTGTGGTGGTATAGAGATATATAAATAGACATAAAGATGTGGTCAGTTATACTTTATGGTGTCGAAGCATGTAGTCTCAAGGTTAATACCATTAACCACTTGGAGGCGTTTGAAAAGTGTAAAATATCTCCAAGAATAGATGTAAAAACATTATGAAATCATATTATATAGCATATAAGAAATGAGGATATTAGAAGAATACATAAGTGGATGCAAGAGGAGTGTTGTGGATAGAATTCGTGTAAATAAATTGAGATGGTTTGGTCATGTGGAGCGAATGGATGGTATGTAATTGACGAAGAGGGTGTATTCATCTGAAAGAAAGGGTGTGAGAAAGCGCGGACGTCCAAGAACTACGTGGCTTGACCAGGTGGATCAAAATCTCAAGGACGGTCGCGTGTTAAGTAAGAGGAATCGGCGTGCATGTATGAGAAACTGGATGAATGTAGAGGAAGCGAAAGAAGTATGTAAGGACAGATCGACATGGTGTTCCGTTCTCTCTGCCTACCCCACCTGGGATACGGCGTGAGGGAATAGTATAGGTAGTATACAATTTGATTGGTGTTATTCGATTTTTGCCGCTTTTTATTATTTTGCTGAAAAATAAGTTGAAAAACGATTATCATAAAATGTACAGTCATCAAGTTATTCAAAGAAAAGTATTTTTGATTTTTTTTTGTTAAAATTTTCCTTTAAGATGACGTTTTAATGCACCCTCTTCTATGCGCTATTAGTTTGAAAACTACGCATTTTATGAATGAAAAAATGTGTTTTATAACATTTATTAAATCATAAATATTACAACGTACTTAATTTTATAAGGTCTCCCACACTTTAATGCAAGGTTTGGAGTGTCCTGTAAAAAGCAGGTATTCGGAGAAAACCACAAATTAAAATGTTCAAAAATAAAATAAATGATTCTAATATTTTGTTTCCTTTCATTGTTTCAGTGAACAGCAATCCTGATGTGAAATATCCTGTGGTGATCTTCATCCATGGAGAGTCTTTCGAATGGAACTCTGGAAACCCTTACGATGGCTCTGTTTTGGCTAGCTATGCCAATCTTGTCGTCATCACCATCAATTACAGACTTGGAATTTTGGGTAAATTATGTTTTTACATAAATATCTACATTGATACGCTATATCTTGTGCATTTTATAAGTTTTATTTTTTTATGAATTTATGACAGATGACTTTAATTTAAGATGAATTTAATGAACAGAAATTTTGTTGGGAGAGCATCAATGTTTTCAGTTAGCTCCTAAACATTGTTTGTTAAAAGTCTTGTTAAAGAAACAGAATTTGTTGGCTCTACTGAGTTCTATGTATATTTTTTCTGAGAGTAGCAGTCTACTTGTAGGTATTGTGAGAAGACATAGCTCAGAAAGAGACTGAGGTTACTATATATTCAGAACCTTGTAGACCATAAGGCACAGTTTATATTGGATCATTTCACCTATTCTCAACCAATCCAACTTTTCCTACAAAGGTGTGATATGACAGCCTTTATCTTCACGAATAATGACCCTTGCGGCGACATTTAATGCTTTCTGTAGGCGATTCTATTAAGTTTTTAACTCTCAATAAACGTAAATTTAGATATTATTTAGTACAAATTAAGGATTTATTGATGTCAATCAGAGTCATTATTTGAATTTCTTGGGAACAGTAACCACCATATTACCCCAAAACGTTCAAACAGATATGTATTTCATTATCTCATATCCACAAATTATAAGGATGTGGTAAAGAAGCAAAATTGCTGCTCCGGGGAAACACTGGAGATCAAGCGTTCCAGCAACACTTTTTAACACGTTGTTTCTGATATCGTGTTGTTTCTTGGACTTTTGGGGGTATTCAGCATTTTTATGTGACTTTTATAGGGTTTCTGGGCGAGCTGCCGGAGCATTGATGTAATTGATTTGTTGCAAATGTTTTAGTCAATAAGTTAATAACTATGCATGTAATAGAGAACATCATTGTTTAATATCTTTTTTAGCTTTTTTATATGCTAAATAATGAAAATTTTCGTCTCATATGTTAAATTTATTTTTTTATTTTCAGGTTTTCTCAATGCTAACCCAACACCTCACCTCAAAGCTCGCGTTGCCAATTACGGTCTGATGGATCAGATAGCTGCCCTCCACTGGGTCCAGCAGAATATAGAACTGTTTGGTGGAGACCCTTCCAGTGTCACACTTCTGGGACATGGATCAGGAGCCGCCTGTATCAACTTCCTCATGATATCTCCAACTGTAATGCCTGGTAAGTGATCTTCATTATTATTCAAAAATATTTATTTTCATACTACCACTAGTAATACTTCTATACATTGGAACATTGCCGAGATATATTCTGTGCCTGTCACTTTTTCAAGCTCCTCAACGGTTTCATATTTAATCCAATAATACTGGAAAATTTCAGTATATAACATACATACATAGACAATTCACACAGATCGAGCTAGTCCCAAACTAAGATGAATCTTGTATTATGGGTACTAACGCGACGATACACATAATATACAATGCACTACACACATATACATGTAACACCCAGACCCAGGACAATTTGAAAAAGGTCATTCTTCACTTTGCTCTGGCCGAGAATCGAACCCGGGACCTCGTGACTCAAAGGCAAGAGCGTTACCTCCGCGCCACACCGGCCGACAGTATAAGTGTATGTTATGATCCCAAAGCATATGGATATAGGTAACCATAAGATAAATGTGGAAGATACTAGGATTGTATAGATTTACCTACTACTTTTACTAAACCACCATGGCATATCCCACAAGTGGTGTAGCCAGTAGACCAGCTGCATAGAATAAACATGCAGGCCGTTTTCTCTGTGCCAACAAAAAATAATACATTCAGGATTGGTGGAAAACCTTATCGCTGAATTTAGATGTATTTTGTTCAAACACCTGTTTGTTACAGGACACTCAAAAACTTACGGAAAAGAGAAGGAAGACTAATTCTTTGCCGTGTTGTCAACTGCACTGTATAGATAAATAGCAATATATCCGCAAAGGATGTTTTAGAAGAGAAACAAATTTATAAAAATACAAGGATATACCTACTAGCTTTGTTATTCAAAAAAAAATCGGTTATGGGGCTGATCAAATTTTGCAAACAGTTTTAAGGAAGTTTGTAAGACAGTACATAATAACTGTTCCAACCCTCGGCAGGTTTGCCAGTATTGGCATAGTAGTACTGACAGACTAGAGAAAGTTGAAAGATAAATAAATTGTCATCTGAACGGATAAATAGGTGTCTTTGGCTCCTGAAATATTATTTCAACATTAACTATAAGAGATGTCCTATACTTCAGCATTAGTACGAAAATGACCATTATCATCTTAATGATATGGAGTAAAACATCATATTTATTGACAGACTTGTGGGCTTGGTATTATATGGCAAAGGGTTGAATTGTGAGTGCAGTTTGAGTAGGATGATGCATTGTCTTTGCTTTTAGATTATGTGTATTGTTTCTGTTCATATGTATTTTCAAATGTTTTGTAATAATGATGAATAATATTTTTATTGTTAGGTATTATAAATGTTGGAACACAAAAATTCCAAAAAAATGTATCGCCCTGCAAGTCTAGTCAGTCTGTAAAAGAACAATATTTACATACAACCAAAATAAAATTATAATAAAGATAAGAGAAAAAACATATCAATGAATTCCAAACATTTTTCTGACACGTTTATCAAGATTTTCTTGTGATTAAATTATCAACGAAAAAGACAAAACTTTTTTTATTTTCTTTATGTAGGAATACGACAAAAGAAGAAGAATATTAATATTCTTTTGTTTGCTTATTATTATTAATAATATTTTGTTTATTATGAATTAATAGTAATAATAATTCTCTTTTCAAATAATAAATTTAAATCGGATAATCTACTTATAAAGAAAATATATAGTGAATTTATGTAAAAGATTTGTGTATGGGAGGGGGCTTGGGAGAAGGAATAAATCGAAAACAATAATTTGAATTTAATTATGTAAGCTTGAGAATTTTTTGTGAAGTTCACTGCAATAAATTATATTTACAAAGTAATGTCAAAGTGTAATTTATCGACCGATGGTTCTTGGTGAACGTTCATTGTAATAATAATAAACAATGACACAAGATGATTCATAATTTCACTGTGAATTTATAAATTTGCGAGCTGGTTTTCGAGAGCTTTCACTTTAGTCGTCAGAAAAACAGATGGCAAGCTCTAGAAAACAGTTCGCAAAATAAATAAGTCACAATGAAAAAGCTTCATTTCTCGTTTTATTATTTCTTACTTACTATATATACTTACTATTTGTATGGCTTCGGCTTTTATTAACTTTCTGAGCTTCACTTGTCATTCCAAATAAAATATATTATTCCTGTCCATAAAGCTACTGCACCGCCTCTGGGGTTGACCTATGGATGTCCATCTAGCCTCCTTAAATACCTCTTGTCACCCCTTGCGTGCGAATTCTGTTCTTATGGACACAGACTTTTCGGGGGAGATTGTAGCCCGGGATTCTGACAGTAGCGTATTCGATGATGTTCTCTATTATGTCAATGAATGTTCACCTCACGTCGCATTCCAAGTGGGGTAGGCAGAGAGAAGAGAAGCCACATAGTTTCCAAGCATCCATTTCTTACCATCCTTCATTCTGACAAAAAAAAACACTTTCTAAGTTATCGTGAAAATATGTAGGTACTCCACATGCTCAAACCGTCACAACTTATTTTTGTCTGTAAATACTCCTGTAAATCCCAAGCAGTTCGTAAATTACTATTTACTTATAGTTCAGCGATGATATTATATTATATATTATTATTATAACTAGACAATTTATAGTGCGCCGTTTTGTGGAATATATTCACTTCAAGGGCGCATCCTAAAATATCGTGTTTATACCTATGATTGAAGCCTGATACATATAATACAAATATTAATAAGCTATTATAAAAACTAAACATATATAAATAACAATAAGTTGTACAATTTATATCATTTACATGATATACCAAACAAGTGTGTCTTTAATCGACTCTTGAACAGATCAAGAGACTGTGTCTTACGCACTTGTTCAGGAAGATCATTCCACATGGATGGTCCAGCCGAGCTGAAGGCTCGAAAGGAATACTTAGGTCTCCCTCTTACACCGATTTCCGTCAACCTGACACCCGTATCAGAACCTGACCTAAGAGTGCTTTGTCTTTGATTTGGAACTTGCTGTCTACAGAGTTCGGAGATGTATGATGGAGCCATATTATGAATGTATTTGAAGACTGTGAGGCAAACCTTGAAAGCAATCCTTTCAGCGCACTTGAGCCAGTGCAGATTTTTGAGGGTACTAGTTATATGGGAGCGTTGGTCCATTTTGAAAATTAAGCGGGCAGCGGCGTTGAGCACAGATTGGATTCTCTGAAGCTGGTATTGCGGTAAATTGGCCAGAATACCGTTACAGTAATCTACCCGAGATACCACAAAGGAATTTATCAATGTTCTAGCATCGTGGGATGTCAGACATCTTCTAATGGGAGTTAATTGCCTCAGTGAAAAGAAACATTTACTGACGGTTGATGAGACGTGTTTATCCATAGATAATGAACTGTCAATGTAGGCTCCAAGAAACTTAACATGTTTGTTAAGTTTCTTGGAGCAAGAAACTTAATATATTCCACCCATCTTGAAATTCTTTCTTTTTCTGCCACAAAGAGGACAATCTCCATATTTATTACTTGCAGTTGGTCTGCTAGCTACCTTAAATGTGGGATATTCCGTGATGTTAAAGAAATATTAGCATTCGTGAAAAATCTAGTACCTATACGATATTAAATGTATGCAGTTCAGCGATGAGGTATGGCGCCCATCCTGAACGTTTTAACTTGTATTGCTGTGATAGATTGAAAAAATGTATGAATAAACAATAATAACATTGCAGTTATTTTATTGAAAAAGTATTTTGCTTTAGGCGTTATTTTTTTATTACGAAATTGAAAAATATAAAAACTCTTCATTTTAAAATGTCAAAAAATAGTTCGGAATATGAATTAATTTCTTTTCAAATACCGTATACAAAGTAAAATTTGAAAGAAATTTGAAATGATTGAAAATATTATTATTTTTTTTACTTTATTAATTAATAACACGTTGTCCTGAAATTAAAAAGACATTTATTTCGATTAGAGTTTTATAAATTGAAATATTTTAAAACAAAATTGGAAGATCTTCGGCAGAGTTTGGCACCGTTAACCAAACGATTAACTTAGTTAACTGTTCATCCGTTAAGATTTTTTTTTCATTTCTCATAATACATTTATCTATCCCAGATACCGTGAGTAGCCCATTGATAACCAGATGGATTTTCTTAAAAAACAGTTGCTGGCTAAGATGAGCCGGCGTGATCAAAATTGATGGTGAAAATTACCATATTTTGAAAAGCTCGAGGTGGTTTCAATGAAAGACAAACTTACTGAAAATTGCTTGCAATAGTTCGGGCAAATAATGATGTTTTGTGACAAAATTGTAAATAATAACTAGACAAAATTTTATTAAGATGCGCCGTATTGTGGAAAAATTACACAAGAACCCATTGAAGAATCGTAACACCTCCTGAATAATAGGGTTTTTAATCTTGCCTTGAACACCTCCACACTCTCCAGAGTCAATATGAATGAACAAGTCACCCTTTACAACCTGGTTATTTGCCATAAAAAGAAACACAAGCAGCACAGGCACAGAATTAGGAGTGGTGTTGCGGGTGCGTTGTTCAAAGATGAAGATGACAAGAAATGCAAGAATGTTCCACTTATCTTTTGGCTGAGGAGTCTAGAACCTGGAATCGCCTTGCCTTTCACACAAATTCACTTCTTTGAATATATATTAATAATTTATTTAATGTGCGGTATTTTTTAATATTAATTTATGCGGGTTTGTATATATATTATTTATAAGCGGTTGAATATATTAATGCGGTTACGAGTTATAAGCGATGCGGTAGGTACTGAGTCACAATGAGTACGGCTGTGCGGTAGGTATGGATTCACAATGAATACTGGTGGGGAAGAAAAATGATAGGAACACAATGTAATATGATTGCTGCAAGGATGGGAAGAATTGTAACAATTTTTGATAAATGAAACATTTCACACAAACCCTTTCACCTCCACATAGAAACAACCCGAAATCAACCATAAATTAGAATTGGCCCAAACATGCCAAACAAGGAGTATTTGGAGGATGAGGACCAAGAATGCCGTCCCAAGATGATGGGAATACAAGGCCAAGAGCAAAAAGAAGAAATTGATTTAATGGGTGCCAGCTTCTCGAAAAACATCCTCTCAGAAAAAGTTACGGATTAACTTTATTTTAAGCTTTTTAAACAGAAAGTTCTACTTTGTATGTTGTATGGAATCTTTGCTGATCCACATGTTGAGTGTATAATTTTTTAATATGTTATATAATTACTGTTCGATTCTGTAAGATGGTAAAAATATAAAATATAAAAAATACAGTTATAAGAGTGAGATTATATTATTTAATCACAATTTAACATAAATTAATTAATTCGTTAACCGTAAATAATGCACAGTTTCAGTCAATTTTTTTTTATCGAAACTTTTTTTTTCTTTGTAATTGTTGTTTTTATAATAATTTAAATTGTAGGTACAAATTAAATTATCCTCTTGCGTGGAGAAGAGAAGAATAATTTTATAATTACCTTATCTATCTTAAATGGCACAAATAAAAACGACAAAAAAAAACATATTTAGAAAAGCTAATTATTTTTTTTATATTTATTTATACTTTATAAAGCCAGGTGCTATTTTACTCAATTCAAGAAAACCTTTCATTTAATCAAAAAGTTATACTATACTATACCCTCACGCCATGTCCCAGGTGGGGAAGGCGGAGAAAACGTAACGCCATATAGATCCATCCTTACATACCTCCTTCGCTTCTTCTACATTAATCCAGTTTCTCATAGATACATGCCGATTTCTCTTACTCAGCACGTCTTCTTTATCAAACGATCTCTTTTCTTTCCCTGAAAATTCATTCATCGATACCATCATAGCATATTCTACAAATGCGGTAGCCCGCAGATCATTTACATGTAATTAACATGCAAGTTGTTCTTTTCATTCCAAAAAAATAAGACATTAGATGGGTGGAAAACCTCATCGCTGAAATGAAGGTGTGAATTTTTTTTATTTTTTAGAGCACTTGCTTTTTACAGGAGACCCGAAAACTTATGGAAATGAGAGGGAGACTAATTGTTTGCCGGATGCTTCATGGGAATTTCCTTAATAAATTCTTCATATGAATACTAAATTTACGACTTCAAGATAAAATATAAAAAGCAACTTTAAGCTAAAAATTGGTAAGTTTATATTTCAATATGCCTGGAACTTCTTAGTTATTTATTTGTTATGATGATGGACGTCCGTCCAAAACATCTTAACGAAACAAACATAATAGGTAATCAAATCAAAATTATATTATATAACTTTTCTCGTTCTACTCTTTGTAGACTTAAGACATAATATGTCTGCTTTATTAACCCTGCTTTGTATAATCACGAAAATCATGTGTTTTTTTTTTATTTTGCATTAATTCATTCGTATTATTATTATCATCACGAAATTTCGCAGACACGAGGTGATAAGCGGTAATCTGAATAGAAGCCGAGCGCAGTGATCGCCTTGCTGTTTCCTTAAACGGACAAAGTTCTGTGAGACGTGCGGGTGCCGTGCCGCTAAGGCCTTGTGGACAGTGAGACACAGTTTAAACTCTTCTCTCTCAGGCAAATCATTCAAGTCGACAAACAAATCTGTTTTAATATAGATTCAAAATATTTTTAAAGCAATTTAAATATTATAATACTTACCACTTAATACATAATTGATGCTGTAGTTACGACAAGGGCTAAAAAGCCAAAATATCATTCGAGATATGAGTTTTTAAAGTTTTCCAACGATTCCCTTTATTAACTATGTAACAATTGCGAGACGTTTTTATAGTATAAATATAATTTAAATTTTATTTTTTCTAAGTACTAACTTGTTCCGGGCTATGTGGCTGTGGTCTCATGGGCAGAAATTCTCCCGACGTGTTTCTTACAGCTGTGGTAAGAATCTTCAAGGAGGGGAATTGTGTGAATTTCTAGTTGACTTGTGACACAACAGAATATAGGACGATGAGGCAAAGGCGGTGTCCTCTTCTCAGTTGTTGTCTCACGGGAGGCTCAACTGACACTAATGTTAAAACATTTATTGTTGTATGATTCACCATTGTATTACTGTTCACAAAATTGAACTTTTTCTCAGAGAATGCATGCAGAAAATCGTAGACCGGAACAAGTTAGTAGTTATAACGCCAGCCGCGAAAGCTTAAGATCTTTGTTTTATCTATTACTTGATTTTTCTTCAAAAATCGCTTTCAATTTCGCCAAACTTTTGCCATCTACGGATTAAGCAACACTACAAAGCCGTAGATGGCAACGGTTTGCAAAATCGATAGCGATTTTTAAATATCAAGTAGGTACGTAATAGATAAAACATAGTAAAAATACTTTTTAAGTATTATATAATTTCAAGACATTTGCACCTGACACTGTCATTGGAATCCCAATAAAAGTATAACGAAAAAAGATTTCTGTATAAATATGCACGGGCATAGTCAAGAGACTATCTGAAAAAAAGCTAATGGATCCATGGTCCTTATTCAGGCTGCCACTTCAATTGTCGAAAAAGTTTGCTTTTGTTCCAAGTCGCTGTCAAAAAGGTTCTAACAATAAATTATATCTTATTAACATTATGAACTTCTGAACATGATTTGACAGCAAACTCTTAATAAAATTATTAAGTTAAGTAACAAAAGATTTTATATAAATAATATATAATCAGTACGTTTTATTAAAATAAAATATTTTAATGTTTTGACAGGTTGTCTCTCCCTGCATTCTGACAATATTCTGTCTGGTACAGAAATAATAAAAATATTAAATCAGTTGGATTCAAATATGGCAATGTCTAAGAATCATTCGTGAAAAATTTTCAAAGTCAAGTCTTTTATTGATACAATAGAAAACACATTAAATATATATACATGCAATCAACAAAATCATATAAAAATTCTATATTTTCAAGTGTAACTTTGTGGAAATGCATTTTAAAGGAAAATATTTAATTTAAATTTAAATATAAAAATTCTATATTTTCAAGTGTAACTTTGTGGAAATGCATTTTAAAAAAAAATATTTAATTTAAATCAAAACACTGTTTTATTCCACTATGAGATTGTTTAATTATTAAAACGTTTTCAACTACAATGTAGCCATCATCAGTAATTGTGTTATTACTGATGATGGCTACATTGTAGTTAATCAAACAGTATTGTGTTATTACTGATGATGGCTACATTGTAGTTGAAAACGTTTAAATAATTAAACAATCTCATAGTGGAATAAAACAGTGTTTTGATTTAAATTAAATATTTTCCTTTACAATCATATATTTTTTCTAATAGTAGGTATCTATGCATAATTAAGCAGAGCTCGTGCTTTGAAGGATTATAGGGTGATTTCTTTATGTTAAACAAATTCACTACAACAAACGCTTACCTTTAACAGGATATTTGAAAAGAACTTCTTCTTTTTCCTGTGCCATGTCAGGTTCCCCCGACGTTTGCGATCACTCCGTCGAAAACCTCCCAGTCCTATGTTGCTCTGAACAGGTCATCCACCGTCCTCATTCCGGTCCACTTTCTAATGTTGTGCATCTAAACATCTGCTTTCTGCCCAACTCCCCGTCTTTCCTCTATCATGCCCTCCAATATAAGTCGGAGGAAACGGTACCTACATACTTGAAAAGGACATTTTTTTTTAAATTTAAAGTGTGAGAATTTTTTTAGCTACTTACATATAAAAAAGTTCTTGCCGTAAAACGCCAGTAAAATGACAAACAAGGCAATCCATCATCTATCTATATAATAATAATAATATTAATAATTATAAAATAAAATGCTTTAGATTTTTAACTTGGCATTGCCCTAGAGACCGCCAAAAATTTAAAGATATTGGGTGCATTTTTTTCCTGTTCATGCTGGAAATTTTGCGGTTTTTATTTTCAATAACTAACCAATTTATTGCATTTTCTATTTTGTGGCTTGACCTCGTGGATCAAATTCTCAAGAACGGAGCATATAGAAGAAGCGAAAGCAATATGTGAGGAAATTTAAAGATATTGGGTGCATTTTTTTCCTGTTCATGCTGGACATTTTGCGTTTTTTTTTTCAATAACTAACCATTTTTTTGCATTTACTATTTTGTGGCTTGACGTCGTGGATCAAACTCTCAAAGACGGGCATGTGTTGAGTAAGAGAAATCGACGAGTGTGCATGAAAAATTATAATATGAATATAGAAGAAGCGCTAAAGCAGTATGTAAAGACATATCTATATGGCGTTTCGTTCTCTCTGCCTAGCCCACTTGGTATGCGGCGTGAGGGAACAGATAGAAAAGGAAAAACTTCGTGTTTTATATAATATTATAGTTGTTGAGTTGTTTTAATGCTGAATTTAAGATGTGAAATTTTTTTATTTTTTCTAACACCTGACTTTTACAACACACTCAAAAACTTACGGAAAAAAGTGGGAGGCTTTTTCTTTGCCGATTGTTCTACGAAACTACATACATACATATTTACTCGTTAACTTAAGAAATAAAAAAATTAATAAATAAAAAAAATTAATAAAAAAAAAAAGAAATAAAAAATCCCGTGGAGCACCCGGTAAAGAATTGGTCTCCCACTCTTCTCCATAAGTTTTCGAGTGTCCTGTAAAAGGCAGGTGTTCGAAAAAATAAGACATTTTACATCTTAAATTCGGCGATGAGGTTTGCCACCCATCCTGAATGTCTTGATTTTATATTGGCACGGAGAAGATAGCTTGCATGTTTTATATGCAGCTGGTCTGCTGGCTACCCCATTTGTGGGATATGCCGTGATGGTATAGTATAGTATAGTATAGTAAAAAAAAATTAAAGACTTTTGTTCTTTACCCGGGACTTCACGGGATATATTCCTTCCTGAATAGGACACTATATTGATTTGAGTGGAAACATTCAAATGTAAAACCGAACTCAATTATTAATATAATGATTTATCTACTTATTAAGAAGGTATTTTTTATGACAACAGAAAATAATAATAAACTTATTATCCTTCTTCCTGCTTCTTTAAGAGGTCACCAGCGAGATCCGATCCACTCGTCAGTCTCTCTCATCCACGAAATGGGAGATATAAAAGTTCAGTTCATCTTTTAAAAACTTTTCCTCCGTGCAAATTTGATTTTGGAATGTTTGCTTATTTGAATTTACCGAATCTAAAATTGAATTGATCGAATTTATTTTAAACTTATTTACTCTTTCAGTGTATTAGAACTTTATCAAAGATAAATGCACAAAGTAGATACCTACGTGGTATACCTACATCTGAAAATATTATTTGTAACAGATGAAACGAAGTAGGTAAATAGGAATGATCATTTTTGGAGGAATTTAAGCAAAGTTGGAAAATATGGCTCTTACTGTTGATTAAAACACACGTGCGAATTACACAAGTATCAATTTAATACCTATTAATTGTAACCAAGCGCCGCAGTGGCGCCATGGGTAATGTGACTAACTTTTGTAATTAATGTAGGTAATATTTATTAATCATAGTCATTATTTTTTACAATATTAAAAATGAAATCTGAATAAGAATATGTAACTAGAGGAGTACTCAAAAGAAAAATAAAATATACCTACCATAAAATGCTGAAATTGACCGATAAAGTAGGTACGCCAGGCACCTCAAAAGCGCATGGGATAAATTAAAGGAAATATGTGTTATTATAGTTAGGTGATGTCAAGAAGATGGAAGAAAAAATTAAAATTTATAAGAAATGTAATAAATACTATGTTGAAATGACCAAATAATTAAAACTCAATATTATTATTTTTTTTAAATTTTATTTTATTTAATCTTACCGTATTTTAAAATAAATTTTCTAAATTGTGGAGTTGAATTCAGGGTGAAAACTCGATTAAGGGCACAAAATTTACATTCGGTAAAATCTCATACATAAAATATTCTCTTCGAATTAAATATAAAAGCCCGCAATCGAGGCTCAAAAGGAAAATTCCCATTATCGTCTTTGTATAATTTTATCTTTAATATGAATAGCAGGAAGGTAGTAGGGTACATACCTAAAATATATTGCGATGAATTTTCTTAAACTTTTTATGAAGTTATCGAGCTTTTGAGAACCGTAAGTCTCTCAATACGGGAACTTAGGCAAATTTAATTTTGAAGTTTTTCAATTAGTTTTTCTACCTTTTAAAAGTAAAATGTTGGATAACAATGGAAATATTAGTATTATTATTTTTAGTAGTAATATTTTGTTTTGGTATTTATTTCCGTATTAACCACCACGAAAAAAGCTAAAAAAGTTCATATTTTTTACACTGTGCATTTAATTGATTATATTCACCTGTTGCCAATAAGCTTAAAACTTGAATTTTATAACTGCTTATTTTGTAGAACTCCATAATTGAATGAAAATAAAAACAAAAAACTTTGTAGAGTTATACTGTGTACCTACTTTTATTCAGTGACCAGCAGGGCTACTCTTGACAAAACTAAACACGATCTTAATCTAGTCTTGATCTTGATCATACGACGCACGAAGGGACTATTGGCCAAAAATACCTACACACAAACCGATCGCGCGTTAGCGGTAGTGCGGTGTTTTTGGCCAAGGTTTCGACATGTTTCGACATGTCTTTTTCAAACTCCCCCATAAAAAAACTTGAGTTTGAAAAAGACATAACATGTCGAAACCTGGTCACTGAATAAAAGAACATAGTATAATCCTACAAAGTTTTTTTGTTTTTATTTACATTAGCTTAAAACTTAATAAATAATTAAAACTTAAAACCTATGTATATTATTTTGTTCTTTGTTGTTCATGGGTTTGCAGCCGCATGTATGTTGAATACGCACCCTGCGTTATGACCCGTGTGCTGGGGTCATCTTCAGGGATTTATTTTTTTACTCATCTTCTCTCCTCTTACATTTTCTTTCGTTATTAAGTGATAGTAAAGGTAGCCACGAACTGGTCAGGTAATTCCTTCGTCTCCCTTAACGTTATCGAGAGACCGAGAAGGCAGTGTTCACGTCTCTCATAAAAGAAGTCATTGCTATACAAAAGAAACCGCCAGTTTTTTTTATGGGGTTGTGGTTACACCAAAATCTTATCTGGGACGAATTTTGTAGCCGCCTGTGGTACCCACCTAACTTAAAACTAATCTAAGTTTACACAATTATATGTATTCTATTGTTGCGTTTTTTATCTTTTAAACTTTAATGGACATATGAATAAATAATTTCTGAAGGTAATAATATATTGTTAGTATTTTTAATCCAAATATTAAAACCACAATAATCATTATATTAGCCAGTTGACATAATGACTAGGCAGTGAGTTGTCGGCATTCAGTTGAATAGTTGACCGTTTCGTTCAACCGCAATGACACACCAAACGTTCAACATTCTGTCCGATCGAAGTTAGCTTGATTGTTGCAATTTAGTTACTTTATTTGACACCGTGGCGCTTGGATTGATAAACGCTGCTTTAAATAGTCTAGCTAAATTTCTGTTATCCACAATGGTCTCGAACCTACCGATTTTCGGGTAATTATACTGTGATGGGATGTGTTCTAACGAAATGCAACGATTTTTCCACGATTCCAGAGAATAGATGAAAATTTACAATTGTCGGTATTAATCGGTAAATAAAGTATCGTATATTCGGTAAAACCGACGAGTTTTTGCACAATGACGTTCGAGTTACGACCGGTTAGCCATTCAGTTGAATGCCGCTGTTTAACTTACCGCCTGGGCATTCATTTAACTGGTTAATTGGGCAAACTATATTTCGATAACATTAACCTATAAATCAATACCATTTACTTTCCAATAAGATATCTTATAATATTACATTAATTATAGATAGCTGATAATAGTGATGTACATTAAATATTATTAAGTTATCGATGATTGTGTCGGTGATGGTATAATCGTATAAATTAATTTAATTACCTGCTAAGGTGTCCTCCGTTGGGACTGTCTAACCTTTCCCAATACCTAATAATTTCTACCTTAATATTATTATTATCATTGCTACTTATCTATCCACCATCTCAATTAATTATTAGTGTAAGGTATAATAATAATTATTTATTGGTGTAAAATTGAGTTACAGTTAGTTTGATTGTAGTAACTCTCTGAATATTGGTATGAATACCTAGAAGTACAATCAAATCTCTCGAACCGTTCTAACCTACATACAA
Source organism: Athripsodes cinereus (assembly GCA_947579605.1). Lineage (NCBI taxonomy): Eukaryota > Metazoa > Arthropoda > Insecta > Trichoptera > Leptoceridae > Athripsodes > Athripsodes cinereus. The sequence continues at coordinate 15,435,168 of OX388326.1, forward strand.
ACTTCCTAACGTGCTTTTTCAACACGACTATTTTGTGTTGTAATCTCACCATGCAAACTTGTATTTACCTATCAATAAATAAATTAAATAATCTTTACTGTACATTTTTTAAGTAGTAGGCACAAATGGCGGGTTTAGTGCCTGCAGGCAATTTCTGACAACCAACCAATCAATGAATTTTGCATACTCGTTCTCTCTCTATCTTTCTTAAGACGTTTCCTCAATTCAGGAGGTCGTGATCTCAAAACAAACGTTCATGGACAACCCTATTGTGTTTGATATTTTAAAGCTCTTTATTGAAATAATAAAAAAAGATAATAATATAATTATAATAAGGTAGATCAAATCTATGGTCTTATTTATACTATTTCTTCATAGACAATATTATTAGTTCCACATGATGGTGGGCTCTGCCTTCTTCTAGACACATGTCCAGTGCGTCATTCGGAGTGATATTCCAGTTTTGCATATCTTGCTTTACTACGTTTGGGCCTCTGAGCCTCCTACCTAGAACTTCAAACTGTTGGGCCTTTCTGCCTATGTGATCTTGTGATCTTTTGGACACATGTCCATGCCATCGCAACCCGCTCTTCTATATCTTCTCCACTATATCATGTTTTACATCTTAAATTATTCAACAATAAGGTTTTATTTTTTTGTTGGCATGGAAAGGACAGCTTTCATATTTATAACATGTAGTTGATCTACTAGCTTCTTCAAAAGTTGTATATTTTCAATTTATTATTATTTTATTTATTCTTTATGGATTGTACAGTTATAACAATAAATATAACAATTTATTACAACAATGAGCAAACCAAGCAAGATCCCTTTCGTATCAACTTATAAACAGAAATACGAAGAAAGAAAAAAATTTCAAGCATACATAAAAATATGTAAAAAGTTTATAAAATTATGCTGTGATGGTCAAGAGTGGGAGTCGTCCATATTTTTTTGAACACCTGCCTTTTACAGGACACACGAAAACTTACAGAAAACAATGGGAGATCACTTATACGCCAGAAGCTCCACGGAACGGAAAAATATAAAATAAAACATGCTTGACATTACATTCTTACTAGCAACAGAATTTGACTGTGTCTATCAATGTGTCCCTAACAAGGGAATTGCTTACACTAGGTACGCATTGCTAATGTGAGATTCACTTAGGAACAAAGGCTCGATACATTATTAAACTATGTATACCTTCTGTATCTGATCAAATAATTATGATAGTGATACAATTAATTAATTATTATTTCATTACTAAGTACAATACATTTATAATAATCAAAAGTATTATATAAGTTCCGTAAAGCATCTTGCGAAGAATTGGTGTTGAGTGTCCTGTAAAAGGTCTTCTTCTCAAAGTGCCATGTCAGGTCCCCCCGACGTCGACTATCACCCTGGCGTAGGCCTCTCTGTCCTGTGTCAACCGGAACAACTCCTCCACCCTCCTAACTCCGGTCCACTCTCGGATATTTCTCAGCCAGGACATCTGCCGCCTTCCCACACCACGACTACCCTCAATTAGGAACAATTTTAAAGTTTATAAAATACCAATGTAGACTAACTAAAATTGGAACGTTCCTATTTAAGTGCACATTTAAAATGAAATAGAATCGGGGATATTATATTAATATCGAATAGTATTTACAATTAACTAGGTAGGTATTATTCATAGAAAGACAGATAGTTAGATACTCGTATATGTATGTAGGTTGATATTATAAGCTAGATAGTAATTTAATTATAAGCTTCCCATCCATGATTTATTAAGAGTGTCAATATAGTTAATATATCAAGAAGGTGTAAACTACTTTGTACTATAGTGACGGGTGTAATCGACACCTTTACTTTACCAATAAAGGTATAAATGTTTATCTAATAATAGGCATTGTGTCGCCGAGTTTCGAAATTTGCTACAACACATTTTTACGAAAATTGGGTAACATGATATTGCGTTGCCGAGTTTCGAAATCCGCTACAACACATTTTCACAAAAATTGGGTAACATAATATTGCGTTGCCGTGTTTCGAAATCCGCTACAACACATTTTCACGAAAATTGGGTAACATAATATGTCCTTGGATTCGTAATTAAATATTCTATAACCCTAGAAAAAAAAATCGTTCAAAACATTCACCATTTGTACAAAAAAATTAAAATACGATTGTATTGAGAAAAGAGTTCCGCTATATTCCTTTGTGTGTCTTTTGATATCCTCTAAAACTCAACCGACCAAAAGGAGTTATTTTTATATGTGTAGGTACACAAAATGAACAGTTTATTTTTATTCAAAAGAAAAATTTAATCTAAAATTGAACTGTTGTAACAATCTTATAATGAACACATTTGTTTGATTTCAGGAAAGTACGTTTAATACATGTACAATAGTTTTTATCAAATTTCTCTGAATCACAAAAATAAATGTTGGGTAGGTATAGTTGATTTCTAAACTCAGCGACACAATTATATTTGTAAATATCTACCTTTGTTTGTAGATAGTAATTAGTAATGATTAAGTTTTCTATGGTTATTTTGATCAGACAACTGAAGGGAAATGAACACCGTTTAGCGTCTACTTATAGAAACACTCAACAATTAAGTGTTTCTATATAAGTTTAGTAAAATTACCATATATGGCGTTCCATTCTCGGACGACATTAAAGTGGCGCTTAAATGTCAAAGCACCTCAAGGGCACTGTACAATTCATCAATTCAAGATCCCCATCATAATATAAATATAAATAAATAGATTAAATGATAATTTTGGATACATATACATAGGTATCCACGTCAGAAGTAAATACTGTTTTACATAAGTATATGAATCGGTCATAATATGAGAAACAACATAATTAAGTCAGGTTTTTAGCGGATATGATTTTTTTTATTTGGGTCCTTTTTTTGAAACGCACGTTATTTCATTTACAAACCATGTAGTTTTTACCTTTTTGATACAAATTTAGCTGATTTACTTGGTTACTACACAAAATTCATTCGTGTCGATTCACAGCTGACACTTAACGCCAACCACTAACGTGGGTGAAAATTATGAAAATTAGTGATTTTTGGTTGTTTAATAAATAATCTGGGATAAAAATGTTGATTTTTATTCCCTGAAATTGTTCATTTGAGAAACAACATAGTCAAAGGTTTTGAATTAAAAAAATAATAAACAAATAAAATATTTCGACAAAAAATAAAGATTTTTCATAAAAAAATACACTAGGTATAAGTTATATTTTGATTTGAGTTAGATATCAACATTTCATTCAAAATTTTATAACAAAGAATTTTTTGTGATTTCTGAAAAGTTTATATTGACTGACTTATGTTGTTTCTCACATGACCGATTCATTTAGGATACAATAATTATGTATTAACGTCAGAAACCGGGTTAGTAGGAAGACATCGCATTCTTGCGATAAACTCGCCATCCGTTCATTGATTGTATAACTGATATTTTTATGATACTTTCTATTGGTTTGAATATTGTAACCAATGTACAGGGAAGAATAAAATAAATATATAAATAACGCGTGGCAACTGTTGTTTTTATCATTTATCTTTTTAACCAACGCAGCATAGCCTAGCAAAAAAAAAGCAATTTTCACGAGAAATTAAAAAGAAATACATTTCGGACTCAAACTTTTTTTATGAAAGCCGTGGATGTAAAAGGAACATAAACGTTAAAATAAGTTTAACTTTTTTATTTGAAACTGGCCGTAATTGTAATAACTAGAGTAATATTAGTTGTATAAATAATAATTTAAGGGTAGTTTTAACCCTATTCTGACCCCTCATCAGAACAATAATAATAATTATATTAATAGTTGTTCAAACAAACAACTACCCTCTCTACATATACCTACTATGTATCTTAAGGGTTGTCTGTAATATGGTCAAAAAACTATAGAGAATTAGCGGCATTAACATAAACTAGACACACTGTTCTGTTCTGTAGAAAAAAAATATATTGGAAACGAATTTCTGGGTCCTGTTTTTGGTTGGAATATTTTTTATTTCCTTTGGGTTTGAAGTGGGAGATTTGAGGACTACTACTGTATCCTCTATCATGGCATATCCCACAAAGTATCCATCAGACCAGCTGCATGTTTTAATCATGCAAGCTGTCCTCTCCATGCCAGCAAACAAATAAGACACTCGTGATGGGTGGCAAACCTCTTTGTTGAATTTAAGATGCAAAATGTCTTAATTTTTTCGAACGCCTGCCTTTTAAAGGACACTCGAAAACTTATGGAAAAGAGTGGGATACCAATTTTTGGCCTTGTGCTCCACGGTCAATTTTTGAGATTTGCAGAATTTGAGATTTGAGAAGCATTATGTTAAGGATAGGTAGGTATATTCAAAAAAGTTATATGAATTAAGAAAAAAAACATAAAAACAATTTTTACTTCACTGCGAACAACACCGTATGCATATGATATTGGGTATACTGCCATCATCAGTGTTGTTTTAATAGAAACTCTTAAGACCTCTCCGTCTAGTGTTGTTCAATGTGAAAGTAAACTTTGTTTAAAACCATTGGCAAGCAAAAGATTTGTGGGACGATCCAGTTTGTTTATGAACACCAATTTTTTGGTGCATAATTTATTGGTTGATATATTATTATTGAATCGCTATTTGCTGGATTTCAATTTGTATCATAAATTTACTATTTAAATGTATTCGAATTGTCACTGTTGTTGACAATTAGAATACATTTAAATAGTTGAAATTGTGATGAATATTTTGTTTGTGCATTTATGTATAACAGTTAGCGTGTAAAAGGCCCAGGCCATAAATTGAGAATTAATAAATAATTTCAGACCTCAAGTCTTTACTAATAACGTGCATAATATTGTTAATAGAGTACTAATGTTACCTTGTTGTGTTTACTTATTTTTTATTGATTGATTTATTGTTGGTAATTGAAGAATGTATTATTTTCTGTTCATGTCATTTGTAAAAAGGCGCAAGCCGTATTTTTCAAAAATAAATAAATATAAACATACAAACTACAATTAAATAACATTATTTACTAAGTACATAAATTATGTACTCATTTTGTAATGTAAAGTTCGAATGGTGTTGGCAGGTCATCCAAAGTTTGCAAAGTCTCAATAATTAACCACCCCCACATCCTTTACGGTTTAAACAAGGAGGCGTAATTGTTACAAACAATTTCCAGCATTTTTTACAACAATTCAGTGTGTTAAATAATCATTGAGGCTTGACTAAAAGCGCACTTGAATTGTATAATACGCATTAATCCATTAATACATTATAAAGCTTAATTTCACGAACTAATAATACTTTCACACCACAAAGTTTACGACTGTTTAAAAGACCCTCTTTCAGAGTACACCGTTCTTATGATAATGCTTGAATGTCACTGTATCATAAAATAAGGTCATAAATCCAATTTTGCCGCTTCTGTTTGTAGCGAACAACGATTTTTTTTAAAGATATATCTGGGTTTTGTTATAAACCCAAATACAACCTTATACACCTTTCACAGTAAGCTTCTAAAAGCTTGTGTAGTGAAATGGAAGTTTGCCGGCACCTGGTATCTTACCACGGACCCCTTGTTCACAAGGCCGAGACTCACGAGTTCGAATATCGAGTTCGTCGGTACCTCCAGGCTACCGGCGAGCTCGATATTCGATATATTAAATGGAAGTTATGCAATATAATACAAATAACACTTATATTTCACAATAGCACACTAGAAAACTTGCTGAAAATAGTGGGAGGCCTCATCTTTGCCAAAAATTCTTCGAAACTTATATATAAGTATTAAAATGCTTTTTTTATTAAGAATTTGCCGATAAGTTAGTTTAATTCAAAATTATGTTAAGTACCTACCTACATAGTTGTATTGTAAAATTGTAACATAAAAACATTGTACCTATTGTTAAATATATATAAAAAAACCCATTGTAATCAGTGATATGTTAAACCTAAATTTGCAATATGAATCTCAAACATGTACCATTAATAAAATCTCGTTGCGGTCCTTGGTGCCGCAATTTTTAGTTTGAAAAAAAGCGACACACATATAAATTGTTTGTAGATAACAAGAGATAGACAATATGAGAATGGGGATTATTACAGACGACAAAGGCCGGTAGAAAGAGATGAATATATACATAAGAAAAGAGATGAATATATATTACTCACGTATTGTACCTCGACGAGTGGGTACCTACACATTTTTAGAGAATATTTGTATGACATTGCGAATCTACTTGTAACATATCACTGATTGTAATCAATATATCATTACGGTATCTTGTATTATATGATAGAGTAAAGAGAACAGTAGCTTACATTATATCATGTAATACATGTGATTCAATAAGCATTAGGTATAATAGAATTACACGTATAACAAAACTAAAGTTACATTTGAAACTAGTCAAGCGAAGCGTCCCGCGTCGAGACGCTGACTTTGCTGATGACGCGTAATGGAGAACTAATGCTTTATCTTAAGGCTATTACTAACTTTAAATTGAAAGCTTCTATTACTACATACATATGTATGTACTATTTAACATGATGTGCTTTTATTTCTTAATATAATATTGTCTCGCTAGATACATTTATTCTAACCAGCTACTCTAAGAAAAAAATATGTTGATTTACCTTATGTCTATCTATTTATCTATTCCCTCACGCCGTATCCCAAGTGAGGTAGGAAGAGAGAACGGAACGCCAATTAGATCTGTCCTTACATACTTCTTTCGCTTCCTCTACAGTCATACAATTTCTCATGCACGCACGTCGGTTTCTTTTACCTTATGTCTTGAGTCAATAGATTAACAAAAGCGTACAAAGCTTTTTGGTGCTTTTATTTTTCTTGCACATTTCGTTTTTTCTCTATTTCATTTTATTTATTTGACTTTGAAAAGGTTTTAACAAATTCAAAATATAATGGTACAAAGGAATTTTCCAATTATAGAAAAGCTTATACATTTATGTAAACTTTTTTCTTACATTACTAAGCTTATAAAAATTAAAATAAAACAATGAAATAAAAACTCAGAAAATGTAATATGAGTTTGTCGGAAGCCTATGGTTCGATCCTAGGTGCCGGCAAACTCCCCTTTCCTAAGCTTTTGGCTTACTGTGAAAGGTGTATGAGGTTGTATATGGGTTCATAGGAAAACCCAGATATATAATTTATTTTTAAATATATACCTACTTCTGAATTAAATGTGTTACAGAAAAAGTACTAAAAAACTCTGAAACAAAAGGCGTGAGAAAGTCATAAACCACGTGACCTAACCACGTGGATTAAATTTTCAAAGCTGGTGGCGTGTTGAGTAAAAGAAGTGAACGTGCATGCACGAAAAAGTACATGAATGTTGAAGAAGTGAAAGAATAGACCGATATGGCTTGCCAGTCTCTCTGCCTTCCCCGCTTAGAATACTGCGTGAGGGTATAATTTGGGTTAGTTGGAAGAGATCGCGCCTTTGCGATAAACTCGCCCTCTGTATATTGATTGTATGTAATTTTGATGTATACCTTTTATGTAATTGTATTTTATCAATGTACAGTAAAGAATAAATAAATAAATAAATAAATAAATAAATAATTTAGAATATATCATAAATTTCAACCTTTTAAAAGTACCTAAGTATATATTACGTTTTTACTAAAATAATGAGATATTTTCTAATAAAATTAACATACGATTTACGTTATAATAATACAATAATAATATTCTACATACTTTCTCATAACGTTTAGTTTTAATGCCAAAAGTTTCTTAATAAAAATAATGAAAGGGAAGAATATATTATCTACTTATACAAACGTACAAACATACATAATAATATCGTTATTGTGAGGATATCGTTTTAAGTAATATTAGTGCTGCCACGATTGTATTAAAACGAATGAAACAATAAGTCGATTAACCCAGCATAGGAACATTTTTAATTGTTTTATACTGCTTTATATTTCTCATTGTTAGAGATTTACTTTTGTTTTTTAAAATTTAGTTCTCTTGAAAATGTCAATATATCAACATTGACGAAAGCGCTCGAGATTTAGATAAATCTAAGTGAAAAGTTGACTGTGTTGTAATTAAAGTAGAACATCAGCTTTATACTGTTTTCTACCGTAGGGCAAAGTTGAGGGTAGCCGCGATGTGGAAAGACGGCAGATGTCCTGGCTGAGAAACATCAGAGAGTGGACCAGAATCTAGAGGGTGGAAGAGCTGTTTTGGCAAGCACAAGACAGAGAAGCCGATAAGTGCGATAGCCGACATTGGGGGATCTGATATGGCATTTGAGGAAGATACCGCTTTCTCACTCAAAATTTGACATCTGTTTCCTAGTCCCTTTTCATATCTATTCTTCTCCCTTGTACATCCTCTCTTCCAACTTGAAATGTTTATTTTTTGAGAAGTATTCATGAAGTTGGGTAAAAACTAGCCCTCTGTTAATTAATTGTTATTATAATGAAACTTTATTGATCAAAAAAATCATGAACAATCAGCGAGTTTATTGTCTAGAGGCAATATCTTCCAGCTAACCAAAATAATGTGTGATACTATGTTGACAGTGTGTGTAATTAATACTAAATGTGAACTGTTAATACTAAACTTAACTATAATTTTAACTGTTGATTTTGTTTTTTTAATGAGCTCAGTATTGCACAGTCATTGAAAATGAACAGGTAGTGTTCGAAAACTTTCTGACATTTGTAAAATGGAAGTAAAATAGTGTTTTGTAATATATTATTTTCTTATTTTATAAAAATGGCATTCCACAAGGTTTCTCTTGATAATTTCGAAAATTTCTTATATTATGTAAGTTTCGTGTGCAAAACAAGTTTAAGTTTGTTGAGTTCCTTGGTGTACTGTCTCAGTAATTTGTGACATTAAGGGTTTTCCCACCACTTTCCCTTGGATCTTTTAAGAGCCGAGCTCCTTTATCAGTATTTTGTGACATGGTTTTATTGCTTGACATCCATCCAATGTATTTCATACTACGTTAAAAATCAGAATAAAACGATTATCACCAAAAAGATTTTCAACAGATATTAATATTTTTTTTGAAGACTTGTGATAATTGAGGCGACAGTCACAGCAAGGATCTGTGTAACCATGGGCCCTTTTTTCGTAAAATGCTGGTATAGGTTTTTTTATGTTCATACGAATTTTTATAAAGATTTATTGACTATTTACCATGTTAAACATTGTATGAGATTAAATTCGTAAATTTAACATATGATCAATCATATAAATGTAAGGCTTAAGGTGACAGATTCAAGTTACGTTCAAGGCTCTACATAAAAAGGTGACGTTGGTTTTTCTGAACTTTCAGTTTCAATGCTTAAAATCCTTCAAAATTTGTATTCAATATGTTTTTTTCTAAATAAAGAATATAATTGTTCGATAAACTGTTGTAATACACGTAGTTTTTTTAATATATATAGTTTTTTTTTTGTTATAAACCCAAATACAACCTTATACACCTTTCACAATGAGCTACTAAAAGTTTGTGTCGTAAAAGGGGAGTTTGCCGGCACCTGGTATCGAACCACGGGCCCCGTACATAATAAGAAAAAAACACATTTTGAATCATTAAATAGTCATATCTTAAAACGCTCAATAGGTTCATGTGCCCTTTTCCAGCTGCAACATGAATTTCAACTATCTACCGTTTTACAATAATATCCCTCTTTGACGGTGGTTTCAGGAGAATAGAAGGCAGGTAGCTACCCCCCCCTCCCCCTCAACCAGATGAACGTGACATTAAAACATAGAGCCAATGAAAACTTCAAAATTTCATTCAACCTTAATCATCAGAGAATTGAAAATGCAGACTCGGCGGAATACCTACCTACTACTATCTACTGAAAAACCAAAATGTTATATTCAGCTTCTAATATTATTTTATTATTATTATTACTTAGTGCTGAAATGTGATTTATAAATCGCAAAGTTTTGTCAAAAGTAACAATAACAATTCCAAAAAAATAACAACTAAAATTTTATAACCCGGTTTTTGACTCTTCAATGTTTCTGTGGAAACATCATCATCTTCGTCATCGCCATCAACGCTTCTCTCGGGAACATAGGGCAGAAACCAGCCTCCTCCATTCAGAGCATCGTCTCTGTGCCAATCGCGTCACATCTTCACACGACATTCCCTGCGATCTGATGTCGTTGTCATAGGAACGGTGTATTGTGAAAGAGGGTATCATCCCAATCCTTCTGTTTGGTTGTGAGTCTTGGTACTTAGCGCTGACGCACCCAGCAGAGATCTGTAATCTCCGTGATATAGGAGAGACGATGGTCCTGGCTGGGTCATTAGGTATACATTCAAAGTTATTGCTTTGCAATGCGGCAAATCACTTTTTTTTTCACGATATTTCTTATGTTTTGAGAGATTTTCTGACATGGATTTCATCTGGAATCTTTGTTTATTATTATTATTATTATTATTGGACAATATTAAAGTGTCGTTTACGTGCTGAAGCACCTCAAGGACACTGTACAATTCATAAATTCTAGGACATTACATCCACGTCATATTATAAATATAGATAAATACATGGATAAATGAGAAATCTTGGATACATAAAGGTATCCACGTCAGAAGTTCCATACTACATTGAGTTACAAATATTTTAGATACAATATGTATCCACGTCAATTATATAAAACAGAATACAACATTTAAAGTCAAGAATGTAAAACAGAATACAACATTTAAAGTCAAGAATGTAAAACAGGAAGCAATATTTAAAAGTAATTGGTAAAATAAAAAGTTTTTAGGTCCCTTCTGAATGTCTTAAGATCTGCAGCTTGCCTGAGCTCAAGAGGTAATCCATTCCAGAGGTTGGGTCCCGCCACAGAAAAGGCTCTATCCACGTAATTTGTTAAATTTTTCCTTTGTGGAGCAACCAACTCCAAGGACACACTCTGAGCAGATCTCAAGGCACGCTGCATCATACCTAGATTTTTCAACCTGCACAATTCAGCAATATAAACTGGAGCATCCTCATTCGGTGCCTTATAAACTAACATACACACTGTTGCGAATATTCGCATCCGCATCCGCAAATGCGGACCTTCCGCATGTATTTGGACATCTGCATCCGCATCCGCATCCGCAATAATCGATGCGGATGTTCATGCGGATGCGGATGTAAGACAATTTGCGACAAGAAAGAAATGGGGCGGGGCCGGCGAATGGCGCGTGCCGTTCGCACTTGACATTAATCAATGGGAACGAAAAAATTGGTGACAAGATCCGACGCGTTTTTATTTTTGCCGGTTTTATTTTATTTTTGCAAATAACAAAAAAGAAAAAAAATATTTCATCCATAAAAATCATAATATTATTGTAGCAACAATATCGTCACATATTTGACAGTGGGGCCAACCAACTAAGATAGTTCCTACTTTTTTCTATAACATCTTGAACATCCGCATCCGCATCCGCGGATGTGAGCCTTCAAAAATCTGACATCCGCAACATCCCTGCTTTGTACTGCACTCTAGCCTCCACTGGTAGCCAATGAAGTTCATGTCAAATGTTTAGCCGTGTATTTCCGAAAAATTCCAATCTCTCACTCTTTTCTGTCAATTTTCGAATGTCCTTCCAAAGGCGGTATTCATTTACATAGCATCATATATAAAACATTCCACATCTTTCATTCAGCGATGAAGCATACCATTTATACAACCACGGCGTGTCCCACAAGTGGGGTAGTCAGCAGGCCAGCTGCATGCAGTAAACATTCAAGCTGTCTTCTCCGTTCCAACAAAATATTGTAACATTCAGGATGGGTGGCAAACCTCACCACTGCTGATTTTAATAATATGTAAAATGTCTTATTTTTTTCGAACACCCACCTGGCACATTGCGGACACTCGAAAACTTTTGGATAAGAGTGGGAGACCAATTCTTTGCTGGATACGAAGCACACCATTCATTCTGAACATTTGACTTTTTTAAAGGCACAGAGGGGATGAGATGTATGTTTATTACACGTCATTAATCTGCTGGCTACCTCTTTATGGAAGATGCCTTGATAATGTTTAAAGTGAAAGCAAATTACAGATAAAAACTATTTGAGTTATTGGGTATATTTTGAACTATAGAAAAATGATTTTATTTCTCTATTTTTGACTATAATTCAACTTACATATATAATATTCTTTGATGGCATAGATAAATGCTCAGACCAAAACCTTTTTTTACTCTGTCACTATAAACATTATTAATTCTTACTTTTTTCGACCAATCTATTTAAATAAAGTGATTAATTAATGTTTTTCTTGAGAATTTTGTGCGTAGAAATTAGCCTTTTCCATTAAGAGCTACTAATTGACAAAACACTTAGAAGAAAGGTTTTTTTATATAAAAAAATAAACATATTTTAAATTTAGGAAATTCCATTATTTTCTTTGAAGTCTAAAAAATAAAAACATTCTTTAACATTTAAAAGTTTCCATTATCTCATAAAGTCTCCTGTAAAAAATGAGCCTCCAGTCTTCTCTGAAAGTTTTCGAGTGCCCTGCAAGAGGCATATATTCATAAAGTTTAATTTATCGCCTGACGGTTCTTGGTGGAAGTTCATATTAATAATTTTTAAAATGAAACACAATATATAGTTATTCCACTATTGACTTTATTTATTTTTGCGAGCCGGCTTTCAAGAGCTTTCGCTCTCATCGTCAGGCAAAAGTAAAGTATTTACCACTTTACTTTTAATTGTATATCACTTTACTTATGCCTGATAATGAGAGCGAAAGCTCTTGAAAGCCGGCTCGCAAAAATAAATAATGTCAATAGTGGAATAACTATGAATTGTGTTTTTTTTTATTTACAAAAGTTTTTTTTTTATTTTTTTTTTATTTACAAAAATTACAAAATAACATTTTAAAAATTCTTAGTCAAATATTCGTCTTTAATTCAGTGATGAGTTTAATTCAGTTGGTCCGCCCTTAAGAAATACCGTGACAGGATTGATGGAAGGATATTATTTTAAATATAAACCCAATTTTAAGCGGGGGGCTTAATATCCACTTTTTTCGTAAATATAATCTCACCTTCAGGTTATTGTTGCATAATAATAATATAATGTATTCAGCCTGAGGTTGGGATCACAGGAGGGAATGAAACAGCACTTCTCTCCTGTCACCCTGCTGTTGAGGTTGTTTATTATTGTTTGTCTCCAAGCCGAACTTAATTTACTCTTGAATCATTCTGATTGTATTTTTTTAAAGCTTGTGTTGTGAATAGAAATTAAATTGGAAGCGCAAGTCGTAAAAAACATTGATTTTTGCACTTGAGCAATGTAAAAACTAGCTTCGACAGCACAGGGTGGAAACGAGCTTCCGAGCGTTCATCGCGATACTGATTCACTTTTTCTTATGGTATTCCTAAAACTTCTTGGTATTTTGTTAATTTTACTGTTTTAGGAACGGCATGTTATGAAGAAGGATCGACCAAGCTATAAATTTATATTTAATTAAAAAAATATGATAAGAAATTGAGGAAGTGATTTTTTTTATATTCAAAACAATTAAGACAGAAATATTATACTTCGAGCTTTTTCCTTTATAAAAAGCTTTCTTGGAATATGGTTGCAATGTAGTTGCGTGAATATGTAGGTAAATAAAATAGAAGGTAGATACTAAAAACCAATTTTATATTTGTACTGAAAAATTCTAAAAATATTAATTAAAAACATTTCCGAGATAAATGTAAAAATATTAAAAGTGGAGGAGAGTAAAAAGTTTTAGCTTAAAACTTAAAAATGAAAAAAAAATATTTGCTCTTGCTATTTCGATATCAAAATCACCTTTACCTTGCGATCTGTTAGTAGTAGGTTCGTTGGAAAATGCTAGTGATGCGCCGAATATTTGTGTATTTACTAATATTTTCTATTTGAATTAAAAACATTAAATTTTTTTTTTGGGATATTGGGATAAATATTCATTTATTTTTACAACAGTAATAATTTCTTTATAAATGCACAGTAAACATAATATTATCTATCTATTCCCTCACACCGTATCCCAAGTGGGGTAGGCAGAGAGAACGGAACGCCAATTAGATCTGTCCTTACATACTTCTTTCGCTTCCTCCACAGTCATACAATTTCTCATGAACGCACGTCAGTTTCTTTTACTCAAAACACGGCCGTCCTTGAGAATTTGATCTACATGTTCAAGCCATGTAGTTCTCGGACGCCGCGCTTCCTCACACCCCTCCTTTCAGCCAAGTATATCCTCTTTGTCATTCTTTCCTCTTCTGTCTGCCAACATAATCTCCACGAAGACAACATCTCATAAACGCTGACCCTATTCGTGTACAAAACGTGGACATAGTCCCATCTAACCACGTTAAGTTCCTCGGAGCGCATCTTGATAACGCCCTTACGATGGAGAAACACATATCATATCCTGTTAGTAGTGGTTTCTATACTTTAAGGCAGCTCAAGAACATAAGGAAAAATATATCAACCGACGGAGCTAAAACCATAATTAACTCATTCGTCGTATCACGATTGGATTACTGCAATGGCATCCTCGCAAATCTTCCGCAATATCAACTCCAGAGGATTCAGTCCGTTTTTAACGCGCCTGCACGTTTCATTTACCAACTAAATCGCTCTGCACACATATCTGCCACCCTTCAATCTCTTCACTGGCTCAGATGTCCGGAGAGAGTTGAATTTAAAGTGTGTTTGACAGTATTTAAGGCACTTCATGCTATGGCCCCAGAATATATCATGGAACTCTGTGGTAGACAGGCGTTAAGTCATAGACAGACAACACTTAGGTCTTGTCAAGATATTACAACTAAATTGGAGGTGACCAGTACTGTATCGAAACCAGTGTACGTGGAGCGTGCTTTTGCAATATCGGCACCTGTAGTCTGGAACAGGCTTCCACAAATGATCAGAGAAACGCAGTACATATCTCGTTTCAAGAACCAACTGAAGACTTATCTATTCAAAAAATCTCACGGAATAATCCAAGCACAACCTTAGTTAGCAAAGAGCACCCTTGAGGTGGATTTTTTTTCACAAAACGGCGCTTTACAAATCATCCAAATAATAATAATAATAATATTAACTCCCTCAAATTTGAGCAAAGCTCATGTTTTGAGGTATAATTTCATTATTATATACATGTATGTTTGCTCAATCAAAAGTTAGTAAACGAAATACAAAATTAATCAACGTCAAATAAAATACAATAAAATAAAGTAAAATAAAACAGACTAAATCATCGTAAAATAAATTAGAATGAGAATGTTTGTTTCAAAATGAAAGTATGGCAAAGATGAAAAAAATTATGACACTGTTTAAAAATAAATTTTTCCCATAATCTAAAACATCTGCCACAAACGAGGTAGCCAACGGATCAACTGCTTGAAAAATAACTTGTAAGTTGTCCCCTTCATGATAATAAATACATTCCGGGTGGCTGAAGACGTTAAATTTCTTAAGCATATCGTTTATCAAATACCTGCAATTAACAGGACACTCAAAAAATTACAGAAGAGAGCGGGAGTCTTTTTGTTTATAGGAGACTCCACGAGATATATATAAAAAGTGTAATTCGAAATCGATTCGATTCTGAAATATTTTAAATACTATATTACTAAATCGAAAATTTGTCGACGAGACAGGAGATATTCTGAAAATCGTTATAATCCGACAGTAAAAATATAATATTATTCGAATTCACGAATGTCGAAAAACACCGCATTCGGTACATCGCTAGTAGATTCATTTAATAATTATAGCTTTTGATTCCCTTATGAATTGAAGCTTTCATTTTACCGATAAATCCTTTGATATTTATTATAGAGAGCTTCCTCTAAGCTTCTTTTAATAAATCTCAAGTAATTGGACCAGCTTTTTTTATTATAATCATCGAATGAATATTTTTGATGGTTTTTAATTGTTTGTTTATATATCTTTCATAATCAGCTATTTTATTTATTTGTTTTTATGTATAGTAATTAAAAGGCGACGACTTACATGTTTATCAAATGCAGTTTGTCTGCTGGCTACCTCATTTATATGCGATTAATTGGCATGTCTTATCGCAGAAATTAAGATGTTAACTGTCTTATAATTTAGTTTTTACGAATACCTGCCTTAAACAAGATGCTCCAAAAATGACAGAGGAGTATTATTCTTTACCGGGAACTTCACCAAAACCAGAGAAATAAATGGAAAATTTACACAACCGTTAAAAAATTACATCCTTTGTGCGTGTGTACAAGGATAAAAATTACGTCTAATTTATTATATTACATTTTAAATTATGAGAAAAAAAACATTTATGGTTTAAGTGTATTCTTTTTTAATGATTAGTTTTGACTCACAAAGTAATTGGTAAAATTATTTGAGAGTTTGACAATCCATTTGTTTCTTGAAACCCGGTCAATTAATTATGAAAAAAAAATTGTAAAACATAAGCCATTTGTGTTTTTAATGACATAAATTAAAAAGAAATTGTACAAAATATACGCCAACTCAAACATAAAACAGAGATATTATTAACGATAATATCAAGGATTACGAAATGTTTTCATTAACAGTATCTTTCATATAAAAATTATATCTTTTTTCCAAGCCATAGATGATTTTACTGAAATGTTTTCACTCAAAGAACATTTTTTGTAGCTTTTTTTACAAATATGAGTAGTGCTGCCTTAAGTGAGGATCCCTGGTAAAAAAAAATGAGGATTTTTAATTTGGGGAACCACGTTGTCCCTTCTTGTAAACCCTTAATACTCTCTTGAGAAAATAATGTTTCGTTGAATATCGTTGGACGTCCACTTTTAATACTTCCAGAGAAAAGTGGTAAAAAATCATCAATGAATAAAATCTGAGTGATTCTGCTCTTAAAACTAGTATTGAATAATAATAATAAAAATAATGGTAACTAAGGGTAGTATTCTAAATTCCTGAATCAGTGAAACATCAGAGGTAGAACTTTTCCCTGGAATAAAAATATCTGTAATGAAAAATCGCGTTACCTCTGATCTTTGGCAAGTAATAGAATTTTCTTTTAAATTTTTGTTTAGGTCAAGTTGGAATGTAGATGATTGAAACCTTAACATAGTATTTTTATTATTCATGTGTATAATGTGTTAAAGGCAATGTTAATAAAACTGATCTTTTCGAGAATGTCCAGCATACATATCTAGATGTTTCGCTTTGTACCTTATAAATCTTGTCCGTTTTATTTATTGTACCTAAGATTGTTGGATGATTTATTCGCCGCCGTTTAATGGAGCATGAGTGAGTGGATGCAAGAGGAGTGTTGCGGATAAAATGTGTGTAAATAAATTGAGATTGACCAGTACTCCTGCATAAAGAGAGGTCGCAGTTGCGATGTCTGGGTCACGTTCTCCGCATGCCTGAAGACAGACTACTACTTAGGTCTTTGGAGGCTGTGGGAGAGGGCAAAAGACCGGTGGACTGGCAAGGGGAGGCGTCAAACTTGTGTGATGAAAGGCTTGGTTTGGAGTGGCCAGAGGTCCTGGAAGCAGCGGTGGACAGGGATCTCTGGAGGAGGTACCTAGGCGCAATGGGCCCCTGACTCAACTAGGACAAGGGGAAGAAGATGTATGTATGTAAATTGAGATGGTTTGGTCGAATGCAAGAGGAAAGAATGACAAAGAGGATATACTTGTCAGAAAGTAGGGGTTTGAGAAAGTGCGGGCATCCGAGAACTACATGGCTTGATCATGTAATCAAATTCTCATGGACGGCCATGTTTTGAGTAAGAGAAATCGACGTACCTGCATGAGAAATTGTATGAATGTAGAAGAAGCGAAAGAAGTATGTAAAAACATATTTATTTAGCGTTCCGTTCACTCTGCTTACCCCACTTGGGATACGACGTGAGGGAATAGATAAATAGAGCATGTAGTAAACAATTTTCCTACTTTTCTCCGTAAGTTTTCGAGTGCCCTGACGAAGGCAGGTGTTCGAAAGAATAAACACATTTTAATCTCAAATTCAGCGATGAGGTTTGCCACTCACCCTGAATGTCTTATTTTTATGTTGGCACAGAGAGGAATATGCACCGAAGAATAAAATAACTAAACAAATTCAATGTGCATTTTAGCAACTACCAAGTGTTTGATGAAATCACAAATAAACATTATGTAATTTGAAAGTAGAAAGAAACAATTTCGTATTTATGGAATTCTACTACGTGTGCACCGACACAATTAACAAATAAACATAATCTGGGAAAGGTTTGTAGGCAGGGGGTATTGCAATAACCAGACATCCAATGATTCATCTTATTATACATATTTCCTGTAACATCAACGTAAAGAGAAGCTTTATTGGGTTAAGCTTGTACGTTGAAGAAGAATTTTCTGGTGTTTGAGAGGAAAATTTATTCTGAAGCTATCTGCATGTTAAAGAAAAGCTAATGTAATGTAAATATTGTGGAAGATAATATTAAAATCTATTTATTTATAAACATTAAGCTATTCTTACAAAGAAAAATCATAATTATATAAACTTTGCTAACAGTTCTGTCCTAACCTTATTCAATTAAAAACTCTTGTTATATACCTGGTAAATAAACACTCTACAAAGAATTCGTCTCCCACTCGTTTCCATATTTTTAAGCATCCTGTAAAAGGCAGGTGTTCGAAAAAATAAAGACATTTTACATCTTCTTCAGTGATGACGTACAGTCACCAATTCTAATTCTTATTTTTTATGGCATGGAGAGGACTGCTTGCATGTTTATTACATGTAGCTAGTCTGCTGGCTACCCCACTTGTTTATTATTTATTCATTCTTTACTGTTTTTTTTACTTGTAGTATATTATGCCGTGATGTTATAGTACGAGCAGTAGTAGTTCATATAAAAACTAACTCATAAAAAGAAACTATGGTGTTAAAAACAGGTATTCGAAAAGGTAAAAACATTGTACATTTCAATTTCAGCGATGAGGTTTGGCACCCATCCTAAATTTCCGCTGACTTCTCTACTTGTGGGATATTTATTTTTTTATTTATAATAATACATACGGCTTACGCCTTTAATCATTCATAGTGACAAACAATAATAATTATTGCACAACACCACCATCGTATCAAATTACAACTCAAAACAAAAATAAAATATACTACATCACTTCAAATTATAAATATAAAAATAAAGCACATTGTGCCACATAAACCACAGAATAAAATTACAACATATTGCATCATGTCAAATCATAAAAAAAAACAAACTGCAGGGTTACTCTTGACAAAACTAAACACGATCTTAATCTAGTCTTGATCTTGATCATACGACGCACGAAGGGACTGTGGTCAAAAACACCGCGCTACCGCTAACGCGCGGTCGGTTTGCGTGTATTTTTGGCCAATAGTCACTTCGTGCGTCGTATGATCAAGATCAAGACTAGATTAAGATCGTGTTTAGTTTTGTCGAGAGTAGCCCTGCTGTATCATATTAAACCATAAAATAAATTTACAATACACTGCATCACATCGAATTATATTAATTTTGGGATATGCCGTGATGCCGTGATGGTAACGTATAGTACCTAAAGTAAATTGATATGTTTCGTAAAGTTCCGCTTAAGAATAGATCTCCCACTCTTTTCTGCAAGTTTTTGAGTATCATGTAAGGCAGGTGTTATTAAAACATATAAGACATGAAACATTTAGAATTCAGCGATGAGGTTTGAAATCATTTCTAGAGATCTAACCGTGATTTGAGAGTTAATTTAATTTTCTTGTTTGTTTCAGGTCTGTTCCACCGAGCAATTCTCCTATCAGGATCAGCTCTGAGCTCTTGGGCGCTGGTCGAAGATCCAGTAAATTATGCCATACACCTAGCGAGACAAGTCAACTGCACTATACCAGAAGATTTAGTCAGAGACCACGAACTGATTGTGGATTGTCTCAGAGAAACACCTCTTGAGGAACTCATGGGAGCTGACACAACCGCTCCAAGCTATTTGACATCTTTTGGACCATCTGTCGACGGAGTAGTGATCAAAACTGATTATGGAAAAGAGCTTTTAACATTTTTTATACCCAATGACATGCAAGGGTTTACGAGTGTCTCTGGAGTAAATAACTTCAAGGGTACTAGTGATAAGAGGAATGGAGATAGAATCTTCGGCATCAAAGGTGGTCAGAATAAATATGATCTGCTTTTTGGTGTGGTGACTAGTGAAGCTTTGTGGAGATTTTCAGCGCAGGATATTCAGAATGGTTTTGAAGGAGAGAGACGCGATAAAATAATCAGGTATGTTTCTATTTTTTTAGTATTTTTTTCTATAAATAAACATTTATACACATGCAGAAAAAACAGACAGGGTAATATTACGAGAGATTGTACGTTTACATGACGATCTTCTGATGTAAGTCGATGATTTTTCCCATAATCTACATATATCTGACGCAATTTTAAAAAGTTAGATGGAAGAAATCAATATAAAGTGATAATCTCGCCACTGCATATCATCACATTTTTTTCTTATATTTATTTATTTATTTATTTTACAACACACGGCGTGAGCCTTTTACATGTTAATCAAGCAGTATAACAAACAACAAACACAAACAGATACAATAGTCAAGAATACATTATTACATAGATTTGAAGTGAAAAATAAATGAAGCAAAGGTCAATAATAAAAAAAGGACAAATATTGGCTGATTTGTTGGTTTTGTTATGTGAATTTATTTGATAATTTTTAAGAGGAATAAAATAAATAAATAAATAAAATGGCAAGATAATTGAAAAAAAACACAATATGTAGTTAACTTCCAAATGACTTTTATTAACTTCGCGTACTAGTATTCGGAGACTCTCGACTCCATCATCAGGCGATTAGTAAAAAGTGAAATAAGATTTATCCCGTGGAGCACCCGGTAAAGAAATGGTCTCCCACTCTTCTCCATAAGTTTTCGAGTGTCCTGTAAAAGGCAGGTGTTCGAAAAAATAAGACATTTTATATCATAATATCAATAAGACATTTATATCAATAAGACATTAATATCAATAAGACATTTATATATTTGTTTGTTTGTTTGTTTGTAATATTTTATTAAATTATTTGAATCTTTCACCATAGATATTGTTTGAATAGATATTATCATTTTTGTCTGATTTTTAATCTTATTCGTTTGTTGCTATTCTGTACATTCATTGGAATGCATTCATTTTATTTGATTTGTTTTAATACATTTTTGTATTTATTGCTTTGTTTTGTTGCTTGCGTTGATTTTTTGGTCTTGTTTTTGTTCACTTAGTCTTAATTAACTCGTTCACCTGAATTTCATTTTATTTATTAATTTAAAAGCATGTTGTGGTGATTGTATATTTGTATTTGTTCTTAACTTTGATGATTTTTTGAAACCCTTCTGGTAAATTTAGGATCTTCACTGGTCCACCTTTTGATTTTGTAAATTGTTATCATGTACTATAATCGACTGTCTGATCCTGTATACATTGTAAAAATAAAAATAAAAAATAAATAAATAAAATCTTAAATTCGGCGATGAGGTTTGCCACCCATCCTGAATGTCTTGATTTTATATTGGCACGGAGAAGACAGCTTGCATGTTTTATATGCAGCTGGTCTGCTGGCTACCCCACTTGTGGGATATGCCGTGATGGTATAGTAGTAGTAGTAGCAGTAGAAATAAGATTCAGAGACAAACAGTATTTATAGGATTTGAACAAAATAAAGTTGGAAGAAGCCCCTGTTGATAAGAAAGTAATTGTAATTCATTGATAAAAAACTATTGGAAAGTGATCCGCTATGGTCGGATTCACGACAGAATAATTTAATAATATAAATATAAATACCTAACTTCTCCGGTATTTACCTTATTGCGAAATGGGGAAATCACAGATAACCCAAATCAGAGAAGTGCAACAATGCTAGATTATTAACTAAAATTTTAAGTTTCTTAAAGTTGGTACATGTGAATCAATTAATTAAAGAGTGAAAGACCAATTCTTTGCCAGGTGCCCCACGGCTAAAAACAAGATGCATATAAAACCGTCAAAACTTTGCAATAAGCTTTCAAAAGCTCTCATCTTCAATTATAATATAGAATGTACTGAAATAATAAATAAAACCTATTTCTAAACTTTCTTTAGTAATAAAGATAAACCAAATGATTAGTATTATTATAATATCTATGTATAATTATTATAGCATGCTGCCCCGAGGGATCATTTGTAATAAGGGTTGATGATTATTGCAAATTACTGCATAATTTTACTATAAAATGTAATCGCGCAGACATATAAAAACAAATGTTTTCATTAGCTTCATGTTACTATCGTCATAATTATATTAGCGTGTATGTTCGTGTGTGTGTTCAAGAAACACAATATTCTGATTAATCTACATTTAGACAATTATTATGTTTGTTATGAATAATATGTAGTCTTAGTATTGTTAACATATTTGTACTAACATCTTTGTCTTTGCATTTCTTAATTGAGAATGTAAGAATGAAGCTTTCTAATTAATTCGTAGTGTGATTTTCACAATATAAGAAATTCCATAAATGTGTAAGAAACGATTATAAAATAACATCACATGCATAGACAATTAACACAGATCGGGCTAGTCCTAAACAAAATGTGTGGCAAATCTCGAAAAACTAAAGTTATTTTAAACCTTAAATTCGGCAATGAGATTTGCCACCCATTCTAAATGTGTTATTTTTTTGTTGGCATGGATAAGGATTGCATGATTATTACATGAAATTGGTCTGATGGCTTCCCTACTTTTGGGATGTGTCATGTCGTGATAGTATATCCACTATATACATTCAAAACATCAACATCATTCCATCCAAACATGTTAAGTTTCTTGGAGCCTACATTGACAGTTCATTATCTATGGATAAACACGTCTAATCAACCGTCAGTAAATGTTTCTTTTCACTGAGGAAATTAACTCCCATTAGAAGATGTCTGACATCCCACGATGCTAGAACATTGATAAATTCCTTTGTGGTATCTCGGGTAGATTACTGTAACGGTATTCTGGCCAATTTACCGCAATACCAGCTTCAGAGAATCCAATCTGTGCTCAACGCTGCTGCCCGCTTAATTTTCAAAATGGACCAACGCTCCCATATAACTAGTTCCCTCAAAAATCTGCACTGGCTCAAGTGCGCTGAAAGGATTGCTTTCAAGGTTTGCCTCACAGTCTTCAAATCCATTCATAATATGGCTCCATCATACATCTCCGAACTCTGTAGACAGCAAGTTCCAAATCAAAGACAAAGCACTCTTAGGTCAGGTTCTGATACGGGTGTCAGGTTGACGGAAATCGGTGTAAGAGGGAGACCTAAGTATTCCTTTCCAGCCTTCAGCTCGGCTGGACCATCTATGTGGAATGATCTTCCTGAACAAGTGCGTAAGACACAGTCTCTTGATCTGTTCAAGAGTCGATTAAAGACACACTTGTTTGGTATATCATATAAATGATATAAATTGTACAACTTATTGTTATTTATATAATATGTTTAGTTTTTATAATAGGTATAAACACGTTATTTTAGGATGCGCCCTTGAAGTGAATATATTCCACAAAACGGCGCACTATAAATTGTCTAGTTATTATTATTATTATTGCATAGTATTTCTAAAACTATAATACCTAGATAAGTATAAAATTATAAATTAAAAAGTTTTGAGTTTGAATAACGCACTGAAAAGTCTTCTTTATAGCTTTTCATGGGAACAGTTCTACGTTTTTCTGAGACAGTCATTCTACATTTTCAATTCAGTGGGTGAAATACTTTTTCTTTGTTTTGAGAGAATTTTGTTGTTTATATATATTTTATGTATTTTTTATATATAATATGTATATATTTAAGGAATTTTTATTGAATATTTTTTTTTTATTTTTTAATATATTTATTTTATTCATAAATACACAGTATACATTGATATTACATTAATAAAACAATATAACACACAGTAAAAATGCTCCCTCCATAAGCAACTAAATGCTTGTGCGGAGGGTCGGATTTCAATTATAATAATAATAATAATAATAAAAAATCTTTATTGCACAAAAAAACAAACATTATTGAAACACAAACATTGCAGAACCAGACAAATAAATTTGTGCAATGGGCGAGTTTATCGCAGAAGCGCGATATCTTCCAACTAACCCATAACTATAACATAATTATAACATTAACACACATAAAAGAATCAGCTAGAAATATTAATACACATATAAGAATTTGTTACAAATAGCAAACTTTCAGTTCTCATGTACTTTCATCAAACGTTCAACAAAATCCACCAGCATAATACAAAATTAAACCAATACAATTACCTATTCACAACGTCAAAACAATATACAAATCAGTTGGATCAATTTTCCTCTCATCAACATTAACACAAACACACATACACAGAAATACATCACTTTTACGCGATTCAGTGCTCAATGATGACATCATGAGCCCGAATCTCAAAATTGTCGCTGAAAGTGTTATCCCGTCTTATCCGGCTTGTAGCGCTTCTTTATTATTTTTATAAGTTCGTCGCCTCTTGGAGTCTTTCTCACGTCTAATGGCAGGTTATTGAATTGGGTCTCTCCGAAATATGTGTAATGCTGCTGACCAAAAACTGTGCGTTTCTTAGGACGAACGAATACATATTTATGTCTGGTACGATTCTCAGTAAGGAAATAATGATATTCCGGTTCTTTGAGAACCTGCAGAATACAAATTTTAGAATAGAGGTCTCTAAATTTAGGAACTTTAAACTCTGTAAATATTTGTTCGGTAGGGTAGTCTCGTGGTCTTTTCA
Organism: Athripsodes cinereus; assembly: GCA_947579605.1. Lineage (NCBI taxonomy): Eukaryota > Metazoa > Arthropoda > Insecta > Trichoptera > Leptoceridae > Athripsodes > Athripsodes cinereus. The sequence goes on from OX388326.1 coordinate 15,460,019, forward strand.
AAATATTGTAATTGTGTGAATGTTGGATTTATCTGTGCGTGTTTGCGTGATGTCTTTTCGAGATTGAATGCACGGATCTATAGATATTGTGTGCATGGTCTGGGTGTTTGATTATTTGTGTGAATTTTGCTGAATTTTACTGATTATATGTATATTGACCATCTGTAATGCGCCTTGAAATAAATACATAAGTGATGCCACCTATTCCGAATAGTTTATTTTTTTATTAGCATGGATAGAATGACGTGTAATAGAATGACGTGTATCATATGTAGCATACATTTAGTCTATAAGCTACCGCACTTACTTCTATAACATTTAATGATAGTTTACATTTTTGAAAGGATAAAAACATTTTTTTTCTCACATGTCACCGTGTAGATAACACTGCTTGACAATCTAATATGATATTTGTAGGGTCCCTCTTTTATGAATGAAGGGCGTGTCGCTGGGTAATATGCGCGCCAGCATCGCTATCGAGTGAGGGTATAATGAGGAGAAATTTGAACTCCTTTACTGGTTATAATAATATTATAACTAAAATAATATTAATTCTAAAGATCTGATATTACATCCTCTTTAACTGCCCCACAAGGGATTGAAAAACCTAGATATTTTACTTCATTCTACACACGTACATAATATTTATTATTTAATTCTTTAGTGTACATTGATAACAAACAATTCCATAGAAAGTAAACATTCGAATTTAATAATATAATCAATATACAAAAACAAATTACATTCACTTATATTTACTAATTCATTCACTGACCCAATTTTGTTTTGCTATTTTTTTTTTTTATTATTTACAAATGTTCTTGAGACATACCTATTTGTAAATAATTTATATTGTTTGATCAGCTGTTTTTAACAATATATTCAATGTTCTAGTTTTAGTGTGCTAATCACAATAATTCTATTATTATATAATATTATTATCACATCGGTATTTCTGCCACAACACAGCCCTATGGCTAGTGTGGTACACATTTTTTTTATTATGTTAAGAGGGCGAGTTTATTGTAATTGCTAGTAATTCTGTACAGAGGGCTTTTAAAACCTGTATCACTAGAATGTATGTTTATTAAATGAGCGGATGCGAGAAGAGTGTTGTGAATAGAATGCGTATAAATAAGTTACGATGGTTTGGACATGTTGAGCGAATGCACGATGAAAGGATGGCAAAGAGGATGTATAATAAAATAAAATAAAAATAAAATAATCTTTATTGTGGAATATACAAAGTAACACAAATGGCGGGTTTATTGCCTTTAGGCAATTTCTACCAACCAACCAAATGTGAGAGAGATACGAGATACATTAATATTGATGTACATAGTAAAGTACATAAAAGAAAAGATATAATAAAAAATAAATAAAATATATATAGGTACATATAACATAAGTAGGTATAAGTACTAAAAACAAAAAGCATAATAAAATAATATAAATAGTATAGACACAATCATAAATATACATACATATATATACACACACATACATACATACACACATATACACATACATACATACACACACACATATACACATACATACACACACATACATACATACACACATAGATATATATAAGGGTGAGGGGAGGGAGGGGAAGGGATATGGTTAAGTTGAGTTATTGAGAGAGAGATAGTGATGTTTCAGTCTGCTTTTGAATATAGAAATAGTAGGAGCAAGTCTGATCAATAAGGGTAAATCATTCCATAACCGAGCTGCATGTATAGTGAATGAAGATGTAAAGAAGGATGATCTGTGAGTGGGAATGGTCAACGTACCAAGTGCACCAGAACGAAGAGGCAAACCATGAGATGCTAAAGGTGCAAAACGAGATTTTAGGTAGTTCGGAGTAGTTGGATGGTGGAGAACATTAAAGAGAAGACAAAGAATATGCAGATTTCGACGCTGTGACATTTTTAACCATTTGAGCTCGTTGCGATAGTGGGAGATGTGATCAAATTTACGAAGCCCGTAAATAAAACGAATGCATATGTTTTGTAAGCGCTCAAGTTTCATTTGTTGTTCGTTAGTAATGTCCAGGTAGGCTACATCCGCATATTCCAGTAGAGGGAGAAGTAGAGTTTGGGACAGAAGAATTTTAGTCTCTAAAGGAAAAAAGTTTTGGTGACGTTTAAGAGAATGGAGACTAAAGAAAAACTTACGACTAACCTCTCCAATCTGGGGCTGCCAGGATAAATTTTGGTTGAGAAATAAACCTAGGTTCTTGACCTTTTTGGAAAGAGGAATTTCAGAATTATTAAGGTATAGTTTGGGTAATAACTCCGATCGAATTTTAGATAAGAGGCGGGAACTACCAATAAGAATAGCTTGAGATTTAGAAGGGTTGAGTAATAGACCATTCTGCTGTGCCCAGTGAGAAATGCGGTCCAATTCACCATTTACGTGACTAAATGCAAGCTGAGCTTGATCCAACTCGAAATGTGAATAGATTTGTAAGTCATCTGCGTACAGATGATGGTCAATATCTATATGTTCGACAATTGAGTTGATATAGAGCGAAAATAAGAGAGGTGATAGGATTCCGCCTTGAGGAACTCCTGCCGTCAGTGGTAACCAATCTGATGTTTGATTATCATTCATTTTAATTGATTGAGTCCTATCTCTTAAGTAAGAATCAAACCAGCGAATTGTGCTGTCGGAGAGATTGTAAATTCAGATGTATCTATCTGAAAGAAGGGGTGTAAGGAAGCGCGGACGTCCAAGAACTACGTGGTTCGAGCACTTGGATCAAATTCTAAAGGACGGGCACGTACTGAGTAAGAGAAATAGACGTGCATGTATGAGAAACTGGATGACTGAAGAGGAAACGAAGGAAGTGTGTAAGGATAGATCTATATGGCGCTCCGTTCTCTCTGCCTTCCCCACCTGGGACATGGCGTGAGGGTATAGATAGATAGTTTATTGGCTACCCCACTTGTGAGAAATCCCTTGATGGTATATATAGATAGACGCCTTAAGTATTGTTATAATTCTCAGCAAGAAAAATAATTAGGAAAACAAAATAGAACCTCCTTTATTTTCAATGGTTAATTATTTTTTTCGCTAAATTGTGACGTGTACAAGATGCGTCAATTAGTCAAAAACAGAAACGTTTTATTTCAATAATAAATAAACGTAACAATGAAGAAAAAAAAATAAACAAACGCACAATATAAAAATAACATTTTCACTCCATTACTCAATTGCGGAAACGCACAGTGGGTGTTTTGAAGAGTACGAGTGGACAAAAGTATGAAATATTATTATTATTTTGACAAAATATTACTACTAAAAATATTGTTGTAGATAATTATAATTTCCTCACACCTTTTTGTTGCGTGTTAAAATGATTTATGGCAACACTGACTGAAAATATATGGTGGTGTTTTAACTTGTGAATTAGTGTTTTAGAATATTTTGCTATCACCACAGTATGACTTTGTATTTTTTATTCAGAAAAAAATATTTCAAACTAATTTATATATATTTCAGTTTTGCTTTAGTATGGTATAGTGTGCATGTTTTGTTTTCTATTTCAATTATGTATGTATCTTTGATTTTTATTTTATTACCGGTCTAGTTAAGGTATGGCTAAAGAAAAAGTGAGACATGTTTTGAGAATGCCCAATGATAGTTGGCCAAAAAGAGCACTGTTTTCCGTCCGCAGGGATTCCGTCGGCCCTGGCGTCCCTCTTTCACAATACACCGTTCCTATGACAACGCTATCAGAGCGCGAGGAATGTCGTGGAAAGAGGTGACGCAATTGGCGAAGAGATGCTCTGAATGAAGGAGGCTGGTTTCTGCCCTGTGCTCCCGAGAGGAGCGTTGAGGGCGATGATGATATAGAAAAAAATATGAACAATTTGAAAAAAATTACAATTACAAATTACATAATCCTTTCACGACACAAGCTTTTAGCTTACAGTGAAAGGTGTATAAGGTTGTTTTTGGGTTTATAACAAAACCCAGATACACTTTTTTTTAAGAAAGAAGATATAATTATCTCATTGTGTCATGGTTAGGTGGAAGAAATCACTTGATAGTGATAATCTCACCACTGCATTTCGTCCTAGTATTTAAAATTTTGTATTTTTTGTTGACATTGCTGTATAATGATAATGTGCAAAAAGAATAAATATATATATTTTGAGTTCGTCGGTAGCCTGGAGGTATAGTCTCAGCCTTGTGAACAAGTGGTCCGGGATTCGATCCCAGGTGCCGGCAAACTCCCCTTTCACGACACAAACTTTTAGCTTACTGTGAAATGTGAAAAAGGTTGTATTTGGGTTTAAAACAAAACCCAGATATTACTTAAAAAAAATATGTATAATATGGCATAAATGATTGCCTATTATGTAATCGTAGTGTTGTGGAATTCTTAAGAAATAATTTTTGGAGAAATTTACCGAGAAATTTCTCGGTAAATTTCTCGAAGTAGAGAATTTACGAAGATTTTTTTTATTTTTTATTTAACAGTATAATAATAATAAATACTTTATTCAATCAATCAATAACAATGTACAAATGTTGAGACAATTTATCACCAATATGGTTACAATTAATTATGAATACAAAAAATGTTAGGTACCTACATAGAAAAAAGCGCTAATAACTGATGAAAAATCTTGATGTTTGACACCCCACATGCCCATATTTGAGTTTAAAAAAAAAATCCAGGTACATACCAGGAAAAAAGTGTTAAAAACCTCTGATTTGGGCCTTAATCAGACCCACAATTTTTTGGATCAATCAGGTTGGCTGCGAAGTGTACTGGTTATAATACCACTAAGAAAAATTATGGAGAGAAATTTCTTTGGAGAATTTTCTCTTCTCACATCACTTTGTAATTGTTTGTAATCAATGTACAAATGAATAAATAAATAAACTAAATTAATTAATTAATTGCGGTGCGTCTTTTTGAACGATACATTTCACAGCTTTCCTTTTACTCTGCACCTAAATTTGAAACATTTGTCTGCTTTGTGGTCATTGTTACGAAATCAATTAAAAATAAAAGATCAGACTTCGTATAGAATGTGTTATTTTTTCTGTCTTGTATAATAAGAGTGTCTATTAAGAACATATAAATATACCTACTAAAAGACAAACAATAATTTAATAGATTGAAAAGGTATTTGTAGACTACTTACTGATTACAAAAGAGATAATTTGTAGAATTACTACGAAGTTATTTAAGATTTTACTTAAATATTGACTTTCTAACAGTTTAATTCACAAAACCCAAAGTGTGGGCCGCACAATAGCTGTAAACTAATTCAGAAACTTAAAATAGAAAAGGTTTATTTTATTAAAGTTTAAACCGTAGACAGGTTTTATAATATTTATTAAACAGAAATATTTAATAATTTAAGCTCTTAAGCTAGTTTTTAGAAAATCTAAAAACATAATCGCCTTCTAAAATTATTAAATGAAAATGCTTTCTTTATAACTCAATAAAAATAATGTTTTGTTGTTAGTATTAATGGAAGCGCCCACCACATATCTAAAATAACAAAAGCCTGCAACAACTTATTAGGTATTGTGTAATTCTATTCCCTCACACTGTATCTCAGGTGGGGTAGGCAGAGAGAACAGAACTCCATACATACTATACTTTCACTTCCTCCGCTCTCATGCAATTTCTAAGATGCATGACAATTTAGTAACTCAACTCACGGCCATCCTTGAGTATTTGAACCGCATGGACAAGACATGTAGTTTTTGGATGTACACGATTTCGCACACTTCATCTTTCAGAAATAATTGTATCAAAAGAAACCATTAATAAAAATTTAATTTGAAAAATGGAAAGAAAAACAGTAGTAGTAACTTTAGAACATTATTATTTGAAAAAAGAACACCCATAAAACAACACGAAATGAAGCGAGACAACAATATACACCTCATAAACAGCGGCGGTTTCGCCTGAGGAGCGTTGGAGCGGCACATTCTTTTTATAAATTCAATATGCATATAATTTTTGATACTACAATTTCCGATAAACAATAATTATTCAAAAATAAAAATGAGATATTTTCTACACAGCACACTGCATCTATCTCTTATCTCTATATGAATGAGCATTTAAAAAAATGATATTTTCATCGTCATAATTATCATTTACCTAGGAAATAGGACAAAAACCAGCCTCCTCCATGAAAAGCATCTATGCACTGCTAATCAGGCGCCTCTCGTGAATATGGGACGTTCGGACCATCGGAACTCTTGTGGACGATAGAACAGTGCTGTTTTTGGTCATCTATTATTGGAAATTCTCAAAACATGTGACATTATTTGTGACACACTCATGTACATTTAAAATATTCCTAAGATACATATTTTTGAGAATCTTCCATTCTTGAACCTTTGAAGGTTCCAAAACTCAAAATCACATTGAAGTATTTATGTATCACTTGTACACGGCGGTGAGCCTTTTACACGTTAAACATATAAGAAAGTAAAAAAAAAAAAACAATTTTACAGACAAAAATAATAAAATGTGAATTGGAACAAATTTATAAAAACAAACATTAAGATGTAACAAAATTGCAGTAAGTTGAACAAAACAACGATAGTAATATAATAAAACATACATACCTACATAATATCTTCTTCCCCTTGTCCTAGTTCGGTCGGGGCCCCATTGCGCCTAGGTACCTTCTCCAGAAATTCCTGTTCACCTCCTCCAGAAATTCCTGTCCACCGCCGCTTCCAGGACCTCTGGCCACCCCAAACCAGAATAAAACAATTATATTAAATTATATGGATTGGATAAAATTTGATAAATAAAAATAATAAAATATCATATACAAATAAAATAAATATTGAAAATATACAAACATTAAATGAGCAGCATTGTGTCCTGATACTCAGCCCAGACTACCTTGAAATTATTTTCATGTAACTGAATATGTTGTTTTTTTTTAAGTTCCACCGCATCCACTATTTTTTTATCCCACCAACCGCATCTGTTCATAACATAAAGTTTTCGTTACGGAATAACCCCTCCGTATATGAAAGTGACATTCATGTTGTTATTATTTTCACATTCAGCTTACATTTCCTATCCCCTACGTGTCAATGTGTAATTTATATATTGCATCCCGTTCTTATTAAATGTCACATACATCAAACTTGTCGTATGGAATAATCCCCGCGGGTATATTTTATGACATTTATCACGTAGTTTTAAGTCTTTTCGGACTTGTTTGATAATATGATTACATTTTATTATAGGTAGACACAGTGCCTTCGTAATGGCTCGTTATATATTTATTATGTATGTAAGTATATTGTAGGCAGGTAGGTACTCGCTAGAGAAAAAGTGTATCATGCTTCGACCGGATATCGGAAAACAAAGATTCTCAGCCGAATGTCAGCTGTCTATATATGTCTATCTATCTATACCATCACGGCATTATCCGTAAAAATAATAGTAAGATAAATAATAAAAAAGCATATTTGATATAAAAAAAACACTGTTTACTTTTCACTATTGATTTAATACTCAAGCACTTTCATCAAGTTAGCTTGACATTTTCAAGAGAACTAATACAAGAAAATTTTCCCTTAAAGTCACATGGAACAACAATTTTTTTATGTAGGTACTTTAAAATAGAAAAGATGGGGTAAGGAAATAAGAGGAATTAAGTACCTACATAAAAAAAAATGTTGTTTTAAGAAAAAAAAATCTTGTATTAGTTCTCTTGAAAATGTCAAGTTAACTTGACGAAAGTACTCGAGTATTAAATCAATAGTGAAAAGTAAACAGTGTTTTTTTGATATCAAATATGTTTAAAATGTCACAATGTGAACACACAAACTCTAGATCATTTGAATACATATTTATTTGTATGTATACATATTTTTACTTGAATAAAAATAAATAATTAACTGGACAATTATTATTACATAAGCAATAAAGATTAATAATAAATATTATACTGGACAATTTATTACAATTTGTGATACCCACCACCTCAAGGGCGCATTTAAAGTTTTTTTTTATTCATATCACCCAATTTTAATATATTTTATCATTTCGATTCAAACTAAACATTAATATATTATATCGCTAATATTTTAAAATTTCGAAAGCACTTGTAAGAAATTAATGTCACAAATTTGATTCTAGTGATTTTGAATACCTATTAACTATTAGGTATAATTTATTGAATAGGTATTAACTATAAAAAAAAATTGATTTAATTTGAACACCGTTTAAAATTGAAACTAAAAAACGATAAAATTAACAGCACTTTACATGAAAAACAAAGAATTATGAAGTTTTGATCACTTCGAAGTGTCAAATTAATTTAAAATTGTAGAGAAGTTATACGATTCAGGCAGCAACTAAAGCGCCATCTTCCCATCAGTTTAACCTGTCCTGTCAAAAGCAGGCATCTCTTTTCTCACTAATCCAAAAGATTTTTTTTAATTTAATCTTTTATTTTTAATTCAAGAACTATTCCAAATCCAACCAGAAATTGAATTATGTATTTTGCGGGACCTAATCGGATAGACATCCTCCGAACAGCAAACCGGATAAAGGATAATGACCGAATAACCGGTTCTTTTCTACTTCTCAAACTTAATGTACCTATGTAGGTATGTAGTGTGCGGTGTAATGAGTTAAAATTTAAATGAAATAATTTTGATTTATACAGAATAAATCAAATTTGTTATTCTTGCATGCCTAATATGAAAACCACAACAATATTATGATTTATTACAAGTAAATATTTATTTATTTTCAACATTTTTGATGTTCCATCTTTAGAGTTTACCTCACAAGGGATGCGGAGAAGGGATATAAATGCATGGCTCTCTCGATCATAGCATCCTTGGGACATTGGATATTGGCTGTGTATTTGATTTAACTTTGTAACTCATACTGGATTGGTGATTTTATTTTGATTTCTAGTATTTTGGGATTTTCTATTTTTAGATTTACTTTGACTTTTTTTAGAAAATTTTAACTTTTACTTTTTTTCTCAAGACTAATGAGACTGAAAGACTGATTTCTAGTATTTTGGGATTTTTTACTTTATATTTTATATTTTTGAATTATTTTTAAATATTGTATTATTATTGTTTTTAAATTTACTTTGACTTTTTAAGAAAATTTTAACTTTTACTTTTTTTCTCAAGACTAATGAGACTGAAAGACTGATTTCTAGTATTTTGGGATTTGTTACTTTTATATTTTTGTATTTTTTTTTAATATTGTATTATTATTGTTTTTGGATTTACTTTGACGTTTTTAGAAAATTTTAACTTTTGCTTTTTTTCTCAAGACTAAGACATTTCTGGTAAGAGTGGAATCTTCGCTGGTCCACATGTTGAGTGTATTAATTGTTAACATATTATGTTATGACTGTTCGATTTTTTAATATTGTAAAAATAAAAAAAAATAAATGATGTGGGACCGAGCTCGCCAGTCAATTAACAAACATACTTGGATTAAATAAATTTAAACGAGCTTTACATTCTACTGCAGTTTAAATCAACACGATAGAGACGTCTTTCGACTTCTTAGGTCTTTATAAATTGATAATGAGTTCAAATATACATACATACATACCATCACGCCGCTTCCCTTGCGGGGTAGGCAGAAAGGATCGAGCGCCACATCTTTCGCTTCCATCACTGTCATACAATTCCTCATGCATGTTCTCCTGTTCAATGTACTCAGAACGTGGCCGTCCTGTTGAATTTGTTTTGACAATCTTGACCATGACCATGTCCACGTCTCGCCTGCATACATAAGTGTTGGCACTAAGATAGCAGAGAGCACCAACCTTTTAGCAGTGGTACGATGATTTCAGATGCATGCAATAAACATGCAACTGTCCTCTCCGTGCAAACGAAAAACTAAAACATTCAGAATAGGTGGCAATTCTCATCACTGCTGAATGCAACTGTAAACAACTGCATTTTATTTTATTTTTGTACACTCGAAAATTTACGAAAAAGAGTAGGTGATTAATTCTTTGTTGGGTATGTACCTACTCTACGGAGCATACCATTCATTCTGAACCTTTGACTTTTCATGAGCACAGATTTGACGACACGCATATTTGAATGTATTTTTTGAGCAACTTCCTTTTACAGTACTTGAAAACTTACGGAAAAGAGTGGTAGATCAATTCATTAGTGACTGCGTTCCACGGAACAATAAATCGTAATGTTACACAAAATAATATTATCATTTGTTAAAATGTACGGTTTTCAGTGAGTGAGGTATCAATTATTTACTGTATGTAATAATTTATTTAGCACTTTGCAGAGACTATAAATATTTTAACCAATAATATTTTTTGGCAACCGCTTGAAATCTATTTGACATAATAAAATAAAAATCATACCATATTTTATATCATGAAAGTTACTAAAATCAAAAGCTGATAAGTGCAATTCAAACGTCGGAACATATTCTGTGGGATTGTTCCCACACCGATATCAGTAGGAAAAGAGAGGAGATGCCCGTTCCTGTTTGTGGTCCATCCTCTGGCCATGTTGGACATGCGGACTTGGTGGCCACAAGGAAAAATTGTTTAGCCTTTAAAGTCTTCTGTGCTTTCTTTGATAACCTAATATCCCATTCAAGTAACTAACGATACTGCATAGAGAGCATGGCATATTCCCATTTAAAAAAGTGTAATTCAACTGTGTTTATTATAATATGTATAACCCTTGTTATATCTTTAATGTCATCATCACCAGTGACGCATTAGCCCGGTATAGAACTTGGCCTTCTCAAGAAGTCGCCTCTACTCCCTCCTCTCCATATTTTTTCGTTTAAGTCATCCTATCCGTTCAAATTAAAGTAAAGATAATAAACAAAAAAACTTCACAAAAATTTTCGTTTTATTTACATTAAATTATGGAGTTTTACTAAATTAACAGTAATAGAATACATAAGTATTTTTTATTTAGGATGGGTGGCATACCTCATCGTTGAACTGGGAAATGTCATAGAACGTAATTTTTTACGAAGATCTATTTTTGTGAAACCTTCCAATAATTTCAGAACAAAATTGAAAAGTTTATTTTAGAATACAACGAACAATGTACCTACCCATTTCCTTTCTGTAATTTTATTGTTTTTGTTACAAAAATGTCATTGGAGACGTAAATTTCAACTAGGTACGTTTTTATTCCGCTTTTTTAATAGCTTTTTTTTAACATTCGATGTTAATACGAGTAGCTTTTTTGTATTCGATGTTTTGTGTTTATTGTACTGGTAGGTAATGCGTAAAGTCTTGATTGGTTCATGTGTCATAATGACATATCATATTGTTGTTTTTTTATTGTAACAAAAACTGTATAGAGTCTGATAATGATGATTATTCTGGATGATTGTGTTTTGACGTCGTTTAACAGTACCAAGACCATCTCAAGGGCGACGGTGAAGAGTGCAGTTTTCAATTTGCCTATGAAGCTGGTGACATTCTGATTGGCTCTCAATGGCACCGGTGTCCGGTAGGCAATTCCACGTAACCGGCCCAACAACACCAAAATCCCTCTCATAGAAGTTAGACTTTCCAGCTCTGTTGGGCTCAGTAAGTCTATTCACATCGAGTTCCGAAGAGCACAGAGGTCTTCTAATGGTCAAGTCAAGAGGACAAAGCTCTGAGGCACGATGGTGCCATTTTGTTTATAGCCTTGTACGCTAAAAGGCATGTTTTGAATGTCACCCTTTCCTTTACCCTCAGCTAGTGTAATCGTTCTGATACAATAAAATAAAACAACGTGAAAGAGTTATGTGGTGGCTTTTGTTTTATGTGGTTCTTCCAACTTTATATACAGAGATAAAGAAAAAAATATAACAAATGGTAGCTTATAATATAAAAATTACAGCCTTGCTGCTCGCTTCAACCACCGCCATTATTTTATAATTTTATTTTCATTGTGACATTGGTATTTGTGTCAATAAAGCGTTCTTAATTCCATACATCATTTTCCGCCAAACAAAATAATAATAATTTTATCCTCTAGAGATTCTGGCAAAAGGATAAAAATATCAATGTCATTTTTTTGTGTTATTTCATACTCTTACGTCATGTCACTGTTTTGAAATTAAAGTATCGAATAAAAATGCTGATATATTTTTTTATTTACTTTTTGTAATATGTATTCGTTAAATACATAAATGCAAATATAAAATGTTCGAAGTTGATTGTTTGAGAGGCATTGAATATTTTATCACAGTATAAAACGTATCCAGCTATGAGGTACGTCAATCATTCTTAAAGTATGATAGCTAATAAATATATCAGTACATACACGCACATGTAATAGGATGTGTTTTTTTTTATTATTTTCCATTTTTTTTAAATTTATTTATTCAAGTGTAGGTACATGCAAAAGTTGTATTTTTTTGGTATTGCCCCAGAAGAGACTTTTGTTTAGTGGGGCAATATATTCCATAATGTTGATCTTTTTATTAGATTATACATATTTAATGTTTTGGAATAAATAAATAAATAAAAAATATCATTACGCTGCTTCTCTTATAGGGTAAACAATAAAAATCGAAGCTTGTTCTTACATGAGAGATAAAATAATACAATTATTTCTCCTTCATCGACTATATTCGAGCTATCACATTATGTTTATAAAACAAAAAAGAAGTGTTTTGTGACGCATTTGATAGAAATAAAATGTGCCAACTATTATAAATATTATTTTTTTACGAAAAGGATTACCTAGAAAACGCAGCTAGTTTTTTGTAAAAACCTCATAAATTATGATATAAATTTAGCTTTTCAATTTTTGAAGTGGAAACACTTAAAGTTATTTTTATTTAAATTTTAAAATTATGCAAATAAATAAAAAAAAAAAAACCCTGTTAACTTTCACTGTATTGGTAAGTCAAAATAATGAACTTTTCGGACATCCGTCCATTTTCATTAATAAGTACTGAATGTTGACAGTGTTTTTTTTTTATATTATTTTGTAATCTAAGGTATCTTATATATTTTGTACGAAGAGATGAGTGTATTACATAAAATAAGTCCATTACTTATGGGGAATGCCTTGATGGTATAGATGAATCGAACTTGTACAAAATCTACACTGCATCAGCAGCGACAAAATTTGAGCCCGAGGTTTCCAGTTGAAAATCCGTGGCTCTAATATCCAACCGACTGCCCATAAATATTTTACAATTTATTTTATTATCCTAACGGATCAAATCACGTGTTCTCATTAAAATTGCAAACAATCTTGTTCATTGTTCGTTGCAGCCTTTGTATTATTATGTGTTATAATGAGTTGTTTGAATTTTGTCCAGTTTTGATGTAATGTGCGATGGATTTGTCTGATTTCGAAAACAACGTTAGTTTTTTCGATATTTTTTACATTTACCTTATATTCAAATTAGATTAAACATACAGTGTTATCGAACTCTATGCAGGTAATTTTGATTGAATGATTTTATTTGTTTTAAATGTATTTTTGTGTGAATTTCCTTGTAATCAATGTACAGTACAGAATAAATACCTAAATAAAAATAAAGATATTTTTTCTACGTTACTAGATATTTTAGTGAACATAATTTTTATATTTGTCCATTTTGGATCTTAGTCACACAATTTTGTGAACTGAAATAGTAATAAATAAAAAACTGAATATTGATCATAAAACCAGGGGAATGCGAAAAACTCAGAAACTATGCAATAATGATAATATGTTCAAACATTTGTTTCCATACATCTCATTTTTATCACCCTGCTTCTCAACGGACACCCTTTATATACGTCAATCGTATATATTTGTAAGCTATATATTATATAATGCATAGGTTTTTAATTAATTAATTAAACACATTCAGTACAGGACACCCGAAAGGGAAAGAGATTGACAGAAATGATACCGAGGGATCAGAATCTACTAGACACTTCAAATTAAAAGTATTAATCCTGAAAATTGTCCAATTGACATCTGTCTTTCAAGTAGCAGATCCTGTAATTTATCCCTACCCCTATTTTTCGGACATATTTTTTGGTACGACTGCTGCTAATTTTATAGCGTGTTAAAGCCTTTGATTAACAGTTATTTTCACCCCAAAGATCCTTTTCACAATGTTAGAATTATGCCTGATATCAGTTGGATACGATTTTTTTAGTATTATATAGTAAAACTGGTATTCTTATTTGGGTTAGTTGGAAGATATCGCGTCCCTGCGATAAACTCGCCCATTGTGCAAAATATTTGTATATACCATGTAGTAATCTCATTCTTTTTGTTTAAATATTTTGTATAATAAAGTTTATTATTATTATCTCATATCTCAATTATTTAACAAAACAATATTTGATTCTACATTTTGATCACAATATAAGATTAACAATAAAATTTAAAAATAACATTAAATAACAAAAACCATAAAATATTAAAATAAATTTATGTATATTCAAAATTTAGAACCCCAACATTATTCGAGTTGATTCTTCCATGATGTTCTATGAAATAGTACAATCATGGGAGATCACTAACGGAGCCACAGAGACAAAAATCTTCTAACTATCCTGGTGGACGATAGAAGTACGGCCTTCTGCATGCTGTATTTGAGCCTGTCATCTACTCCCAGTTTTCTGAGATTGTTTGACAGACTCTTAGGTATTAAACCATTCACAGACATTATTATTATTATTATTATTCTTACATACCTAATATAGAAATGTTGGAGTTGAGATTGGTGTGTTACGTGTTTTATATCTCAACATAAAAAAATACCACTAAGTTCGTTCGGGACATTTAGAAAGAAATAACAGAAGGCTGATTTGCTGTCCCAGAAGAATCGAAGAGCTATTAGTTTGGAGTGGCTAGGTGTCCTAGAAACAGGATTGGAAAGACGTTTCTTGAGGAAGTATGCGGGCGTAATTTACTTGACTAATTTCTTCATTTGCAATTCTTAATCTTTGAATAATTTATTGTCTATTCCGTGATTTACTGTCTATTCCGTGATTTACTGTCTATTCCGTGATTTACTGTCTATTATGTGAGATGGATTGGATGGGCTCTATTAGTTTAGTTTTTACTTACAAATTTACTTTTTTGTGTTATTTTGTTTCCAAGTGCATCTTGAAGACCAATTATGGGATTCGCCTGACCGGATCGACGTGTTTTTTTTTTCTTCTTTTTATGACCGTTTTGTCAAATTTCTGTGAAATAAATAAATAAACCGATTTTTTGGAGATGTCTTGATGGTATAGACCAATAAAATAATTTCTATTAAGTCTTGCGTACTTCTAAAACTCCAAATTTACTAATAAAAAATCTACAATAATTACTTATTTGATTTGCTACCGATATAAAGACTTTCTTTTTTGAAATGCTACGGCATAAAAAAGTCAAAATTTAAATAAACAACTTTGTATCTTTGGAACATAGAACTAGAGAACCCATTTTGAGAAATTTCTTCGTTATTCACCACTATTATATATATTCTTCTATATGGCTGCGAGTCTTGGCACTTAACCAAGGCTCAAGACCGGAAGATACTAAGCTTTGAAAACAAGTGTCTTAGAAGGATTTTGGATGTCAGATGGTATGAACATGTTACATATGATGCTGTGCGCCGGCGCACCCAGCAGAGACCTGTAATCTCCGTAATACAAGAGAGACGATGGTCCTGGCTGGGACATGTTTTGAGAATGCCCAATGATAGTTGGCCAAAAAGAGCACTGTTCTTCCGTCCGCAGGGGTTCCGTAGGCCCGGGCGTCCCTTTTTCACAATACACCGTTCCTATGACAACGATATCAGAGCGCAAGGAATGTCGTGGAAAGAGGTGGCGCAATTGGCACAGAGACGCTCTGAATGGAGGAGGCTGGTTTCTGCCCTGTGCTCCCGAGAGGAGCGTTGAGGGCGATGATGATGATGATGATGATTATGTATATTTTTTAATAGTCAACACCAATTAATCTGATTAAATTCAAAGATTCAAAATTTACAGTGTGAATATGACCCTTATCATCCATGTTTTCTACTTCTACCCTTTGGTCGTCCACCCTCCCCCCACCCCTCTGATATAAATCTGATTAATGAGACCGATTTTTGGGGAAAAAAGAGTTTTTTATTTTTATTATTACCACCCTTATGGTGTGAAAACATTATTATTTTTGTGTGAGCTTTAACCGCGATATTTTTCAGCTGAAACTTTTATTTTAAAAAGAATTTTATGTAAAAAACTGGCTATAAAGCCCATTTTTGTACCTGCAACTATTTTCAGCCCCTAGATAAAATCTTTTTTATTATACAACTTAAGCATTTTTGCACGAACATTTGGACATGTTGAACAAATGAACGAGGTAAGAATGGCAAAGAGGATATACTTGTCTGAAAGAAAGGAACCAACATGCGTGCATGAGAAATTATACGAATGTGGAGGAAGCGAAGGAATCATGTATAGATAGATCTGTTTGGCGTTCCGTTCTCTCTGCTTACCCCACTTGTATAGTATAGTATTTTTGTAAATATATTTTTACCTATTTCGGGTGCTTTTGAAGAAAGAACTTCAGCTTTTTTGAGAAATATTTTCTCTGGCATATGCAGAATCTCGTATAGTGTAGGTACTTGGTGTGGGCTCCTTTATTGAGCCACTCCATTTTATTGGTGCTTGACTTCTTTTTTAACTCCTTTAAACACCTCACAGTCAATAAAATTTTGAGTAAAGCTAAACCAAACACGTTTCATTTTCTTCTGATTTTTCAATATTGGAGCACTTGGCAAGGATTGGTTTTTCAGTTTTCTACATTATTTTTTGAGTATCTTGTAAAAAGCAGATGTAAACCTTAAATTCAGCAATGAGATCAGCCACCCGTCTTGGTTGTAACAAACTTGTACTGGCATGGAGAGGAAAAATTGCATATTTGTAAAATGCGTTTATTCCGCTGGCTACCCTACTTGTGGGAAATGATTTGTAGGATATGATGTTATGGATGGATGGAGCACTAAGATATTATATCACAATAGAAGATACCTTCACCCATTTCAGAGATAAACAAAAATATTAATTCTAAATTAATCAAAATATCAAATAATTTTCGAATAAAGAAGACTTTGAAACAAAACTCAGTTCCTGTTTATTTTAATGAAAATTTATTATTATTTGTATAAAGAGAAGAGTCATTTTCTTACCTAGGCAGTTATTTATTTAAATTTCCAGTTAAATCCGTATTTTGTTAAACTTAACAATGAGGATGAGATATCTAAATTGTTAAACAAGTCACACAAGTCATCAGAAAATAATAATTTGTGTTCTGGATAGAATAATTCGTGTAAATAAGTTACGGTGGTTTGTAGATGTGGACGAATGGATGACAAAGGGGATGTATACTTAACTCAAAGAGGGGGTGTGAGATTGTGGATGCATCTAAAAACCACCTAACTTGAACATATGGATCAAATCCTTAAGGGTGACCGTGTGTTTAGTAAGAGAATTCGACGTGTGTGTATGAGAAATTGCATACATGTGAAAGAAACATGTAGGGATAGATCTATATGGCGTACTATTCTCTGATATCAATACCCTCTGCCTACCCCACTTCGGATGCGACGTGGGGGTAAAGTATATTTTTTTTTCTTTGGAATAATTAATCAATTATACCATCACGGCATAACTCACACGTAGAATAGCCAACAGATCAGCTACACGAAATTAAACATACAAGTCGTCCTCTCCGTGCCATCAAAAATTAAAGACATTCAGGACGGGCAGCAAACCTCATCTATGAATTAATAAGTTAATTGTCTTTATTTTTATTCGAACACCAGCCTTTTTCAGCTGGACATTCGAAAATTTACTGAAAAGAGTGGTAGAACAATGCTTCGCTGAACGGAAACTACTGGAATTATTAATTTAAATAATGAAGCTATTTTTTGGATTCCTGACAAACAACACGTTCACACTCTTTTGAATAAGTTATCAAGCCTCCCGCAGAAAGTTCCTCATTTAAAATTGGACCTGAGCTATTTTACGACTGAACAAAATTACTTATCCTGGTTTTGTTTTATTTCGAATGTCTAAAATAACGTTGATTAATGGGATCCTTTTCAGAATTTTACTACAAATAATAATAATTATTATTATAAATTTAAATCCTATAATTATTTATACTTTAAAATTAAAATTATGTTGGTACACTTAATAATAACTAGCATGGTTTACCTGGCTCTTTGTAATTCTTCAGCTTATCCTCTCAATTTATTAAAACAAAAATTGTAAGGAAAAGGGGTTGAATACATGTACGGTAGAATTTTTTATTATTATTTTTATTTTCTTTTACAAACATACAGTTACAACATAAATAACAATACACAGCTAAATCAATTACAGTTAGTAAGCCAGCAATTAGTTTGCAAATATTGTTTGGTATTTATTTATTTATTTATTTATTTATTCATTCTACGGCAAAAAGCCCTTATTACATGATACATATATATATAAACAATTTCCACAACAATAAAATTGAAAACACAACACAAACACACTCAAATCTCAATGA
Organism: Athripsodes cinereus; assembly: GCA_947579605.1. Classification (NCBI taxonomy): domain Eukaryota; kingdom Metazoa; phylum Arthropoda; class Insecta; order Trichoptera; family Leptoceridae; genus Athripsodes; species Athripsodes cinereus. The sequence continues at coordinate 15,478,550 of OX388326.1, forward strand.
TATAAAAACATAAAAGACAATGTAATAGAAATTATATAAAAGATATTAAAATTTAAAAATAAAATTACAGAATATAATTTTTTTAATTTAAAACCACAACACAAACAAATCTATTATAATATAATGCCACAATATCATATTGTAGTAGACACGAAAAAAAAACAGACACTTCACAAAAAAAGAAAGCTTCAAAGCACATGCAATCAATCATCTCCAATCAAGAAGGGAATAAAGGAATGGGACAGGAAATTGGAGCAGAAAAGAAAGCATCAAATGATCAAACCCCATGAGACCCCGAAGTCACCAGGGAACTTTTTATAGTGTCATTGAAACGCCCTAAGGATATTGTACCGAATATATCTATATTATTAAAAAAAGAGTTGAAATTGTTACATGCTCGGTATATGAATGAGCTCTGCAGATAGTTGGTCGTGCAAGAAGGTTGTTTAAATGTCAATGTGGTTCTAGTCCGATCTAATATGATCTTTCATTTAATGAAAGTTACGCGGAATTATTGTACAAATGCCCAAAGGGAGTTCGTAGAAATCAAAAAATGGTCGTAATTAATATTCAAATCCACCCCCCCCTTTACTCTCATATTAACCGCCTTTTTACTAACACACTCTTACTTGATCCCAATACTATGCTACACCCACCTCTATAGAACCCAGACACATTTTACCTTCATACATACATTCAAATACATATTTTTCCTTTTTTCGAAGATGACCTCAAAAATCAAAACAAAAAACTGCTGGCCTTTTGAGTCATAAGGTCCCGGATCAGGTCAGGGCAAAATGAAGAATGACAGTTTTCATGAGACCCCGAAGTCACCAGGGATCTTTTTATAGTGTCATTGTTATCGCATAGGTACATTTAGGAAGTGTGAATGTGTTTGTGCGAATGAATGTATTATGTGTGCGAAATTGGGTGAATGGATGTATTTTGAATGAATGTATTGTGTGTAAGATTTTCTATGATAGTTTTGTGTGTTATTGCTGAAGTGTGCACTGTTTGGATGTAAGACTATTGGAATGTTTTTGTCGCTTACATGTTATATTTATGTGTCTTTCATCTGTTGTGTACCATGTAAATGAATAAATAAAATAAATAAATAAAAAATAAAATTGAAACGCCCTAAGGATATTGTACCGAATATATCTATATTATTAAAAAAAGAGTTGAAATTGTTACATGCTCGGTATATGAATGAGCTCTGCAGATAGTTGGTCGTGCAAGAAGGTTGTTTAAATGTCAATGTGGTTCTAGTCCGATCTAATATGATCTTTCATTTAATGAAAGTTACGCGGAATTATTGTACAAATGCCCAAAGGGAGTTCGTAGAAATCAAAAAATGGTCGTAATTAATATTCAAATCCCCCCCCCCCCCTTTACTCTCATATTAACCGCCTTTTTACTAACACACTCTTACTTGATCCCAATACTATGCTACACCCACCTCTATAGAACCCAGACACATTTTACCTTCATACATACATTCAAATACATATTTTTCCTTTTTTCGAAGATGACCTCAAAAATCAAAACAAAAAACTGCTGGCCTTTTGAGTCATTAGGTCCCGGATCAGGTCAGGGCAAAATGAAGAATGACCGTTTTCAATTGTTATGGGTCTGGGTATAACATGTAAAATGAACTTATTATGTATAAAACATTTTATGTATGTGTATCACGCGTAATACAAGATTCATATCTTAGTTTGGGACTAACTCAATCTGTATGTATTGTCTATACATGCTATGTCGCATGTTATGAAAACTCGCAGAAGAGAAAACATCGAACATCCATGCACGCAGCATACCCGAAAATATAAATAAAATGCAAGTTACATACGAACGACTTAAAATAATATTTAAATGGTTTTTACTTCATTCGACTCTGTGGACACAACATAGTAGGTACCTTATCCAGGGTGGGAGTGATAATAATTAATTTTTAATTTATTAATGATTAAATCATGTTATGGTTATAAATAATTTAATATACTTTATCTTGTACCTACTACTTACAATTAATTTCATCTTATATCCACCTTAAAATAATTGTTGTCAATTTATTGCTTCGTTTAAATTGTATAAATTTGTAAATTCAGAAATTTACTTCGGTGATTGAGCGATATCTTATTTCACATTTTGTTCATCAATCATTAACAATGAATTTTATTCAATTTATTTTGCTAATTGTTTTTTACACTTTTTTTATTAAGTACCTACTTCTACATACGGTGATTTTAGTTTCACTAGCTTCCTCTCTCATCATCAGATTAGAGTGAACCTTTAGCGTTAAATTTGATTGAAGCCTGATGATTTAGTTTTAGCGAAAGTGTTTATTTTTAATACTTGTTATTATTTTTAACATGAACTTTCACCAAGTGTAAAACAAGTGATTGGACCAACAGAAAAAAAGGAGGAGTGGGGAAAAATTTTCAATCCAATGGCTCACTGTACATAATATGTAACAATGTAACTTAACGTCACACAACAATTGTAATAGAGCAAGAATTATTATAAAACACTTTCAAATATCACTTTGTAACAGATTTACCATAATATAACTAAACGTCACAGAACAATATTGTAATAGAACAAGAAGTATATCGATACACTTTTAAATACCACTTTGTAACAGATTTACCATAATATAACTAAACGTCACAGAACAATTGTAATAGAACAAGAAGTATAACGAAATACTTTCAAATATCACTTTATAACAGATTTACCATAATATAACTAAACGTCACAGAACAATTTTAATAGAACAAGAAGTATAACGATACACTTTTAAATACCACTTTGTAACAGATTTACCATTTTATGTAACTAAACATCACAGAACAATTGTAATAGAACAAGAAGTATAACGAAACACTTTTAAATACCACTTTGTAACAGATTTACCATTTTATATAACTAAATGTCCCAGAACAATTGTAATAGAACAAGAATTATAATTAAACACTTTCAAATACCACTTTGTAACAGATATACTATTATATTACTACTAAATGACTCGCAAGCGAGTGGATGGTATTGAGAAGAATAGAATAGAATTATATGACTAAACGTCACAGAACAATCGTAATAGAACAAGAATTATTATAAAACACTTTCAAATACCACTTTGTAACAGATTTACCATGATATCAACTTACGGCCAACATATTGTTACATATATGTAAATTGTACAATGCGAAAATATAAGTACGTTAGTATTTAGTCGAAAAGTTTCACTAACTTTCCACCCGTACCTACCTACTACAGCTTTCACACTAAAGTTAATACTAATAATATTATATAACGCACATACACATACAGACACACATTAATATAATTATTATTTCAAAGCCGATTGTAACTTGAATAGGTACTTGAACTCTATGAGTACCACCATTTAGTGATGTAACGAATATATAATTTGAACATTTGCGAATGTGAATAGGTACATTATAAAACAATTATCTGAATATCTATCTTTATAATATACCGAAACAACACTTCTTACAAGTGAGGTAGTTAAAAAATTAATACTACTATTACTACACTACATGGTGTATACACAAGTGGGGTAGCCATCGGAATAACTGCACAAAATAAAAATGCAAGCTGTCATCTCCGTGCTAACGAAAAACTTAGAAATAAATAAAACGAGCGTTTTATTCTATAATACAATATAATATACATATATATTTTTTTTTATTTATTTCAAACTTAAAGTGACAGCTGATATTACATAATAAACACAATAATAATTGTACAATATTAAAGCCAATTACAACTTAAGTTATATAATATAGAATAATAGGGCCAATTCTGAATCTTAATGAACTAACTAACTAAAAAGTTGATTAATATTAGTTATTATGTAGTATTCAGCATTAGTTATGAACTATAAACAACTATAAACTCGAGAACCACCAAGTGCAAACGGTAAAATCTATGGGACAAACTAATATTATTCAGTGATGCCGCAATACAAAATGTTTTTCACGTTCCGATTTACACTTCTGGCAACAATTTAACAGTTTTCGCGCGTGAAAATTGTGAAATGTCAAATTTGCCGATATATTTTGGCGTTCGTATTTGCGTCGGTGGTGGTGTAATTTTAAAATTTATACATGCTAATAGTTGCGAGGGCCCTAAAAATACAAATTTTTACTTTTAATTGAAAAAAACAACTTAACACTTCCAAAATATAGCAAAATTCTGCGGTAAAATGACAGCAACTAATAATATTCGAACATTAAAAGTCGCGAATAAAATTCTGTCAAATCCAACTTATTTTAGTCGTCGGCTGTCAACTAAAATTTCATTCTGAATACGAAATCCATAGATTCTCGAAATTTATAGTTGTACTAAGGTTTCAAAATGAACTAATTAACTAAATTAGTACGGAAAACTGTGAATACGAATTAGAACTAATTATCATGACTCAACTATCTCCTCACACTTAGTTGACTTAGTTAGTGCAACTAAACTATTTTGTGATTCAGAATTGGCCATAATGATAGCTAAAAAAGCGAGTTATGTAAAGCAATAATAATTGATATTCAAGGTAAAAGATAATTAAATGAATATATATTTTTAAAGAGATATATGTATAAGAATATAAAATTAATATAATAGTAGAATAAAACGCTTGTAATATTTATTTCGATATGGAATTCTACTACCTAAACACCGACACAGTGAATGAAAAACTTAGACATTCAGGAGTGGAAGCAAACTGAACTCAAGACGTAAAATTTCTTAATTTTTCCAAGCACCTGCCTTTTTACAGATGGACACTCGAAAACTTACGGAAAAGAGTGGGAGACCAGTTCTTTGCCAGGTGCTCCACGGATCACTTAAAAATGGATTGCAAAATTTATTCTAACTTTACTAAATAAACATACGGATAGTATAATCCTGTTAATTCCCCGGTAAAAAAAATGGGCTTCTCATTTTTTTGTTAGTTTTCGAGTGCCCTGTAAAATGCATGTATTCGCAAAATATCACGTTTTATGAGATTTAACATCTTCAGTTCAGCGATGAGATATGCCATCCATCTTGAATGTATTTTTTTTTATTAGCACAGTGAGGTTGACCAACGTGTTTACTACTTGCAGTTGGTCAGCTGGTGGTCCCAGTTATGCAAAATGCCGTTATGGTATATAGGTACGAGTATTATGTATGCCACATCTCTTCTATGTATGTAGTCTTACATACCCATATCTATTATTTTAGTACATTATTATATTAAATAAAAAGGTATGTACTTCATTAACTGTCAATTGTCAAACTTTGTAAGTTTTCTGTAATAATGAGGAAGGAACTGAAGATTTCTGTAGTAAAGGAACAATTGAAACTGTAATTTTAAAGCTTATTAAATTATTTATTATTTATAAATGTGGGTATATGTTACCACCTTCTTGTCATGTCACTCAAAGGGGTGACAGGGTGTCATCCTATTGCTGTTTAACCCTTCTCTTGGTAGCACCAGTTTGCTGGATTCAGAGCATATGGAGTGCAATTGAGTCACCCCTACCTAACATTCGCAGCAATCTATGTATGTTAAATTGTTGAATTCATAGTGCATTTCTGTAGGGATAGGCAGAAAAGTTTATAATAAACGCCATCATTGGGTAAAATATATGTTTAAGTTTAGTTAACAAAAAAAAAACATAATTTTTTCAATGAATCTATGTTTCATACGGGGGAAGGTTGATAAGTCAGGTAAAAATGAATGAAGCCGTAATACTAGTGCACATCTTATGACATATTAGGACATATCATTATTTCGAAAATATATACACAGAATTTCATACATACTGATATTGTATTGAATTAATATTGATTTGTTAGTCGTTTAGACCGGACAAGTTGTTATTTCGCTGTTTTAAATGGAAAAAAGTGAATTTCGAGTGTTGATAAAACATATTTTTTACCGGATTAATCAATCCACCCTCGTTTACATGTGTCAGCTGGCTGAGAATTTTCAATTCAGAAGTGAGGCATGCCGTCCATCCTTATTGAATTATTTTTTATGCACATGGAGGATGACCTGAATATTAATTGCAGTTTATTTTCAACCTGTATAAATAAATTGCCATGTTTTGGTCATGTGGAGCGAATGGACGATGAGAGAATGACGAAGAGGGTGTATTTATCTGAAGAAGGGGGGTAAGAGAATACGCGGACGTACAAAAAATACGTGGTTTGACCACGTGAATCAAATTCTCAATAACGATCGCGTGTTGTGTAAGAAAAATCGGTGTGGATGTGGATGACCTGTTCAGAGCAGCACAGGACAGGGAGGTTTTCGCCGGAGTGATCGCCAACATCGGGGTGACCTGACATGGCACAGAAAGAAGAAGAAGGATGTATGAAAAACTGGATGAACGTGGAGGAAGCGAAAGAAGAATATAAGGACAGATCAACATAGCGTTCCGTTCTCTCTGCCTATCCCACCTGGGACACGGCGTGAGGGTTTAAATAGATATTGTCTACTTGAAATGTGAAAAATGATGATTTGGTGAATAAAGAATAATTGCGGTAATTTTGCTGGCTTCTCCAAAAGTGTAATAAAAAGGGTGAATGAATTCTCGTGTAACTTATTAGATAAATTGTGCGAATAAATACTTGTATAGCAGTGGCGTGCCTTCCATACATGCAAAAAAGCAAAGCATGCCCAAGGAATAAATCTATAATCATCGAAAGAAGTTTCTAAAAAAACGACGAAGTAAGTTTAAATTGATTTAAATTCACCGCCAAACGATAGCAAATCTTTTGCGAACTTCAGGTCAATAGCTAACATAGACAAATTTATGTGAATTCTAATGCACCCATAAAGCAAATTAACCTTGATTTAAATTTCGCGCAAAATGTCCGCAAACCTTTGCAAACTTCAGTTCAATGGTTACCATAGATACATTAGTAGGTATGACTCCCAAAAATAGTTCTGTTTCGTTGCATCATATGGAGCTTCTATGTTCTCTGTCACACGCAGGGAAAGTACGTTTGTAATAATATTATTTTTTAACACAAATACAAGTCTACATGCATGTGTGGTGGTACAATATATGGGGTCTAGTAGCTTGCTTTTCGGAAAGGCTTGTATGTATTAGTGCATACTACATAAGACAGTAATATTATATTTTATTATGTGTATTGGGCTTCGGTTGTGTCATTTTTAATAAATTATTTTTGATGAATTGAAGTTGTTCATTTTGTAAATTTATCTAATAGCGGTAAAATGAAAGGTGTTTATTGAGATACCACATTCATGTTAACGCGATATAATATTAAAGTTAAATTTCATTCAATTAGAGGATGCAGATGAAAATCTTGATACTTTTTATATATTTGTCATTACTTCAAATTTTATTTATATCTTACTTACGTAGGTGTTGTCATTAGTTGTAATATTATTTAATATTTTTCATAACTCAATTTATTTCTTTAATTCTTTTCATATGTGATTTTTAATCAATAAGCAGAATTTCTTATAAAATCAAAGACATACTCTAAAATATTTTATTCGTTTTAGTGACTGCACAAAAAATTAACATAATTAATATTATTAATTTTATTTCAACACAAACACAAAAAAATCCATGTATCTCCAAATGTATTGTTTTTTTTTGGGTTTTAATTTATTTTCAAATTTGCATCTGATTGTTGATATTTTTTTTTATATATAAGTTTACTATAAATTAGACTTTTTTTAGATAGTATTATTTTCCAATTAAAATTAATTGGAAAATAATACTATCTAAAAAAAATTAACAAATGTTAATCTAATCTAATCTAATCTAATCCAAACATTTGTAAAATTGTATGTGTTTCGAATAGTAGAAGTTTAAAATTTATAATGAAAAATAGTATTAAGTACCACAATTAACTCGATTGCGGGTGCCTTGCCTTATGGAAAGAAGTCTTTGGAGGAGGTATAGGGTAGAAATAAGCCTCCCCCGTTCAACGTGATTCTGCGCAAATTGAGTAACTTTTTTTCATATAATGATATTTATATTGTTCAAATGTTGGTGTCATTAAAACGGTATATTGTAAAAGAGGGTCATCCAAACTATCTGGATGATTGTGGACAGAAAGTAGGTTTTGGCCAACAATTGGTTTCTAACATAGGTAGGTACATATTATAATAAATTCTACCTACTGCACCTACACAAACCGCATGCCCTATACCAAAAGTCTAGTCCCGCCACTGTTGTATAGGTACCTATCTAAATGTACTGCGGTCTCTTTATTGAGTTTGGTATCAGAATAGGTATACACACCTAAGTCATTTTTGATTAAACCAAACTTTCTCTCCCCAATTTCGTATCGGTAAAACAATACGTGAACAACTCTCAGAGGAATATCACACTAAGTCTATTATTTCTGATAAGAAAATATTACATTTTTATGATTAAAACGTAATATCGCAGTAAGTACCTATATCTGTATAAGAATTTGTACAACAAGCGATATTGAACAATAATATGTAGAGGATCACACTTGCAAAATGAACTATGAACAAAACATTTATTTTTTGCTCAATAACATGTCAAATTCTGCGTTCATAAAAAACAAATCTTAGTTATAGGCCTACTAGAAATTGAGAATATTTAAATTTTGTATTTTTTATTTATTTTATTTTTTCTTTATTAACACAACAGCACATAATTTGTAATAAAAATCATAATAACAAAAAATATAAGGCCAATTACAGTGTTTATACATATATAAAACAAGAATACAACAAGAGAGAGAGAGATGGGGAGAGATGAAGGAACTGTTCAAACAAAAATTAAACGAAATTCACGCGTTCATGGTCTGCGCCACGGCCCCTGCGAATTGTCCCCGCGACATTGTGAAAATATCCAGGTGGACAAAATCATCGTTGTATGTTCCTACCTTTATTACAATAATATATATATTTTTTAAATTAACGTAAAATGTCACACATTAAAAAGCTCGTACTAAGTTTACATTAAATGTCTCAAAACATAGAACTGTTACTATGTCTTTATAAAATGTCACACAACTTACAACCTCATACTAAGTCAACGTTAATTATCACAAAACCTAGAACTGTTACTTTTTCTAGGTACATAAAATGTCACACAACTTTAAACGCGTACTAAGTTTACATTAAATGTCACACAACATAGAACTGTTACATTGTCTTCATAAAATGTCACACAACTTTAAACTCGTACCTATTACGTTTACGAAAAATGTCACACAACTTGGAACTCGTAATATTATGTCTACATAAAATGTCACACAACTTACAATGTCTACATAAAGTGTCACACAACTCAGGTACTTGGTCTATATAAAGTGTTATGAAATCTAGAACTCGTACTAAGTTTACAAAAAATGTCACATAACGTAGAACTCGTAATAAGTCTACATATTTTTTTCACAACATAAAATGTCACACAACCTACTTTGTCTATGTACATAAAGTATCGCCAAACATAAAACTCGTACAATGTTTACATAAAAATGTCACGCAACGTAAAACTCTTGCTATACATATTCTCTAAACTTAACACTGCTGAAAACTTGCAATATATATGTGAATTCTGACACCGATACATATCTATATAAGTCCGATGTTTTCTTCTCATCAAACTTAATGATTTTATACTTATATTGTGACTCAACATAACATAACATGCATAGACAATTCACACAGATCGAGCTAGTCCCAAATTAAGATGAATCTTGTATTATGGGTACCAACACGACGATACACATAAATACAATGCACTAAACACATACATGTAACACTCAGACCCAGGACAATTTGAAAAAGGTCATTCTTCATTTTGCCATGGACGGGAATCGAGCCCGGGACCTCATGACTCAAAGGCAAGAGCATTACCTCCGCCGCACACCGGTCGCTTGGATGCAATGTTGTAAAACAGATAAATTGTTATGTTTTCTTTAGGTGTTTTGACGCGTAAATGACGCCTGGATGTTGTTCAGAAAATAAAAATAAATACAAAAAATAAACTAAAAACATATTATAAACATGTATGTATGGTCATAAACAAAAAACAAACTAGTGAAACTACTAAAAAAAGATGGCGCTAGGAGATTTATTTATCAAAAATATGTACATGACCATAAGCAATGAGAGAAAAATAAAAATGAATCGAACGTTTTTCAGCATGAATTGTACATTTTTGATTCTGCACTCCTCATAAAAACGTATTTAGAAGGTATTACAATCTACAACATCCTAACAAATAATAATATTGTTCAAAAATAATAATAATAATACATCACAAAGTGTAGCTACGTGAAAAGTTTTCCTATCTTCTCAGTTACACCCTGTATTATATTATTATAGATTACATTGTAGCAACAGCAATTGTAATTACTCCCAAGACATCAACCCGATACGTTGGTAGGTACATATAATATTATATTATTACACCCTGTATAAGTATACGTCAATATGTAATAATTATTTGTTCGCCTTATGTTGAACACTTTGTAACAACAAGCGCGTGCTTTTCTCCAATCTGAATTTTGATAAATAAATTGAAAAAAAAACTTTATTCACGACTATCAACTTTTTGGCAAAAATGTTTGAGTATTGGATCAAAGGTTTCAATATTTTTATTCTCGTTTATAAAAAAATCATTATTGCACAAAAATAGTACATACATACATATATCTTCTTCCCCTTGTCCTAGTTGGGTCGGGGGCCCATTGCGCCTAGGTACTTCCTCCAGAGATCCCTGTCCACTGCTGCTTCCAGGACCTCTGGCCACTCCAAACCAAGCCTTTCAACACACAAGTTTGACACCTGCCCTTGCCAGCTTCTTCTAGGACGGCCTACCGGTCTTCTGCCCTCTCCCACAGCCTCCAAAGATCTAAGTGGTAGTCTGTCTTCTGGCATGCGGAGAACGTGACCCAGCCATCGCAACTGCGACCTCTCTATATGCAGGAGTACTGGTTCTACCTTGATAGCCTCACGAACATAGCATTTCTGCTGCCTGTAACCTTGATCTCACGTTCTCTGTGAGCTCAAAAATAGTATACAATAATACCTATGCAATATGCATACGTGTGTTGTCGCGTTAGTACCCATAATACACGATTCATATCTTAGTTTGGGACTTCCTCGATCTGTGTGAACTATCTATACATGTTATGTTATGTTTATAGAAAATAAACATGACATCATTACTGCTTAACTTTTGTGCAATGGGCGAGATTATCGCAGAAGCGCGATATCTTCCAACTTACCCATTTAACATAAACAGAGAATAAAATAATAATATACCCATAGCTAAATCTAACTTACTTACTTTTCGGGTCCGGACTTTAGACTTTGCCACTCCAGTATGAAGCGACGTACAGTTGCAATCTCTCGTGGAGGCTCCTTTCATGCCCCCCAACAAAATAAAATAATTTAAGAAATGTTTATTTGTTCTACGAACTCTACGTCATACATAAATAATGAACCCATTTTTCCTGCATAATTCTCAAAACATCCCGTTAATTAAATTTCTCATGGCTTGCCCTTACGATCCAATAGTGAGCATCTTCTGGCGATACCAGCTCATAGCTCAAACTTTTTAACAAACTCTTTTTCTGTTCATGGTGCTCGCTGTTGGAATAGTTTGCCTTCCAGGATAAGGTTGCTCCCCACTCTTCAAGCTTTCAAGCGGGCGGTCAAGGACCATTTTATCACACAAAATATGGCTTCAGTATCCTAGTCCCTTTTCCTACATATTCTTCTCCTTTTTTACCTCCTCTTCCCTTTCTTTAAGAAATTGGGTAAGTTGGAAGAAATCGCGCCTCTGCGATAAACTCGCCCTCTGTATATTGATTGTGTGATTGTCTTTGTTTTAAATGTATTTTTGTGTGAATTTGTTTGTAATCAATATACCTACAGTAAAGAATAAATAAATAAATAAAATGAGTTCGTCGGTAGCCTGGAGGTAGAGTCTCGGCCTCCAGAACAAGGGGTCCGTGGTTCGATCCCAGGTGCCGGCAAACTCCCCTTTCACGGCACAAGCTTTTAGCTTAGTGTGAAAGGTGTATAAGGTTGTATTTGGGTTTATAACAAAACCCAGATATATCTTTTTTAAAAAAAAAAAAAATGGTTGTAAAACAAAACTATATAGCAATTAAAAAAAATCAGTCCTCCATTATTTACCTTTTACAGAGCACCCTAAAACTTACAGAATTGGATGTTTATCACGAAGTGTTAAATATATATGTTTTTGATAAATATAAAATACAAAACGTATTGATTGTTTGTCTGTGTGTTTATAACTGATGTTACAACTACTACTACTACTACTAAAACTAGCTATACAGAGTGTAACTTACGTGCTGGGAGATCTTATTGCACATGTAATATTAGAGATAATCGCTTTGAGTTTGTCGGTTGTCTTTTGTTATTTAATATACACGTCACACTTGCGTTTAATCTATTTACGTCAACATTTTTTTTCATTTTAAGTGAGAACGATATTAACTTATTGAGTTAAAAAATATTTGAATGAAGGGCGTTGAAGTAATCAAAAAGAGCTGAAAACAGTATTTAACATAACTGTCGATGTTCCCCTCGGAAACACTGGATGAAAGTAAGATAAGACAAGATAAACCGTAGGACAGTTGAAGGATCCGCCATTCATCCGGATTACGCAGAAGTTTGGGGACTTCCATTTATCCGAAATTCTAACAAATCTTGTCCACACCGAAGGTGCCATTGTGGGCAGCCTGAAGGGCTGGCCGGCCAAAACAACCCCGAGTGTAAAATATTTTGGCTACACTCCTTCGATGTCCCTCTAGCCGAGAGAAGCAAACAAAATAATAATATATTATTATTACATATATATACATTAAGAAAACAATAATAATTTATGAAAAAATCTTAACCTAGGTTAAAATAAATAAAAAAAAGTAGGTACATATAAAATTTACAAATCAACATACATACATATATTTAGAGCTAAAAACTGAGTTGAACTTTCGATGTTCCCCTCGGAAATACTGGATGGAAGCAAGACAAGACAAAACAAACCTTGAGATAAGGAAGATATTCTGTTTTACGCCATATCACCTCTTCCCACTTTATTTATACCTATATGTATCCTAAAATAATTTCTCTTCTATTTTAGATAAGCACAGTAGCCAGTTTACTTACTGCACATAATAATCGTACAAAGTTTTGTGCCAATAAATGATTAAAATAATATTCAAAAAATAATTTAAGATTCAGGATGGGTGGCCAATTTTACCACTATATTATGTTCATGAATAATTGTCGTTAACAGGGCACTAAAAAAAACTGAAAAACTTGATATAAATAAAACACTTTTTCAATACTTCTACAGTTAAATCAGTGTGATAGAGTAAGGAATGAGGATATTAGAAGAATGAGTAAGGAATGAGGATATAAGAACAATAAGTGGATGCAAGAGGAGTATTGAGGATAGAATGCGCGTAAATAAATTGAGATGGTTTGGTCATGTGGAACGAATGGAAGAGGAAAAAATTACAAAGAGGATATACGTGTCTGAAAGGAGGAGTGTGAGGAAGCGCGGGTGTCCGAAAACTACATGGCTCTGATCATGTAGATCAAATTCTCAAGGACGTCCGTGTTTCGAGTAAGAGAAATCGACGTGCGTGCATGAGAAGTTGTATGACTGTAGAAGAAGCGAAAGAAGTTGTCAGATCTATATGGCGTTCCGTTCTCTCTGCCCATCCCACTTGGGATACAGCGTGATGAAATAGATAGATAGATAGATAGACACAGTTAAATCAATAATAAACCAAATACGAAATAAGTGTTTTGTGTATAATTAAATTAACATGAACTTCCACCAAGAACCGTCGGTTGAAAATCTCACCTTTATTACAGAAAGATTTTGCCAGAGAATCAACGTAACAAATGTGTCACAAACGTGCTTCTTTACAACGGTAATGGCGCATATTATTGCAATATGTTAGAAGACAACAATGTTGATGCTATACTTACACTTAGTACATACATACAGATATCACAGAGTTTTCACAGCATGCTTGCAGCGCTACAAACGTTATACAGTGACAATATCACGTGTCATTTTCTTCCGCTAGCATACCTACATACACCGTAACACACATCTTAAGGTGAGATATATCTACCAGGAAGTCGATACTTGCTCTTACATATATCTACAGGGTGCCTCCTTCTATATCCATTTATCTGGACGAAAGCTTATAGAAGCAATATAAAAATCACTCCTCTTAAGTAACACACTTGTGATAGGCGAATAACTCTTAAACTGCTTCAAAAAAATCGTTCATAATTATCATCACTTGAGATTTTTTCATTTGTTTTTATATTTTTGTTTGTTACTTTGTTACTATGGCAACAACATAAGAGCGCTAGACTGTGTAAAAACGTGACTCAATATTGGCGCAAAGATTCTCTGAATAGAGGAAGCTGGTTTTTGACCCATGCTTCGGGAAGAGCATTGTAAGGCCATTGAATTGACATAGATTTTTCGCCATTGTTTTGGATTATATCAATTTTTTTTAACACGGTATATCTAGAAAAACCTTCATTATTCTATAATCATTAAGCAGGCCATTGCCAAAATAAATAATCTTTGCCTGTATCGAGAATATTGAAGAATTAAGTTCAAAAAGGGGGCAAAGAATATCAGCAATGTCCAAAATGTCTTGCCCATGTCAATCTGTTAGAGATCACTTTTAACGGAATTTTTTAAGAAAGAAGAGAAACACCCTTTATAGCATTTAATACTATCACACATAAGATTGTAACTATGATATCAATATTATCTATGTACGTTATAAAGTTAATGAGTAATGTTAAGAAAACGTTGGTAAAGTTTTCTCATCGTCTTTACTGCGCTGGATGTTACACGCTGTATCAATTAAAACTTATTTTGGTTGATGTCATTATTTAGAGCTTACGTCGTGTGATATTATCATATTATATATAAAAGTTTTAGATTAAATACCCAGCATGGCACGAATTTCCACAAGGACTTTGATGATTTTTTTTTAACCTATATACTTACAATAAATACATGGTATTAGGTCTCGATGTATTAGGTAACGTATTTATATTTAACACGTGAAACAGTCATCTGGCAATAAGTTAATCGGTGCAATCCGACCAATAATTGCAAATAAAAACATATCTACCACAGCTAAAAGGTTGGTGCACTCTGCTATCTTAGTACCAACACTCATGTATGCAAGTGAGACGTGAACATGGTTAAAGAAGGATGAAAGTGACATAAATGCAGTAGAAAGAGATCGTTGAGAAGGATGTGTGGTAAAAGTCTGAGAGATCGTGTGCGTAACTGTGATATACGAAAGGAATGTGGAATGAAAGTTGGTGTAATAATTACAAGGATGAATGTAAATAAGTTAAGATTGTTTGGGCACGTGGTAAGAATGAATGATGACAGAATGACCAAGAATATATATTTGGCTGAGAGTAATGGTGCGCAGAGACGTGGACGTCCGATAATTAAATGGCAAGATGATTTAAATCAAATCCTGCAGGACGGTCATGTGTTGAGCACATTGAACAGGAGAGCATGCATGAGGAACTCCTGTATGACAGTGACGTAAGCGAAAGATGTATGCAAGGATAAAAGGAAGTGGCGCTCAATACTTTCTGCCTACCCCGCCAGGGAAGCGGCGTGATTGTATATATTTATGTATGTAACAATCATCTAGGGCCTAGAAAAGACAACGTCACCTAAGGTGGTGTCCTAGACGGAACTTGAACCTGCAACCCATCCATAATGCAAGGTGTGTGTTTTTTTTTCATTTAGCTACCAGGAGACATGCCAAAGACTTTGAAACTCTCAATTGTGTGGGTGGGTGGGTGTGTATAAGGGTGAGTGTGTTTGTGTGTGTGGATGTATGTATGTGTGCGTGCGTGAGCGTGTGTGTTATTTTATGGTTGAATAAAGTAAGGAAAATAATCTTAGTGACTGAAGTAAAGAAAATTGAGCGCTGAGACAAAGTATGGTGAAAACTGGTTCAGTCTACCTTGGTACGGGCTCATGCCCAGTTAGGTAGGTTTTTATGACTTATATTTTTAATACTGTTGTACAAGTGAAAGAATAAATAAATTACAAACTACAATGACAGCTTCATGTACAAATTAACGTTAATAAAAGAGAAAACATTTTCTTTTATTATGCATTCATTACCGAGAATTTATCTTTCAATATAATATTACGTTTTGTGTTCCTTCTTAAGGAACAGTCTTAAGGATTGTATGCAGTCGTAGTTGGAAACTTCAAAGCTACCTTAATTGGATTATGCAAAGAACTTATAAGATAGGTACCTACACCTAGTGGTTTCATAGAAGTCAGGGTATGGAAATGCTTTCGTCATACTTACTAACTTACTTATACAGCTTTTCTTATGCACTAGGTACTGAATATTAGCCACTCATGTTTCTCTGTTATAAACTTTTTGAACAATCACTTCCAGCGATTCTTATAATCTCGTGAGATATCTTTCTCTATTTTTTTTTTGTCTTCTCGAGGCTCCCACTACACTATTATTATTGTCCATCTCTGATCTTTGAATCTAACAATATGCCCCCCACTACCACTCATGGCCACTTCAACTTTGTCAATCTTTGATGATGTTGATAACTTCTGATATTCCACTATCATAGTGTTTCATTTTAAAATTATTTTTATACATGCGGTCAGCACCGGCTTCGCACGGGTAGATAGGTACCTATTTAAGAAAATAATTTAGTTTTAGTAAGGATCCCTATTTTTTTTGGAAATATAATATAGCCCATGTCACCGGAATTTTTCAAAGCGGTTCAGTAGTTTCGGGGCCTATTCAATGCAAACAATCAAATCTTTCCTCTTTATAATATTCGTATAGATTATGAAAACCTACAAAATGCAAATATACGGCGATCTATCTTTACCATTAATTCATTCCTTTTACCATTTACCATTGATTGGCGATGTAAATTATTAAATGTTTATTATTGTATTGTTCATTGTTAAAGCTGTTGTATCTGTTAAAATAAAAAAAAATCCTAACAAATGAGTTATCTAGTGAGCCAAATTATTATGTTATGCACATACAGGTAGTCCTCTCTGAGCCATGAGAACTACGTGAATGGCAAGTCATTTTGACCTATCAGTGTTAGACTTACTCTACATCCAAGGAAACGTGCACCTTAATGTGATGTTTTACAGTTTTTTTTTTAATATTTAAATTTATTTATTTTTTGCTGTAAATTGACTACAAGAAAATTCCCACAAAAATACATTAAAAACAAATACAATCATACAATCAATATACAGAGGGCGAGTTTATCGCAGAGGCGCGATTTGTTCCCACCAACCCAACTATTTCAGGTTACTTGAACTGCGAAAGCATTGAACAGAAATATCATTAACTCATATGTGCTTATATATGCTAGCGGAACTTGGACGTGGTTGAAGAAGGATGAGAGTGGATTAAATGCAGTGACGATGCAATCACTGAGAAGAATGGTTGGTAAAACGTTGCAGGAAGAATGAGGATATCAGGAGAATGAGCGAATGTGAGAGGAGTGTTATAATTATGTAGATATGTAGAATGCGTGTTAATAAGATGCGATGGTTTGGACATGTGGAGCGAATGGACGATGAAATGATGATGAAGAGGGTGTATTTATCTTAAAGAGGGGATGTGAGAAAGTGTGGACGTCCAAGAACTACTAAAACTAGAAAACTACTAGAACTAGAAAAAAATTGTAAGAATAGTCTTCCGTTTTCTCTGCCTACCCCACCTGGAACACGGCGTGAGGGTAAAGATAGATAGATAGACATCATCATTCATTTCTGTCGGTCCCTCAATCCTGAGGATCGTGACCATCATGCCTCGTTCTGTAGACCATCTGTCTCCATGTTGAGCGATCCTCTGCCATGTGTAAGGCAGAGGATCCTTAGATAGAAGATACTTCTTCCTGCAGATAGACATAGGTGCTTATTGATGGATAGTCTGTAAGCTTATATCTTGTGTTTCCGAGGGGAGCTTTTATGTGCAAAATGAGATATACATAGATAGACAATATAGACAGGAAACGAGAAATTAATAATATAAAAACAAAAACATTTGAGACATAGTAGCGAAAGAAAGTAAAAATACCATTAAATATTATATATAAAATCGTTTGAAAACTTCTATTGACAGAAGTATGACGTATATGCTTATAATTTAGCGAGTACAAGTATCAAAATATATTTTGATCGATGTATTATTTATAATAGGTAAGAGTTAAATATAGTATTTGAACTTTTGTCTTTGTGTGTTATGATGATAAAAGAAAAATTGTATATTGGATTATATTATGAGAAACATCGATACCTTTTATATGGACAATGTAGCAAGTATCAAAAATGAGAAAAATGTTAAATTTATATAAACTTTAAGCCAAATTATATATATATTAAAATAATAGATCAAATAAAAATGTGCCAAAGAGGTGGAATCAACGCATAAGCGACTTCTTCCTGCCATTTTTTTTTTAAATTAATATAGAAAAATAAAATAAGTGTTTTAAGTTTAGAATATAACACACATAAAATGAAAATAAATGATATACCTATTATTATTATTTTGAAAATATCACCCTGCACTGAGACAACTTTTGTCCAAAGCGATCTCAGCAGGAAAAATGAAAAAAAAAAGAAATGCCAAGTCAAGAAACAAAAAACGGCGAGACAGAAAAATAAATATCAAAAAATATAAAATAAATCATCACACACAATAAGAATGGGGAAAGTGAAAATGTTCACGTATTTATTAATGTTTTGTTATAACTAATTTTGTAGAGAAATATATTCAAATTGAGAACATATAAGCTATCGTGGCATTTCTTCGCACTTGAAAATTATCATTTTAAATTTGTTTTTGCTTAACAAATTGTTTCATAATACAATCCATACGTACTTACTTTACTTTTACTTTTCGTATGGCTCCGGATAATGTCTTGGCCCATGTGGGTTGCGTCCTGGTATCACAGTTTTGGCTCCAGTCTCGTCAGCCAGTCCACCGCCTCCGGAGTCGCCTCATGAATGTCCTGGAGGCCACCATTGAACTTTTTGAGCTGGCAGTCCTGCACTATGTGCCTTATTGTCTGCTCAGCTCCACACTCGCAATCAGGGTTGTCCCTTTTCCCCCACCTCCAGAGTTATACGTTATTAACAGTTTCGTCTACCACTACATACTCCTCGTCTACTCGTCTACTCGTCTATACACCCACACATACACACACACACACCCTCACACACACACACACACACACACACACACACACACACCATATGTCGTTAATAACATATAATAATAATAATAATTTCCTTTGAAAGAAATTTAATTTCCCAATTGACACTCTTCTCTCCGTTTGCTTTAGAGCAAATGTTGTCGGATGTAACAGGGATTATAAAATATAAAAAACATCGATTAAAATATGAAATATCAACATCGAATCGATGTTTAATGATATTTTATTACGTTAAGGATGTGTGATAAATGTCTGAGAGAAATTTTCAGCTGATCTTTTTAGTTCTACGTATGTGCCACAGTTCATGTCCTTCTTCAGTTGGTCCATATAAGTGTCTCTTGGTTGGCCTCTACCGTTTCTGCATTCTGTCTTGCCATCCGTGATGGTGATAAGCAGGCCTGGGTTCCTGATGTTGTGGCCAATCCAGTTAGCTCGTTGTTGGCTGATTCTTCAAAGGAGTTGCCTCCTTTCATCTACCCTGTTTAACACCTCTTCTTTTTATAAACAAGGTGAATGTAAATAGTTTAAGCATGTGAAAGGAATGAATAAAGACAAAGTGATAAAAAAATATATACATGGCCAAAATAAAGTCTGAGACGTGATTAAATGGCTAGAGCATGTAGACCAGATCTTAAAAGACGGACAGGTGCTGACTACAATGAACAGGAGATCATGTCTGAGAAATTAGATGTAAGTGACGGAATAAAAAAGCGTGTGTCACTGGAGTAAGTGGCACTTGATCCTTTCTGCCTACCCCAAAAGGGAAGAGGGTGATGGTATGTGAAAATAATTTTACAAATCATCGTCGTAGTTTGGACATAAACGTTCCTCCCGGGAGCATAGGGTAGAAACCAGCTTCCTCCATTCAGATCATATCAACGACATTTCTAGTTGTCTGATGGATGTCATTTACATCGGAACGGTATTATGAAAAATGACGTCTTTATGACGCACAATTAGCTACCTCACAAGTGGAGAAAAATATGATGCTTGAGATAAATTATTTTTTCTCTACCTCATCGATGCTTTAAGAAAAGTGGCTCTAGCAACGCTGCGATAAGAGTCAAGAGCTCAACCACTTCACGACGCCCGGTGGCACTATTTTTTTTTTCTTTTATAGAAAAGCTACAGCTTTTTACAATAACAAAGTATAAAACAATTAGGTGTAGCAGTAGCCCAATTACAGAGCTTTAAAAATATATTAGAGCGTAAACATCACTATTAGTACCACACAGGACAGGGCATTACAGTGTGGTTGAGCTCTTATTGCAGCGCCGCTCGATCCAGCGGAGAAGAAGCGAAACTGTTACATCGAAAAATAAAATAAATTCGATATAATGACGTTAGCTTTTACATTCCTAACACGACATTGTATCATATTAACTGCCACATATTTCATTTCTCACTTTATTAATACCGTTTTATCTTTCTATCCTTATTATTATTATTATTATTACACGAGTATAAGATTTCACGGAAACAGTTTTAGTTGAAACTCTGCAAAAGATATTTTTGCTGCAAAGCAGTAAAAATATATGCGCTTTTTTCTAGCAATACGTTTGAAGTCAAATTAAAGTAAGCTCTAAATTTGATAGAAAAATTGCCAAAACTTGTTGACCCTTGCGAACATATTGATTTGATATAGTAAAAAACAAATATTTATTACCAATATTAGTTTTTTACTAAAAAATAAATAAATCGCAGACTGATGAGATATATTAAGGTACTCTTTGTTATATCAAAATACAAATTATTTGTAATATAAACATATTTTTTATTCATCCTATCAAGCATATAAATACTATAGATTTTAGCAAACTTTTTTTAGTATACAAAAAATCGAGTTCATGTAGTGATTTTTGGTTCCCAAATATGAGAAATTTTGTCAAAAAAAAAATTTTTAAATCGGTCAATATCAATGAAAAAACAAAAAAAAATATAGTTTAGTTGTTCTATAATTGTAACAACTATCTAAGTATTCGTAATATTTAGAAAAAAATATATGAAATTTGTAGGATTCTCGTGCATTTATGTAACAAACACACACCCGAATTCGATTTTTAGAAATAGGCTTTTTTATAAACGAATACAATGAAGCTAAAATCAAGTTTTTTTTTAAGATAATGTTTGATATTGGTAAATAATATTTGTTACCAAAATGTTCGTAGGCTCAACAAGTTTTGAGAGTTTGTGTACCAAACTTGTTAAAATTTAATGTTTTATCGTTTTTGCTAAAGGGGCCCCTTAAGACGATACACAAGTGGTTTTGTGACTTCCTTTGTGGTAGAACGAGCACGGAAAACGCTCTTCGCTCAGGACATCAAATTGAGATTACTTCTCCAGAAATGCTCATGAAAATTCACGATATCGTATTAGAAGATTGATGAGTGGAATTGAGAGAGATAACACTTTATTCATCTCAAATTAACGAGTTTTCAACATATTGCATGAAAATTGGTAAATTTACCAATGATTTGTTAAAGTCTAATTATTTTCACATACCAACGATTTGTTGCTTAAAGTCAATATTATAGATTCATACTAATGAATCGTTTGTACTATCTCTGGTCCTAATCTGATTGTATGTGCCAATGTTTCGTTGTGAAATTTCGTTGGTATTTTTCTCAGTGTAGAATGATTGTGTAGTATTTTAAAGTTTTCTATACTTATATCTAATTGTACCAAAAGGGATTGTGGATTAGAAAGGCAGGGAGGGACTAGGGAACGGATATTGAGCTAGAAGACAACTTTTATGCATGATTTAATTAAAATATATGAAGAAAGATGATTACGAAATTAATATGACTTTTTCATTGTTTCAGGACCTACGTGAGAAATGCCTACACCTATCATCTTAGCGAGATTTTCTTCACAGTGGTTAACGAGTACACTGATTGGGAACGAACTGTCTTGGTAAGAAATGATTTTATATTTAGATACTTTATTGTTTGTGCTTATTTATTTTAGTATCTTAATGTATGTACGAGTATGCATATAATATCTAATATTATTTTATTTTGTTTTCTTTTTGTTTTTAATTGATGGTTTGGTTGGTCCATTGCACAAGATTATTTGTTCAGATACTGTTGTTTTTTTTCTGTTTTAAATTTTTTTGTGCAATTTAGATTTTATTATCATAATTTGATTCATTGAAGGAGACTTACCGACCACCCGGATAGTGAAAAAGTTTGGGGACTTCTTTTATCCGACTTCTTACACAGAGCAAATCTTGTCCACACTGGAAGCAAAGGGCCTGAAGGGCTTGTTAGCCATAATCACCAAACTAACATAATTTCCACATGTGAAGTCTTTGAACTATTTTCCTTCAATGTCCCTGTAGCCGAGAAGGTGTAAATATATTATGCTATTTGCATTAAAAATTGCTTTCTCCCTCGCCCATAGATGTTATAGAAATATCAGTTCCTATGTCATCCATCCTCTTTATGCAAGCTCTTTCTAAGGAAGGGTTGAAAGTTCGCCTGAAGGCCTCCCCTTAACAAAATCCTTTCTGGAATTAAATACAGTCGTTAATGTCCACCAATCCTTTTACTTCAACCATACATATATACACTTTGAATAAGCTTACAGTTTTTTGACTTCTATAAAAGATTTAGACTATTAGAGAAATTCTTAAAACTGAATACATTTTTCTTGGCCCCGCACATTGCTGCGTAAATTGTTTGTAAATTTAAAAATGTTTAATTTTTATCAACCACTACAGCTATTGTAAACAACTCACTATGTATAACAACCACTTTTGTAAGGTATCCCGTTATGGTACAGATGGAAGGACAAAAGTAATAACAAAATGCAACACTTTTGTTTCAAAACAAAACAATATTAACTGTCATTTTAGTTTTAATAAATGAACTTTGACATGTTATATTATTTATATTGTATATTTATTTTTGAAAACATTACAACAAACTTATACCAACACTTCTCTTTGATACTTTTATTATTATTATTTCTATTGCACTGAAATGCGAGGCAACGAACGGCGAAACAGTTTGACAACCAATTAAAACTTGGTTTCTTTAAAGTCCTTAGGGACAGTTGATACAGTAAGTTTGTATCAGACTCAGCACATCTCAAATGACGGTTCGTAGACTAAAACTTTAATAATGTAGAACATTAAATAGTAGTGGAATTAGTAATACATTATTATTATTTTATCTGAAAATGAACTTATAACTAAAGTTTACAAATGGTTCTTTATACATTTAATAGATACAGAAAACTTTTTATTTTAACCCTTTAAGGTTAAGGGGAAGTAAACTCTTCAAAAATATAATCATAATTTTTGAGGATTCTTATTATATTCTTTTCATATTTTGTACACTGAACGGCTATTAAAGCTTTTGACATGAAAAAAAAAATTCAATGAAGTAATATTTGATTGAACACTGATAATAACTTGAAGGAAGTCGATAAATAATTACTACTACAACACCACCACGGTGTATCCTACAAGTGGGGTAGCCAGCAGACCGGTTACATGTAATAAACATTAAAAACATGTCGTACTACATAATTATATTGTTAATAATAAAACTGTGTTGTTGTTGTTATTGTTTTAGGAGTCCATTTATGGACCTAGGAAAATATTGTTCGTACCTATATTTTTTTTTCAAAAACCATATTTATTTATGTTAGTTACTTAATTTTATTTTCAAGGAATATTTTTTTTAAATTTGTTTGAATTTATTGGCACTAATATTTTAATAATCACGAAACAGTAATGTTTGACAAAGTTTTAGTTTAACACTGACGCATCTTGGCGTTGAAACCGGTAGTATTTTTTTTTTAATTCATGTGGTGTATGTAGTACATAGTAACTATTACTAAATATTTTTTTCATTTTCACAATCAAACAGATATTGATATTTAAAATTATGTATATGTTGAAATCTCATGATCCTGAGAGGGTTAATAAATATCTCATCACGGCATTTCTACATTTAATAAATATAGTTTCATGTAGACAGATTGGCAGGGTGAGGAATGAGGATATTATATATAGAGTGAGGAATGAGGATATTAAAGATTGAGTGAGGAATGAAGATGTTAGAAGGATGAGCGGATGCAAAGGCAGTGTTCTGGATACAATACAAAGATATATTAGATCGGTAATTCAATGAAAATATCGGTCATGTGGCCGATCAAATTTTGCTTCCAGTTTAAAACTGATGTCGTTTGAGAAAAATTGTAAGGCAAATGCTTGAACGACATCGATGTTGGAAAACAAAAATTTCGAATAAAAGTACTGTGCTGCAAGTTTACTTTTTGTATACTGTATAATGTAAAATACGACAATTATACGGGTTTTGGATATATGGATCGAATGGGTGATGAAAAGATGACGAAGAAGTTGACACATTTTTAACAAATTGCCGAATGGCATAATTTGTTATCCAAGGGTACTGGGTGAATTTAACTTTTATATACCATCATCGTGTAGTCGCTCACGTCAGCATATTATATTGTTTTATCCACCCACAAGCAGGACGAACATTCTCGCAGAGTCACCAGTGGCGAAAGCAGTTCGACTATTCAATAATATTTTCCCGAATGTAGATAGGTATATTCCACATAACATAGGGGAATTTGTAAGAAAAATGGAAACACTATTGTGAATGTTTGTTTCCTCTGGGATCGCATTGGCCGAAAGCTGTAATGGTCCCAGTAGAATATGGAGTAGCTTTAGTAATAATATGTCTGAAAGAAGAGGTGTGAGAAAGCGCGGGCCACCGAGAACTACGTGGTTAGTTCACGTGAATCAAATTCAAACTCAAAAACGGCTGCGTGTTGAGTAAGAGAACTCTTAGCTTAGCCCACTTGGTACATGGCAATTCGACACATCTATTATCGACAGTGTGGATTCGCCCGTAAATGGCGTAGGATCGTAGAAATCGATCGCGATTTTAAATGTCAATTAATGGCCGGTCTCAACAATCTATCTATACGTGACTGTCGATTGAAATCTTTGGTTTAAAATATAGAACACAATAGATTTCAATCGACAGTAGCGGATAGATAGATTATTGAAACCGGCCATAAGTAAACACTTTATATTAATATTATTCTTCCACAAAAGATATACAAAAATAATATCTCACAACTGTTTGTTAACTGCATAGTTAGTGAACCTTCAAAATATAATTATTGAATTGCTTTTTTAGTACCGGAGATCTCTAGATTAGAAATCCTTAAGTAATTTATTTGCATACTATTGATCAGTGACTTTAAATAATTTCATGTTACAGAACAAAAATAATAAAATCAATTTATTCACTGTATCACCATAGCGAATTAACTCACGCTGGGAAGGATGGGCATTAATCGATGGTTGTTTGAGATTGTGAACAAGGAATTTATAATATTTTTTTTTATAAAAGATATATCTGGGTTTTGTTTGTCATAAACCCAAATACAACCTTATACACCTTTCACATTTGTTTTGTTTTATTATCTGATTTGTTTGTTTTTGTCCACATTATGTTTTTATATGTATATTTTAGTTTTTTAATGGCATATTAAAAAAAAATAAAAAAAAAGAATAGCGAAATAAAATAAAGCAAACGTTGTCAATTCTTAACAAGACGAAAGACGTCTCTCTCAAATAGTAGAATTTATCTTTTATTTTATTCAATTCAGTATAATCAATCTTTAAGTGCCTTTGAAATATGATATTTACTAATTTCAGTTTTTAATTTGTTGCATGATGCATTATTTCATAGCATACCCTGACTATACTCGATAGTATGTATATTCAAGTCAATTTCAATTTTGAATTTCCTACATATTTATTATAGCTTGTTATTACTTCCGTTGTTTGTTAATATTATTATGAACATATTGTTTTAATATTTTGTTTATTATACTCAAATATATTAAAATTTACTATGTTTTATCAATTTATTAATATATTTTTTGTCTATTATTATTTTGCAATTCTGCATCGCTCTTTTTCTCGTTTCATCTTTATTGATTTGATTTTTTTTTATCTGTCTAATATTTCTTACATCTAAAAGGTTCACGTCATAATATATTGTAGTAAATAAATATCTGTACTGTGAAATTTTTGTTTTCCAACATCGATGTCGTTCAAGCATTTGCAATATATTGCCTTACAATTTTTCTCAAACGACATCAGTTTAAAACTGGAAGCAAAATTTGATCGGCCACATGACCGATATTTTCATTGAATTACCGATCTAATATATCTTTAAAATAGTATCCAGAACACTGCCTTTGCATAATATATTGTAGCGATGAGGTTTGCCACCCATCCTGAATGTCTTGATTTTATATTGGCACGAAGAGGACAGTTTGCATGTTTCTTACATCTGCTGGTTACCCCACTTGTGGGATATGCCGTGATGGTATAGTAGTAGTAGTAGTAGTAAATAAATAATTTATACATATATGGCGAATTCAACTAAATTTATTCATTAATTATTTATTTTATTCTTCTTGCACATCATCATTCGTGTAACAAAATAAACAAAGCAGTATACATAAGAAAAAATGTGATGATGTGCAGTGGCGAGATTTATTTATTTATAATAATAAACGGCAGCCTTTACAAACATAACATAACAAAAAGAAAACAGTCAAGTGTTTGAAGTTTCTCCCCAAAGCACGAGCTATGCTCAATTTTGGGGAGTAATTGTATTAGAAAAATAAATGTATTGTGTTTTTGTTCGATTATTGTAAAATGATATTGTGTTTAATAAACTATTATTATTATTATTATTATTATAAAACAAGTTAATATAATTCTCGACAGCAAGATAATTTTGTACATGATTCTGATTTTCAATACAAATTCATAGATAAATTCATAGATAAGTGAAAAAAACAATGTACATAGCTGTAATGTAGTACTAGCAAATAATTTCAAATAATGATTATAAATCTCTTAAAAATAATAATGATTATAAACTTCCTAAAATATATCATAAAAAATCAAAATACAATTAATTATTCATGTAGGGAATGCCTGGCCAAGTCGGTAACAATACAATACATAGTTTCGGGTTGTTCCACTCTCGCTCAAACCGAATACACCAATAGACACAATCTCGTCGCAAAAACAACACATCAAAACCCAGCAACTAAACACAATCCATCAAACTCGCAGATTTAAAATTTTCTGTTAATTTCCATTTGTATTCGGATAAGGAATCCGCAAAAACATCCGCCAAATGACCATACATATTCCCCAACCTATGCATCCTATAAAGGGGCGAGTTATATAAATAGTTAGTATCAACTACGTCACTATGAAAAGTCATAACCTGACGAGTGGCTCTTGTTGGAATATGATATGATTATGTAATATGAGATTATCACTATATAGTGATTTTTTCATCTGATTCGTTCAATAGCACTGCAAGGCTAATTTTCCGCAAGCATAAGGGTTGTTACATCACATCTTTACTTTAAAAGTTGCACTGGTTAAGAGAAGGTGAAAAGGTCAAATACAAACTGTGCCTTATAGTCTACAATATGTAAAAGGCTTTGAATAATATGGTAACCTGCAAGTAGACCCATGCGCTCAGCAAAGACATCCACCAATATGCTGCACGAGATTAGTAGATCAAACAAGTCCTGCTTCTATGGCAGGGCTTTTGACGTCGCAGGACCCGTCAGCTGAAACCGATTCCCCGAGGACCTAAAACGTTTCGTAAAAACCAATCAATAACAACGTTCAAGAGCAAGTTGAAGAATGTGCTCTTTGATATGTGTGCTCCTTTAAACGGTGCCAAGTAAATCATCCAACATGCATACATAGATTACAAAGATGAGTTTAAAGTAGTAAGTTTGGAATTGTTTCTCTGATCTTACAAAATGAGTTTGTTACTTACTCTATAGAGTTTCACAATCTTAATGGACATAGTGCAATATACATACTATCTATACCTAAACTTTTGTGCAAATTGAAAATACGATACCACTTAGATCCAATACTTCAATGTTCCATTAGAGTGATGCTATAACTTATCTTAAGTTAGCCCTTAATTTGAAATTTGGTTTTACATTTTGTGCAAAATACACCTAAACATAAAAGACGGATAGAGTGACCCTCAGTGACATGTAATAATAGCCTTTATGGCTCTTTTTTTTAATTATTATCAAAATTAGATTGATAGTAATAGTAAGATGTGAAGGATGATTAATACCACTAATAAACAAAATATTTGTTGTAAATTTAACACGTGAAACTACCATATTAACGGGACTTAAACCCGCAAACCATCTTGTCGTGAGAGGAAGGGTGTGAGTAAGCGCGGGCGTCCGAGAACTACGTGGCTTGATCACGTGGATCAAATTCTCAAGGACGATCGTGTGTTGAGTAAAAGGAACCGACGTGCGTGCATGAGAAATTGTATGAATGTGGAGGAAGCGAAAGAATTGTGTAAGGATAGATCTGTTTGGCGTTCAGTTCTCTCTGCCTACCCCACTTGGGGCATGACGTGAGGGTATAATATAGTATAGTAGATAATATAGTGTATGTGTTCAAATGCTGTATGTGTTATTACGAATATTGGTTGGTAACTATTGGTTAAATATCATTTATTTCAACCAAGAACCTTCAAGCCAACCCATATGTAGAAGTTTTCTATTTATATCTACTATTTCACGGTACACTACGGGTTTAATAAGCTAGTTACAGTAATAACAATACAACCAGGTTTGTTTAGTATGTAATTTATCAATTATTCAGTGGTTGTCCCAACGCACATCAGTAATACTACCACTACTAATACAACAGTTGTAGTTATTACAGCAAGGAGGACACACCATATAATCTTATGTGTCGTTAGGTCCTCTATATATACCCTTTAAAGGTAATAAGATTATATTCAACCCAAACATATGCATGTCTATGTTGTAGGCTGATTAATTTAGTCAGTCTTTTTGACAAACAGCCTAGAATTTGAACGATATTTTTATTTATTTATTTTTCTCATCTACGACTTTCACATCAATTCTTTATTCTTTATTCTTTCTTATCATCCGTAGGCCATTGATTTGGCACTTGGAATCGTCAGACAATTATATAGTTTTTTTTTTTTTTACAAATGACAAAATAATTAAATAACAACAATACAATGAATAAATAAATAAAGAAATTCCATTGAATCAAAGTTTTTCGAGTGTAAAAGGCCCAAAATAACTTCTCGTCAGTGTATGTAAAAAATAAATTCTAATAATTATACATAAATAAATTAATTGAATCAATGCCAATTAGACTGAACAGTCCCATTTAGCATTTCGTCGATATTGTAAAAAGCTTTTCCAACAAGATACCTTTTCACTTCTCTCTGATATTCTACATAATTGAGTGCCTTAATATTACTGGGCAATTTATTATATAAACTTATGCTAAGACAAATAAAGCTTTTTGAAACTTTAGCCAATCTATGTTCTAGGGGTCTTACATCTCGCTTACAACGAGTATTGTATTTGTGATAGTCTGAGTTCAGGGGCGTATTAGATATGTTCTTATAGGAATAAAGTAGGCACTCATATATGTATAAACTTGGTAATGTAAGTACTCCCAGTTCACTGAAGGCAATCTTACATGTATCTCTGGGTTTTATATTCATTAGTTCTCGTACTGCCCTTTTTTGTAATATAAATACTCTATTCCAGTCAGCTCCCCTTCCCCAGAACAATACTCCATAGGACATGATACTATGAAAATATGCAAAGTAAACAAATTTGGCTGCATCAAATCCACAAACTTCTTTAGTTTTTCTAATG
This sequence comes from Athripsodes cinereus, assembly GCA_947579605.1. Taxonomy (NCBI): domain Eukaryota; kingdom Metazoa; phylum Arthropoda; class Insecta; order Trichoptera; family Leptoceridae; genus Athripsodes; species Athripsodes cinereus. Next base: position 15,508,638 of record OX388326.1, read on the forward strand.
GCGTAGATTGCAGAGCACAATTTTTTAGAAATACATTCAATATGTGGTGACCATTGCAATTTTTCATCTATTGTCACACCTAGGAATTTTGTCTCCCTAGTTGTCTGCAACCCTTGCTCACACAGTGACGCTTTCACTGGGTCAGCATTTGTATTCTTTCTCAGAGAGAAATGAACGGTATTTGTTTTCGTCACATTAAGCACGAGACCGTTGGCACCGAACCATTCACCCATGCGATCTAACACCATGTGAACATTTTCTACAACTTTTTCTTTAGATTTATCATCCCTAATTAAGAGAGATGTATCGTCAGCGAACATTATTACTGTTTGATCCTTTGGTATAGCTATTGGTAAATCATTTATATAAATTAAAAACAAAATAGGACCAAGTATAGAACCTTGTGGAACGCCACGTTTTACCACTGATGTTTGCGATCGGATACCACCCATTTCGGTCACCTGTTGACGATTATCTAAGTATGATCGGAAAAAAACAATTTCTTTGTTAGTAATACCATAGTATTCCAATTTTTGTATAAGAATGTCATAGTCCACACAGTCGAAGGCTTTTGAAAGATCACAAAACACACCATAAGTGTCTCGTTTTTGGTCCATGGCTTCCAAGATAGTTTTGACAAGGGAAGCTATACTGTCAGAGGTATTTTTTCCCTTCTGAAAGCCAAACTGTTGTGGATGTAATATACCGTTCTGGGTTATGTACTGGGTAAGCTGCTCAGCGACCACCGACTCAAAAATTTTGCTTAATACAGGCAGTATCGAAATGGGTCTATAATTCCCAGGATCATCTTTGTCACCTTTTTTAAATATGGGAATGATCCTAGCTATTTTTAGTTTATCTCAATATGGTTCATACACTATTTTTTTATGATAATAAATTATCTTATCTTATCTTTTCCTATTCCCTCACGCCATATCCCAAGTGGGGTAGGCAGAGAGAACGGAACGCCATATAGATCTGTCCTTACATACTTCTTTCGCTTCTTCTACATTCATACAATTTCTCATACACGAACGTCGATTTCTCTTACTCAAAACACGAGCGACCTTGAGAATTTGATCTACATGATCATGCCATGTAGTTCTTGGACGTCCGCGCTTCCTCACACCCCTCCTTTCAGACGAGTTTATCCTCTTTTCATTTATTCATTTATTCTACAGAGACACACACAGAGAGTTGACAAAACATTCATAAAATAAGAAGAAAAAAAAGACACATTGATCCGGCCAGGCCAACCCCCCAATTAAGCGCGTGTACATCATGCACGTTCAAACAAAATTATTCAAAAAAAAAAACAAACATAAGGGTAAAAACTAACCAATGCAAGTCCAGCAAACCAGACTCACATTACGGCAAACAACAAATTATAAAAAAAGTTGGATGAAAAAATATTTTGTCATTCTTTCCTCTTCCATTCGTTCCACATGACCAAACCATCTCAATTTATTTACACGCATTCTAGCCACAACACTCTCGATAATAATATTAATTCATACGTTAAAATAAATAGCAAAAAATATGAGCTCATTTGATGATTAACACTACTATTTCAATTACTACTATACCATCATGGCACATCCCACAAATGAGGTAGCCAGCATTCCAGCCGCATTTAACAAACATTCAAACTGTCCTCTCTACGCTAACAAAGTAAGACATTCAGGATAGGTGGCAAACCTTATCGTAGAATCTAAGATTTATTTATTTATTTATCAAACGTATCTAAACGGCTGTTGCTTTTAGAATAACAAAGTAATAGACTTTACTCAATACAATTTATATCAACACATATAATTTCTTTACACTCCATATAATTCAACATAAAATATAAATGCTAGAAGAAAACAATACAAAAAGTATTCTTCTCCTTCTTCCTGTGCCATGTCAGGTCCCCCCGACGTTGGCGATCACTCCGGTGAAAACCTCCCTGTCCTGTGCTGCTCTGAACAGTAGGTCATCCACTGTCCGGATTCCGGTCCACTCTCTAATGTTGCGCAGCCAGGACATCTGCTTTCTCCCAACTCCCCGTCTTCCCTCTATCTCGCCCTCCAATATAAGGCGGAGGAGACGATACTTCTCTCCACGCAGCACAAATATGAGACCTTCCTCACTTTGATAATTATTGACAACAGCTCTGTCCTGGCTCCGGCTCTCCTAAGTACTTCGATGTTACTGACTTTTTCGGTCCAAGGTATACGAAGCATTCTTCGGTGTATCCACATTTCGCTTCTAATGTTTGTAAAATACAATGGGTATCTAATGTTTGTAAAATACAAAAAAATGGTTTGTAAAATAGATGTTAGTGGATTCTCAAACCTACACGATAAGCACACAAAATTTCATCAAAATTGGTCCAGCAGTTTCGGAGGAGTATGATAACAAACAATATGAGAATTTTATATATTAGATGAGAATTTTACACATGAGAATTTTACACATGAGAATTTTATATATTAGATGTTAAATGTCATTATTTTTTCAAACACCCGCCTTTTACAGGACAGTCAAAAACTTAGGGAAAAGGGTGGGACACCAATTCTTCGTCTTGTGCTCCACGGTTTTATGTAAAGACTGATTCCATATGAACTCAGCTACAACTTGGTACAAAATCATCTGCATGGTCCACTGTACTAACGATTCAAAATCATAGCCTACATACTTAACACAGATCTATGTAGGTATACAATATTGCTCTTCGGAGTCTAGTGTGAAAAGTTATTTAAGATTTGTTTGTATGCCCCTAGATGTCCCTTTGGGAATATGAGGATTAGGAATTATCTGTTTAATATAAGGTTTTACGTAACTTAGACGTGATTATTATTAGTATAATAAGTGTTTATTATGTTTATTATAGTGTATTCTGGGAGTACCGTCATATAAAATACACTGAAATAGAATTCATTATGTCCTTCCCAAAACATAATAGAATGTGTCGTGGCTATTTTCGTGAGAATGGGTTTATGTCATAAAGAAGATGATGAGTCTCTCTTTCACAAAACACTGTTCTAATGACAACTACATCAGAGCCCAGAGAATGTCGTGGGAAGAGGTGACGCAATTGGCACAGAGGCGCTCTGAATGGAGGAGGCTGGTTTCTATGCCCTGTGCTCCCGAGAGAAGCGTTGAGCGCGATAATGATGATGATATTGGCCTACTCGATCTTTTGATGCAGTTTTAGGATTTTTCTTATGAATAGATGGTCACGTTGAAAAGATCGTGATGGTCCTGCCTAGATCATAATATTTCCAGAAATATTCAATGGAAGTTGGCCTGGGGAGCATTGTTATTATTGTCCACAACGTTTTTTACTCTTAATCTATCCCTTAGGTGATTATTAAGAAATATAGGTAAATAAAAATAATGGTATGAAGTAAACACTTAACTTTTTTATAAATACCTACAGACTATATTTTATAAATGAGTAGACAATTGTTTCGTCCTTTACCAAGACATTATCAATACTAAATTTAGAAAGAATACAAATTGATTACGAAGGTACAATAAATAAATTATGCAGTTAACAATTTTAAGAGGGGGATGAAGAGGGCGGGGACTTAGGGTGTAGTGGGAATATTTTTAGAATGGGTGATGCGTTAGGTACTGTTATGTTATTAACTATATTATTATGTATTTCCAATGTCTCTCTCAATATTAATCTTCTATAATTACTATTGCCGTTATGTAGAATCTTAAATGGTTTTCTATTGTTAATGTGATGATTGTTCTCTATGAGGTGGTTGGCGAATTCCGAGAATCCCGAGTTCCTTACACAATTAAGAGTTTTTACTCTCACAATACTCCGATGAAGATATATAAACATATTTAATATTAACAAAAACACTCTAGATCATTTAAAGATATAAAATTATAACATATTTCGAGAAAATTGTAATTCACTTAGTATAGAATAGCATGGAGCAAATGCAATAAGTAAGAATGAAAAAAAGGTGTATTTTTCTGAAAGAAGGGGTGTGAGAAAGCGCGGAAGTGCAACAATTACGTGGGTCAAATTCGCAAGGCGGGCCGTGTATTGAATAAGAGAAATTGAGGTGGCATTTTTGGGAATCTGGATGAATGGAGAGGAAGCGAAAGAAATATGTAAATATCTAGGACACGCTGTGAGGGTATAGATATTAAGATTGATAGATAGAATAGCTCTGAGTAGAGTACGCTCGTTTTCACACTGAATCCCCAAATATAAAGTCAATAAAAAGACAAAAGTTAAATATATTTCCAAAATTTTGCAAGCCATTTACTGCCATTGACCGTATACAATGAATTGAGTGCCAATTTCTGATATTCTTTAATGTTTTTAACCGACATTAAAAATAATATAGATACTTATTTCTAAGTGAGTACACAAAGTATTTGCTACTTGAAAAATTAATTTAAAATTATCTGCAAAGGTGAAAACTTCGTTGGTACCCACCAATCATCATTCAATGATTAATATATTTTTAACAAAAAGCTCCGAGAAAATGAAACATAATACCTTAGATCAGAAGCTAGTTGGTTCTTCATCTCTTTGGACGTTTTACAACCCTTTGATCTTAACGATGAATTGTTGAAAGTATTTCCACCCTCCTCCCAAAATAATACTTAATTGTTATTTTTTCTTTTGTTTATTTTAGGTATACCTACCTATTTAAATTTTCGCAATTAAATTTTTAACTTTCTTTTGAAAACAATGAAAATAAAATTGTGCAAAATACATTTTTTCGTCCTTGAACACAAATAAAATAAAAGTTTTTCATTATACAATATACACCACGGCAAATTCTGTATGTGGATAAAACGCTGCATGTTATGCCAACATATAGTTAGACTTGGTAGAACAATAGTTGTATTTCAGAATAGGTGGCATAGTACTTGATTACAGCTGAATAATAGATATTATAAGCACGAGCTACGCTCAATTTTGGGGAGTAATTGTATTAGGAAAAAAATGTATTATTATATTGTTCAATTATTGTAAATGTGATTTGTGTTTAATAAACTATTATTATTATCTCATATCTCATTTATTTAACAAAACAATATAAGATTCTACATTTTGAACACAATATAAGATTAACAATAAAATTTAAATATAACATTAAATAACAAAAACCATAAAATATTAAAATAAATTTATATTCAAAATGTAGAACCCCAACATTATTCGAGTTGGTTCTTCCATGATGTTCTATGAAATAGTACAATCATGGGAGATCACTTACAGAGCTACAGGGACAAAAACCTTCTTACTATACTGGTGGACGATAGAAGTTCGGCCTTCTGCATGCTGTATTTGAGCCTGTCATCTACTCCCAGTTTTCTGAGATTGCTTGACAGACTCTTAGGTATTAAACCATTCACAGACAACACTATAGGCACGATGATTGTGGTAGGTGTTCTCCACATATCTTTGATTTCATGAGCAAGATCAAGATATTTTATTATCAAGATATTAATCACCACTTGACTAAAGAGAATAAAGAACTGCTTCGTCGAACGAAAGAGCTAGCTAAGTTGAAAATTTATAAGTTCGTTTGGGTAAATGACTGTCGGATATATGTGAGAAAGATGGAAAAGGTTCATCCTCTCATGATCCGGTCCCCTGATGACCTGAAGAAGCTTATCTGACTGTCCCGACTGGGGCTGTTGAGCTGTTCTGCGATTTTTCTTTTTCTTTGCATGATGATTTGTTTAGCTTTAGGTTGTTATCCCTTTCCAAAATACTTTTTTTGCTTCACCCCAATTCGTCTGCTAAAATGTTTTTACTTGGTCCAATGTCTGAGATGTCTTCGCCTGTATTGGTTCATTATTTCGTGCCTATCTGGTGTAATGGATTTTGACTGTACGATTTGTTTGTTGTTTTGCTTGGATGTTTGATCTCTCAATTTACTATCAGAACGTCAGGGGTCTCAGAACTAAGACAAACAATTTTTTGTATAATTTGTTGCTCAATGACTATGATGTGGTTTGTCTTGTGGAGACCTGGCTTCATGAATCCATAGGGGATGCTGAGCTTTTTGATTCTAGGTACAATGTTTTTAGACGGGATAGGAATTACTCTGAAACAGGTCAGCTCATGGGTGGAGGAGTTTTGGTCGCTGTTCGCAGTGATCTTTCTGCTGATTGCCGGGTGGCTTGGAGTTCTTGTGCTGAGGATATTTGGGTCTCAATAAGTGGGCTTAAGTCGGGCGCTCGGTTGAATATTTGTTGCTCTTATATCCCTCAAGGCTCAAATTTTATATCGAGGCTGTCATCGGCTCTCGAGTCTTATTCTGTAGTTCGTAATGCTAACACTGATGATGTTTTTTTGTTGGTGGGTGACTTCAACTTACCGGGAATATCATGGAAGATGGACCAGTGTGAAACTCATTGTATTCCCTCTGAATATGTTGACGCTGGTGCCTGTGCTATGGTCGACTTTATATCTTTTTGTGATTTGAAGCAGTATAACTGGCACAAAAATGTTAACGATAGGATACTTGATCTGGTAATATCGAATGTTGATTTCTGCAAGGTTGAATCATGTTCTGATCCATTGACGCCTGAGGATGCCCATCATAGATCATTAGTAATTTCTATTGGTTTTGGTGGCTATCAATCGGTCGGACGCCTCGCTGGACCTGTGTATGCATTTGAAAAAGCCAATTACTCTGATATTAAGCGGGATTTGGGAGCCCGGAGCTGGACTGCTGAGTTGGGGGGGAAGTGTTTGGGTGATGCCATCGAAATATTTTATTCAAGATTGAATACCGTAATTGAGGCCCATGTTCCAAAAAAGCGTTTGGGTTCAACCAGATATCCTGTCTGGTATAGTAAAGCGCTTATAAAGGTAATTAAGGAAAAGTTGAAATTCCATAGGCGCTGGAAGGTGACTGGTGATCCCTCTGATCGTTCATCATTTTCTCTACTTAGGGCCCGGCAGAAGCGGATGACGAGGGAATGTTATAATAGTTTCATTTCCAAATCTGAGGATTTGATCAGGAAAGATCCCAGAAGATTTTGGTCGTTCGTTAAATCTAAAAAACTTCAACCATCAATGCCGAATTCCTTGCACTGGAATGGAGTTACCTGCACAGATGTGAAGTCAATGGCGGATCTTTTCGGCGACTATTTTCACTCGGTGTTTGTTGACGCCGATATTGATTTGCCCCAGGTTCACTGTGAGGCTGGATTGGATATTGCTGGTGTTGACTTTTCTCCTCTCTTGGTATTGGATTGCATTCGAGGCCTCGACCCTAACGGTGGTGCTGGACCTGACGGACTCCCATCAGGATTTGTTGTCCACTGTGGCAATGAGTTGGCGGAGCCACTTTCATTACTTTACACAAAATCGTTTGCTGAGGGAGTTTTTCCGGATATCTGGAAAAGATCCTTTGTAACGCCTATACATAAGTCTGGTCCCAAAAATGATGCTTCCAACTATAGACCGATTTCAAAGCTTTCAGTTCTGGGCAAGCTGATGGAGAAGATTGTTGTCAGCCAACTGGCGCCTATAGTGCATTCTTTTATTTCTCCCTGTCAGCATGGCTTTATGACTGGTAGGTCTGTCGAATCCAACCTATTGGAGTTTTCTGACTATACACTTACTTCGATGGGCCGAAGAGTACAGGTGGATGCCGTATATACGGATTATTCAAAGGCGTTTGACAAGATTAATCATAAGATTCTCTTGCACAAGCTGGAAGCTTATGGTGTGCACGGTGACCTTCTGAGATGGCTCTCATCTTACTTAGAAAGACGTTCACAGGCTGTTGCGATTAGTGGAGTGGTCTCCAGTTTCAGATTTTGCCAATCTGGTGTGCCTCAGGGCTCCCATCTTGGTCCGCTTTTATTTTTATTGTACATCAATGATATTGGTTTCTGTTTCCAGAACTCTAAGTTTCTCCTTTTTGCCGATGATACCAAGATATTTAGAAGTATAACTGGTCCGTATGACTGTGAATTGCTTCAACATGACTTGGTCAGACTCTCGGAATACTGCAGGAGTAACCAACTATACTTAAATGTTTCAAAGTGTTGCTCAATATCGTTTACTAGGAGTGCTCGGCCTATTATTTACGACTATCGGATTGAGGGTCAGTTACTTCGAAGGGAAACTGCGGTTAGGGACTTGGGAGTGATTATGGACAGGAAGTTACTCTTTAAAGACCATGTCGATGCTGTGCTCGATAAGGCCTATAGAATGCTTGGTTTCGTGATCAGGGTGAGTAAACCATTTAAATCTCCATTTACTTTTAGGATACTGTATTATGCGTTTGTGAGAAGCCAGTTGGAGTTTTGTTCAGTCGTCTGGAGCCCCCAGTATGTTACACACATTGAACGTATTGAGAAATTGCAGAGAAAATTCATAAAGCATCTAGGTTTTCTGACTCAGAATCACTTCGATGATTATAAAACTGCTACACGTTTTTATCATATTTCGACCCTTGAAAATCGTAGAACTGTAAGTGATATGATGTATCTGTATAAGTTGCTGAATAACGAGGTCGATTCGATTGGTCTAGTACAGAGTATACCATTTAATTGTCCGACGCGAAGCACGCGGTTCCATCATTTGTTCAGATTTCCACTGTGTACCACCAACTATGTGCAGAATTCTTTTTTGAGACGCTCTTGTTCTGTTTATGATTCATTCTTTCAAAGCCTTGACATACTCGTCATGAATAAGCAAGACTTTAGAGCGGGAGTGTCCGGGACCTTGTTGTCATCAGCGGTCCCCGTGGTTTGATCTCGGTCTCTCACTGTTTGGCAGCATCGGATCACTTACATTTGGGCGGGGGGTGGATGGGTGTGCTTGCTTGAATGCATGGCTCTCTCGATCATAGGACATTGGATATTGGCTGTGTATTTGATTGGGCTTTGTAACTCATACTGGATGGGTGATTTTGCTTATTTGTTTTGTTTTGATTTCTGGTATTTTGGGATTTTAGATTTTATATTTTTAGATTTACATACTTTGACTTTTTTCAGAAAATTTTAACTTTACTTTTTATCTAAAGACTAATGTGACTGAAGGACTAATTTCTAGTATTTTAGGATTTTTTGCTTTTATATTTATGTTTTTGTATTGTTTTAAGTATTGTATTATCGTTGTTTTTAAATTTAAATTTACTTTGACTTTTTTGGAGCATTTTAACGTTTACTTTTTTTTCCTCAAGATTGAAACATTTCTGGTAAGAGTGGAATCTTCGCTGGTCTACATGTCAAATATATTAATTGTCAACATATTGTATAACGACTGTTTGATTCTAAATATTGTGAAAATAAAATAAAAATAAAATCTTATCTTGCTCAGCTTTATTTAAATTTTCATCGTGCGGTATAGTGATGTCTATGATGTATGTTTTACGGCATCTGCGATCAACCAACACAATATCTGGTCGATTAGCTATAATAGTTCGATCAGTTTGAATTGGTCGATCCCAGTAAAGTTTAGTGTTTTAGTGTTTTAGAGTTTAGTTTATTATTATTATGTTTATATTTATTAATATGTTTTATGATTAACTGTCGTTTACAGCTCATTTGAAAACTTTAAATAGAGACTTATCCTATTCTGCAATCTTCACTTTCAACATGTCTTTATCGCCGGCTGATAGTTAAATTAGCCAATTAACTTTATGGTTAGCCACATAGTTAAAAGTCGCCGGCATTTAAACATGTGGTTGAAAGAAATCTAGACGGACTGCATAATGTGACGTTAAGCAGTTCTAGCGCCACAGTGCCAAATAATGAAACTAAATTTCAACATTCACTGTGTCGGTGTTTAGGTAGTACAATTCCATAACGAAATAAATAAAACAAGTGTTTTATACTATACTACACTATACCCTCACGCCGTGTCCCATGTGGGTTAGGCAGAGAGAACGGAACGCCAAACAGATCTATCTTTACACACTTCCTTCGCTTCCTTCACGTTCATACAGTTTCTCATACACGCACGTCGGTTCCTCTTACTCAACACGCGGCCGTCCTTGAAAATTTGATCCACGTGATCAAGCCACGTGGTTCTCGGACGCCCGCGTTTCCTCACACCCTTTCTTTCAGATAAGTATATCCTCTTTGTCATTCTTACCTCGTTCATTCGTTCAACATGCACAAACCACCGTAGTTTATTCACGCGCATTCTGTCCACAACAGTCTTCTTGCATCCGCTCATTCTTCTTATATCCTCATTCTTCACTCTTTCACGCAGCGTTTTACCAACCATTCTTCTCAACGATCGCATCTCTACTGCATTAATTCCACTTTCGTCCTTCTTTAACCACGTCCATGTCTCGCTTGCGTACGTAAGTGACGGTACCAGAATGGTATTGTGCACCAGCATTTTAGCCATGTTCGACACATTGCCATTGCTGACAATGGGTCGAAGTGCACCGTTCACTCTAGCACCGGCCACTTTCCTTCTTTCAATGTCCCTATCGCATCTTCCATCCCTCGCAAACATACTTCCCAAATATACATACTCACTTACTTGTTCCAAACATTCGTCACCAACTTTGATCTCGCTGTTTTATTCTACTATTTATTTGTTTATAAGACAGAGAGACGAAATACGTCTCTCTGTCTAATCAACAAATAGTAGCAATAAACATTTGTTTTATTTATTTCATAAATATCAACAATTTGGCTAGCTTCGATCAAACAGAATGTTAAAAGTTTGCGCGTTTTAGCTACAAATGGAAATCGTTAGACGTTCGATATTAAATGCTGACGTTTAACTAACCGCCTAGCCATTCATTTAACTGGCTAATTTAACTATCGAGTGGCGATTTTTCTTTCTATTATCTACAAATATTATCTACTAAACAATGTTTAATTTATCGACTGGCAATTTTAAGAATAAAAGCAAATAAATAAGGTTACCAGTGAAATAACTCCAAAGTTTGTTTCGTATTAATTTCTTATATTTTCTACTTGAATGATTTTCTTTGTTCTAAAACTTTAGACTTTTATTAGGTTAATTTTCATCTAAATATTTGTTTGTGGTTCATTCTAAAAACATGTTTTTTGTTTCTTTTTCCTTTCAGCATCCTATCAACACCAGAGACGCCGCTGTTGCCGCATTAAGCGACGCACAATTCGTTGCCCCTCTCGTTCAGACTGGAGACTTTTTGAGTGTCACAAAAGGCTCCACTGACGTGGGTCCCAGGACTTTCTTCTACGTCTTTGATTATCAAACAAAAGATGGAGATTATCCGCAGGTAAGAACTAATAAAATTTAATTTTTCGTCATTAAGTCCGATGGCCTAATAGGTCTTGTCGAGCTGTTGATTTTGGATCTTAAGATCAACAAATTTTCAAAGCATTTTGATATTGTGCAGCAGATTATTTTTCAGTCAGCTCTAGCATTAATGCAGTTTCTCTGAATCCGAAATGATGTTATCCAAGAACCTTTGTCTTAATCTGTTATCTGTGGTGGTCGGAAACAAGTAGATAAGTTTTCAGACTATATGTAAGCTTTATCTAGGTCTGTGATTTTATTCCGCAACCGACCGAGGAATTTCTTTTTGTGACGGTGTAAGGGGCGTATTTTATTTTTATTCCAAACCTAGATTCACCGAAGAAACAAAAAATATGGGTATTATGGGTATAAATCTAAATTAAATTTACAGCAAGTATAAAATTTAAAGAAAACAAAATCATGAACCATTTAATTTAATAGATTCCTTTCCACGACCCTTTGTATGGCCAAGAGCTTTGAATAACAAGCTTTCCATAAATCTTTTCATCAATTTAAATTTATGATTATTTAATTTCAGCGAATGGGTTCCGTCCACGGTGAAGAACTTCCGTACCTCTTTGGAGCACCGCTAGTCGAAGGCTTCAACCACTTTCCGAAGAATTACACAAAGTCTGAAATAGCCCTATGCGAAGCTTACATATCCTACGTCGCCAATTTCGTCAGAACTGGGTAAGTCGATTTTAAGATTCATTGAGCTTTTTTTCACCTAATGTTTCACGCGTGAGGATTTTTATTACTCATGAAATTTTCCGGTACATAAACTTGCGTTAAAGCATCGAAGATTTAGCGGCAAAAAATGAAGAATCGCTTTTTCCGTTTCGTGTTTTTTTTTAATAATATTTTTTATTTGATTAAGTCGTTTTTCCTATTCAATTATTTTTCAAGCTTTTTGATATCAAAAATAATTACAATACTGATTTTGTTTTCACTTAATGAGTAAAACTCCATTTTTAAATTAAAAATTTATAAGTAAAAAATACTTAGAGTTATTAAAAATACTCTAAAGTATTTTTTACTTATAAATTTTTAATAATTACAATACTCTTTTGTTGTGTACAAATATGTTTAAAAACTGAAAATCGATACAAATTTTAAAAACTAAGTTTTTAATCAATGATAATATAATAGATACGTTAGTTAAATAAATCTTAAAATTTTTTATGTTAATAGATTTTTTCAAATAAAATTGATTCGTATGAAATATTCTTTCTATCTGTCTTAAGGCGGCATAATTATCTCACAAGTGGAGTAGCAAACAGACTGACTGCATCTAATGAATATACAGGTTGTTCTCGCTGTGCCATAAAAATAGAATATTAGTCAGAAATTTTCTCGGAAACTAAAAGAATAAAGTGGTAGATCTATTGGTCTCCCACTCTTTTTTAGTAAGTTTTCGGGTGTCCTGTAAAAGGTAGGTGTCACAACTCCTGTGTGTCTTAATTTTGCAGCTTGTATGTTTATTATATGCAGCTGGTCTGCTTGCTACCCCACTTGTAAAATATGCCGTGATATGATAGTAGGTAACGGGAAGATATATTTTTGTCAAAAATTTAGAAAAAAATTAAATTTAGTAAACCAAATAGATAAATAATAAAAAATACTCACCAATAAATTTTTTAACAAAAATAATTATGTTTGTAGTAATTTGTCTCTAAATATTATGAAGTTGCGAAATTCAGTATATCGCTGATTACCACACAACTATCTTCTATACTATACTATATTATACTATTTCTTCACACCATATCCCAAGTGGGGTAGGCAGATAGAACGGAACACCATATAGATCTGTCCTTACATATTATTTCTATCGCTTCTTCTACATGCATATAATTTCTCATGCACACACGTCGATTTTTCATATTCAACACACGGATGTCCTTGCGAATTTGATCCACGTAGTTTTCGGACAAGTTTATCCTCTTTGACATTCTTTGCCCTTCCATTCGTTCCATATGACCAAACCATCTCAATTTATGAGTACTACGCAATACTATTCAATTCTCAATATACCTACCTACATTAGAAGAAAAATAATTTGTTAAAGGTATATAGGTCAATAATAATAATTATGTGTGTAGTTAAAAGTAATGTACCGTTTACACTGTGTTAATAAAGTAGCAGAGTGCTGGTTGTTCTTCTTAAATGTTATTGTTATTATTTAATAATAGCTACAACAACAACAGTTGTCGGCAACAGACCATGACAATTTGAAACGTTATTTGATAAATTATACCAAGTCCATTTTATAAATTTTAACATTATTTATTGAGTCAACGTTTATTTTGTAAACTCCATATTTATATATGGAAGAAAACACAATTGTTTATACTTTTACTTAATATTTAATTGAATAGTGACCTGGTTTCTTCTTAAAAAGTCATTAGTTTGACATTGACTTTAAAAGTCGGAACCAGGTCACTATTCAGTTAATTATTTATTAAGTAAATCTTAAACCAATTGAGTTTTCTTCCGAATATCTATAAACTTTAACATTTTTGTTTCAAAACAATTAATTGTTTATTTATTATTATTTATGTTATGTCACATACAATTACTCAGAATTCTCTCCTCGTAATACAGGTGACACTGGCACATGTGCCAAGTGTCAACAGTTTCGGTGTTAAATCATCAAGTTTCGTCTATTTGTAAAATAATATCGTACTATTCAAATTGCAGCTTTCTGTAAAGTTGACAGATCGTTAAGTTTCACCCGTTTATGTGTCAGTTTGTTAAGTTTTACTCGTTTCTGTGTCAGTTCGTTAAGTTTCATAATTTTTTTATTATTATTAGTGCAACTGTACAGACATATTATGCAATAGAAAATCATTCATATAAAAATTCACACTTACACATTGTATGTACGTGTTCGCATTCGTAATCATGACGCCAGAAAGAGCTTTGAAACGTCGAGAACCTTAGAGACAACGTGGCATTTATTTATTTATTAGAAAGAGACATATACAGTAGGTTCACAGAACATGTATGAAAAATAAAAAGAGAGAGAATAATTTTGATCTGATCAGGCCAACCCACCAATATTAGTCGTGTCTGCAGCATACATAATTACATACATATGAAAGTATAAACTACATATTCACAAAGGAATTTGTATACAAAATCCCATTATTTTGGTTAAGCTCAACTCTATCAATGTTAATTATTCAAAAATTGCGTGATAAACATATCACAAATGCTATTTAGATTCATATTTTAATTTGAAATAAAAGTTGATGAATTTTTACACAAATATTTGAGTTACTTTTGGACTCATTACGTTTTTTAACATAATCGCGTTTAATAATAACATCGTGATATAATAATATTATAAACAACAGGACAAGCGCTCATCTGACTCCTGTTATTAGTTATTATTATAACATGCTGTTATTTTTGCCGCTATTCTTCTTACTACATAATACATATAATTATTATTAGTAATATTATAATATGTATAAGAACAGTGCTATTATCGTTATACGTTATTAATAACGTCGGACATGAAAACAATAGAAAATAGAAAAGATTACTTTTATAGCGGTAGCTATTATTTTTTATTTATTGCAAGAAAATTGAAAGTGTACCGCTTGAGCAATAGCGGTTATTTTTGCGGTTGAATCTAAATATATTTTCTAACAAAACTATTATTTTTTTAACTGCTAGAACTATAAGAGTTTAGCTGTAATGTGGTGTTCTCACTTTGGCGAATATCGCCAGGCACCAAAATATCGCCAGCCATTTGAACCGTGTGAACAAAATGACAGCTAGTCTGAAACGATAAAAACCAGTAGAAACGATATCGTCTCGAGTTGACCACCTTCCAACATTTTCGGACGATTGAACGATTCGCGCATGCGCAGATGTGCGCGGCGTTCATATCTATGGTAAAAACTTTATAACCTATAAATTTTATAAATGTTTCCCGCTTCGTGACAGCTGTTATCTTTTTTGTTGGTTTGTGGCGTTTGTTTCCTTGATTAAAAGGCGCCTTATAACCTCTACTATAACATTTTCGACTAAAAATAAACACTTCGCGATCTCCATCTCGACGCCATTTTGAAAACAGTGTCAAAATCAAAACGCATCTGACAGATCGTTTCTATATCGGTGGACTTGTGTGAACAGGTGTGACGATCAATGGGCGTACGGCGAATTTTGTTTTTTCGCCTGGCGTTATATTTTGAAATTCGGCTGGCGATATTCGCCAAATGTGAACACCCCATAAGACATCTCATGTGCGATTTGCCATATATAATGATCGCTAAAAAGGTTTAATTGTTTATTTCAATGACTAAATCTCCAATATATATAAAGAATGCATTTTCTATGAGCGTATATTTACATATCATCATCATCAGTCATCTAAATGTAGTAAATATGCAGGTCGATCTCACCGTACCATAAAAATTAAATATTCACAACTATCACCAACGTGAATCTTTTTTTTTTTATACCATCACGGCACATCCCACAAGTGGGGTAGCCAGCAGATCAGCTGCATGTAAGAAACATGCAAACTGTCCTCTCCGTGCCAATATAAAATCAAGACATTCAGGATGGGTGGCAAACCTCATCGCTGAATTTAAGATGTAAAATGTCTCAATTTTTTCGAACACCTGCCTTTTACAGGACACTCGAAAACTTACGCAGAAGAGTGGGAGACCAATTCTTTACCGGGTGCTCCACGGGAATGAATGTGAATCTTTTAATCACTGAATTTAAGAAATTTAATTCTTAGGATATTTTTTTATAAGTTTAATGCAAGTAATTAAATATCTACTACTAAGTCATAATGGTATATTCCACAAATAGGGTAGCTTGCGGACCAACTGTAAATAATAAACGTGCAATTTTTTACAGAGTGCGTGACATGCCTCATTGCTGAATTTTAGACATTTATTGTCGTATACGTGACGTTTTGCTAACACTTGTCTTTTACAGGAAACTCAAAAACTTACAGAAAAGATTGGAAGATCGTTTCTTTACCGAGAACACAACGGGTACAAGTGTTTATATAACTATATCCTCATTATCATTTTTTAAATAACGTTACTAAAGACGATAATAATATTCACCTATAAATATATTCACACTTCACACTAATCACTTTGTAGCTTCATAGGTATTATTATGTTATCCAAGAGTGCTCTTCTCTTAACACCTTCCGGCGACTGCTTCTAACATAATTAATAATTGTTATTATTTTATTTAACAGCAGTTATTTTTATCTTGCGTGCTATTTTTATCGTTATTGCTTTTTGCAGAACAACCTAGTGTATACTATAACATACACAGTAGGCAATATATAAATATGTACCTAGCGTATGCGACAAAATACTTTGAGAATCGAACCCTCGACTCATCACTTGCAGGGTGAGCCCAACGACTTGTTTCAAGCACCTGATTGTCAAATAATACGAAATCATTCAAATAAGTTATCAAAATGGGTGACACACTTTTATCACTCGACTCAAAATGTTATATAACATAACATGTAAAGACAATTCACACAGACCGAATTAGTCCCAAATTAAGAAATGAATCTGATATTATGGGTACTAACACGACGATACACATATATACAATGCACTACATACATATACATGTAACACTCAAACCCAGGACAATTTTAAAAAGGTCATTCTTCATTTTGCCCTGGCCGGGAATTGAACCCGGAACCTCGTGACTCAAAGGCAAGAGCGTTTGCCTCCGCGCCACACCGGTCGCATGTATTGATTGTATCTTTTGGATGGATTTGGATTTTTGAATGCATAACTTTTTTGTAATTGTTTTTAATCAATGTACAGTAAAGATTTAATAAATAAATAAATAAATAAAATTTAGTCAGGCCTGTCTTAAATTTTGCGTTTTATTATTACCTATTTACTTTTTACAACGCGATTCTCAAAATATAACAGAAAAAACGGAAAGACATAATTTTTTAAAAGTTGACGTTTTATTAGTACCTACCTTCTTGCTTTTTTTTTATTTATTTATTTTTTTCTTCTTGCACATCATCATTTATATAAAAAAAATTAAATAAAGCAGTATACACAAGAAAAAATGTGATGATGTGCAGTGGCGAGATTATCACTATTAGTGATTTCTTCCATCATTCTAACCACGGTATTACACCCAAAATATTACAGAAAAAATGGAAAGACTCAATTTTCTCTACCAGGGTCTCGAAGGAGTCATTTAATTTTTCAAACCAATTGAAAAAGTCGTAGTAATATTAATCAAATCCGCAAAATCTATAAATACATACAATATTATTTATATAGGTGTGTTAATACCCCGAAATGTACTGCTTGCTTCTATTTTCAATAGTTCTGTTTTCGATAACTTTATATCCACCTATATAATATAAACATAAATATATTATTTTACTGCTTACGATTCGATAAGAATTAAGTCCTGTGTTTGTAAATTAAACTTAATCAATATTAGAATCTACAAGCCTAATTCAAAGTTTTCAAGTTACTTGTTGGTAGTACTGATCAATTTCATGATAGCTATAACAAGTGTTCAACTTCCGAAATTGTAGAGAAATCAGTAAGTGTAAGGTAAGGTTTAGATTACGAAACTAGTTTCATAAACAAGTATCAGTTTAGTTTCAGGTATGAAATTTTATTATATAGGTATTACGCAACTCAATTAATCTCTAAAATTGGTATCTCACTCTTTTCCTTAAGTTTTGCGTGTCTTGTAAAACGCAAGTGTTCGAAAAAAGACATTTTACATCTTATCTAAATCCAGCGATGAGCTTTGCTACCCACCCTGAACGTCTTATTTTTTTGTTTGTGTGGAAAGAACAACGCTTGCATGCTTATAAAATGGAGCTAGTCTGCTGGCTACCACACTTCTGGCACGTGCTGTGATGGTAAAGTAGCGGTAAAATAAAATTATTTTTCAGTTTTGTTACATTTAAACTGTCTTCACATCAAATTTGGACTCAATTTGCAATTCGATTTTTGTAAGTCGACTAAATTTTGCTGAAAAACATTACAATACAAAGGTTTTGACAGCGTATTTTAATGAATTTGGTTTAAGATCTTTAATCAATCCGTTCTAAAAAACCTTAATTTAATTTTATCCATAATTCTATGTAATATTTATTTATTTATTTATCACTTGTACACGACGTGAGCCTTATATAAGTAAATATAATATAAGTAAATCTACATAGTATTAATTTCATGTTACTCTAAAAATCGTTAGTTTTTACTTCATATTAAAAAAACACGCCGCTTGCACTATTTCATATTATTAAAAATCACTGTGAAGTTGTTTATTATTTTTTTATGTAATGCAAGCCTACTCGCTAAAATAATAATAAATGTCTTTATTTTTCTTAATGCCTAAAATTTTATTTTTCATTCATTATCAATTATTGTTGGTTTGAATCGAAACTTTGCACATTTTATAAATTTCAAGTATAACACTGAAACTTAAAAAAAACAAGTTTCACATTGTAACTTTGGTTTCACCTATTTACAGAGATAATTCAAAAGATGCTACCTACGAAAATGATTTCAAAGGTTGTTTGAGACCTAATTAAGTATGATATAATGTAGGCGTATTCTTTGAACTAGTTTATGTGTAAAACCTTTTCCGAGAAACCTCTTAATTTGGAATTATTTAATGAATCAGGAAATGTAACACGGTCTTTTGATTATGAATATGAGCTCAAAATGTCTCACTTTATTCATTTATAGTGAGAGAGTATGTTTATAATTTTAGAATCATGAAACTACATACTTACTAGTTCAAGGATATTAACTTATTCATTTTCTTCCAGTAAATACTATTGGGTTATACTTTAGAACTATACTGTACATTCACGCCGTGTCGCATGTGGGGTAAACAGAGAGAACAGAACGTCTTTTGATTATGAATTTGAACTCAAAATGTCTCACTTTATTCATTTATAGTGAGAGAGTATGTTTATAATTTTAGAATCATGAAACTACATATTTACTAGTTCAAGGATATTAACTTATTCATTTTCTTCTAGTAGCTATTATTGGGTTATACTTTAGTACTATACTGTACCTTCACACCGTGTCGCATGTGGAGTAAGCAGAGAGAACAGAACGTCTTTTGATTATGAATTTGAACTCAAAATGACTCACTATATTCATTAATAATGAGAGAGTATGTTTATAATTTAAGAATCATGAAACTACATATTTACTAGTTCAAGGATATTAACTTATTCATTTTCTTCTAGTAGCTATTATTGGGTTATACTTTAGTACTATACTGTACCTTCACACCGTGTCGCATGTGGAGTAAGCAGAGAGAACAGAACGTCTTTTGATTATGAATTTGAACTCAAAATGACTCACTATATTCATTAATAATGAGAGAGTATGTTTATAATTTAAGAATCATGAAACTACATATTTACTAGTTCAAGGATATTAACTAATTCATTTTCTTCTAGTAGCTATTATTGGGTTATACTTTAGTACTATACTGTACCTTCACACCGTGTCGCATGTGGAGTAAGCAGAGAGAACAGAACGTCTTTTGATTATGAATTTGAACTCAAAATGACTCACTATATTCATTAATAATGAGAGAGTATGTTTATAATTTAAGAATCATGAAACTACATATTTACTAGTTCAAGGATTTATTCATTTTCTTCTAGTAGCTATTATTGGGTTATACTTTAGTACTATACTGTACCTTCACACCGTGTCGCATGTGGAGTAAGCAGAGAGAACAGAACGTCTTTTGATTATGAATTTGAACTCAAAATGACTCACTATATTCATTAATAATGAGAGAGTATGTTTATAATTTAAGAATCATGAAACTACATATTTACTAGTTCAAGGATATTAACTTATTCATTTTCTTCTAGTACTATTGGGTTATACTTTAGAACTATAGGTACTATGTATACCCTCACGCCGTGTCGCATGTGGGGTAAGCAGAGAGAACAGAACGTCTTGGATTATGAATATGAGCTCGAAATGGCTCACTATATTCATTTACAATGAAAGTGTATGTTTATGATTATAAAATCATGAAACTAGTTGCTTGTTCAAGGATATTCATTTTCTTTTTGTACTATTGGGTATAAAGAACTACTTTAGGTATAGAGAACGAAGCGCCATATAGATCTATCCTTACATACTTCTTTCGCCTCTTCCACATTCATACAATTTTTCTTGCAAACACGTTGGTTTTTTTACTCAATACACGGCCATCCTTCAGAATTTAATCTACGTGATCAAGCCATGTAGTTCTCGGACGCGCGTGCTTACTCACATCCCTTCTTTCAGACAAGTAGATATATCCTCTTTGTCATTGTTTCCTCGTTCATTCGTTGTACATGTCCAAACCACAATAATTTATTATTTACGCGCATTCTGTCCGCAACACTCTACTTGCATCCGCTCATTCTTTTTATATCCTCATTCTTCACTCTATCACGCATCATTTTACCAACCATTCTTATCAGCGATCGCATCTCCACTGCATTTATTCTACTCTCGTCATTCTTCAACCACGTCCATGTTTCGTCTGCATTGGGTTGCACTGCTATTGGGTCATACCTGTGATATCCATATCAAAGTCCAGAATAATGCTTGACAATGATTAACTTCTATACATTTGGGTACTATCCTTATTTGTTCCCATCTGCTTTCATACTGGGTTGTCTGAGATATTATGATACGTTGATGCAACGTCGAAATGTAAATATTTCGTGCAACATTTTTTCAAACTTTTAAGTGGCTTTATAAGTAATCCAACGATATTGAGCGAGTTTAATATCTACGTCCCAATATTATTGTACAATCGTTCTCGACAGCATCTGTTTTTTTACTCATTGGATAGCAGAACAAGCATAATCCCAAATTCTCCTATCAGCAAGGCTATAAAATTATTTAATGAATGGAATGTTCATGTTGGCATTTTCAACATAACGTACAATCACTCTATGCCAGGATAGAAATTCTCTTTTGTTTCTGTTGTTTCTTTTTGATGGTGTCGTTTTTGTGTATTTTTTCTCTCTCTTTCTCTTTCTTTTGTTTTTTTTATAAATTTCAAATTTAATTAATATTTTTTATTTATTGGCCCCAAGTTGATTTATTTATTGGTGACGAAATGGCTCATGGAGAGGGGGAGAAGGAAGTCTGAGAGAGATCTGACGAACATTATACAATGACTACTAACTCTTACGTTAATCCAACTCGTACGTACTAAATGACTTGACGTACATATAATGTAATATATTTTTTTTTATTTGTTTTGATTATTATATTCAAGTGTACATGTAAAAGTTAATTTTTTTGGTATTGCCCAAGAGCAGACCTTATTCTAGTGGGGCAATATATTCCATAATGTTGAAAAAAATTGCATGTTTATAACATGCAGATCATCTGCTGACTACCCCATTTGTAGATGGAGTGGATGAAAGACTGAAAAGATATTTCATTTCAACCTATCTATATATAAGCACTAAGTTCTATATAAAACAAGAAAAGATAGTGTATGCCTGCATAAAATACAATTATTTATACCTACCTACTCGTATAAATTCACTTTAAATCCATACCACAAAACATAAAATTCATTTTCACATTATTAACCATAGTGGCTGTTCAGTAAGACAAGACTAAATTGGCAGAAGATGGTACATGTAACATAAAATTGAAAGCTTCCCTTATTATTAATAATAATACTTTTATATTACCAGTGGTATATTGTATTTCATCTGCTCAAATCTATAATAAAGTACCAAAATTATGAGTAATATTTAGCTTCTACTACTATCTCTTAGGTCCGATTTTTTAATGTGACCCTTATCCTGAGAAAGCACTTAATATTTTTATTTTGTTTTCAAAATCCGGGTTGGCTAAAAGAAATTGCATATCGTTGTTGCATATTTCAAATGGCATATGTTTGAAACTTCTAGAATAAACTGCTTACTATGATTTTTAAAAGAAAACCATTTTTTAAAGTGATTTTAAAAATAATATCACAATATGCCAATAAAAACTTTAAACTACAATATTAATGCTCTAATGAACAATTATTTAAAAAGCATGCCTAAATAAAAATATTCGCACATACGTCATTTTAAATATGTAACGATGACACGCCATAAGCTCACCATTCAGTATTTTATTTTTCCCATGTAACATACTTAATTTATGACGATAAAACTTTATTTCTTATAATTTATCCAACAAACTTAAACCTAGGGCATCTACAATATTACAACAATATCTAAGGGACAGATGGAGGATGTCACACACGATATTACTAAAATGTGGTGGTAGGTTATCACTCAATTTTCAGTTATAATACATAATACCTTAATATAGGAGCTGACAACTGTCAAAATAAAGACATGATCTCCACTCCACCTTCGAAAACATTTTACATATTAAATTTTACATTTAGGTTTCCATCCATCCTGAATAGGCTGTATGTCTAATTTTCTTGTTGCCGAGGACAGCTCGCATATTTGTTTCACGCAGCTAGTTTACTCATAAGCCAACTTGTGAGATATTATGCTGAAAATTTGTAGTAATAGTAGTGGAAGAAGTAGTAGCAGACTGAAGTTTAGTGAATAAAAGATAATTATAAATTAATAAGATGGGCTTCAATTTAAGTGTAGCCCTAAGGGCATATTGAAAGTTCTAGCCTTTTAGTACATAATACCTTCACCCAAATTAAGGACCTAATCAAATTCAGAAGGAGAAGGCAACCAATATAACAAGCTACTTCTCAATATTATTACATAGCAACCTAATTGGTTATTATCATAAGAAATATTCCAATCTTCGAAATTGGATGAAATCTGAACAAATCTTTTCGATTTGAAACTGTATGTTAATATTATATGAGATAGGTAATGCAAAGATTTTCTGCAAATTATTTTCTCATTTATTCGAAATTAAATCGCACACATCCCTATCTATTTTTTCCGCCAATCTATTTTTATCGAAATGGAGATGATTGCAATATTTCGTCATACAATAATCATATGTGACATGTACACGAAAATCAGTAGAGCGATTGAGAGTACATTTAAATTCTTTTTCTTCTGGAATCACAATGGCTTAGAGCTGTAATGTTTCTAGCAAGATTTGTAATGTTGTTAATAATCATCGAGTTCGTCGGCAGCCTGGAGGTAGAGTCTCAGCCTCGCGCACATGAGATCTGATGTGGTTCAATCCCAGGTGCCGGCAAACTCCTCTTTCACGACACAAGCTTTTAGGTTACTGTAAAAATGTACATGTTTGTATTTGGGCTTTTAGGTAACAAAAGCCCAGATAAATATTTTTTTTTTTAAGTCATAATAAACCATAAGTAACATTTTTCACTTTACAGAAGGCTGCAATCTTGAAAACTTATAGAATAGTAGGTACGAATTTTTTTTATGAATAGACGAATCTTAACAAACTGACACAGAAACGGGGGACACTGGCACAGAAACGGGGGACATTGACACGGAAAACTTAACGAACTGACACAAAAACGGGGGACATTGACATTGAAAACTTAACAAACTGACACAGAAACGGGTGACACCGATGCAGAAACAAAAAAAAGCATATATGTATTATCTTACTGTTTTAGCAACGTGTTCTTCACACGCTTTGGTAATTCATGGGACCTTGATTGGTTTGTTTATTAATGTGTATTTAACATGACATAACATAACATACCAAACATAGACAATTCACACAGATCGAGCTAGTCCCAAACTCAGATATGAATCTTGAAACATGGGTACTAACACATATATAAATTACACTTAACACATATTCATGTAACACCCAGACACCCAAGTCAATTTGTAACATTGATATTTATTAAGTGAAACTGTTTGTGTCCTTTAAGACAATACATACATATACATACATCTTCTTTCCCTTGTCCTAGTTGCGGCCCATTGCGCCTAGGTACCTCCTCCAGAGTTCCCTGTCCACCGCTGCTTCCAGGACCTCTGGCCACTCTAAACCAAGCCTTTTAGAGAAGCCTTTGAGACAATAAATAAATAAATAAACAAATGTGCAAAAATTGGAATAAATAAATAAAACACCCATCTGAAATGATATTCTGTCCACTGGTTACTTAACTAATGAGAGGTGGTGTGATAGGAAAGATATTATATATTGATATGTTATTATCAGATATTAAATGTTATATCTTGATCAATTTGAATTCCATAAATGACAATCTCCTGATTGAAGGGCCGTTCTAATGGGGACTATTCATTAGATTAACTATCGGTCCGGAAAATCAAGATGTGATTTGGTTATGAAGTTGAAATCATTAAGAGCAATATTACCTACCACTACCAAGTTACTTGGGTTGTGATGTATTGATTTTCATATTCGCTATCAATAATAATTTGGTAAAAGTTATGAGGGACTTTTAGTTTAAATTAAAGGTAGGGTTTTGTACAGAGGGTATTCGATAAATCATAAATTGATAAAACCCAATGAAATTTAGAATAATTTATCAACTTTTTTCACTCTTCAAAATGGTAGGTACACCATTTCGACATATCGCACAAGTGGGTTACCGAGCGGAATAACTACAAGTTATAAACATGCAAATAGTCATCTCCGTGCCAATAAAAAAATAAGACATTCAAGATTGATAGCATGCCTCATCGCTGAATTTCAGATTTAAAATGTCTTTATTTTTTCAAACACTCGCATTTTACAGGACACTCAAAAACTTGCCGAAGAGAGCTGTAGACCAATTCTTTGCCAGGTGCTGCACGGAACGAAAATATTATCAAAAACAAAATAAGATACAACAATTTTCCTTTTTGTTCTACAAGTACGTTTACCGATCAAATCGTAAACCAGAAATAATTTGAATAATACGTGTTTCAATATCCGATATATCGATTTTGAATAAAATAAAAAAAAAAAAACATTTTATTTCATAGAAAAAGCATCGCGACCCAAAGATTGATAGTCTAGGGTCACGAGGCGCAAAAAAAGTTTGAGCATCACAGGAAATCTAATATGCAAAATTGTTATCTCCATTTTGTATATTTTTAGTTTTTCTCACGCAAATAGAGATATGGTTATGAAACAGTTTGAATATAAACCCGTATTTTTGTTTGTAAATAATATATAGTTATGTAGACATGATATAAATGAGTTATTGATATTTGAATAAGTTTGCTAAAACTGGAATATCAACCATTTTCTCTCTCAAAGCATCGCCGTTTTTTTTCAATTTATTCCAATGGATACCATGACAAAGCAGGGTAAGTGATGAGAAGAGCGTGTTCCATAAGAATAATATTATAGATGATTTATCCTTAATATTGATGATGATTACTCCGTGACCATCTCAAGGGCGCCGTGACTTCTCCTGAACATTAATGTTTTCAACATGCTCTGGAATATGGCAGTAGGTTGGAACTTTTTAGATGCTGTCTGGACTGATAGAACTGTCTGGTAATAGAGGGATTATCCTAGAAAAGGTCTACGTAGTTGGATTATCCTATTTTTAACGTTTTTTGTTTTTTATTTTTATACATACATCCACGGCGTGAGGCTTTTACATGTTTAATTATACATTAAAAAGAGATCATAATCTCATTCACAACACAGTAGGAGCAAGACGATAATAACAATTGGCGTAGAACAAAACACAATTGGAAAGTCCATACTGCGAGTGCGGCCTAGACGAGGAGACGCTTGACCATGTTTTCCTGGGGTGCCCTATCAGGGATGCGTATGATATTTTTGTTGATGCTCGTCAAAACGATTGCCAATTCCCCATGAATATTGAAACATAATTGAGTATAACATCCGATACAGTCCATTTGTCCCTTCTCAAATCAATAAAAGCTAATTTTATTAGTCTATAATCTTCTAAATATCTTCTCTCTGACAACTTAACAACACTTTGGGACTGTTTTGGCGGCACAAATCATCCTTGTAGGATGTTATGCCACAAGTGAAAAAAAAAACGCACAATTGGGAATCAAATCACTGATTAATTGTGTGATTGCATCTGTATGACTGTATTTGTTAAGTAAATAAATAAAATAAATCTGTTCCAAGCAGTTGGCCCCGCGACGTTGAAACTCCTCTCTTTGAATTTGGTTGTGTTTGCTCTGTTGGGTTCTACAAGTTTGTTGATAGCTGTGGAAGCTGAGCGCAGTGGTCGTCTTTGAGTTTTGTCAACGGGACAGAGCTCAGCGATGCATAGAGGTGCTGTGCCGCTCAAGGCCCTATGGACCGTGAGGCACAGTTAAATTCCACTCTCTCTGGGACTCTCAGTAAATGCAGATGCTTAAGCAGTATGTAGTGTGGTGTGGCTAGTGTTGTGGAATTCTCAAGAAATAATTTTTGGAGAAATTAAACGAGAAACTTCTCGGAAAATTTCTCGAAGTAGAGAATTTTCGGAGAATTTTTTTTATTTTTTATTTGACAGTTTAATAATAATGAATAATTTATTCAATCAAACAATAAAAATGTACAAAAGTTAAGACAATTTATCACCAATTAATTATGGAAACAAAAAAATGTTAGGTACCTTCATAGAAAAAAGTGCTAATAACTGATGAAAAATCTTGATGTTTGACACCCCACATGCCCATATTTAAGTTAAAAAAAATTGCTGGTACGTACATGGAAATAAAGTGTTAATAACCTCTGATTTGGGCCTTAATCAGCCCCACAAATTTTTGGATCAATCAGGTTGGCTGCGAAGTGTACTGGACGAAAGGTCATAATACCACTAAGAAAAATTATGGAGAGAAAATTCTCTTCCATCAGAGGAGAAATTCTCGGAGAAATTTCTCATTCTCGAAAAATTTCTTTTGAGAATTTTCTCTTCTCACATCACTAGATGTGGCAATTGACTAAAAAAAAATATCACTTCACTTAAGCCAGCCTATAGCAATTCGTAAGCGTTTGAACACCTTTCAGACTTGTTTTGATTGGTCAATACTACATTGTGTAAACATGGTTCTTCAAGTGAAATTTCTGATTGGTATTGTCATCTGTAAGTTGTACCTAAACCCGTAAATTAAATTAGATCATATCGCATTAGTTATGGCAGATTTAAGAAATTGATAAAAAAAAACATTATTATAAAATGGAAATTTTATATTTAATTTCAAATGTAAGTTAGAAGATATATCTCACCGAAATATCTTAGTTTAGTGAAAGAAAAGAAGAAACATAAAGAAAAAGACCTCTGAATCAGGAAATATGTAGATAAATATCGACAGTCCAGTTCCATTACTCAACAAGCTGAATTATTGTCTTATATTCGAGAAATAGTCATTTTTGTAATTTTGGTAGGTAGACCAATTTATATTTTGCTTTAAAAACACAACAAAAAGTGAAATATATTATATAATAAAAAAATTACTATTGAAACATTATGTGATTAATGTTGTGGAATTCCATTTTAACAGTAAATTATTTATATTTTGTATAAATTAAAAAAATTAAAACTGTATTTTCCACTTTTATTTTAACGAATTAAACGTTTTCAAAACAAACTGTTTCATCTTCAGAACCTAGAATAACTTTAATCTGAAGATGAAGCAGTGAGTTTTGAAAACATTTAACTCATTTTTAAATAAAAGTAGAAATAACAGTTTTTTAATTTTTTAATTTATATAAAACAATTATAAATATTTTACAATAAATAATAATAATTAAGCTATCCCTCAAATCATGAGTTCTGCTCAAATTTAAGGGAATAAATATTATGTTTACTATGAATTTATAAAGAAATTATTATTGTTCTAAAAAATTTATAAATTTTATCCCAATAAACATATTTGACTTATTTTAGAGGCATTAACTATGTTACAATTACGAGACATTTTCAAATAAAATATTTAAACTTGAATCACTATGTTTATTTGTTACATTAATTTAAATTACACTATCGCGATTTCAGTGCACTCAGTGCACGCGACTTCAGTTCAGTCTTTAAAAGCTCGTCAATGGTGCAAGTGCACTGAAATCGCGATAGCGTAATTCAAATTAATGTAACAAATAAACATAGTGATTCAAGTTTAAATATTTTATTTGAAAACATATTTGAATTTGAAATTCATTGTATGTTTATTCACTGTGTCAGTGTTGAGGTAGTAGATTGACAATGTCTTTTTTTATTTAAATAATTTTATAAAATCATAAAATTTACAGTATTTTATAAACAATTAATTAACTTTTTTCTACAATCTTATTCAATAAACTGTAATTATAATCTATATTTAACTAATACATGTCCTTACAAGAAGAAAGACGTCTCTCTCGTCAAATAAACAAATAGAAGAATAAAAAAAAATGTTTTATTGCTTTCGTTTGATTTTATGCATTACAAATTAAATCAATAATTTCGAAATTTCCGACTTGTTGAGCTATGGAAACGGACAGTCGATAATAATATGTGGTGTTGATAAATGGAGGCTCACACGGTGTGAAATATTTATCAAGATATTTCTTCTTACTACATCTTACACACGGTGGTAGTGTTTTTGATAAATTATTGATAGATCGTGTAATGCCCGAATAGTGAATAATGGCTCTAAGAAGAAATAATATATGTGTGTTGTCATTAACAGAGAGAGAAAAGTAAGAAAGAAAGAAAAAATATATTAGGAATAGGAAAAATGAATGTTTGTAAAATTACAGGTAAGAATTTTAAATAGAAAAGTATCCTTTTTTTTGTAATGTCCATACACCCTCATACATAGCCATTGTTTGTGTTGTGAAGATTGTCAGCAGCGGGAAGCTTCGAGCCCAGAATATTTCGATTAAAAGTCCGAACCTCCTAGTGGACTAAGCAGAGAGGACGGAATGCAATACTTTATTTTTACTTGTACATTTATTTCATTTTCAATAAATTTCTAAATTAATTAATAACAAAACAACACTGTTTCATTTACACTATAAATTTTTCATTGCCTCGAACGTTTTCGTCTACGCTGATAGACATTTTCAAGAGGACACAAGAGTCCTATGAATAGGTACTGTGAAGCTATAATCAATTTTGTTTTTTAATTACATACTTACATACCATCACGCCGCTTCCCTCGCGGGGTAGGCAGAAAGGATCGAGCGCCACTTCCTTCTATCCTTGCATACATCTTTCGCTTCTGTCACTGTCATACAATTCCTCTCATGCATGCTCTCCTGTTCAACGTGCTCAACACGTGATCGTCCTGTAGGATTTGATTTAAATGAGCTTGCCATTTAATCCTCGGACGTCCACGTCTCCGAGCACTATTCCTCTCAGCCAAATATATCTTCTTAGTCATTCTGTCCTCATTCATTCTTTCCACGTGCCCAAACCATCTTAACTTATTTACATTCATCCTTGTTATAACACCAACTTTCATTCCACATTCCTTCGTATATCACTGTTACGCACACGATCTCTCAGACTTTTACCACATATCCTTCTCAGTGATCTCATTTCAACTGCATTTATGCCACATTCATCCTTCTTTAACCATGTCCACGTCTCACTTGCATACATAATTGTTGGCACTAAGTTTTTTAATTAAAAAACTGATATTGGTAATAGGTATATATTTGTTTTCGTATTTTATCAACTCAAAATGTACACAAGGCCAACTAGTTTTTAGAGTTTTTCTACCAAACATATTGAAAATTGAATATTTACCGTTTTTGCTAAAGAGTGGCATTAACACACAGCCAACCTTGAGAATTAGATCCACATGGTCAAGTCGCGTTGTTCTCGGGCGTCCTCGCTTTCGGACTCTGAAACTAAAACTGAATTTTGCAAAATAGTCAAATTCTATATAATTTGTGTAAAAAACAGTAAAGAAAATCAATATTTGTATGGAAATAGTCAAAAGAATTCGAGAATTCTAATAACCTAATACATTAGGTCCATTCATAGTATTACAGAACCTGTATAGATAAATAATACGTAACGATACATAGTAAAATAAATATAAGGTGTCCTTTGTGTAGAAGTAAATAGTAAAATACATAATGTCGTAGTAAATAAATTATTGGGTAGGTACACACATAACATTGAAAGAACCTCTACACACTCGGATATCTCAGGAGTCGGAGACTCCTATTTATCCGAATTTGCACACATCACTTTCATTTCCTCAGGGGCGACCCGAAGAACAAATCAACGTAAGTCGCCTCGTTGGAACAATAAACAAAAAGAAACAAAAATAGCCCATATTGGGAAAAATTAAAATAAAGTGATATCACACAATACATGTGTGACATAATTAACCATAATAAATTAAACCAATATTATATGCAAAAATTAAGTACAATACAATAATATACATATACATATATATATACATATATACATACACACACACATACACATACATACATACACACATACATACACACATTCATACATACATACACACATATATACATATACAGTTGGTACAGATAACAGAGATAAAGTGTCCAGAAACATTTCGGTTTTAAGACAGTGAGCCCAGGGGTCACCGAAACGGGGTAGTGTGGAAAACTATTTCCCTCCCAATGGGGATATTCCAACCAAAGCTTCTCTCCACCAAGGGAGACAGGACGCACAAAACAAACGAAAAACAAGAGTTCGCCACGCAACATTCATCACGCCAAGCAAGCTCAATTCTCAGACTCCCCTGCGTCAGCCGGGGGTAAACCCGACCCACGCAGAAGATCCCACCTAGACACCCAGGAATTTACAAACCTCTGGAAAGCCCTGAAATTCTGAGGACAAAGTAGCACTTCCCCAAACCAAACGGGCCTGGGGGTGCCATCGCTCATTTCCTCTAGCATTAGATCTCTCGCATCCATCATCACCGGGCACTCCCAAAGGATATGCTCCGCATATTGCGCCCCCATCCCACAGACACACCATGGATCATCCACGAGTCCAAGATCAAAGAGCTTGCCTCTCAGATCCCCATGGCCAGTTATCAACTGTACAGTGAAATGATCAAATGATAGAAAGCGCTTCTTCATTCGTTCACAAACATTCGGGAGGAAACTGTAGACTAATCTAGCAGTTCTTCCTCCATCCCATCTTTCCTGCCACACTTCCATCGTTCTCTTTCGTATCGTGCTGACAGCCCTATTGTAACCTCTGATTCCGGGTTCCGCATGCACAGACATGCCGAAATGTACCACAACTCCATCCGCCTTGATCTTGCGCCTGGCCACAGAGTCCAAAATTTCTAAATCGGCTGGTAGCACTCCAGCAATGACTGGAAGGCCATCACTTGCTGCAGTTCGATACGCACCCGTGACAGCGAGCAGTGGGAGTCTTTGCCCCCTCAAGACCGCCATCGACACAGATCCAACTAACAGCCTGTGCGACCACACACGAGCGGCATACGTGACCTGAGCCACATAAGTCGCCCGATATATAGTCTTCACAGTTCGCCATCTTAGACCCCATGTTCCACGACTCAGTCTGCGAAGAGTGAAAAATAACACACCCGCTTTTCCGGCAGTCGCTCTAACATGCGGGAGAAAGGAAAGGCCTCTGTCCAGGACTACACCCAGATAACGGACTTCGTTGACCACCCTCACGGGTGATCCACTCATCCGAAGAACTGGATTCCTGTCCCCAAGCGAACCCTTCAACCACATAGCAGAGGTTTTGCTCGGCGAGAAGACCAGCCTATTCACATTGCCCCACGTCAGGATACGTTCGATCGCGATTTTAAATTTATTCTCAATGGCGCTCCTCGTACTACCAGATAGCAAGAGAAGCGCATCATCGGCATAGGCAAAAATCGTGCAGCCAGGCGGAAGATCCATTTTCAACAGATCGTCAAACAGAACATTCCAAAGAAATGGTCCTAAAACCGATCCCTGTGGGCAGCCCATGTCCACAATCCTTTCCACTACAATTCCAGCGTGTGTGATCATTACTGACCTGTTGCTAAAGTAGCTGCTAACAACATTAAACAACCAGCGAGGACAACCTCGTATCTTTAGCTTGGCCAGGATAAGAGGCCACCACGCATTGTCAAAAGCCCCAGCTATGTCAAGGAAGACACCCAGAACATTCTTATCCTCACACTCATTTCTCCATTTCAAGCAGGCCTCAATAGCATGCTCAGTGGATAGACCCCTGCTAAAGCCAAACTGTTTGGGATCTCCAGGCACGAGAGTCCCCGCAAGCCGGTTCCTCACCAAGATCTCAAGGATCTTGCCAAAGGAAGGCAGCAAGGTAATGGGTCTATACGCCTTGATATCCGACAGTGGCTTATCATTGCCTTTGGGTATAACCCTCAGCATACCTTTCTTCCAAACTTCCGGAAATATTCCTTCATTCAGACAGGCCTGGTATAGAGCCAGCATTTCTGCAGGGCAGTACGTCCAGACCTTTTTCACAATTGCACCATTGATTCTGTCAAAACCAGGTGCCTTCCTAGGTCCTAAATTTTTGACGATTTCTCCCAACTCAGAATGTGTCACATCGTCAGGTTCGATTATAGACTCATCTGGTGGACAGCGCGACAGGAAACGCAACGCAGCATGAAATGGGGTATCCCTCGATATCGAATCAAGAGGCACAAGCCCATCCAGCAACGTCCTGAGTGTGCCGTCAATACACACTGTCTCACTACCGCCAGCAACAATGCTGGTAAGGTAGTGATCAGCGGATCTCTTGGACTTCACAATGGTCTTTGTAACTGACCAAGGATCGGCATTTCCCGTTTCAGTGATCCACTCCTTCCAGGCTGAGGTCTTAGCATGCCTTATAGCCAATTGGTTCTCGCACGTTGAAGCCTCTCAAGGAGACGCTTACCTTCGGGAGAGTCGCGCAAAACGCTGCCACTTCTCACCGGGCAAAATGCCCGTTCGGCGGATTTGAACTGTCGTCTTAGGTCCGTGAGTTCAGGCGTCCACCAATTGGTAGTACGCCGTCCCCCAGGCCTACACCTTCCCATCACAGTAACTGCCGTATTAACGACCGCACTGTTAAATTTTTCCCCAGCTTTGTCAGCCCCCTCTGTCAGCCAAATTGCAAAATTTCTCATCCTTTCTTTCAATTCCATACCAAAATGTTCCCAGTTAGTCCTTGAGCCCCTGAAGCTCCAGAGACCATACGGTTCAATCTCCAACGAACCACCAATTGACCAAGTGATCAATCGATGGTCACAGGAAACTTTACCGACGTGAACCCTCCAATTTGAGAGTGTCAAGAGCAGATCATCAGTGCACAGTGTCAAGTCAATCCAACTCTCCCCCATTGGCCCAGCAAACGTGGCTGGACCAGCAACATTCAGAATATTGAGTCCTGTAGAGAAAATAAAATCCTCCACAGGTCCCCCACTCCCAGTGCGTTCTGATCCAGGTCTGTCATGCCAGAGAGGAGAGCGCGCATTGAAATCACCCGCAACTATGACCGGTCTGCCCCTTAGAGCATCCAGGGTCTCACTCAAACCCCGAAGGTGTGCCCCCACAGGGTCAGAGTATTTGAAGTAAACAGAAACCAAGAAGATCTCTCGACCATCAATCCGAAGACATACACAGCATCGGTATTCATCCGAAAGTCCCTCCAGAAGCATTGGTTGGACTCTACTTGAGTCAAAAAGGAAACCCGCCATGGGCTTAGGCCCCCTGTCTACAACGGCAAGGGGCACGTCTGCACCATCGAGAATTACCTTCGAAAACAGATGTTCCTGAATGGAAACTATCGGAATAGATAGCTTCGACATGCATCTAATCAGGTCAATAGCCGATGCTCGTGAGCGTCCCAAATTAATCTGGCCTAGCAGGACGGATGCCGCATTAGCCATCATAGTTCGTAGCCTGTGCCAGCCTATCCATTGCAACCCTATGAGCGGGACAATCCCGATCACCCGTGGGGTGGGCTGCGTTCTTTCTGAAGATTGTGCACGTGGCGCACACTCTTTGCTCAACAGAGACTTTGCAGTCCCTTTCCTCATGACCTTCTCTGGCACAACGTGCGCACACAGGGGTCTTGCGCTTGCACTCTCTTTGAGTGTGCCCATACAGCTGGCACCTAAAGCACCTTGTGGCGCCTACAAAGTCCCGAACTTTACAAGCACTCCAGCCCATGTAAACAACCCCCTGAGCCAGGAGTACATTCCTAACTTGCCCGCTGCAAGCTAGTATGCTGCCTATAAGAGCCCCTGTTTTGGAACCAAATTTGGCAACCCTTCTGGTGGATGCCATAAAAGTATCTTGAGTGATACCTTTCCCCTCTATGTTAAGAGTGAAGATCTCCTTAAGGAGATCCTCATCAGATAGATCCCGCGGGGTGTCATACACCACTAGTCGCGGGAGTCTTCCTTTAGGTTCGGCAGCTGTGAACCCTTTAGATTTTAGCTTCGTGGAAGCCAAAATTCTATCAGCACCCTCCTTGGTGGATGTTTCCACTACCACCCCAGCACCGCGCGCCCTCCGTACTCTCACTGCCCTAAATCCATCTTGGACTGGGTCCAAGATCTCTTTCAGAGCCAATTTCGTCTTCTCTGACGAAGCTCCCTCTTGTTGATCAGGACGGATCAGCACAACTGGAGCCTTTTTTTCAACAGCCCGGGTGACGACCCGAGCAGCTCTCTCTGCATAAGTTTCCTTGGGTACCACAACCTGAGGTGAGGATACCTGCGACACGGCTGCCGTCACCGCTCTCATGTTCCCGCTTAAGATCCTAAGATCCTCACGGAGAGCAGTAAGAGCTCTCTCAGCCGCGCTTGCCCTCGAGGCTGCAGCCACCTCACGGAGATGACTCCCCGCGAGGAGACCACCAGCCACGGCAACAAGGCTCTTTATCTCTGCTTTCTGCTCGTCCCTTATTCGTCCCCTCACACTTTCAAGCACTCTTTCAATGCCCATAATCACTTCCTGGAATGCCGCATTGTCATTCTTAGGGCCCTGAATATAATGGGCAGCGTCTTCAGCAGCTGACTCAACGTTGCTGTCGTCGACGTCATCTTCAGCGACAGGCGTCCCTCTAGTCTTCTTCTTCCTTCTCTTTGGCTCTGGAGTAGTCAGACCAGACTGCATCTGCAGGTACACACATAAACATAAAGTGTACTGTTAAACATTATAATAATATTATTTTATTCACAAGGCCTTTGGCAGGCGGGTAATAAATAATCATTTTGGGGCCTACGTTTCCGAAGATCTTTACACCGCCAACATCCCCTGTACCTATTAGTAGTAATCCTCGTATTAATATTTTACTTCGTTCGTAAATATGAATCCGTACATTCGTTTGTAGTAACATTAACTACCTACTGTAAAGTGCTGTTGCTTCTAAAAAAGATTTGTTCTTATTTTACACAATTTATTCTGTTCTTCTTTCCACACAGTTTGACAAGTAAAGAGGTCTGTCATCTGAATGACAACATTTTTTTTAATTTTTTATTTATTCGTTCTTTACTGTACATTATATTATACCTTACTTATATTGGTGTTGCCAGTATCCAAATATATAACACCTTCAGTCTTTTTTCTACAACAGAAACAAATCTGTCACTATGTAAACACTTTTTGGGGAACTTTAGTCACAGATTCCAGTTAGATTCCAGTGACACTAATGCACATCTATGTATTATTACTATACTATGTGAAATAAAACGAGAATCGAGAACAAAGTTTAAGTTCCGTTTTTATCCATTGCATGAACATTGACATTGAGTGTAATTGTTTTTATAGGGCCACTTCGAGCAACAGTTTATAATTTCCAAATACGTTGTTATGACTCTTTAGTACTCCAATTTATTTTACCGGAATGTAAGGTAGGTAGCTCTATATTTTTTAAGTTTGTGACACATGGTTTTAGATGATAGCTGACCTTTATAAGATTTAATACCAAGTTATTGGGGGTTATTCCGACACTATCGAATGCCATCTGATACGATACTGTCGGTTGCCATGTAACACCTATTCGACAAAACAACATACGGTTATTCTGAACATCCAACTCCAACGCATTGGAACTTAATCGCATTTTTTCTATGGTTCTCGCCTACATTACGTGTCTGTTTTGCACATGAAAATATTTTTTTATCAATTATTGAACGAAGCCGGGTTACGTAGTTAGAAACTTATATTTATAAAAAATTAAAGTTAGGTTTACACCTAAACATCCTTTTGTATTTCGAGCGCTTACAGAAGAAATGATAAAAGTCACAATTTTTCTCATTTTTTTCCTCAGAAATAACAATACTAGTACAGAAAGCGAGATGTTTAAATAAACATCAAATATTGAAATTCATTCATTCGTAGATACCATCGCGGCATATCCCACAAGTAGGGTAGCTAGCAGGGTAACTGCATGTAATCAACCTTTGTTCTCTTCATGCCGTAAAAATGAGACATTCGGGATGAGTGGCATACCCATCCAATAATAAAACATGTGAAATGTCTTGTTGGTAAAAGATATATATTTAATTACATTCTTACGCCTTGCGGGAGAATAAAGTCTTGAATAAGTTCACAAATCACATTATGAGGTACCTTGTGTTCACAAAAGAAATATTTAGGGCACTTAAATATTTTTACGTATTGAAATATCGCAGTAAAAACTATTCCATCCAACTTGCTAGACAACAAATTACTTTTGTAATAAAAGTTGATAAAACTACAAAAAAAAATTGTTAACACTTCACAACTCGCGAATGTATTATTTTTTCTTAGTGACACTAGTGAGAGACTTTTTAAATTAAAATATAAAAATAAATATTACATACGTTAAAAAATGACCACTATATCGTCTCTTGACCTATACATACCTACACTGGAAAACGAAATTTTGAAATTTTGTATTTGTCCATCTCATCGTGGCGTGTCTCACGTGTAGGGTAGCCTGCAGACTCCCTACATGTTAAAAAGCTTGCTAGTCATTCGATCCGAGCAAATAAAATTTAAGACATTCAGGATAAGCTGCAAAATAAGGTGATGTTGTCTTTTCTAAGACTTTATGCTAGTTTTATGTGTAAATTTCCATGAAATAGATTAGTACTCTAGAAACTTGTGCGTCATGAAGTGTTAAAGAAATAGAAAATAGGTTTAAAAAAAAACTATAAGAATATGGTAAGAAAACTTTAATATAAAACAAGATTCATCTGTTTGAAAATATAAAAAGTATTGAAAGAATAACAAAAAAAAACAATATAGCAAACTCAATTAATAAAAAGAAAAAATTGAATATTGTGTATCATAAACATAGAAAATAATAATATTTGAAAAACTAAATTGCCTGCGAAGAAAAGATTGTATAGGAAAAAATACTTTTATTTTTTATTATAATAAAATTTTATTCTCATGAAAAAATCTTCCTTCGTTCGAGATGAAAATAAACCAATATTTGTTGCAGACCGTGTTAAGTGATTTTTTTCTATTAGTTTACCTATATAAGAATTTTTCCCATAAGTTTACTTATACGAGAGATGGGATGAGTTGAGAAATTTTGAGATCGATCTGTTTATGATCGAAAAAAATTCTTTAATCGATTAAATTTTACGCCGACATTTTTCTTGAAAAAATGATCAATATATTGTTAAGGTTCTCACTGGCCTAGATCACTTTAATTCACAGTATACCGAACATTTAGAAAAAAAATATTTATCCTTCAGAATAACGTTTGGATAGTATTAAATTAATGATCAGAATTGTGGATATTTAAATAAAAAGTTGGTGTTTTAATAAATGTTTTTTTTTGTACTTAATTAAATAATATTATAATTGAAAGAATCGTAAATTTATATAATGCACATTACTACACATACGAAACAATGACAGAGAAAAATATAACAAAACACAATATTCAAAACTGTTCCATTTTCAAACTACATATAAATTTAAACAAAATATTATACTTCCTATTTTCATATGTGATTTAGGTAGGTACCTATCTACAGAGGTACCTCCTTACTAAATTTAAATATAAATTTAACAGATAGGTTATTCATTGTTACAAAATATTTTTTGAACGTTTTCTCATGAAAATTGCTTAATTTTTGCTCATTTTCTTATAATAAGTAATAAAAGATATTGAAAAGCAATCATTACCCACTGATTTAATTTTATTTAT
Organism: Athripsodes cinereus; assembly: GCA_947579605.1. NCBI lineage: Eukaryota > Metazoa > Arthropoda > Insecta > Trichoptera > Leptoceridae > Athripsodes > Athripsodes cinereus. The sequence goes on from OX388326.1 coordinate 15,546,946, forward strand.
GTAAAAAAAAAATTAAAAGGACTTGAATAATATTTTTAAATGAATTGTTTACATATTCTTGAATAATTATCGTCGCTCTTAACACTCCTCTCGGGAACACAGGGCAGAAACCAGCCTCCTCCATTCAGAGCGATTCTGTGCCAATTGCGTCACCTCTTCCCACGACATTTCCAGTGCCCTGATGTCGTTATTATAGGAATGGTGTATTGTGAAAGAGAGATTCCCGGGCCGTCGGAACCCTTGCGGATGGAAGAACAGTACATTTTGTTGAATGCATTATTATAACTCATTGCAAAACCACACAAAATTTATATCAAATAATTATGTTCGATTACAATCGAGTGAATTTGAAAATCGAAATACGTATGCGAAATGTTTTGAATATTGAATCGATTATCGCGTTCGATTTTTCACACGGCTCATATTATTTTCTGCTAAGTAAATATTGTGAAAATGGGAAATGGTTATTTTCATAATATGCTATGTAGCTATACTTCACGTATGAAAGAAAATAACGTAGGTGAGTAAATATTTCAACAAATTCATCGACGGATCGGATACGAGCGTTCGAGATTATTCTAATAATCCAAACATTATGTTCACGAGAGTATTTCTATTTAATAAAAATCTAAGATAAAAATAAATATATTTAAATAGATAGATGAGATCTATATATTTGACTGGGTGTGATATTGAGTAACATGTTACGCTTGAGAATGATAGGATCCCTGTCGAAACCTTGTTTGCGCCTTGTATTATAATATTGTACAAGAGAGACGATGGTCCTGGCTGGGACATGTTTTGAGAATGCCCAATGATAGTTGGCCAAAAAGAGCACTGTTCTTCCGTCCGCAGGGGTTCCGTAGGCCCGGGCGTCCCTCTTTCACAATACACCGTTCCTATGACAACGATATCAGAGCGCAAGGAATGTCGTGGGAAGAGGTGACGCAATTGGCACAGAGACGCTCTGAATGGAGGAGGCTGGTTTCTGCCCTGTGCTCCCGAGAGGAGCGTTGAGGGCGATGATGATGATGATGATGATTATAATATAAAACCGCCATCGTTCCAAAGTGCTTTCAAAATACATTTGGCAAATTGTCGTTGCATATTTAAAACATGAATATCCATGTGTATATTTTTTTTGACATTTCAAAATGGTTAATCAACATTTACTTTTTATTTATTTATTCATTCTTTACTGTACATTAATAACAGATAATTACATAAATGGTAAACATTCAAGCTATGTAGATACAATAGTAAAGTACGGAGGGCGAGTTTATCGCAAAGGCGCGATCTCCTCCAACTAACCCAACCTCTTTTTGTGATTCTTTGTGTCAAATATTAAATTATATTTATGAGTTTTTGACTCAATTGAATTACACAAGAATTAAAATCTAAAAAGATGGATTCTTTTAAAATGGAGTTCCATCACAACTACAACAGATGACGTATTTCCACTTTGAAAACACAGGCATTGTATAAAAAAAAACGTATAACAAACTTAATTTCAATAATGGAAAAATATCGACTTGAACTTAATATACCTACAACTTTCAAAAGTTTGAAGTCATGTGGTAAGCATGACTCAGAGGAATTGGGAATGTTGACTAAGTTTAAAGAGTACTCTTAACAAAGCCTTGAGTCGATTCATAAGTGTCGAAACTCTGTGTTGTGCACTCCTAAAGGAAGTTCACGTATGTATGTGTATCATATACAACATACCTACCTAGTTAATACCTATTCAAATACGACTGGTGTGGCGTGGAGGCTAACGCACTTGCCTTTGAGTCAGGAGGTCCCGGGTTCGATTCCTGGTCAGGGCAAAGTGAAGAATGACGTTTTGCAAATTGTCCTGGGTCTGGGTGTTACATGTATAGTTTCAGTGTTCAGTGCATTGTATATAGGTATGTTTACCCATAATACAAGATTCATATCATACTTTGGGACTAGCTCGGCTGCGTGAATTGTCCATACATGTTATGTTAAATAGGTTGTCTATCGGTGAGTTCAATTAGCTGGAATGATTAATCTAGTGTGGTTTTTTAATCAAAAATATGATAAACAGGACATGGCAACCGATCTTGTACGTATGCTAACTCATTTTATCTAAATAGTGGACATTTGTCTTCTGTAGTTAAAACCAGGGATGTTGCGGATGTCGATTTTTACACATCCGCAGATGTGAATGCGGATTTTTGAAGTCTCACATCCGCGGATGCGGATGCGGATGTTTAAGATGTTATAGAAAAAAAGTAGGAACTATCTTAGTTGGTAGGCCCCACTGTCAAATATGTGACGAAATTGTTGCTACAATAATATTATGGTTTTTTTGGTGAATTTTTTTTTGTTATTTGCAAAAACCGGAAAAAAATAAAAAAAATTAAATAAAACCGGCAAAAATAAAAACTCGTCGGATCTTGTCACCATTTTTTTCGTTCCCATTGGTAAATGTCAAGTGCGAACGGCACGCGCCATTCGACGGCCCCGCCCCATTTCTTTCTTGTCGCAAATTGTCTTACATCGATTATTGCGGATGCGGATGCGGATGCAGATGTCCAAATACATGCGGAAGCTCCGCATTTGCGGATGCGGATGCGAATATTCTCAACATCCCTGGTTAAAACCACTGAGTTCGTCGGTAGCCTGGAGATAGCGTCTCGGGCGGCCTAGTGAACAAGGGGTTTATGGTTCTATACCAGGTGCTGGCAAACTACCCTTTCACGACACAAGCTTTTAGTACCTTACTGTGAAAAGTGTATAAGGTTGTATTTAGGTTCATAACGAAACCCAGATATTTTTTTTTTTAACTGATATACCTATCCGTTATATGGCAGGATAATATACAACTATACTTTACATAGTAGGCATACATATTATTATTCTAACACTATCATAATAGAAGATTATATTTATATATAATTTTTGTATTACGTGCTAACGTAGGAAGTAAATATAAAAGTGATAGTAATATGCAATAGAGCATGAAAAATCGATTTACCGTAGCTAATGCAAAACTCCATAACTCCACATTATCGTGCTATATCAATATTATAGAGTTGCAACGTTTTGTCGTTGTATGATGATGGCTGCAGAGGTGTTGAACCTGTTTGCTTCATTTATTTCGTATTTGTCCAAGATAAATTGAAAAAAAATACAGTTAGTATGTAGTTAATTTCCAAATGACTTTATTAACGTCGCTTACTAGTATTAGTATTCGGAGACTCTCGATTCCATCGTCAGGCGATTTGATAAAATCACCTATTGCCGAAAAATATACATTACCCATTATTTAGTATTTTGTGATTTTTTACTTTATATTTTATATTTTTGTATTATTTCTAAATATTGTATTATTATTGTTTTTGAATTTACTTTGACTTTTTAGAAAATTTTAACTTTTACTTTTTTCTCAAGACTAATGAGACTGAAAGACTGATTGCTAGTATTTTGGGATTTGTTACTTTTATATTTTTGTATTATTTTTAAATATTGTATTATTATTGTTTTAAATTTACTTTGACTTTTTTAGAAAATTTTAACTTTTGCTTTTTTTCTCAAGACTAAGATATTTCTGGTAAGAGTGGAATCTTCGCTGGTCCACATGTTGAGTGTATTATTTATTAACATATTGTGTTATGACTGTTTGATTCTTTAATATTGTAAAAATAAATATAAAATAACATAAAATAAATAAAGGTTTAAAATAAATAAATTAAGGTTTGCCACCCATCCTGAATGTCTTGATTTTATATTGGCACGAAGAGGACAGTTTGCATGTTTCTTACATGCAGCTGATCTGCTGGCTACCCCACTTGTGGGATATGCCGTGATGGTATAGTAGTAGTAGTAGTAAAATAAATAAATTTAAAAAAGGAATCTTTATTCACAAATAAATTGAAACGAGTAAAACAAAGAACACTGTTTTCTTTCACTGAATAATTTAATATTGGACATTGTGCGAAAAAAACTAAGACTAAAATAAAGTAACACCTTTAAGCGTTAAGGAAAAACAATGCTTTGTCAGAAATGACAGATCATCTGTCCTTACCAATAGAAAAATATGACTTTTTATATTTGCAATGTACCTACCTATTCCATTTCTTTTTATTGAATGAATTAAAATCTTTTAAAAAAATATACACACTTTTTATTTTTATTTACGTAGACAATATTGTTTCGTCTATTAATTAAACATTATCAATACTAAACTAAACAAAAACAATATAATAATCATCATCATCATCGCCCTCAACGCTCCTCTCGGGAGCACAGGGCAGAAACCAGCCTCCTCCATACAGAGCGTCTCTGTGCCAATTGCGTCACCTCTTTCCACGACATTCCTTGCGCTCTGATATCGTTGTCATAGGAACGGTGTATTGTGAAAGAGGGACGCCCGGGCCGACGGAACCCCTACGGACGGAAGAACAGTGCTCTTTTTGGCCAACTATCATTAGGCATTCTCAAAACATGTCCCAGCCAGGACCATCGTCTCTCCTGTATAATAATCAATTATGGTGTAAATACAGCGGTAGTGGTAGAGGGGGGGAAACAGAGGTAGGAGCATTTGAATTGAAAAAATAAGACATTCTGAATGAGTGGCATGCCTCATAACTGAATCGCACATCTTATATGTAAGGTTTTAAGAAAACCTGCCTTTTACGGGACACTCGAAAACTTACAAAAAAGTAGGTGACTTTTACATTTAAATTGTACATTTCAATATTTTTTTGTTTTATCCAATATGAAATTGTACTGAATAGTTGAACACCAATATAAAGCAAACAAATGTAAGTCTACAAAACCAATGGTTTCCCTTCCCTATCAACTCTGGCAACACATTACCGATATCGCGAATATTATTACTTTTAATAATAATATTTTCTCACATTTTTGCATGCTGGTAACACGAAACTCCTTTGCACACAATACTTAGTATTATTATTATTATGCTACGAGTGTGAGGGAGTAGTATTTGGTACGTACACATTAGGAATTTGGCAAGCGGCACCAACTAATTATTTTTCATTGTGTCGGTGTTTAGGTAGAAGAATTCCTAAATGAAATTCAAAAATTGTTTTTTTTTCCAATAGGTTATGTTTTTTTATGAAGAGAGACGTCTTTGAACAGTTTAAAAACTTTGTATTGGACAATATTAAAGTGCCGTTTACTTGCCAAAGCACCTCAAGGACACTGTACAATGTATTAATTCTAGGACATTACATCCACGTCATAACATACATACATACCATTGCGTCCCTTCCCTCGCGGAGTAGGCAGAAAGGATCGAGCACCACTTCTTTCTATCCTTGGATACACCTTTCGCTTCGCTTCCGTCACAGTCATACACTTCCTCATGCATGCTCTCCTGTTCAATGTGCTCAACACGTGACCGTTCTGAAGTATATTGTATTAGGTATGTACATTAAATATTAAGGATACAATATGTATCCACGTAAAATAAAAAATAATTTTAATAATACTTAAAAAAATAAAAAGTTTTTAGGTGTTCTGAACGTCTTATGATTTGTATACATAGATATTTTTTTCTACTCTATATGTTTCGGAATGGAACATTTAAGGGTAAATATTCAATGACCTACTTAGGATATATTTTCCTCTAAAAGAATAAACTCAGTAGAAATATTATATTTTAGTTTTGGAAAATTTTCTCATATTATTCAATATCGCCAAATATAAGAATACCTAAGTAGGTGCCTACGTAAAAATACCTACACATACATATTTGTGGAAGTATGTTCATCTAATACTCTGTATGTATGTACATTATGTGGAAAAAGCAAATGATATTATTATGAAGAGAGATGTAAAGCGAAAATAGAATTTTCGATTTGAATTTTAGATTATTTCTGACAAAGCATCGATAAAAAAAACGAAAAGGTTTACAGGTGTTGTAAAAATTGGTTGACCATCTAGGTCGTTTTCAGGTAGAGCTGGATTGCTTAAATTTGTCATTTTATAAGAAGTTGCGTTTGTGCTGGCTCGAAAAGCAATAAGTGAGGAATACGCTCACAATTTTTTTAAGTATATGTAAGTTAGTATAGTTCACAATACTGCCGTGGTTGAGCTTCTATTACAGCGCTGTTCGCACACTTTTTCACTTTTAATTTCACTTTGATTATGCGACTTTAGTTCTAAAGACCTGATTTTGGATATGACGAGGCAATGTCTGTCATCAACTATCGGGTTGGAAAAATTTGAACTGGACATTAAAATAAACAAACGAATATGCAAAAAATTAATGAAGATATCACTGTTTTTTTTTTTTTTCTTAATTAATATATTCACTGTGTTGGTGTTTAGGTAGTAGAATTCCATTTATAAATAAAAATTTAAATGATTTTTTCTACTTTATTGTTTATTATTTGCAGAAACTTCATTCGTCTTATAATGACATTGTAAATCTTAACATAAGTAATAACTAAGATTTCATTAAATAAATCTGTTTATTATCGCTATTCCATTCTGCACAATTATGTTTAAAGGTCACCCACTGATTTACGAGTGCGAATGAAAATACGGATTCTCTCATAAATAACCTCTTGGTTTGTATATAAAGCAACCACATAAAATAACTATACAAGTAGTCCTCTACTTGTCAATAAATTACAATAATAATGAAAAAGTGACACCTAAGCTACATCGAAAATCTATGAATCGATGATCGTGTTTGAATCTCTATCAAGCTGACGGGCGAGTTTTCTCAATATTAAATTGAACTTTTGCTCAATATTAGAGAATATTCTCGGGAATATTTTTCTCTCATTTTCTACTACTACTACTACTGGTAATAGTAGTACTCAAATAATAATACGTATTAAAAGAGCGTTAAGCGAGTCACTGAGAGTTCATTACAAGACGTTTATTGAGGTCGTATTGTACTAATGAAATTTTATGCGCTTGAAAAGAAAAAAATGTGAAATGAATGTTTGTGAAACTGCTTAATAACAAGAATGGATGTGATTGAACTCTGTTGGTTTGGAGACGTGGAAAGAGTGAGTGAAGTTCTCTCAATTACGAACTTCTTACTATATAAGCTTATTGCAACCTTTGAAACAAAACAGGGATTATTTATTTATTTATTCACAACCAGTTACAATCTTCGGAAAACAATTATAATTACCCCCCCCCCTCCTCTGATCCATAATCCCTACCACATGTTAGGTGTGTGTCAAATATTATTTTAATTTTTTGTTTTTTATTCTTTTGTAGTGTATTGATGTTTTGTATATATATTTTTTGTAAGTAAATTTCTTTTGACTAGGTTTATCTCAATGTGTCGTGGTTACATGGAAGAAATCACTTTTTTATAGTGATAATCTCGCCACTGCATATCGTCCTAGTTTTTTTTTTTTATTTATATTGTTTTGTTAACACTGTTATAAACCTAATGATGATGTACAAAAAGAATAAATAATCATATCAAAAGAAACCATGCATTGCACAATTTAAAATATATTTCATTAGCCCATTGGGTTGTCATACATTAAAAAAAATATTTGAGATAAAGCATTTACTGTGGCAAATAATAAAAGTTATTATTAATATTAGTTTGAAACTTGAATAACACACAAATCAATAACAAAACAAAACCATTGAAAGTAAAACAAATCAAATCAAAAATTATAAAGAATATTATTCGACAGACATCTCGTCTGCATAGCTTACAGCTTATGCAAACTTCCGTAAATTTAGGAAACAGGAATGGCGTCCAGATGCCTACGAATTGGCTGAGGCTGATTTACACAAATGCGCTTTACCAATCTTTGTTTCAAACCATTGTGCCCGATATCCAAAAAGCATACATTTCAACTTACAGCAAGCATTTTTGTTATTATGTTCGAGGATGTTGACAAACTATCATTGATTTTCAACTCGAAACACTATATGGTGCCAGAGATCTGGACTGTTCTGCTATTAATACGGACTTTTATGTTTGTGAAACAATATTTACACGGCGTATGCTTCTTTATTTACCCCGCAAGCGATGCCACATCAGTGATTGTGTAGATGGGCGCCATAGAAAAACTCGTTAAAAATTCAATTAGAAGAACACCAAGCTATTCATTCAAATATTTTCTTTCATAACATACTAGCCTGTTAACCTTGCGTCCTTTGACAGATATATTTTTAACTAATTCTATTGACTTTTTCATTTCTTTTTTCTCCTAGTTTTATAAATTTCTTACTGAAATTTTTATTCCATTCTATTTTCAAACAATTGAATTTTTGCTTTTTTATTTTGTACTACATTTATTCTCACTTGTTTACATTCTTGCTATCCTTATCATGAATTTTATTTATTTATTATTTATTTAAATTTTATCTTGTTGATTCTCACTTTTTTCGGTATTGTTATTTCATTTCTTTGACTACTCAAAATTCAAAGATCTATTCTTGACTCATGATTTTGTGATGGTCTGCTTATATTTTGTTCTTTATTGAACTGTTTCATTAACATGTAAAATGCTCACGCCGTGTATTCATAGAAATAAATATAAAAACAATCGTCTCATAGTAGGTGAACAGAAACATAATCCACTGCTTAAGGCAAGACGGTGCCTGCAACCTGTCCACGAAACCATGACCCTTCTTTGTAGTGAGTATCTTCTCCAAGTAGCAATAAAGGTTTCGTAGCTTTTGGAAAGGGTTTTGTCAGGAGGAGCCCGTCTGGCAAACCCTAAGCCCTTGGAAAAAAAACTGTTTGGTTGAGTCTTGATGATATAGAAGTTTGCTCTTTAAACATCCAGAAAAAAGTCGTGACAAATACATAGAAAATGTTTTATCTTTATTCCAAAACATTTCTAAAGAATGGGACCTTTTGTAAGGTGAAATATTTTTCTCCTATCTTCTCTTATGACTGTGTCCATAGAAGACATACATACAAACATATTATATTCAAACGGACTGAAATAGTATTCTGAAAATTTCTTATGTTGTCACTGCAAATAATAGAGGCTCGTAGACTGATGTTTGAACTTTCGTTTTCTAACCCTCTGTTTTGTCATTTTTACAACCTCTGAAGTAATCGTCCTCGGGCTATGTGCGTTTGATAAATATTATAGCAACATGAGCACATATACAGAGGTATTCGACTACGGGGTCGTAATAATCTTGGTGAATCTACACACTCCTGAAAAATACTTGATTCAATATATATGATTACTGTTACCATGTTTGAATCAATTACGAACGAATACAAGTGACATTCAACAAGGAAGTGTGTAATATACGTTAAGCTCCAGAACTATCTGTCCATTTTTTATTGAACAGGCTGAGATGGGCTGAACATGTGCAAATAATGGCATCATCAAGAATACAAAAAAAATATCAATATTTCATTTTCTGTTTATCTTTTGATCTAAACTCACTTTATAGTAAAACAGTTCTCAAACATTGTAGTAGGTTTACTGGAAGACATTGCCTCAAGGCAATATGTACGCCTTTTGTAAAATATTTGTATATTTGACAATAAAGTGTTTATTATTATTATTATTATTAATGAAGGACATTCTGATGGAAGAATTGGCAAATCTATGCGAAATGGTAAGATGAAGTGAAAAAGGATGCCACATACTGGAAAGCCACAGTGGGAGACAGAAGAAATAATTGGAGACAAGGATGGATGGAGGCCAGAGATATATATGTAGAGAGAGAGAGAGAGAGGAGAGTTTCCGCTCTCATCATTAGGCTAACGTGAACAAGTGAACATCTAGCCATGTCAAACATATTTTGAACTACTAAAGATTAATCATTCCAATAGATCACACTCATCCATAGTCAACCTATTTGAATAGGTATTAACTAGGTAGGTAGGTATGTTGTATATGATACACATACATATGTGAACTTCCTTGGAGTGCACAACACAGAGTTTCGACGCTTATGAATCGACTTTAGGCTTGGTTAAGAGTACCTACTCTTTAAACCTAGGTAACATCCCAATTCCTCTGTGTCACGCTTATCACATGACTTGAAATTTTTGAAAGTTGCATATATGTTACAACTCAATATTTTTCCATTCTTGAAATCAAGTTTTATACGATTTCATACAATTTTTGTGCTTTCAAACTGGAAAGACATCTGTTGCATATGCATCTTTATACAAGCTCGAATGCATAGAGGGAAGAATTTAATATTATTTTAGAAACTCTTTCCAACATTTGAGCATAGATGGCGCATTTTAACTTGTGAGGTCATATTTTCATCCTTTGTTGCGCAATCCTTGTACCAGTCAATTCAATTTATGTTATGAATTTTTTGACACAATTGGATGTCGGTCGGATGATCTAGCAAAGTGAAATGCATTTGGCGATCAAATTGAATGCGCCAATGTGAATGGAAGCTCACATAAGATTTTTAGAGACTTTCTAAAATTTGCACCAGAAGCATCAAGGAACCAACCATGAAAGTTTTAGCTGGTTATAAATAATTCCCCTGAAAATCCTTTATTTCCTGGGCTAGAAGTGAATAATAAAATTAAAATACACGTTACTATTGAGAAATATAGTATTAACAGTAGTATGGATAATGTAAAACAGCGGTAATGAATAATGGATAAATTAATATTAAATGCTGTTGTGGGCGGATTGAAAGAACACATCTCCAGTATTTGCCTTTAAGCGATATGGCATATTATTTTTCCCGGTATCGCAAAAAGGCAAAAAGTGTTAAAATTAATTTACAAATAAACCATCACGTCACATCTTACAAATGGGGAAACCAGCAGATCAGCTGCATGTAATAAACATGAAAGCTATCCTCTTCGTGCCAACAAAGAATAAGACATTCAGGATGGGTGGCCAACTAAAACGCTGAATTTAAGATCTGAAATTTATTTTTTTCGAACACCTGCCTTTTACAGGATACGCGAAAATAAACTGAGAAGAGTGGGTGCGTAATCTCATGTTGTGTTTAAACGTTCTCTGTCCTCTAAAATAAATAAATTAACAATATCATATATTTTTAAAGATTAACTATGTTACAGTTTCGAGGAATGTGAAATGCCTGGGTTTAATTATAAACTCAAATACAACCTTTTACACCTTCCACAGTAAGCTAATAGCTTGTGTCGTGAAAGGGGAGTTATCCGGCACCTTGGAAAGAACCGCGGACTCCTTGTTCTCTCTCTCTGGTTTCAATCCTGGGATTGGTTTGCAGCAATTATCTCTTTAATTCTTCTCCTCCACTCCTCCCTGTCTTGTGCGGTTCTTTTGAATTCTGCATATGATGAGCAGCGCATGTCCACCAACAGGTTCTCCAGGCACTCTCGGCGTGGGCGTCCCCTAGAGTTTTTCCCCTCGGTCATACCCTCCATTACGGCATGCAAGAGGCCTTCTTGTCGTATTACATGGCCGATCCACCTTGCACGCCTTTCTGACAAGATCTTGAGCAGGTGTCTTCCTCCTTCGATTCTTTGAAGAACTTCTTCGTTTGTGATGTGGTCTCTCCAGGAAATTCCTAATAGTCTTCTATAGGTCCACATCTCAAACGCCTCTAGTCTTCGTTTATCTCTTTCAGATAGGCACCATGTCTCGCAGCCGTACATCAGAAACCTTGTTCATGAAAGTTGAAAAACCCCTTGTTTCGAAAGAGTATCCTACAATATACTTTTATTACTTGTTTTTTATAGATCGCGATCGATTTCAGCAAACCGTTACCATTGACGAGCGTAATAACACTACATATGTCCTTGAATTTGAACATAGAAATATGTTTTAATTTTCCACGTAGGTAATAATATCAAATAATACTGCCGGCAAAAATGACATTTAGGCTTGTAATAAAATAGGATAGTGTTACTCCCGATACCCCACGTATTACAAATAGTAATAATAATTTTATGAATATAGTATATAAACAATATAACAGTGTTGTCCCTAATTTATGGAGGTCAAAAACATAAATGAGTCAGTCGTTTGAGAAACAACAAAAGTCAGGTTTTTAGCGAAAATGTTTTTTTCCTTATTTGGGTCCTTTTTCTTGAAACGCACGATATTTCATTTAGAAACCACGTAATTTTTACCTTTTAGATACAAATTCGTCCCTCTTTTGACTAACAGTCGTATCTACCTAAATGTAAATTGTTCAGGAGAGCGTTTTTTTGTGTTTTGCCGTGCATATTTTCGTCTCTCCTAGTTATATGATACAGTGTAAATATATTACATTATTTTATTTGTACCTATTCTTATATATCTCACAATCATTTTTGTGATGAAATTTTGAGGAATTAGTAGATACAATACATTTTATTTAGAATAATTCGTAAATACGACAACAAATCAGAAAGCTTTTCCAGGATAACGGTAACAGTTACAGGTGTGATTTTCAGTGAGAACATGAAGGGCACATATAAATACACATTGGTGATCATAACTCGATTTCGCCAAAAATGTCAGATACGACAGTTAGTCAGAAGAGGGACGAATTGAGCTGATTAACTTGGCCAGGCAATAGAAAAGAAACGCAAGTCAGTGACTTACGTTGTAACTACACAAAAAAAAATCGTGTCGATTAACAGCTGGCACTAACTTAACGCCAACCACTAACGTGGGTGAAAATGGTGAAAAATAGTGATTTTTGGTTGTTTAATAAATAGTCTGGGATGAAAATGTTAATATTTATTTCCTAAAAATGTGTTCGTTTGAGAAACAACAAAAGTCAAAGGTTTTGAATTAACAAATTAATATACAAATAAAATATTTTGACGTTAAATAAAGGTTATAATAAAAGAATACACTGTAAGTAACATTTTGATTTGAGTAAGATATCAACATTTCATTCAAAATTTTATAACAAACAGTTTTTTGTGATTTCTGAAAAGTTTATATTGACTGACTTATGTTGTTTCTCAAATGACCGATTCAAATAAGTTTTAGTTGAATTACCTATGGACCATGTACAGGCAAACCGTTATATAAAATAATAAATATATTTTATCTTGGGTATCAAATAGACCGACATGTATAAGTTTGTTAATTAAATTTATATTACATATATTTGGCACGAAAAATATGTTTTTATTATTTTATGGAAATAAACACAATTTGTTTGAGTTTACTAAATATAATAATACAAGGTACAATTACTTGGTTTTGACTTACAAACAAACTGTTTAACAATGTCATTGTCAAATTGGAGTTCGACAATGATATTGTAAGCTGAAACCGGGTTACTGTAGGTACTTATTATACATAAAGTAAAACTCGATTAGTTGGAGTGTTTATTGGAAACATGGGTTAGCTGGAAGATATCACTTCAGCGATAAACTCGTCCATTGTACAATATCATTTATTTGTATAACATTATTTCATAGCTTTGTAAATATGTATTTTGCAATAAAGTTTATTATTATTCATCTACCTATATCCTTACGCCGTGTCCCAGGAGGGGTAGGCAGAGAGAACGGAACGCCATATAGATCTATCCTTACAAACTTCTTTCGCTTCCTCCACATTCATCCAGTTTCTCATACATGTTCGCCGATTTCTCTTAATCAACACGCGGCCGTCCTTTAGGATTTGATCCACGTGCTCAAGCCACGTGGTTCTTGGCCGTCCGCGCTTCCTCACACCTCCTATTTCAGACAAATACATCCTCTTCGTCATTCTTTCATCTTGCATTCGGTCAACATGTCCAAACCATCGTAACTTATTTACACCATTCTATCCACAACACTCTTCTCGCATCCGCTCATTCTGCTGATATCCTCATTCTTCACTCTATCCCGCAATGTTTTACCAACCATTCTTCTTGGTGAACGCATCTCCACGGCATTTATTTCACTCTCGTCCTTCTTCAAACATGTCCATTATTATTAGATTTTGGATGTCAGATGGTATGAATATGTTACAAATGATGCTGTGCGCCGGCGCACCCAGCAGAGACCTGTAATCTCCGTAATACAAGAGAGACGATGGTCCTGGCTGGGACATGTTTTGAGAATGCCCAATGATAGTTGGCCAAAAAGAGCACTGTTCTTCCGTCCGCAGGGGTTCCGTAGGCCCGGACGTCCCTCTTTCACAATACACCGTTCCTATGACAACGATATCAGAGCGCAAGGAATGTCGTGGGAAGAGGTGACGCAATCGGCACAGAGACGCTCTGAATGGAGGAGGCTGGTTTCTGCCCTGTGCTCCCGAGAGGAGCGTTGAGGGCGATGATGATGATGATACATAGATACATACATACCATCACGCCGCTTCCCTCATGGGGTAGGCAGAAAGGATCGAGCGCCATTTCCTTCTATCATTGCATATCTACTTCTTTCGCTTCCGTCACTGTCATATAATTCTTCGTGCATGCTCTCCTGTTCAGTGTGCTCAACACGTGACCGTCTTGTAGTTTTCAGAAATGCTTTTAGATAACCACACCTTACCTATATGTAATTTGGAACATAATATGAATATAGTTACCTACCTTTTGGTACATGGGTATTTAAAAGGTATTTGGGTATTTTTGGGTCTATATTGTTGTTAGGGTACCTATAATAGACCCCACGTGAACTTCCTATAATGAGGATATTCTAAAATATCTAAGTACTAACGCAGAAAAAATGAACGACACAGGTTAAAAAGAAATAATTTTACTTTCACTATATGAGTAAAACTCCATTATTATATTAAAAATTTATAAGTGAAAACACTTTGGAGTTTGAAATTTGTTTATTTAACAGTAACATATGTTTCGGGTTACTATAACCCGAAACATATGTAACCAACGAAATAATTTGCTTTTTTGCACTGTCAGCTAGACAATTCGTAAACTTTGGTCACCTTTTACACTTCAACCAATTAGATTTGTCACAATTTTAAATCATCATCATCTCTGTCGGTCCCTCAATCCTGAGGATCGTGACCATCATGCCTCGTTCTGTAGACCATCTGTCTCCATGTTGAGCAATCCTCCGCCATGTGTAAGGCCCCTTGAAGTGAGCTCTGTGTGGCCTCCTTAATTTGGTCGCTCCAAATTTTAAATAATGGTACTTTAATCGAGAGAACTGGTTGGTTAATCATTTGCATTGGTGATTAAGTGATGCAGCTCTGCAACACAGGATTGTGAGCCAAAAAAAGCTAAAAAAGTTCTAATGTTCGCACGAAAACTCATTTGGACTCTCAGAGTAAAAATCATTCGCGTCTATTAAATAAAAGTTTCAATTTCAAACCTATTTTTGCCGGTTTTGAAAACTTTAGAGAAAGAAATATCACTATTTCATTAATTCATACAATTATAGCGTTTCCCACATATTCCTTGATAGTAAAGTAGTATTTTTTTTTGTATAAGATTGTTAATTGTAGGTATAATTATTATCAATCAACGCAGTGCTTAAGAGAAAATGCTCAAATAATATGTGAATAAAAACTGTACAGCAATGTGAATCTAAGATTTTGACAGTCTTTATATCTCCTACTGTACATACATAAATGAAGACACTCTTTATGTAATACTGTATGGAAATTTTATGGGTTAGGAAAACACCAGAGGTCAAAAACCATCGGAAATTTAAACTCCTTTGAAAAACATATTCGTGTAGTTTAGCAGTGATTATCTATGCATGTATTGACATGAATTTGTATGTATATAATATTTTATAACATATCTTAAAGTTTGAATTAAATTTCATAATATTAGTTTCATTACCAACTATTTCAAATTAATATAATATTTTACTACACTATGCCCTCTAGCCGTGTACCGAGTAGGGTGGGCAGAGAGAACGGAACGCCACACAGATCTATCCTTACATACCTACTTCTCTTTATCATTTTTACCTCATTCAGTAATTCAACATGTCCAAACCATTGTAACTAGTTTCCACGCTGTCTGCAATACTTTTCTTGTATCCGCTTATTCTTCTAACATAATATCTTAATTAAGTTTAATATATAAGACAGTAGTAATTTATAAGCTTAATTTAAACAGTCAAGACATAGAGTTATATATTTTTGGTGACAATCCATTGGATTGGTCTGCAACGAGTTTGGATTTTCTTTTCCATTCCTCCCTATTTTCTGCCAGTCTCTGTAATTGCAACATACATAGAATCAAAAAGAGACTGTCTTAGATATGTTTTTATTTTTTGAATCGACATCGACAATCGACACAATTGAAAAGACAATTGGTTTTAGTTTTATTTTTTTTAGATGTGACCTAGTTTTGACTTATAAAGTCATTGTCATACTAATTTGACAGTGTCAAACTAATTTGTCCATGAGTTTGACAATGTCAAAATAATTTGACCATGAGTTTGACAATGACTTTATAAGTCGAAACCAGGTCACTACTGAATAATTTTTTTAAGTAAAACTGAAACCAATTGTGTTTTTTTTTTCACTTATAGACTATCTTAGAGGCTATCTAGTTGATAAAAATATATCAATTTTTCCATTCAAAAATCCTTTGTTTGTTATCTCTGGCTTATATTTTAGAACCAGTTTTATGACCTAAAGTTTTCATTTTATTCATATTAATTTCTCATACATATGTACGTAGATATAGCAGCATGCACGCATATTAAAATTTTAATAACCAACCAATATTTTTATAGCCGACTTGATGTTATGATATGAATATTAAAATCACAAAAATAAACTCCTAAACACAAACATTCAATGATATTATTTTGTTCTCAGTTTTAAAAATAGGTATTTCCAGGATAAAGACAAATGCTGGAGATGTCTTTTTTAAAATCTGCCCAGAACGGTACTCTATTTCAATCGTTTGTCACCACTGTCTTTTCACCACTATTATATTATATGCAGCTGGTCTGCAGGCTACTTGTGATGGTATAGTAGTGGTAGTAGAAGAAGTGAGATTGGCGTCCCAACGCTTACGAATTGGCACTAGGCTGGCTTAAGTGATCAGTCTCTCACTTTTTTCTCACCTCTTCCGATTAGATTTTGCACAATATTACATTCTAAAAAAATGGTTCTCCAATGACCGCGTCAACACAGCTGGATGACAACGTCAATCAATCTTCGATCATTCAGTGACGATTTGTAGCGTTCTCCGAAGAAATATTTGAATGTATGCCTTCGTTAATAATAATCTTTATTGCACACAATTAGTATATAAAGAAAGAAAAACATGACAACATTTCTACTGAATACATAATTTTGTGCAATGGGCGAGTTTATCGCTGAAGCGCGATATCTTCCAACTAACCTATTAAATAAAAACACATTCGTTACTCGTCTTTATATGGGTAACGTAGGCATTCATTCAAATCGTTACCGAATGATTGAAGATTGATGATTGATAGACGTTTTCTTCCAGCAGACGCAGCCAGTCGATATGTCTGATTTTTTTAAAGTTATGCCAGTATGTTGGTGCCACGCGTGCTAGACGCATCTCCATCTTAATACGGCGTTTTATTATGATTATGAATACTTTTGTACAAACTTCACACGAATGTATGTAAATACAGTTATTATATACAGTACATTATTATAATATTGGCTTCTTCTCAATGTCCAATTAAAGCGACATGAGAGCCTCTCATGGGGGCATACTGAGTTTATTATTGACGTCAATATTAGGTATTATTATAACCACAACGTGCCAAGGATAATGTTATGTACCTACATATTATAATACCTAAACATCGTGTGTATTAAAGATGCAAAGAATATTAGGCAATTATTCGGTATTCTGCCTATTCGGCAACATTTTTACTATTCGGCCGAATCTTCTTCTTCTAGTGCCGTATCAGGTCCCCCCGACGTTGGCAATCACTCTGGCGAAGGCTACCCTATCCTGCGCGACCTGGAACAGCTCTCCCACATGTCTCATCCCGGTCCAGTCTCTTATATTGCGCAGCCAAGACGTTTGCCTTCTACCAGGACCACGCTGCCCCTCAATCTTCCCCATCAGTATCAACTGGAGCAGACTATACTTATCGCCCCACAGAACGTGACCCAGATATGAAATCTTACGGACCTTAACGTCCTTCAGCAGCTGTCTACTGCAATTGTAGTTGTTATTCGGCCGAATACTGGATAATATTTAGTCTATTATTCGGTGTTCTGCCGAATAGTTTAAATATAAAAATGTTAAGGACTAATATCTTGTAGATTGTTGATATTTCATTGTCAGCTGCAGATGCATAATTATTATTCCTCAAATAACTAAATAATTAATTTATTAATTAATTGATATGAATTGAAACAAAATAAAATTATTTTTGTTGTTATTAATTGGAACATTGTTGGAACATAAAAATTTCGAAAAAATGTATCACGCTGCAAGCCTAGTATATATTATAATATGTCTATGAGATGACCTACACAAAGATGCGCGGTCGAGAGTACCGCACGCTCTCACCATTGTTTTGCCGAATAGTTACATCTCTAGTTTATATTATATATATGGCTACAATGAGACCTCATAACTTGTTATTATATAAGCTCCCCTTGGAGTCCTAGAATACCTATACTTAGAATTGGTATTAAGACTTCCTTGAAGTCCCAGTAAGAAATAGGGCTCCCATTCTTTTATTTATTAAATAATTCTAGAGTCTGTACGTTCTCAGAGTGAATATTCAAACTGATAACAGTATAAGATGGAAAGTTATTCTTTTCTGAAGACTTCACGGCAGACGATAAGAGAAGCACATTTCTATTGAAAATGTCAATCGTAACCTATATTATATCGACGTAAGTATTCGAGGTTTCAAATAA
Source organism: Athripsodes cinereus (assembly GCA_947579605.1). Classification (NCBI taxonomy): domain Eukaryota; kingdom Metazoa; phylum Arthropoda; class Insecta; order Trichoptera; family Leptoceridae; genus Athripsodes; species Athripsodes cinereus. The sequence goes on from OX388326.1 coordinate 15,565,644, forward strand.
ATTAAAGTGAAAAATTAACTGTGATTTTCATAAAAATAAATAATATTGTTTTATTTACTTATTCAATATTTACTGAAAATTGTTCACAATACATACAATTTTATAGAAAAATGCACTCAAATAAGATATAATCAATATAAAGACGGCGAGTTTATTGCAAAGGTGCGATCTCTTCCAACTAATGGGGTGTTCACATTTGGCGAATATCGTCAGGCGAATTTCGAAATACATCGCCAGGCGAAAAAACAAAATTCGCCGGACACCCATTGATCGTCACACCTGTTCACACAATCCACCGATATAGAAACAATCTGTCAGTTGCGCTTTGATGTTGACATTGTTTTCAAAATGGCGGACGTCGAGATGCAAATCGCGAAGTGTTTATTTTTAGTCGAAAATGTTATAGCAGAGGTTATAAGGCGCCTTTGAATTAAGGAAACAAACACCACAAACCAACAACAAAGATTACAACTGTCACGAAGCAGGAAACATCATAAAAGTTATAGGTCATAAAGTTTTTACCATAGAAACGGACACCGCGCACATCTTCGCATGGGCGAATGGCTCCACCAAATTAAAATATTGAAAGGTGGTCAACTTGAGACGATATCGTTTTCACTAGTTTCTATAGTTTCAGACTAGCTGTCATTTTGTTCACACGGTTCAAATGGCTGACGATATTTTTGAGTCCTGGCGATATTCGCCAAATGAGAACACCACATAACACAATAATACAACCGAAAAGAAGTTAAACCTACAAAAAAGCAACAATTATTAAATAATCATAGCTTAATTAGATTGTCTCTGTATCTTATTTAACTTTTTTCTAATCGCCTGATAATGAAGTCAAGATTCTCCGAATACTAGTAGGCGAAGTTAATAAAGTCATTTGGAAGTTAACTATGTACTGTGTTTTTTTTTTCAATTTATCTATTATTCAATTTACCTCTTATCCCGTGGAGCACCCGGTAACGAATTGGTCTCCCACTCTTCTGCGTAAGTTTTCGAGTGTCCTGTAAAAGGCAGGTGTTCGAAAAAATTAAGACATTTTACATCTTAAATTCAGCGATGAGGTTTGCCACCCATCCTGAATGTCTTGATTTTGTATTGGCACGGGGAGGACAGTTTGCATGTTGTTTCTTATATGCAGCTGATCTACTGGCTACCCCACTTGTGGGATATGCTGTGATGGTATAGATCTATTATTAAGCTATTATTTCTATAGTTCGTAAATCAAAGTGAATTGTATTAAATTTTCCTTATAGTCTGTAAAAAACGTTAGCTGTATATTAAATAAATAAATAAATACTGGACTGTAAAGAATGAAAAATCATTTCATTAAAAATCACATATCATAATTAAAGTCGATGAGCTTAAGGGCCCCGTTTAGCAAAAACAGTAAAATATTCAATTTTCAACAAATTTGATAGAAAAACTGCCAAAACTTGTTGACCCTAGCGAACATATTGATTTAATAAAATAAAAAAAAACAAATATTTATTACCAATATTAGTTTTTTACTAAAAAATAAATAAATCGCAGACTGATGAGATTTATTAAGGTACTCTTTGTTATATCAAAATAGAAATTATTTGTAAAATATATATATTTTTTATTCATCCTATCAAGCATATATACTTAAATACCATAGATTTTTTCAAACTTTTTTTAGTATCCACAAAATCGAGTTCATGTGGTGATTTTTGGTTTTCAAAATATGAGAAATTTTATCAAAAAAAATATTTTTATAAATCGGTCAATATCCATGAAAGAAACAAAAAAAAAATAGATTTTTTGTTCTATAATTGTAATAACTATCTAAGTATTCGTAATATTAAAAAAAATATATGAAAATTTGTAGAGTTCTCGTGCATTAGTGTACCAAACACACCCCCCAATTCGATTTTTAGAAATATGCTTTTTTATAAACGAATACTATGAAGCTAAAATCAATTTTTTTTTTAAAGTTAAAGTTTGATATTGGTAACTAATAATTGTTTTCATATTTTATCAAATCAAAATGTTCGTAGAATCAACAAGTTTTGAGAGTTTGTGTACCAAACTTGTTGAAAATTTAATGTTTTATCGTTTTTGCTAAAGGGGCCCCTTAAGGAAGGCTAGGCTAGGTTCATATCTCATTAAGTTCCCGAGCAAAACCAGGTATTTAGAGGAAGAGGTTATATACGAATAAATTATAAATATATACCTAACTACTTTCTAAGTATCTATATTGTATTTATTGTATGTATGTATATTTGTATGAATAAATTAGATTTCCTTCATTAGCCGTGCCTTACACACGCCTTCTATTATAAAGTAATATACTAGCTATATTTTTACCCGGTGATTTCGCTGACTAAACGATAAAAAAAATCAGAATCCTTTTGATATACGTAGGTAATATCAGTAAATAATCATATTTTAATTTCTATATAAAATCAATATCCTCACAACATCTCCCAAAAGTGAAGTAACCAGTGATCTAACTGAATGCAATAAATATTTTGGATAACTTTCTTCGTGTCATTTTTCTACATTATTTATGTTACCCGTATTACGCTCAATAGATTGAGCTCAGAAACTAATTATATTTTGACTGATTTCCATACTTATTTTGAATTTCTATGCTATTTTTCACAAAAATTTCATAAGATTGTCAGTTTTATGAAAAATAAGTTTTATAGAACTCATTACGAATAATGTTTCTACCTCTACTGCATATCCCACAAGTGGGGTAATCAGTGTGCAATAAACATGTAAATCATCTTCTCCGTGCTGGCAAAAATCAAAACACTTACGATGGATGGCAAATCTCATCGCTGATGTAAAGACGTATCTTAATTGTCTTTATTTTTTCGAGCTTTCACAGATTCAGCACCTGTGAAATACGAGTATCAACCATTTGTTTCTCAATACTTAAAAGAACATTTTTGGATTAGTTCATTATCAATTCCAAATCACTCAAGTTTGCTGAAATCTGGATAGTACAAGAAACAACCAAAAGGTCAACATACTAATAAGTTACAAAAAGGCTTCAGAACTGTCACATCGTCATAATAAATAAAAAGTTAAATTAATGTTCCGTGTCACACCCGGCAAGAAATTTCTCTCCCATTCCATAAGTTTTGAGTATCATATTATTATTAAAGGCAGATATTTGAGAAAAAAAAGACTGAAAACAAACACCAACAAAACAATACTGAGAACTGGGTTTTTTCCCCCCAACCATCAATACACAACACACACCTACAAGACAAAGCACTTTAGTATGATTATGGCATTGCAGCCGAAACATATGCAACATTATTTTAAATATTTTGTAAAACAAATAAATTATAATTTATAAATTAAAACTTTGAAAATGTCAAATTCAGCGATCAGGTTTGCCTCAATAATATCTATTTAGCACGCAGAAGACGGCTTGAATGTTTTTTCAATGCAGCTGGTCTGCTGGCTTCCCCTCTGTTGTGATGGTAGAAGTAGTAGTAGTAGTAGTAGTGTAAAATTAATACGCAATTTTAACTTGTTCTGCAGTCATACGTACATTCCATCGCAAAATGAATTTTATACATTTAGATATCATAACATTGTCTTCGTCTGTCTGTTTCCTTGTAGCAACACTTCCTTAGCCCGTTCGTATCTCAGTGTTGTTGTTAATAACGGAATATCATTAGCAAATTCAATGATTTAGTCGAATTTCATTATGTACGTCATTTCGCAATAACGAATTTGACTATTCACGATTAAAAACAAATGAAAATCACTTTTTATGTTCAAATAATTCCATAGACTTGTGTTTTTGAATATAATGAAATTAAAATTGTAAAGGTCGAATGAAATAAAAATTATAATTTCCTTCATGTTAAATTTTCGTTGATCATCGGGCAATGAATTCGTCTCTCACTCCTTCCCGTTTTGTAGGCACGGATTGGACTACTTGCATGTTTATTACATGCAGCTGATCTGCTGGCTACCATACTGATGTGATCAAAACTGTTGATTATCTCTCTCAATAAAAAAAAAGCATTGCCTTATTTTCATTGACACGAAGAGGACAAACTGCATGTTTGCTTAATGCAGCTAGTCTACTGGTATCCCCATTAGAATATCATATGGAAGTAATTCATTCGTTATATCAGATAATGTTACACATATATACATAGATTTGATACCTTGATTTTAGAAGATACGATTTTCGTGTGAATCGAGGTAAAAACGTATTCGTATATTAAACAGTTTTCATTTGCATTCGCGTTTGATGAATTATAAACATTATTATAAGATAAATAGGTAAAGTACTTACTTAGTATACAGATCCAATTATTATTATTATCGTTATTATAAGATCTCGTATCTTAAATTCAATCCAATCAAAGGATAATGTGATGAAATACCTGGGCGAAAAGCAAAAACAACTTCACTCCTTTTGTTCATTTTCTCACTCCCTCGATTAACGCTAATTTATATTATGCGAAAATTGAATAAGGTACCTACTTATATAATTATAAGCATGCTGATATATCCATTATACTATTTATTTAACACACACATACCATCATACTACACTGGTTGAGGGTGGAGGAAAGGGTGACATTTAAGGTGTGCCTTTTGGTCTACAAGGCTATTAACAAAATGGCACCATCGTGCCTCACAGAGCTTTGTCCCTTTGACTCGACCACTAGAAGACCTCTGCGCTCTATGGAACTGGCCGTGAATAGACTTACTGAGCCCAATAGAGCCGGTAAGTCCAACTTCTACGAGAGGGCCTTTGGTGTTGTAGGACCAGTCATGTCCTATCACTAGCTTCAGAGGCAAATTAAAAATTTGCCTCTGATTAAATTAAAATTAAATTAAATTAAAAATTAAAAATCTTCACTGGCGCCCTTGAGACGGTCTAGAGACTGTAAAACGGCGTCATAAATAAAATAAAATCATCCAAAATCATCATCATCATCACGCCGCTTCCATCGCGGTTAAGGCAGAAAGATAAATTGAAAAAACACAATATGTAGTTAACTTCCAAAAGACTTTTATTAACTTCGCGTACTAGTATTCGGAGACTCTCGACTCCATCATCAGTCGATTAGTAAAAAGTGAAATAAGATACAGAGACAAACAGTCTCTAAAGGTCGAGCGCCACTTTTCTATCCTTGCATACATATTTCGCTTCCGTCACTGTCATACAATAATTCCTCATGCATGCTCTGCTGTTCAATGTGCTCAACAAGTGACCTTCTTGTAGGATTTGATTTTATTGATATTGCCATTCGATCCTCGGACGTCACCGTCACCGAGCACCATTCTTATCAGCCAAGTATAATATCTTCTTGGTTATTCTGTCTTCATCCATCCTTTCCACATACCATCGTAACATATTTACATTTATCCTTGTTATTACGCCAACTAGCATATCCAACATATCGCTAGTATATCGGTCGGTCGGTGGATGGCGCTGATAGTAGCTGCCTGAAACCTCTAACGTCTCATTTTTCAAAATTAAATATTATTATCTTAAAATTGTTCAAACTAACAAAATTTTAATACTTTTTTTTAGTTTCATAAAGTTAAATTTTTGGGTGTTATTATTTTTAAAGTAGTTAAAAATTTCAAATTAAAAAATGTGAATCAGTGAATAATATTTGTGACAATTAATAATACCTACCTTCAATTGGAACTCACATAAAATTCTCGAATTTTCGTCAAATTTGTGACAAAAATGTTTTCAAAATTTTATAATAGTTGAATAAAATTAATAGGCGCCCTTGAGACGGTCTAGGGACTTTTAAACGGCGTCAAAACAAAATCATCCATCAACATCATCATCATCATATATAATATGATTGAGAGGAATGGTGCTAGGAAACGTGCCCCTCCGAAGATTAAATGGAAAGACAGCATTAGAAATGAATATCCGAAGAAGAAATGACTCACTTTATTGGTGGAGAATTGCTGAGCTCGATAGACTTGGTCCCAGGAATGGGAAGCCTCAGCACACCCAGATGTTTATACAAAAATTATAATAACCAAAATAATGTCAAACTTACACACTAAATATTCTATGCAGTTTGTCTCTTGGTTATCACAATATGCTGTGATGGAATAGATAGATTGATGTAACACTTGTTTCCTCTTCATGCTCCCGAGAGGAATGTTAAAGAATAAAGAAAGAAGATGAAGAATGGTTAGTTTGTAGGTATGTAGAACTATGTAATGTAATCGAAATTATCTCCTTAGTACGTCGTATAATGTAATGTTGTACTGGTATAAACCGCGGTACATTTCTATGTAGTATCATATTATAGCAGTACAAGGCACGAGCCATTCATACAAAGCATAACTCTTTTACTGCTAGAGCAGAAGATAACGGGAATAACAATAAAAAACTATTCAAGTTTTTTAGCGCCGTTTTGTGATGTGAATCATGTGCATTAAGATATTTTTTATTGCTATTTATTTATTTATTCATCATAAACGTCACACTCGCGTTTGACAATAATTAAGGTTGACAAACATCATTTACACAATTATATACATAAGTAGGTAAGCACATAAACCAAAAAAATAAAAACATTAACACATTGCAAATTAATAAAACCAATACATCTTTAAACCTCATTAGTCAACTACAAAAATATAGTTTGTCCATAAGTTAACTAAATAAATATTGTTAAAGCAACAATGTCCTTTCAACGTTTCCTTAAAATAAATTGTATTTTATGTATTTATTATATGTATCTATTTATATATTTATTCAGAAATACAGTTTTCAGGTTATGAAATTAAATTGAAAATGGATAGGTACTTTTTGAAAGCTTTTTTTCAGTAGTTCAACCATAATAATTATGTGAGTGATATATACTTACTCATACATAATGATATTTAATATTACAATAAAACTACAAACTGTTTTGCTGCTATTATAAAAATGAATAAAACGGTTGAAAAAATACTTATAGTTATTCTTAAAATAGAATCCGTTTCGTGGAATGGTCCTGCAACAAAGAATATACTCACGGAATAATTCAAGCACAACCTTAGTTAGCAAAGAGCGCCCTTGAGGTGGATTTTTTTCACAAAACGGCGCTTTACAAATCATCCAAATAATAATAATAAATAATAATAATAGGTGTTCTACATTTTTCTATAAATTTCCAAGTATCCAGAAAATAGCAAGTATTCGTTTAATATTTCATATAAAACATTTAATATTTTCAATCCAGCTTTGATGAGGTTTGCCACCCATCCTAAATATCTCATTTTTTATCGGCACAATGAGGACAACTTGCATTTTGCTATCTCACTTGTGAGAAATTTCGTAATAGTAAAAAAGGTTTGAAAGATATTTTGAATGATATTTTATTTGGCAGTGTTGAGGTTAACCGTTAGAGATACTAAGCTAATTTTAACTAAGCGATATATCAAGCTAAATTAGGTTATATTCGTATGTGTAACTAACTTATTGTAACAAGCTCCGTACATAGTTATAGGAGCATTATCTTAAGCTAAGTTAGCTATGCTTAGCTAAATAACAATATACAGTTATTAGTATGTGTGGTCTAGACTTTATTATTATTGTTATTTTGTAAACTAGGTTAGCTGAAAGAAGTCTCGATGCGGTATAATATAAAGATACATTGCCATACAGGATAATGTAAAAATGTATTTATTGCGACATCTCAGCATCGCAGGACACCGTTTGGTTATCCTAGCTAGATGTTGGAACAAGCTGCCTTCGAATACATAGCACAACATATTGCTTAGAATAACTCTAAAGTTTGTACATTCACAGAGTGAAAATTCATTATGATGATATTATACTTTAAATACACACAGTTTACTTATCACTAAGATTTATTCAAATCTCAAGCGCTTTCGTCAATGTTAATAAATTGACATTTTCAAGAGAACTTTCGTCAATGTCAATTTATTAACATTGACGAAAGCGCTCGAGATTTGAATAAATCTTAGTGAAAAGTAAACTGTGTGTATTTAAAGTATAATATCATCAAATTGCTTAGAACTTCCACTCATAAGAAGCTAGTCCCAAACTAATACATAAATTTTCTATTATGCGTACTTATACGATACACTTGTGTACAATGCACTAAACAAATAAACATATAACGTTCAGACAAAGAATTGTTTGAACAAAATTATTCTTCATTTTGCCCTGATTATGATGATGACTCTGGATAATTTTATTTTGATGCCGTTTAACAGTCCCTAGACCGTCTCAAGGGCGCCGGTAATCATCCCAGCGACACCAAAAGCCCTCTCATTGAAGTTAAACTTACCTGTTCTATTGGGCTCAGCAAGTCTACACAACCAATTCCAAAGAGCGCCGAAAAACTTGTCAGAAATCGAACCTGGGACCTCGAGACTCATAGGTAAGATTATTACCTCTTAGTTTTGATACTAAAAACGTTTCTCCTGGGAACGATGAATAGTTTGTTCCACATTACAGAACCCGTTATATCGATAGTTAATGGATAGAATAGACGTTTTCGTCGCACAAAACTTAAAATCGTCGTCATAGAAACAGTAGGTATATTGCGAATGAGTTTATGTAATACATTTATATTTAGGAATTGGTAAAGAAAGGGTATTTCTATAACAATATTTCCTACCAACTTCTCGTACCACTCTGTTTCCAAATTTCTCTCACCATTTAGGTACTTACTGGATAGATATCCGTTATTTTAGGAAATATAATACCTACTGAATATAAAACACATTTAAATAATTATTTGAGTTTGTTTATATGTATGTACATATGTTGGATAATTTTTTTAAAGTAGATCAGGCAAGTAGAAGTCAAAACAATGCCTCCTATGTGAACTCGCATTCTTTCAGGGGATTGCTAGATAATAAAATAACTTGCTTACTTACTGCTAACCTTCTTCTTTCCACTGCTGGATATAGGCCTATTCAAAACTTTTCCAAACTATTCTATCTCGAGTAACACGATACCAGTGTTTTCCCAACATCTGGACAATACCATCAACCCATCTTTTTTAGGGTTTTCCCAAACTTCTTTTATCCTCTCACGGCCTCTATTCATGAATTCTGGAAGTCCCGCTGCCATCTTCTCGCCTTACCACATGACCAGCCCATTGCCATTTCAGTTTGGATACTTTATGAACAATGTTGACGGCTTTTGCCTTTTGTCGGAAGGTTTCATTTCTTATTTTGTCTCTTAAGCTAATGCCTAGCATTTGTCTCTCCATGGCACGCTGTACACACCTCAGTTTTAGTTTGTTTGCAAGTGTTAGCGTCATGACACTATTATAGTGATCATTAAACAATTCACCGTTGACCCCTGCGATTTCTGCTTTTGTGGTCCCTAGTCTAGAATGCTGCAACATACTATAGATATGTAGGACTGTCGCAGATTCTACTAAACCGCCTACAAATGGCATTCAATAGCGCTGTAAGACTAATTTTTTGCGAGGATAAGAGTTGTCACATCACACCTTTGCTGGAAAAGTTGCACTGATTTAGAGTAGGTGAAAGGGTCCAATACAAACTGTGCCTTACAGCTTACAAGGCTTTGAATAATATGCCACCATAGTCACTTTCTGAGCTCTATGCTCTCCAAACAGCTGTAAGTAGACCTCTACGCTCAGCAAAGATATCCACAAAATGCTGGACTAGATATGTATATGCGACAGTGCTTTTGGCATTGCATGTCCCGGTTTGGAACCGACTTTCCGAGAACCTTCGTAAAAATCAATCAATAACAGCGTTCAGGAGCAAGTTGAATACATCGCTCTTCCAACATAGTTTCCCGCGCCCTTGCGATGTACCTATGCTCCATTAAACGGCGCCGAATAAATCATCCAATATAATAATAATAATAATAATGTATAGACAATTCACACAGACTGAGCTAGTTCCAAACCTAGATATGTGTCTTGTATTATGGGTACTAACACGACGATACACATATATTATACAATGCACTAAACACATATACATGTAACACCCAGGCCCAGGACAATTTGAAAAAGATCATTCTTCATTTTGCCCTGGCCGGGAATCGAATCCGGGACTTCGTGAATCAAAGGCAAGTGCGTTAGCCTCTGCGCCACACCAATCGTCATAAAGAAAATTTAAACAGATAGAGCTTGTCCCAAACTAACAAATGAATCTTGAATTATGGAAACTAACGCGACAATACACATAATATACAATGCACCAAACACATAATATTCATCTTACACCCAGACCCAGGACACTTTGAATAAATAAATAAAAAAAAATTATAATTTTTTTTAGTTTCAATAGTTTCATAAAGTTAAATTTTTGGGTGTTAAATTTTTAAAGTAGTTAAAAATTTCAAATTTAAAAATGTGAATCAGTGAATAATATTTGTGACAATTAATAATACCTCCAATTGGAACTCACATAAAATTCTTTAATTTTAATCAAATTTCTGACAAAAGTGTTTTCAAAATTTTATAATAGTTAAATAAAAATAATAGGCGCCCTTGAGACGGTCTAGGGACTGTTAAACGGCGTCAAAACAAAATCATCCATAATCATCATCATCATCATTTAACCAATCGAATACATTACATTTCGCATTTTTTAGGAATGTTTCTTTTGGTATCAGGTTTGTCTTGATTCGGGGCAAGGCGGGTTAAGGGCTAGTACCTGGTGTACCTGCCGCTGCTGAACAAAATATTATTACACTGCTACTTGTATTCAGCGCTGCTACCGTCATCCGACATGGAAACACGAAAAACCTCTTTGTTTTCATAATATTATATTATAATATTATGTTATGTCTTATCTTGCCTGCCTGTATAATCATTTTGTATTGTTATACGTTGTAATATATCATAATGTATTTTAAGATATAACGAGATTCAGTATAGCGAATATTCTGTTTATAACAAATAAATGTGCCTGCAAAGAGGACAGCTGCTGGACAACACCACTACACATATCTTGGGGTGGGATGGTACAATGGCTTAAAAAAAAGAATAAATTTAAGTATTCAGATGATTTAAACGAATTTAAAATGAATATAAAGAAGGTAATTCAATAAGAAAGTATGAGGTCAAGTGATTGTGTCGTTGATGATAGGATTGTTGTTGTTTTTTGTTGTTGATATTTTTGTTTATTTTATATAATTATGGTAAATGGATTATGTGTGTGATGTTCTATATTGGTTAGGTTTGATAGAATTTATTTATTTATTATTATTTTTTATTTACAAATATTTACGGCCAAAGCCTTTAACATGTTAAACCTCTGTATACATACAAAACATGTAAACAAAGGAAAGATCTGTTTCAAAAAAAGACACAAAACAATTAGACTAAAGAAACGAAAGTTTTACAGACAATATAACTTGTAAATATAAACAATATAACTTGACAATATAATTTGTTTGATTATTAGTAAAAACCCTATAACCCCTCAAAACACGAGCTCTGCTCAATTTTGAGGGTAAAAAAAACCAGATAATATAAAGATTTGTATAATTGTGCTTATTGTATATTTGTATGTGTTTATTATTATCTCAATAAAATATTTGAATTTGAATTTGAATTCAATTTTTTTTTTTACAATCTTAAAGAATCAAACAGTCATTACAAAACATGTAAATAAATATATTAATAATAACATATTTCATGGCAAATTCATATCCAAATATTGATGAATTATTATTTTAAAAAGAATATCACCATAATCCGATTTTAAGGTTATGTAAATAAAAAATATATTACAATCATAGTATCATAACATATTATATATACAAAAAAATAAAAAATAATGTACTCAACATACGGAGCAGAAAATATTTCAAACTTATCTGAATTATTGTCTTTAGTCTTGTGAATGAAAAAATGTATTTTCTGTAAAGTTTAAGTATTGTATAAAATGTTTAACGTCTCCAATTCAACGACAAATAAGGCATTGTTGTCATCCATTCTGAATCCAATTTTTTTATGGCACTATTATATTCAATTAATCCACTGGCCATTCCGCTTTTTGAAGTGTCGTGAATCATGATCGTACTAGTAAGAAGATTTAATGATACTTCGATTCATCGTGCATTTTAAACATAATTAAATTCGTTTCATTGAAATTCGCTAACGCAGGTACGCATATACAGTATGGTTAAGAAAATACACATTCATAATAAAATATAAACACATGCCAAAATCTATTGTAAGTACAGAACACCGTTATTTATTGTTCCTTTAAACAATTGCGCGGTCCCTTTTAGGATTGGTTGAGAGTATTTCAACAAGAAATTTCACACATAATAATATAATAAAATTATTTTGTATTGTGAATTGCATTTTGAAAATTGCTATTGTAATAATACATTCAAGTTCTGTGGAGTCGACGTTAAAGGATAGCTGGTCTCTGGCTTTTTTTCTGTAAGTTTTCCAATGTTGTTCTGTAAAAGGCACATGTTGGTAAATCATCACCCCACTTGTGGAGAATACCACTTCTTATTTTTTTTTAAATTTTATTCCCTTATTATGAAAGTGCTAGGCTCGTCATATTTATGTATATATGTAAATAGGTACCTTATGTGCCTAGCCAGCCAAGACAAAATGACAAAAAAAAATCATAGTGTCTTGGGTCTGGGTGTTAGATAAATATTATGTGTTTGGTGCATTGTAGGTATATGTGATTTGTCGCGTTAGTTTCCATAATTCAAGATTCATTTGTTAGTTTGGGACAAGCTCTATCTGTTTAAATTTTCTTTATGACGACCGGTGTAGCGCAGAGGCTAACGCACTTGCCTTTGAGTCACGAAGTCCCGGGTTCGATTCCCGGCCAGGGCAAAATGAAGAATGATCTTTTTCAAATTGTCCTGGGCCTGGGTGTTACATGTATATGTGTTTAGTGCATTGCATAATATATGTGTATCGTCGTGTTAGTACCTTTAATACAAGACTCATATCTAAGTTTGGAACTAGCTCGGTCTGTGTGAATTGTCTATACATGTTATGTTATGTTAAATATGTGACGACGAAGTGACTTCATTATAATTTACTTTCTGTTGTATTGGTTTGGAAGAGAGCTACTGGATATGGAAGGGTAAACTGGAAATAAACTTATAAGATATGTTTGATTAACAAATCAAAATTAAAACAAAAGAATAAAAAAGGGACAACAAATATTGGAATCTTAAGGTCTTACCTTTTGATTATTTTTTTGAAAACTTCTTAATTTTCCGGGAATATTTTGATCCGAATTATTCTGAGTAAATTGTTTTTAAATAAAGAAAAAAACATTTACCTAATTATATCAATTTCAATTTGAAGAAACAGCAATTCGCACAAAAAAGAAAAATAATAATTTTAAAGAATAAATTATATGAGTTTTTACCTAACCTACTGACTTTAATTTATTCGCAAAATTATGAAAATAAATGATTTTTTTCATAATTCATAAATCTCCGAATTTCAAAAAAATGTTGTATATTTTTCGATAAAATAACATTATATTTTGCTAACATTAAGTGATTCTTAGAAATGAACTCGTGGAGTATACATCGGTTCTAAAAAACTATTTATGAAGCAAAAAATACACTACAATCCATTTGAAACAATAACATGTCTTTATTTAAAAATTTCCAATAAGACAGATTGCACAATAAGTCAACAATTTGAAGACATTGTATCTGACAAACTGTTATTCGACTTAAGTGAGATACAAACTCACTTAAGTTCCGCAATGCATAGATTTAAAAATGCTTCGATCTGGGGCCCCCTGATATTCATTTGTTATTTTTTTCAAGAATATATTAAACTATTCGTTTAAACACAAAATAATTGTTATGATACCTATAAATAAATGTCAACGCAAAAATAATCTCAATATAATTTATTTATAATATTATATTTAGAAATAGAAATGTTTTCTCAGTTTCAATATGCTAGAATCTATTGACTTTGCATCTAAAGTTCTCACACACAAACTTGTTTATCTACTAATACAGAAGTTAAAAGTTCTACGTGGAGAGCGACAAATTTAGTCCTCTTCAAGTAGATCACAGAGTGTTAGATATTAGGATAGCAGAAGTTAACCAGGAATTGATATCCTTGAAAGTTTTGAGAATCTTGTTTCATATATTTGTACTTCTAACTTAATTACATAATATTTATTTATCCGAGACCAACTCTGATAGAAAATCTAATAAACACACGAGAGTGCTCATAAACACACTTATATATCTTTATTTGATCAGTATGAAGGAGTCAAATAGCTTTTGTGAGAGCTTGCATGCAAAAGTGTGTTACTGTATAAAAAAAAACCTTAAATGGAGAAAAATGCAGAAGTGAACAAATTAATTTGTGATTTATAAATATTCGGCCAAATGTCGGCAAATTTTTATTTTTATTTTATCTTATTTTAGTTCGTCGGTAGCCTGAAGGTAGAGTCTCAGCCTGGTGAACAAGGGGTCCGTGGTTCGATACCAGGTACCGGCAAACTCCCTTTCACGACACAAGCTTTTAGTAGCTTACTGTGAAAGGTGTTTAAGGTTGTATTTGGGTTTGTACCAAACAAAACCCAGATATATCTTAAAAAAAAAAAAAATCTGCGTGTAGGTACACCATTTCAAGATGGATATTATAATATTATATTATATTTTATGTTTTTTTCATTTTTGTATATTTTTTTACATTTTTTGCATTTTTATGCGCGTTTTAGCATTTTTTTTTGTTCTTTCATCTTTTTATTTAATAAAGTACCTCAAATTTATGTTTATTAGTTGGTAAGAAAGGGATCTGAATTAAGAATAAAGAAAATAAAATATATACATATGAACAATTTGTAAAACGCCGTTTACTCATAACACGACCTCAAGGGCACCGTATTGTGTTTCTATCCTCCGAAGCTCCCAGCAAAAAGATGAGTTTTTAGCTTTCTTCCTTCCTTTCTTTGAATGTAATGTGTGTATTTTAAATATGTATTGTATTTGTATTGGCTTACTTAGATGAGCTTGATACCTTGTTTGAATTGTATGAAGAATTGTAAAAGAAGAAAGAATGAAAAAGACGCTTTGTTTTCTACGATTTGTGTAGATATACCTCTACTACGTACTTTGCAAATTTCGGACTTAAAACTAGTTGCGTAGAAATGTCAAAATGGAGCTTTCTATTTTGACAGTCGTGGTAAAATTAATTTATTTGTAGATTAACTTATGTACTTACCTATCGGTAAAAGATAGATACATATTTAACTTCCTAATAATCTATCCAAACTTCTACTAGCGGGTTTCTACGTATCTACAAATTTGGGGTTTATTTTATACTAACATTTAAACCCGCCTCCATTCAGAGAATAAATATGAATTATGATAAATGTTTGGAGCCCCCGAATCAACTGACCCGTAGAGTCTCCGTCAAAGAATAGATATCTCATTTTTTTTTCTCTAAATATTCTAATAATCTGTAAAAAGCAGGTGTTTTTAAAACATCCGATGGCCTGGTGATGTTGGAAGAATCGCTGGTGAATGGTTGCAGAAAATCCAAGACAGAGATGCCTGGAGACTACCGTCCAGTTGTGGACAGAAAAAGCTTAACATATGAAACTTAACAAACTGAGTCAAAACATTTATTAGATTGCCTTATATTGTACCTTATATTGTACCTTCTATTGTATGAAAACTTTTCTATCGAAGGATTATTTCGTTAAGGGAGAAAGTAAACTAATATCTGTATATCGAAGCGAAACAACACTATGTCACGTGACAACATTATTCACTATGATCGTCTAAAGTTTTTTTCAACAAAATAACAATTATTGCTGATCACGTTTTTTTAAATATGATTTTACAGTCAAAATTATCGTGAATCGTTGCTATTAACCATAATTTCTCGCTTTTTTAAACTTACATGGCATCGTGTTAAAATGGCGTTGTTTTGCTTTAACAAAAATTTGTCAATTTTTTTTATTTTGAATATCACAAAAAACAGCTCCTTTTTTAAGACAGGTGAAAACGGCATTGAAAGGAGCTAAATAGTTTCGTTCCTAAAAAAGGATGCTTTATAAATCAAAATGTTATTCGTGCGATCGATATTTTTTTGTTTTGTAGTGTTGTTGGCAAATATTTTTTTGCAGTGTTCTTGTTTGTATAATTTATTTATTACAAGCGCAAAACAGACAATAACTACATACCTACTTATATAAAGTACAGAAGAAAGTTGAATCTTTCAGAAATCAATTATCATCCAACACCATGCGCCACAATTAATTTTAAAAATATAGGTACCTACCTTACATTCCGGTCATCTTAACATGCCTATATAAATACAGTTTCCCTCGCTCACTCAATCGTTACACTAGCACAACACGCAAGTCATTAATTACAGATCAAGAGAAAGGTGAAGGGGGGGGGGGTGATAACTGCGTATCTGCTGATTCATCGTTTAAAGTGAGGAAGTAAGTTTTCTGAATATATTTATATATTTCCTCTTATATTCATTCAATAGTAATCCGAATATGTCGACGTCTGTCAATGTATTGTTGTAAAATTTTCCTTCCACCTGAAAAATAATCAAGCTACAAGAAAGCTTAACGTAGTGTGGCAGGGCGTTCAGTTGGAGAATTGCGAAAACCCGAAATACCTGGGAGTCAAACTGGACAGAACACTGACATTTAGGACACACTGTTTAGACACACAAAAGAAGGTAGCTGCCAGGAATAATATCATACGAAACCTGGTAGGGTCAAAATGGGGAGCCAATCCTAATGTGCTTAGGACATCTGTGCTAGCCTTGTCACACTCTGCCGGCGAATACGCTTGCTCTGTGTGGTGGAAATCAGCGCATGTGCAGAAGGTGGATGTCTCCCTAAACGAGGCTAATAGAATCATAACGGGATGTCTCAAGCCAACACCCTCTAGTAGACTCTACGCCCTGATTGGGATAGCCCCGCCGAACATCAGACGAAAGGTGGCTGCACAAGTGGAGAGAGGCAAACAGGTCACGGATCAGAGACACATGCTGCATGGGCACCTTCCCCCACCGAGTCGTCTCAAATCCAGGAGGAGCTTTCTTAACGCGACCACACCTTTGACTGACACACCAGAGATTGCGAGAGTTCGCCTATGGAGAGATACAGAGGAGAACATACAAGGGACAATATTTAATAGCCCAGTGGAAGCCCTGCCTCCGGGCCATGACCTACCATGGCCGATATGGAAAACCCTCAACAGAATCAGAACAGGAGTGGGACGCACTAGAAAGAACCTCCAGAGATGGGGCTTGGCTGAGAGCACGGCGTGTGACTGTGGAGAGGAGCAAGACACTGGACACCTCCTGACATGTCCAATGGCTCCCAGACAGTGCCACTGGGAGGAATTCGTGGGACGAACTCACCTAGGGGGAGCTGCAAGAGAGGTCGTTGCTTTCTGGGAGGGAATGGGAGTGTAGATGTGAATTTGGTGTTTCTGTTGCTGATCGACACGAAAAGAAGAAGAAGAAGTTTATTTACTTATTTATTTATTCATTTACATGGTACACAACAGATGAAAGACATATAAATATAACATGTAAGCGACAAAAAAGAAGTTGTAAAATGATGTAATTCTATTTAGAGGTCTTTGAAATGAATGTGAATGTTTATAATGTTGTTTTTTTAGCAGTGAATAGTGCAAAATGTAAACTTTTAAGGAATTCACTGGCATTTCACCATAAAAGTAAAGAAATTTTACACCTTCAGTACAGCAATGAGGTTTTCCACCTGTTCTGAATGTCTTAATATTTTGTTGGCGCGAGGCTACCCTTACTTTGGGCTATGCTGTAATGGTGTAGAACTACTACTTGTAGTAAATAAATATAGAAAACTGCAACATAGTTTATAAGAAAATTTAGTCAAAATTCGATATATCATAGTTTCGCTCCGACATAGAGATAATATTTATCCTAAATTGACAGCCAGTGAGACATAAATCAATATTTCGGGGATTAAGATACAAAACTCTGCAACACTCTAGGTTGTCTTAGTATTATAATACATATTATGTACATAAATAACTTTTCATATATCTCAGACTAAAACGATTTGCGCTTAAATGATTTGAGGCAATAATAACACGATTTGTGGTTAGATGGAAGAAATCACTATAAAGTGATAATCTCGCTACTGCATAATCATCACATTATTTTTTATGTAAACAACTTTGTTGATTTTGTTATGTGTATGATGATTTGCAAGAAGAATAAAATAAATAAATAAATTTTCTATTGAAGCGGGAGTTGAGGCAAGCTACATTCAAATTATACTATATCCTTACGTCGTATCTCTTGTAGGATAGGCAGAGAGTTCGAAACGCCACACAATTCTGTTCCTATACCTATACTTTTGCGCTTCTTCCACATTCAGTCCATTTCTAATACATAATTATATGCATTCTTCTTCTTTCTGTTCCATGTCAGGTCCCCCCGACGTTGGCGATCACTCCGGCGAAAACCTCCCTGTCCTGTGCTGCTCTGAACAGGTCATCCACTGTCCTCATTCCGGTCCATTCTCTAATATTGCAATATTAGATAATTATATGCATACCGATATAAAATTGTTTGTTTTGGATATACATGATTTTTCACATGCAGATTTTCCGCTGATTACCCCACTAGTGGGATATGCCGTGATGGAGTGGATGGATGATTTTTTCTTTAGATATTAGCTTTTTTAACATTACTGATTTTAAATATTTAAAAAATTTTGTATTTGCAGAAAAAATTAAAACCCAATCTTTACGACATTATCCCAAAAATGCGATATTCATCAGGCTAACTGCGTGTAATAAATATGCAAGTTGTCCTATCCAATAAATACAAGACATTTAAGATGAACGGCATTCTTCATTAGCCGCGTCCACACAGCTAGATGAAAACATCAATCAATCTTCAATCATTTCTCCGAATCGTCACCGAATGATTGAAGATTGATTATTGACGTTTTCATCTAACTATGTGGACGCGGCCATTGAAGATGCTAATAATGTCTTTTTCATGGAGATTTACAAACACCTGCTTTCCATAGATAACCTCACAGAAAAGATCTTCTTCTTCTTCTTGTGCAATTATTAGTCCCACATGGTGGTGGGGTCTGCCTTTCTTGTTTTGTAGCACCACTTGGTTCTGTCGAACGCATCCTCATGAGAAACATCACAGCTCCTCATGTCTTGTCTCACTGCTTTACGCCATCTGCACTTTGGCCTTCCTCTTGGTCTTTTGCCGGTAACCACGATACATTGAGCTTTATTGCCTACATTACTCAGATGGGCTCACAGAAAAGATGTTGGGACTTATATCCTTCCCCTGAAACTTTACGAAACTCAACCTTATTAAGAGAATTTTATACATTTACAATAAAACTAATTTTATTCAAAAATACTTTTAAAAAGAGTGATGAATCATTTCAATACATTTTCTCATATTTTCAGGTATTTCATTTGAAATATCTTTTCAGGATTTCAGACTTCAGCATTAAAGTTGAATTTATTTGAAATATTATCATTATTGATGTTGTTGTATTAATAATAAATAAAGTTTATTTATTAATTTATTCAGAAATGCAAACTTTCAAAACAACTAGCTTCAATCCCTAGTTTGTTCAGGGAACATAAACCAAGCTGTAAAAAAAATGTGCGGAAATCATAAACAACCTTCCAGCGATATTTTTAAATGACTTTCTATGCCATTTCCTCTTCTTTTTCTTCAGCCATTTTGGTAACATAACATAACATGCATAAAAAATTAACACAGATCGAGCTAGTTCCAAACTAAGATTGAATCTTTTATTATGGGAACTAACGCGATGATACACATAATATACAATGTACTAAACACATATTATACATGTAACACCCAGTCCCAGGACAATTTGAAAAAGGTCATTCCTTAATCTGCCCTGGCCGGGAATCGAACCCGGGACCTCGTGACTCAAAGGCAAGAGCGTTGCCTCTACGCCACACCGGTCGCCCAAGGATATAGGTCTTTCATCTAAGGATATATGCCTTTCTTTTGACTTTCCACTGTTTCTGTTATGAATTTGCTGCATTTATTTTCGTCCTTATGTCTTTCACATTACAAATATCTTCATTCTTTACTCTTATCACGCAATGTTTAACTAACCATTCTTCTCAGTGATCACATCTCCACAGCATTTAATTCACTCTCGTCCTTCATCAACCATGTCCAAGTTTTGCTTGCATACATTATTGCCGCTACAAAAATGGTGAAACCAGCATTTTAGCCATGTTCGAAATATTGCTATTGCTAACAAGAGATCAAAGTGCACCAGCACCAGCCAGTTTTCTTTTTTAATATCCCATATTATATTATCTTCTATTCCTCGCAAACAGACTTTCCAAGTACGCATATACTCATTTACTTGCTTTAAACATTCATTGTTAACTTTTATTTCGCTGATCTTTCTTAAGGTTTAAAACGTTCGAAGACATTTTAAACCTTATTTTATTTGGATTATACTATAAAATTTACAAATACCTGATTGTAAGTCTTATGTTAATATTTTTTTTTTTAAAATACATGAACACATGGACAAATACACTAAAATATTTAGTAGATAGAAAAATATATTTATATTGGCTTTTATCAATCATTTATATAATTTTGATTAAATCGTATTCAGGGAATAACTAATAATCATTGGAAACTTTAATTTGTAACTCTTTTCATAAATATTATTATAAAACTCAATATAATATAGGTATTTTCTATCTTTAATATCCGGCATCCTCCGGGGAGTAATCAAACATAGCCGAAAGCAATGAGCTTCGTTTACTTGTTGCCTATTTCAATGTTTTTTTTTTTATTTTTAATCAAAATGATTTTTTAACTAACTTATGCTTATAATACTTTGTATCAGGTTAACGGCGGTATATACCTACACTTTTTTAAAAAAATATTTTGACAGTAAAGTGTTTATAGGTATATATTATTTTTTATCATTAAAATAATTTGTTAGCTTCTCCTTCTTCTTCCTGGCACTTTCCCAACTTATTGCCGCTGAAGGCTGTTGGGGTCGGTTCTTCTCATTCTGAGGTTATATGTACATTCTTCTGTCTCTTATATCATCTTCATCCAGTCCATTTCTCCACAGGATTCTATTGCATTGTGTCATCCAGGTATTCTTTGGTCTCCCTCTTGATGGATGTCGAGGGAGATTTATTGACGTAACTTTGTTAGCAATGTGTTAACTCTATGTTACGGTGGTGGTATCTATGTCAGCATAACTAAGAAATTATGCTCATAGCTTAAGATATAAATACGCACATTGTCAACATTATATCATACGTTATTTTGGTTAGCTGGAAGATTTTACCTCCAGGCAGTAAGCTCGCGAATTATTTATGATTATTTTTGATCAATAAAGTGTCATTATTATTATTTATGACCAAGTTTGGTTTTTATAATGTTTTAAATATTTTGACAAACCATGAAAAACCCAAAGTATTTATCTGAAAGAGGGGTATATGAATGTGTGAACGGCCGAAAACTTCATAAATTGCTCCGTGGATCAAATGCTCATGGACGGTCGCCTTAAGTAAGAGAAATCAACATACATGCATTAGAGATTAGACGAAGGTGGAGGAAGCGAAAGAAGTATGTAAGAATAGGACAATATGGCGTTACGTTCTCGCTGTCTGCCTCATTTCGCACCCGGCGCTGGATATTATATTTATTTTGATTTTGTTATTACTCATTTTCTCAAAGATGTTTACCTCAAATAGTCCCCAATACCCAAACAGCAAGCAATATACTCGTGCTGTAAAGGTGGAGTAGTCTCGCAACGAGAGAATCTATCGATAAAAATTCTACCTCCAAGTACTTTGGAAAACAAATATAATAAATTCAAGTTAAAAATGAGACGCACACAATACATTAACTTACATTAAATTATTTTTCTTTTCTTCTCTGAATATGAAAGTCTATAAAGGACACACAACACACATACCTACATTTGAACAACTTAAAATATCTAAACAAATAATCCATCAAGGCTATTTGTTGATTAAAATAATTGAAATGCGAATATTAAACATTAATTTATATTTAATTAAATGGCGTTATATAGGTACATACATATTATATTAAATTAATGATTATTTTAAACGTCATTAATTATTTACATATCTTGAAATCTCTTAAATAAGACATTTAGGTCAGATAGTTCAATATACCCTCAGGGTAACCTTTAAATTATCTAACATAAAATACCTACACAATTTATAATATTATGGACATTTAACACAGTCATATCGAGCTTATCTCAAACCAAGGTGTGAATCTTGTATTATGGGTAATAACGCGACGATCTCGTATAGGTATATTTATGTATACAATACACTTTACACGTGTAAATGAACACTCAGATCCAGAACAATTTGGAATAGGGCATTTTTTCATTTTGCCCTGACCGAAAATCGAACCCAGGACCTCGTGACTCAAACGCATGAGTGTTACATCTAAGCCACACTAGCTGCCTTGCCTCAATCGATTTGGTATTTAATATCCAGTAAATTTGAATCATTTCACAATAAAATCTAAGGAACACATAGAGTGACCTTCAATGTCATCTATCAGCCTTCATATATTTTTTTACAATTGAAGGCCAAAAAGAGAATTTTTCTTTAATTGATTATCAAGGGTATTAAAGCCCCAGTCATCTCTCTATCACGATATACTGTTTCTATGACAACGACATTAGAGCGCTAGGAAGGTCGCAGAAAGTGGTAAATAAATTAGTGCTCTGAATTGAGGGAGATGGTTTTTGTTTTGATCTCTCGGGAGGAACGTTGAAGAACTAATGATGCTAATTATTATGAAAGCTGATTGATCAGCATATCCAAGTTTGATCAAAGTTGTAAAACAACATAAATGTGACGTGTTTGTCTGCCAATCTACAGCACAAAAGTAGAATCATCGGCTTAAGAAGCTAAATGTAAAGTGGCCTCTTCACCAGTGATCTTAAAATGGCTGAAAACGGCAAACGGCAAAAGAAACTAATTATTCATCTTCATCATCATAATGGCTGGTGATAGTCACTCTAAACTTCCCTTAAATTTCAAAGTTAAGTAATTATGAATAGTTAGAGTGGATATCTGGAAAAAAACAAAACTAATTGAATCGAGGTGAAGTTCATAATACGGCTGCCTTAAGGGTTTATCGAAATACCGGGCCTAAATAGTTAATTTCTCTTAATATGTTTTTTTACAAATTACTTAATATAGTGCTTTCAGAAACTTAGAAGTCTAAGCTTTCAAAAGAGCTCTTTCTGTTGATTTGTAAAATTTAATTAAATGCTTTTTGAGCTTTTATTTTAAGAGAATTATTTTCCATTGAAATGTGTTGAAGTACATTCTCAGTAGCTAAAGTTTTTGAAAAGGTTTTATTTTATATGAATATAGATTTTTGATAAACCTGGATTGTTTTCTAAATTTTACGTTAATTCATATATATCCGACAGACACACTAGCATTCCATTTCTCAGCTTTCTTCATCCTTTTAACGCATTCTGAGACTCTTTTTTTTCACTTTTTGACTTCACGGAAATTCAATAAATTCTTTATACAGTATTTATGGTATACCTACATAATATTTAACGTCAAATTTTCAACAAAGTAAAAAAACAAACAGAAAATAACAAAAGAGAACAGAAACCCTTCAGCAGCGATCCATCAACGAAATTTACAAAATGTTAACCCTTTGTGCGCTGTGTGTGTGTGTGTGTGGGTGACTTACTATGGGTAACTACAAAATAATAATAATATAACAACAATAGTATCAAACATGAGGTTAAATGACTTGCACTGATGATGGCTCAGTTATAAAATATTATTGTGCAGAAAAAACCTTGAAAATTAAATAAAAATTTGTGTGTGAATGAAAATATGAATAGTCAATGTTGTCAACCGACGGTACATGGTGGAAGTTCATTTTAGATTATCAAAATAAAATACTATGTAATATTCTCACTTTATTCGATTAGATTTTGCACGATGTTACATTGTGTAAACATGGTACTCCAATTGTGATATCTGATTGTTTTTGTCAACTTAATTTGATTTACATTTCGTATGGACTTAGATTTTTTATACTCGAAACTTAGTGTTCATCAGTAGGTTTATTATTTAGGTTTATAATTTTTTTTTAAATTTGGTACCGATCATTTATTGTACAGTTTACCCTATATAATACGAAAAGTTGCCGTTGCCGTGAACAAACATATATATTGTATTATTTATGACTGTTATTAAATACCCGTATATGGAAAACACACGGGATAAATGATATCCGGGAATAAATATACATAATTGAAATTCTTGCGGTTATTTTTCCGGGATTTCCGGGTCTTGCGGTTAAAAAAAGTAAATTCACACAAAAAAATCACACATATCGAACTAGTCCCAAACATCGATATGAATCTTGTACTATGGTTACTAACGCGACGATACATACTTATATATAACGCACTAAACACAAAATATACTTGTAACACTCAGACCCAAGACAATTTGGAAAATATAATTTTTCGATCAGTGGAACAACCGAAAAAAATTGGTCATCTCTTCTTTCCCGTAAGTTTTTAGTGTCTTTTTTGAGTGTTGAAAATTAAGAATATTATGCATCTTAAATTTAAGAATGAGGTGTGACACCCATCCTGAATGTCTTTATTTATGTTGACACGGAGAGGACGTCACTGAATTTAAGACGTTATTTTTTTTTTTTTTTAACATAATATTTCTATAACATAATAATATGGGAATTATTGTTAAAAAATAAATTCGTTTCGAAACCGGTTAAAAACTTGTTACTACTCAGAAAAACTCATAACGCCGCCATGAGGAGTCGTTGTTTTATTATTCCATTGGAAAATGATCACTGAATTCTCGAAACAGTTCTGCATGGTATACTAACATAAGATTTACTAAAAGTTAATTATCATTATAAATTGTGGTATTTTTCAACAATATTTATTAACCAGGATTACATTTTTAACTGGTTAAAGCGTCTTCGATATCCGGAAAGCGTCGAGACGCCAGAATACGACGCCCGCGCCGCGTCGTTACATACTATGATTACATACACTAATATAAGTGTAACCTCTATAAATCAGGATTTTCTGTTTACAGTAAGTGAAGCCGTAATGGATTTGTGACATGTAAGCTTAGTCTTAAAACATTAAGGGATGATTTAACCCTTTCGGCTGTACAAACACAAAAACATGTAAACAACATTTTTTTTTTCAGAATATTAGTTCTGTCTAAATAATGTGTTGATTTGAACCCTAATTTAGGAACAAAAACAAGAAAATTAGAATAAACTTGGTAGATTTTAGGTTTTTGTTGCGGGTTTTTTATGATATTTTTGTAAAGTGAATGTTATCGTATAAAAAAATTACACAATCGCTATCATATTTTTTAAATATTTTTTTCAAACAAATCCCTCAATCATATGTAAATTTAACTCATGAAACTACCAGAAAAGGCTCAGAAAATACAACATAACCTTATTCTGGTTGCGGGTTCAAGTCCCGTCCGAGGCAATACCGAATAAGGTGAAATTGTCTTTTCTGAGCCTTATGTTGTTTCACCTGTTAAAATATTTACATATAAAAAATTGGAAACACTGTTTAAAAAGATTTGTTTCCTTTGGGATCGCATTGGCCGAAAACTGTACAATATTTATATGTATCGTTTCAATTATAATTATAATATTTATTCCCTATGTCAGTGTTTAGGTAGTAGAACTCCATAATGGAAAAGATCAAAATATTTTTTCCTACTTTATTGATTTTTATTGAGAAAGACGTCCTTCGTCTTTGGGTGCGTCCAGATAGTAGGATGCGAACGGCAATCAATCATCAATCTTCAACGATTCGGAGCATTCTCCGAAGAAATATTTGAATGGCCTTGAAACCCTTTCAAGGACATTATCAATCTCACAATCAACAAGGAGACTGACAATATCTTTAAAAGACGTCGCCTTCAATAAAAATCAACAAAGTAGAAAAAACATGTGTTATTAATTATTAGCTCCTTTTGTTTTGTACATTTCAAGCCATGGTTTCATATTTCAAAAGTATATTCCGAATGTTATATGGGGCTGTCATCCTCAATGCAAAGTGTGTTATGTGCAAAATTAATAATAATTTATTAGTGTCATCTTTGATTCAATTTATGGAAATTAATAATATTATGAATAAAAAAAAGCAAAGTGTTTTTGCATAATGTTGAGTTGGAACATCTATTCCTTAACACCGCATCCCAAATGGGGTACGCAGAGAGAATGGAATACCTTATAGATCTGTCCTTGCGTACTTCTTCCACTCCTTTACATTCATGCAATTTATCATGCACGCTCGTCGCTTTCTTTTACTCAATCTACGACCGTCCTCGAAAATTCGATGGTACACATAATCAAGCCACCTAGTTCTCGGACGCCCGCGCTTCTCTACACCCTTTCTTTTTGTCAAGTATATCCTCTTTGTCATTCTTTCCCCTTCCATTCATTACACATATTCAAACTATTGTAATTTATTTCCATGCATTCTGTCCACAACACACCTCTTGCATCCACTCATTCTTCTAATAGGAACACCGTAGCACAAGTAATTTTGAGAGTTTTGTTTTGATTTTATTAGGAATAACTATTATCAGACTAGCCGTGGCTTACAAGTTAGAGTTAAATAAGTTTATATTTTGTGAGCAACGGGTGAAATAGTAAAATAATATATTACAACCTTATTCACCTGTACGTTGCCAAGGTCAAATAATATCTTTGGTAAAAAAAAAAACTATAAAATATAATAATAAATGTAACATAAACCTAAAAATATCCTTATGGTCTCAGTACTGAGTTATTACCGTACTAGCGTTACACCCGATTTCGCTAGGGAAAAAAATTGTAAAACTGAGTTCACTTCAGTTAGTGCGCCAAGCATAATTATACATAAGCTATGAATTTTACATAATAAATTCTAACGTCTATGACACTGTTTTATTTTTTAATATTGTAACCAATGTACAGTGAAGAATAAAATAAATAAATATTTTAACACTGTATGAATGAAATATGAAATATCTTCCTTACCTTACACAACGGTTACATTATTATATTTTTGATGTTATTGGCATTTATTGTGTGATGATTAAGCGAAATAATTATACGAAGAGTTTTCCAATGAACATTAAATTTCACTTTAAAGTTTTAGACGTCTGGGACCAGTTTCGTCACGCTAGTGTCATTCACGAGCAAAATAAAAACTTAGTGCAAAACATAAGATAAAAAAGTTAGAAAGTTATCTGTAGCTACGAGTTAGTAAGCGGAAATGAATATATTTATAAGATAGTTTAAACACGACTACATTCATACATAAATATACGTACACACATATAAACTGGTTAAAATGTTTATTACATATTAACGCGAAAGTTCCTATGCGCTCTTGAAATTCAAAGCATGGATATTAACTTTAAAGACATGAACGCCAGTTTTATGTCATTTTTATATTCAGTTCATCATAAACTCGAATCAAGTGAGTCGAGTCATTATTTGCATGACACGGTGTAAGAGTATATCATCGGTGTGTTCGTGAAAACTCCTATGTGCATTTTTCACAATTTTACAGGAGATCAAAAAAAGCATTTTGATGAATGATATTTTCTGTACGTTTATCTCAGTTATCTCGTAATGCAAATCGTATGAGTCTCTTATTGGGCAACCGAGAAAGACATGGTCCAGAGATTTATCGAGCTCGCACTCGCAAAATGGGGACGAGACCAAACCTATTAAAAAAAGATGACTGTCTAATTTGTGGTGATTAAAACGCATGCGAGTCAATGCAACAATCTCAAATCTGGCAAACTTGGAACTATGGAACAATGAGTTTCTGAAGATAGACTCCTTGATGCCCCAGTACACTAATCCCTTAATCTTACCGACCTCGATCTTACAATTGGTCCATTTAGACATAGCTCTGAAAAAGGCAGTACGTTTGATGTCACTCAGGGGGAGTTCAAAATTATCAAACACTAAACCACTCCTGGTGGCCTCGTTTGCCAATGCATCCACGTCCTCATTGGGCGTAATACCACAATGGACCAGGATCCAGGTAATGATTACATCCCTTCCCCACACCACCTGATCACAAAGTTTCGTCGTTATATCCAGAATAATATAAGAAGTATTTAAGGTTAGATCTAAAATGGCATTCCATTCTCTCTACCTACCCCACTTATGACACGACGTGAGGCTATAGTATAGTAGTATTAACATTTTTTTAAGTACATGTGAATTTTCACGAATTATCCAACAAAAACAGGACACAAGAGATTTAATTTATAAGTAGATGGGACTCGATGAGCGAAATATTATTTGGTATCAAAATCTCAATTTTGAAAAAAAATGACACATAGGAGGTTTCGAAGATTCACTGACGATAATATGAACATCGGCACTGGAAACAGACTTAAAACGGAATTACCAGCATTAAATGATGTAATATCATTTGCCTTATAACCTTAAATGCTTCAATCTTTGAGAAATACTTGATTCGTTCATTAAATCAGAATTTCTCAAACATTTTAACAGAATTGCTTTTACTTAGGTACTACATATTTATTTTGATCGCCTTGGCCAAAAACTGTTATGGTCTCAGTGCAGGGTATCATTTTTGAGATGACGTGTGAGTGGTGTCGGATGCACAGCATCACACCTACATCAATGAGGACTCGCAGACTCTCCGTTATGTGTATGTGATATTGACCAAACAACAGTCCACGTGGTGAACACATGTTCCAAATATTCATACGTTGGCGGGTGCAAGCTCTTAGGTTAGGGTCAGATGACGCGGTTTCATGGCTACAGGGCCTTGTGATACGAGTATAACGGGTTTAAGCCATAAGAAGAAGAAGATTTTCGAATAATTTAACATGAACTCTCACGAAGAACCGTCGGTTGAAAACATCAATTTTATAAATAAACGAATACATAAAACTCAGCAGCCGCAAGCAACGTGCCAACGGGAGCTCGCCAACTTGGAAGACCTGCAAAGAGATGGCGAGATAGTTATAGCTCTGTGTTCCAGGAGTTTTTGACACCATAGAAACAGATCCACAAATTATTCGTATTATTACTGACAATAAGACGACTCTTACAAGAATCATTACAGCTGAAAGCCAATGCGAACCTAGAAGAAAACCTTAAACGATAGTTGAAATAGCTTTATTTTTCGGATATTTCAGGAGTCCAAAGACTCCTATTTATCCGTTTAGGTGACAATTTATTAACTCTCTGTAGTCTAATACCACTATGCCAGTGTTGGCATCTCCGATCCTACCACGTCAGTGGGCGGGGGACCCGGCCGACGTAGCAGATCCCATCTTGAGACCCACACATCCACGAATGCCTTAAAGCGTAAACGATGTCCAAACGATAACACAACTATAATATATCCTCGATTTTTCTTATAAATTCTGCATACGTCACGTTAAAGATATCAATTTCCCCAGCCAGACCATTAAACATTTGAATAGCCCATCCCACTTGGGAGTTTTCCAATATGTTTGTTCTGCTTTGAGGCTGGTTAAAAAAATCGTGATACCGAGAACGTCCATATGCATCGGGAACATATATTATATTGAAATTTTCCAGAATGTATTATTGGATTAAATATGATACCGTTGAGTAGCTTGAGAAAGTGACGGGCACAGAATATATATCGGCGATGTTTCAAAGTATTATAACCATGGCAACCCAAATGCTCCAAAGGAGAAGCTCTATACCTACTAATTATCACTTCTGTCTTTAGCCAAGTGTTCGTTATTTGCATTGTGAATATTGATTTGGTATTGATGTCAATCAATTATAATAATAATTACCCTATTTGCTTGATTGGTTTGATGGCTGTCAAACCCTATTCAGTAAAGTTACTATGTTGTCAAGCATGTGTATAATATTAAACAGATAATTGTTATTATGATTGTATGTACAAAGATGACCTATTTTATACAAAGAACGATGTAATTTAAAGTCCAGTAAAGACATCCTATGCCTTCAATTCAGCAATACCTTATGAAATGTGGCACTCATTATGAATGTCTCGTTCTTATCTTCTAATACTTGACCATCACGGCATATCCCGAGATAGTGAAGTAGATCATATTATTATAATTTGAGTAACCAGTAGACCAGCTGCATGTTATAACCATGTAAACATTCAGGATGGGTAGTGAGCCTCATCGCTGAACTAAAGATATAAAATGTCTATAATTATGTAATTGAAACAAGTGTTTCTTTCTACTATAGATTATTGATTCCGAGAGAGACGTCTTTCGACTTATCAGGTCATTGTTAATCAAGATTGATAATGACCTGATAAGTCGAAAGTCGTCTCTCTCGGAATCAATAATCTATGTATAGTTGAAAGAAACACTTGTTTCAATTACATAATTATAGACATTTTATATCTTTAGTCTGTATTTTGTTTTAGTTTCTAAGTTGACGGCACTGACGATGGACTAAGTCCGAAAGGCCTCTGCCAAAATAAAAATTTATATAAGTGAAAGTAACAGTGTTTTAACTCTTATCATTTTAATATTAATAAAAATGAACTTTCATAAGGTTACCACCGAAAAAATAGAATACAAATGAAAGATCAATTCTTTTCCAGTGTTTGCACATATAATGTGTTGTCCCACGGATTTCCTGGCAATAAATATAGGTCTCCAAATCTTTTTTTTTTTAAAAAGATATATCTGGGTTTTGTTCTAAACCCAAATACAACCTTATACACCTTTCACAGTAAGCTACTAAAAGCTTGTGTCGTGAAAGGGGAGTTTACCGGCACCTGGGATCGAACCCCGGACCCCTTATTCATGAGGCTGAGACTCTACCTCCAGGCTACCGACGAACTCTCGTAAATATTATTAACAATGATTGGAAAAATAAAATACATAACTAATTCAGCGATGAGGTTTGCTACCTGTCCTGAATACCTTAAATAAACTAATATTTTTTATCACCACACCATCATATTCCTGGATGCAGGACTCCTCTATTTCTTTCCATTCATCATGCACCCAGTTGACCCCAGCGTGTCGAGTGATCCTATCCCTCCACCGCGTTGGTGCTTTTGGTTGCCGCTCGTGGTCTCCAAGAAGTAAGTTATTTTGCCCATTTGTCATCAGTGCTTCCAGTCATGTGTCCTGCACACCTCCATTTGAGAAAAAAATTGTTATTAAGAAAACACTACATAGTGGAAACATTACCATTGCATTTCTTTGTTTTCTTTTTTATTTGTTTTTTTTTCTTTTGTTTTTCGTCTTTCGTGCTGAGACCGCCTTGGCCAAAAGCTGTTATGGTCTCAGGGCAAGGTGATGTTTTTAGAATAATCATAATTTCAATGATAAAATCATCTCAATATTTTATTTTATTTTGTTGACTATAGTATAGATAATAGACAAGAGTATAGATAATAATAATGTGCAAAAAATTAATAAATAAATCATCTTTTAAAGGTACAAGACATGATGAGAATAATAGATAAATACTTGAATGAATATTTTTTCCATTAACTTCGTGATGAAATGGTTTCTAAAATGTCTTAAGTTCAATACAATCTTAAGTCGTTATCGGCTTAATCTGGTTATATTTTTTAAATTAATGGACTGTTTTCGCTCGCTTTTGGAAATTAAATCATTCTAAAGCACGACTCACATACTACGATGTACATTCATAATGCATGGTTTACACAATCTTATAACTAAACATTAGTACTTAACTTTTAGTAGATGATACGCTAAGTAGTAAGGAAAACAATAATTTGTCAAAAATATCTAAATCAAAAAATACAATCTTGTTTAAGGAAATGTATAAATCTTTTGATAATCAATTGTTTCCTTTCTTTGTGTTTTTTACAATGACTTAATTTGAACAAAATTCGATATAAACAACATAAATTAAAATTGGTACTAGATTATATAATTCTATGACTCAAAGGAGAGAATCATATTAAATTATTATTTTGGAAGGATTACTTATTAGGGTTGTGTAAGTTAAAATGTTACATCCCCGTGTAGTACATAGTATTCACTTGTTGAAGAAAGTATTCCAATAATAAAATTAAATTATCCATGTACATAGTGAAGTCTTATATTTTTAATATACTTAGGTTTTCTTGTTTTATATTAAATATTCCATTTTCTGTTTATATGTTCTGTTTACCTTTATTTCTAAACTCACTTTAAAGTAAAACATAGTTATCAAACAGTGTAGTAAGTTTACTAGAAGACATTGCCTCAAGGCAATATGTACGCCTTTTGTAAAATTTATATATGACAATAAAGTGTTAATTATTTACTACATAATATATCTATACCCTCACGTTGTGTCGCAGGTGGGGAAGGCAAAGAGAAGAAACGCCATATAGATCTATCCTTACATATAGTACTTCTTTCGCTTCCTCAACATTCATTCAGTTTCTCATACACGCACGCTGATTTCTCTTAGTCAAAACGAGTCCGTCCTTTAGAATTTGACTGACGTGATCAAGCTTCGTGGTTCTTTGATGTCAGCGCTTATTCACACCGTTTAAATTATATGTAAGTATATTTCAAAAGGAACACTGCGTATATATATCTAAGATTAGTAAATGAAAAGTTGCTGGAAATATATTTTTCTTACATATAAAATGATTTCAATCATTCGATTATGATAGAGTGAAGAATGAGGATATTTGAAGAATGAGCGGATGCATGAAGAGTGTTGTGGATAGAAAGCATGCAAATAAATAACGATGGTTTGGACATGTGGCATTAATGGATGATGAATGGTTGACAATGAGGATATAGGTATATTTGTCTTAAAGAAGAGTTGTGAGAAATTGCGGTCGTCCCATCACTTAGAAATTTACTCAGCGGCGAGATGTCTTACTGTTTTTTTTAGTTACAATTTATAGAAGAAAAAAGTATATAAATTCGTTTTTACTTTACTTACAATTTACTCATCCATTTAAGCGAGCGTGACAAGTATCAAGTTCATGTAAGCCATATTTAGTAGACATGATTTATTTTATTATTGGTAGAACAAAGCGGTGTAGAATTTATTATTAAGCTGAGCTAAAATCTTTTAATTAGCTAAGCTTAAAGGGAAACAATTTATTATATCTTTGGAATTAATAATATTATTATTTGAATTGTATAAGGGAGACAGACTACTATTATATATATGTATCTATCTATCTCGCTCGAAATAGTTTTGAACTCGGATTTCTTAGTTTCATTAATTAAATTATTTAAATCGAAATTACAATGTCAAATGTTACGATGTCTATTTTTGTCTTAGCATTTATATTTAGTTATCTTGACAGCTATTAGAATCGAAGTCATGAAAAGAATTCTTTTTTTTTAATTTCAAAAACCATTTTTTACGTACCTACCTAATAACATCTTGAGAAGAAACGTATATTAACAGAGTATACACTATTTTTAGGGAATGGATTTGTGGTTTCTGTGTAAGTTTTGTTTTTAAAAGTTTCTTTATTAACTTCCAAATATAAAACTCCAGGGGGGCTAAAAAGGCCACTTTTTATGAATCATAATAGGATCATATCAGGAATTGTAAAACGATTTAACGTCAACATTTCACCAAATACGAATTGCTCAATGTGGCCATTTTAGTCCCCTGAACGTTCAACCTAAGTCTCTTTCAAAGTGCAAGACATTCTCAGCATTGAAAGATTGATACAACTTCAATAAAATGATCTGCCATTTTTGAAAGTTCAGACTGCCCTCTTAAGGTTCTGCGATGGTCCTGCATCCTCGTGTTTATTTCTTTTCCCGTTTGGCCAATGTAGGTTTCTGGTTTTGCATTCATTACATCAGATACAGCAAGTGCCATTTTCACCCATCTTTTTTTTCTATATTTACTTATTGTTAAGAATAAGTTTTGTTAATGTTGTTGGCTTAAAATGCATTTTAAAAAGCTTTTGCTGTCTAATTATAAATATCTTAATATTTATCAAGAGGTTAGAAAATTCTCTGAAAGTCAAGGTTCTCGTATATTCTTGACAAAAAAAAACATAAGACTTTGTCTATAATAAAAGAATCAACTGAGATTTTCTTTATGAACATTTATGTCATAAAAATGGAATATAAATCCTATAATTAAATTGCAAAATGTCCTGTGTCTAGACGCTTTCAGGGCAGTGTTTATTAACCTTTGCTGTCTGTTAAAAGGTTAATATTAATTTTATGTTTACACTTGCAATATGAAAGTTTAATTTGATAAAAGCTCGCTGACTTCGAAATAACTCAATTCCATTAAAATATATGAATAATATTGTTTGTAGACAGTCTTAGTTTGACCAGTGCAAATAATAATGTTATACTTAGGTTATTTAAAATGCAAAATACCCATTAACCTTAAGAGTAAAGTCTACGAGATGTTTGTGTTGCCAGTTGCAAAATATGGCATGAAAACTGTGACTTTGACCAAGTACAGCATTGAGAAAATGTGAGTCACCCAAAGAGCCAAGAAGAGAGCTATGATTCCTAAGAGACAGAGTGCGAAACGAAAATTACCTACTGATATTGAAAACGTGTTGCAACTCTTAAATGGAGATGTGCCGGATACATGGCTAGAAATCCAAACGACAAATGGCCAAAGTCTCTTACAGTGTTTGGAGACCACGAGCGGTTACCAGGAACGTAAGAAGATCATGGGTTAGTTGAAAGATATCGCTTCTGCGATAAACTTGCCCATTGCATAATATCATTTATTTGTATCACATCACATTATAGTTTTGTAATTATTCCTATAGGTTTTGCTCTTTATTGGGCAATCAAGTTTATTATTATTATATCATTAATGTGGTGGATGGAAGACATCACTCAACATGCTGGTGTCAACTGGATGCAGATAGCGCAAGATCTGATGGTGTGGAAATAAATGAAGGAGACCTTTTTCCAGGATTAGACGGGTGTAAGCCGTGAAAAAGGAGAGAATTTTAAAATGTTTCAGCAGTGAAATAATTTCCTGGTCACACACCATCTAAATTTATCAACATATTTTATGTGATATAATAACTTCTTAAAAGTGCTCTCTCTAGCAAAAACAGTAAAATATTCAATTTTCAACAAGTTTGGCAGAAAAACTCTCAAAACTTTTTGATGCTGCGAGCATTTTGATGTGATAAAATATGAAAACAAATATTATTACCAACATCAGTTTTTTTTAAAAAAAAAACTTGGTAAGAGCTTCACAGTATCCATTTATAACAAAGCATATTTTTAAAAATCGAAATCGGGGGTGTGTTTTGCAGACAATGCACGAGAATCCAACAACTTTTTTTTTAATATTACGAAAAGTTTGATAGTTTTTATAAATGTACCTAAGTTTAATGAGTTGTATTTTTTTTCATGAATATAAACCGATTTGATAAATCTTTTTTTTTTTGATAAAATTTCTTATATTTTGAAGCCAAAAATCATCACATGAAATATTTAAAAAAGTTTCCTAAAATCCACAGTATTTATTTGTTTGATTAAATAAATAAAAAATATACAGGTTTATTTTACAAATAATTTTATTTCGATATATCAAAGAGTACCTACCCTTATAAAACTCGTTAGTCGGCTATTTAGTTTTTTTTTAAGTTAAAAACTAATATTGGTTATACATATTTGTTTTTTTTTGTTTTATCAAAATAATCAAAATGTTTGCAAGGGTCGATTAGTTTTGAGAGTTTTTCTACCAAATTAGTTGAAAATTTAATATTGTATGTTTTTGCTAGAGAGCGCTCTTAAAGACACACAAAGAGTAACAGGAGTCTAAATATATTATTCTAGAATTGTCTAAAGATAATATTTAATATAATTGACTACTGAAAGGGTAAACGCAAGAGATAAATAGATAAATAGGTAGATAGGAGTACAGTATGTTCCTCATAATCTGTAACATCATGTAAAGGGATTCATCATTAACTCTCTGACTTACTCTCTATCTATCTATCATCCCGTTAACGAGGTTTCCACTGTACGTTATTTATCAAAGTAACCCGGATGTACCGAATAGTGATATACCTAATAACAGTGCTCGTAATGTAGTCTGGATACGGTTCACATACGCGGTGAATTATTCGAGTCTATTTATTGTACTTGTGTGTCAAAGCTAGAATTTTTCGGGCTTTGGCAGTACGAAAATTATTAAAATTTATAAGATTTTCGCTTATTTTCAATATTACAGTGTCAAAGTGTTTAGAATGTCGCTTTTTAAAACTGACATGGGCCAAATTACACCACTGACGAAGAATCACTCTGAATGTGACGGTTTGTTTTTTTTTCGTGTTGAATCACCATGAATAGCATAAAAATATGAAAAAATGTTCTTTTCTCCATTTCATTATTTTACTTTTTGCTTATAAGCAAAAAAAATGTGTCAATCAATTTTTTTACTATGACAAGATATCAAGCAAGACTTCTTCTTCTTCTATAAGTGCCGTATCAGGTTCCCCGACGTTGGCGATCACTCTGGAGAATGCCTCCCTATCTCGCGCTGTGCGGACCAGCTCTCCCATCCGTGTTATTCCGGTCCATTGCCGTATATTCCGCAGCCACGACATCTGCCTCCTTCCTACTCCACGACATCCCTCAATCTTGCCTTCTATTATCAACTGCAGAAGCCGATATTTATCGCCTCGCAGGATGTGGCCCAAATATGTGACTTTACGAACCTTAATATTTGTCAGGAGCTCTCTATTTGTATGCGCTCTGCGTAGTACTTCTGTATTGGGCACCAAGTCTGTTCACGGTATTCGAAGCATTCTTTGATGAATCCACATCTCGAATGCCTCCAACCGATTCATTGTGTTAACCTTAAGTGTCCAAGTTTCGCAACCATACAACAGCACAAACCAGATATAACACTTAATTATTCTCTGACGGAGCTTCAAATTAAGGTTGTCATTGCAGAATAGTGCTCTCATCTTATTAAAAGTGGCTCTTGCTATCAAACAAGACTATAAAATTTAAATTAGAATATGCTCCACTCAATATTCAAACGAAAATCTTTATCATCATAGCACATTTCACAACAGGGATAGCTAGTAGACTAGCGCTGCATGTAATAAACATTCAAGATGTCCTCTAATAGAAAAATATATTTAGCATAGTCGCATACAGTTTGAATTGAATGTATTTTAAATGAATTGATTAAGTTGACATTTATTTTGTAAAACTTCTTATTAATTTATGCAAATAAACACAAGCTGTTTGAGTTTCACTATATTAAAAAATAGGTAAAATAACCTGGTTTTGACTTACAAAAGTTCGATAATGACTTAGTAAGTCAAAACCAGGTAACTGTACCTATAATAAAATATAGTAAAACTCAAACAGATTGTGTATATTTCCATTAAAATATAAAATAAATAATTATTATTATTCTAAAAATATCACCCTGCACTGAGACCATAACAGCTTTTGGCTGAGGCGATCTCAGCAGGAAAAATAAATTAAAAAGAATGCCGATTCAAAAAACAAAATAAAACATTGAGACAGAAAAAAAACACAAAAGAGATATCATCAAAAAGAAACAGAATCAAAGGAGAATCTCTATCCTGGCGATAAAGTCATTGTATGTTAAGTTGAAAATATCGACATGAACATTCAAATCGTTTAATGTCTTTGTTCGTGGTGTTTTACGAATCTGTCTGTTACAGGACACCCAAAACTCACTGAAAACAAATGAGACCTAATCTTTGGCCCCAAACTACATTTATATGACCCATGATCAGCTATAAAATGTACCAGGTACCTACATCATTCAGTTTTATTACGAAATTTATAAATTCGTACTTTGTCCATCACAATTCGGTCAAAACCCTTTATCGAATACTATCATACCATAATACAAACATTTTGATACTGTAGTGAGCAGTTATATTATTATTACATTGTACATACATAGTTCTGTCATAATGAAGACATAAACATCGTGTCGGATAAATGATGGATCACATAATTACCCCTCTACTGTACCTATATTTATTATACGTACATATTATACTATACTTTCATCATTGATACAATGTCATAAATACTCCTTGATAGAGTATAAACCTTTAATTATATTGTTAGAGTAGTTTTACTGTACTTCAGATTGTCTAGTTCTACAAAAAAGTAAGTGAACTGACGTCACATATTATATTTTCCAAAATGTGCATACATATGTACATACGTACATACATACCATCACGCCGTTTCCCTCGCGGGGTAGGCAGAAAGGATCGAGCGCCACTTCCTTCTATCCTTGCATACATCTTTTGCTTCAATCACTGTCATACAATTCCTCATGCATGCTCTCCTGTTCACTGTGTTCAACACGTGACCGTCCTGTAGGATTTGATTTAAATGGTCTTGCCATTTAATCCTCGGACGTCCACGTCTCCGAGCACCATTCCTCTCAGTTAAATATATCTTCTTAGTCATTCTGTCCTCGTTCATTCTTTCCACGTGCCCAAACCATCTTAACTTATCTACATTCATCCTTGTTATTACACCAACTTTCATTCCACATTCCTTTCGTATATATCACTGTATTTCGTATATTACTGTATTTCGTATATCACTGTAAAATGTAACTAGTTTTAAAAGTACTAGTTTGTTATACTACTGTTCCATTACGGCGCGTCTCGTAAGTGGGGTAGCCAGCTGCATGTAATAAACATGCAAGCCGTCCTCTCCGAGGCAAAAAAAATTAAGACGTGTTCAAAATATTAACTTATTTTTTATGTTTTATCGGATTGGGCACGACGTGCAGATGACAAAACCAACCAGACATCGCGATTGGAGAACCATGTTTTTACACAATGTAACATTGTGCAAAATCTAATTGATCTTAAGTGATCACTTTCGGTGTCCATAGACAACGTTCACCAATTGCACCGTTCTCACAGTCACGATGTTAGGTCCACTAATCAAGAAACACTTTTTTTAGTCAGCCTAGAGCCAATTTGCAAGCGTTGGGACGCCTTTCTTACTTCTTCCGATTAGATTTTGCACAATGTTACATTGAAAAACCATGGTTCTCCAATCAAAAAATTTAGACATTCAGGATGGGTGGTTGACCTCATTGCTGAATACTATAAAAAATGCCTTTATTTTTCGAATGCCTGCCTTTTACAGGACATTTGAAAAGTAACGGAAAAGAGTGGGAGATTAATTCTTTGCCAGGTTATGATGATGATGATTATGGATGATTTTGTTTTGACGCCATTTAACAGTCCCTAGACCGTCTCAAGGGCGCCTTTTATTTTTATTTAACTATAATAGAATTTTGAAAACACTTATGATTGTCACAAATTTGACTAAAATGCGAGAATTTCACGTGAGTTCCAATTGAAGGTATTATTAATTGTCACAAATATTATTTACTAATTCACATATAATATTTAATTTATATTTAAAAAGTTATATTTAAATTTATTTATATTATTTTTAAAAAGTTAATTTAAAAAGGTTAGGTTAGGTTAGGTTAGGTTAGGTTAGGTTAGGTTAGGTTAGGTTAGGTTAGGTTAGGTTAGGTTAGGTTTAAAAGGTTATATTTAAAAAGGTCATATTTCATCTTGCCTTGACTCGGAATCAAACTCGGGACCTCTTTATTTTATTATTTCATTCATTTGTAATTTATTCAGCAATGAGATATGCCAATTTTGGCAAATCCTTGTTGAGGTCGTGTTTTATAATGCTAGTGATCTACCGAAATGGATTAACATTATAATTTTAATGGGCACTTATTACCTTTCTTATTAACCATAAACATATAAAATATAAAATAATATTTGTATAGGTATATTATATCAGAGTCAAATTACACAATTTCACGATACGTCATTTTTATGACGATACGGACATCTTGCATGTTTATTACGTGTAGCTTGTCTGCTGGTTACCCCACTTGTGAGATATATCGTGATGGTATAGTATCTATAAATTTTCATATTTTTTTTTATTTATGGCAATCACTGGATTTAAAGCGTTGCCGAGAAATAAATATATATTACTGGAAATGGTGTCAGAAAGAGCATTACAAGGACTATGCTATACCTTCGCGCCGTGTCCCTAGTGGGGTAGGCAGAGAGAACGAATGTGTGTAAACATATGTATTATGTTTTGTTTTTCTGTATTTCTATTCATAATAATATATTTATTTATTTATTTATTCATCATTATTACAAAACATTTGAAAAAACATATGAACAGAAATAACATAACACACAAAGACAATTCACACAGATCGAGCTAGTCCCAAACTACGATGAATCTTGTATTATGGGCACTAACGCGACGATACACACATATACAATGCATTACACACATATACATGTAAGACCCAGACCCAGGACAATTTGAAAAAGGTCATTCTTCACGTTGCCGTGGCCGGGAATCGAACCCGGGACCTCGTGACTCAAAGACAAGAGCGTTACCTCCGCGCCACACCAGCCGACACATAATAACAAAGCAAAGACAATGCATCATACTTCTCAACCTGCACTCATGATTTAACCTTTTGCTATATAATACCAAGCCCACAAGTTTGTCATTTTTTTTTTTTTTTTTTTTTTATTTATTTATTCTTTACTGTACATTGATAGCAAGCAAATTCACACAAAAATACATTTCAAACAAAGACAATCATACAATCAATATACAGAGGGCGAGTTTATCGCAGAGGCGCGATTTCTTCCAACTAACCCAATTTCATAAAACTTTCACATAATAAATCTTAAAGAATGGAAAGAGGAGGTAAAAAGGAGAAGAATATGTAGGAAAAGGGACTAGGATACAGAAGCCATATTTTGTGTGATAAAATGGTCCTTGACCGCCCGCTTGAAAGTTTGAAGAGTGGGGAGCAACCTTATCCTGGAAGGCAAACTATTCCAACAGCGAGCACCATGAACAGAAAAAGAGTTTGTAAAAAAGTTTGAGCTATGAGCTGGTATCGCCAGAAGACGCTCGCTATTGGATCGTAAGGGCAAGCCATGGCTCGAAAGATATTGCAAAAGTTAAACAAAAAATGAAAAAAAAATACAACAAAACACCAATCCAAAATGCATAAAAGACAGCCAAAACAGACAATGTGACTCCGAGCGCGCGGGAACAAGCAAGTTAAGCAGGACTATACTAAATACCTAGTATGTATGTTTCTTTAATTTTAATCTTATTACCGGGTTAGTTGGAAGACATTTAAAGGATATTTTTATGATACTTTGTATTGATTTGAAATATTGTGACCAACGCACAGTGAAGAATAAAATAAATTATTTAACGAAGACCACCACAGTATAATATTATTCATAAATCACTTTTATAAAAAAAATACATTTTTTAATTTAGTAATGATGATTTTACAATACTCTCAATCCTTGTCTTCAGTGGGGTAGGCAGAGAGAACGAGGACCACAACACTTATATTCATAAATCATTTTTACCATAATTTGACGTACTGTAGTTTCGCTATGACATGGAGATATTTTAATATTAATTATAACGCTATTATTGTATTACATAAATTTATTGTAATT
Organism: Athripsodes cinereus; assembly: GCA_947579605.1. Taxonomy (NCBI): domain Eukaryota; kingdom Metazoa; phylum Arthropoda; class Insecta; order Trichoptera; family Leptoceridae; genus Athripsodes; species Athripsodes cinereus. Next base: position 15,607,236 of record OX388326.1, read on the forward strand.
ATTATAACATTTAGGCGTTTTATTAATACCCTTAAAACATTTGCAGAATATAAATTATTACATTATTATGTGTTTATTTAGCCCAATAATATAATAATAATTTAATTTGTTTGTATGTTTGGAAGAACTACTTGTATGTTTGTGTGTTTTTATTTTAATTTCTATATATTCATTTGTATGTACCTAAGTGTTTTTTTTTTAATTTCATTTATTATATTTATTTACTTATTTCTCAATTTCACGGCCTGGGCCTGTAAATATTTACATAATTTTCATAATGTACACAAACAGTATTACAACATGTGGACACGCACAACACACTAAATAGACAATAAAACAAAAACCACAAATGAATAAAAATTTGAATAAAGGTACATGGGAAAACGAAGGAAAATTTTATAGATTTTATATTGATGGGTTAGTTGTAAGATATCGTTTCTGCAATAAACTCGCCCATTGCACAATATAATTTATTTGTATCACATTATTTTATAACTTTACAATAATCAAAAATAATCATTTTGATGTCAGGAAATTAAAACTTTGATAAAGTTACCACCGAACAAGAATATGCTGTTCACATTTTTTTTTAATTTAAAAATATGTATCTGGGATTTTGTCAAAAACCCAAATACAACCTTATACACCTTTCACAATAAGTTAGCTTGTGTCATAAACCGCACATCTCTTGTGCAGGAGACCGTGTCTCTATCGCCAGGCTACTGACGAACTCTATTTATCAATTCTCAAGTAAAACCGGGTATAAAGCTGGTTATAATAACAATACTATTTTTATTAGTATGGGTAGGATAATAATATTGTTATAACAAAACAAAACATAAAATGTAAAGAGAGACCCCATTGTTTTGTAAAACAAATGAATAACGTCCACTCTAGAGAAATAATATAAGCACATTAACAGTCATATTTTGTCACGGTAAATTTATTTACATTAGTAATAATTTACCGATTTTTCTTTTGGTTAATTAACTGTTCAAATTAATTAATAGATTTGGTTTACCTCACGATTAACACTACATTAAAGGCCCCACCGTCCACCCGGATACTGCAGAATTCTAGGAACTTCCAATTATCCGAAATTCTACACTTAACAAATCTTGTCCACACCGAAGGTGCCATAGTGGGCAGCCTGAAGGGCTGGCCGGCCAAAATACCCCCCGTTTGTGGAATCTTTTGACTAGACTTTTTCGATGTCCCTCTAGCCGAGAGAAGCAAACATAGTAAATCTATACAAAATAAACAAGTATACTATCATAAGTCGAACTTTTATATCTGAAATTCTTTTTTTACTAAAAATTGAGATGAAAATCGTTTTTTCTTATTTACGTTGTTACGCCAGACTATCATAATAAATACCTACTATTTTTCAATACACATTAATTAAAAATGTCAAAATCATTTGATACTTTATACTTGCAAATAAAACTTTACATATTTTTCGACCTCGTAGAATGGTTTATATTGGATAATAACATCAACAATTAATATCAGTAAATTTTAATTACGGTAACGGTAAGTAAACGTGTATCAGATTACTATCAAATGTCCCAAGTAAATTTACAAGCGCTCTTGACTTAAAGCAAGTTACTAAGTGTGCTACTAAGTACATGATATTAAATGTAAGGCAGTAAATATCCATTTTGTAACCTAATATCACACATTAAAAACATTAAAATGTCTGAAATTGCTAGCTGTTGTTAGGGCAATTCGATATTTTAATAACAAACATGAAAACGTTTCATATACTAAAAATTATTATATTGTATTACAGTCGATTCCGCTTAATTGGGACCCATCGCCGGGACTTGGGCATTTTGTCCCAATTAAGCGGCTGTCCCAATTAAGCGAATTTCACATTTTTTTTTAAATTAATTTATTTGGTTTTGGCAACTAAGGCCATTAACCAATAATACACACATAAAATTAAACAATGCATATTTTTTTCCAATAATTTAATTTAATAAACTCTTGGAAAATGTAAATTACATATAGGATATAATATATAAATTATCATATGAATTACAAAAACGGAATATAAACTATTAAGAAAAAAATTCTAATTTAAATAATAAAAGGGGAGGTACATACAATTTAATTCAATGAAAAATGAGTCAACTCTTTGTAGGTACATATTTTTTTTTGAGAATCATCATCATCATCGCCCTCAACGCTCCTCTCGGGAGCACAGGGCAGAAACCAGCCTCCTCCATTCAGAGCGTCTCTGTGCCAATTGCGTCACCTCTTTCCACGACATTCCTTGCGCTCTGATATCGTTGTCATAGGAACTCTGTATTGTGAAAGAGGGACGCCCGGGCCGACGGAACCCCTGCGGACGGAAGAACAGTGCTCTTTTTGACCAACTTTCATTGGGCATTCTCAAAACATGTCCCAGCCAGGACCATTGTCTCTCTTGTATTACGGAGATAACAGGTCTCTGCTGGGTGCGCCGGCGCACAGCATCATTTGTAACATGTTCATACCATCTGACATCCAAAATCCTTCTAAGACACTTGTTTTTAAAGCTTAGTATCTTCCGCTCTTGAGCCTTGGTTAAGTGCCAAGACTCGCAGCCATATAGAAGGATTTTGAGAAAATGTGTAACATAATGTTTGCTGTGATCTTAAGTTTTCTGTCCCAATTAAGCGGAATGTTGTCCCAATTAAACATATAAATTAACTATTGGTTTCTGTTCTTTGAGATTTGTCCCAAATAAGCGGCTCTCCCAATTAAGCGGAATTGACTGTATTCCAAACATAATTATTATTATTTTAGCGAGGACTGCAAGGACTATTTGTAAAATAATATTGCGATCCTAAGATTTTATGTACATGGTCCGCTGTGTAAATAATTTTGTAACGCCAATGTCTCGTATATTAAATTAATACTACTACTATACCATCACGGCATATCCCACAAGTGGGGTAACCAGCAGACGGGGGTAACCAGCAGACCAGCTGCATGTAAGAAACATGCAAGCTGTCTTCTTCGTGCCAGTATAAAATTAAGACATTCAGGATGGGTGGCAAGCCTCATCGCTGAATTTAAGATGTACAATGTCTTAATTTTTTCGAACACCTGCCTTTTCCAGGACACTCGAAAACTTAAGGAGAAGAGTGGGAGACCAATTCTTTACCGGGTGCTCCACGGCACAATTAAATTAATAATTTTGTAAATTCTATTTATTTATTTAAATGTGGGTAGATACCTATATCTAAATAATTAGTTTGTTGTACAAATGAGTTATCTGTAAACTAATATTCTGAAGATGTGAAAAAAAAGTGGAAACCCAGATGTGAAAAAATCCAGTAAAATGCAAAAAGTACGTTTTTCATACATACCATCACACATTCCCTCACGGGGTAGGCAGAAAGGATCGAGCGCCACTTCCTTCTATTCTTGGATACACCTTTTGTTTCCGTCACTGTCATAAAATTTCTCATGCATGCTCTCCTGTTCAATGTGCTCATCGAGTGTCCGTCCTGTAGGATTTGATATTATTTTCAATGGTCTTGTCATTTGATCCTAGGATGTCCACGTCTCCGAGCTCTATTCCTCTCAGCCAAATAAAGTATCATCTTATTCATTCATTCTTTCCACAGGCCCAAACCATCGTAGCTTATTTAAATTTATCCTTGTAGTTACACCAACATTCATTCTACATTCCTCTCGTATAGGACAGCTGTTAAGCACACCATCTCTCAAACTTTTACCACACATGCGTTTGACATCGTAGATTAAATCTCATTAACTGAAAATATAAAAGAAAATATATGCTTAAATTTACGAAAATAGAAAACATGAATCATTTCCAACAAAAACATAAAAAAGTATAAATAAGTATGTACCTAGACGAGTCCTCACAGAAACACAGCGCGGACAGATTAATACTCAAACCCAAAGCTGGACACTGTTAATCGGTAATTTAACTTTATTAATCGTTAATTCGTGAACGAAATAGCTCAATTCGTGACTTGTTGTGTCATTACTATTTGAAACAACAATAAGTTAACTGTATTTTGTGTTAATATCATATAATAATATGTATCTTTCCGTTTTATGAATATATGTATATATATAAATATTTTTCTGTCTTTTACACTTGTATTAGTGTTTCAAATTCAAATAATTTTATTTAAATAAAATTTACAATTTAATAATATTACATACACGCCTTATTACTAAAAAAACACATTTATTACATATTTGACCCTCAAAATTCAGCAGTGCTCGTGCTTTGAGGGTTTAAACATATTTCATATAATTTACATAAAACAATAGCGCTCACCAAACAACAATAAAAACAAACACATATCTACAATACAAATAGCAACCAAATACAGTTTATATTCTTTTTATCTGATTGTTTATACCAGTATTTACCTATTAGAAATTAATTGGTAGTACATTTATGTCATTTTTTTTTTCTTTTTGTATAGGTAGGTACCTATTGTTTTTCTCTTTATGCATTATTTCTCTTGACTGTTCCTTTTTATTTGTATTATTTGTAAAGGCTGATACAGCCGTTTATTATGTAAATAAATAAATAAATAATTATGATGTTTAAATATTATTTCTTCATTTTTCACAGAATATGTTGTATAAATATAATATGCATTCAATATGTGGACAAGCAAAGAAACTAAATTAACCACAGATGTTTAAATATGAATAAAATAAAAAATTACAACAACTGCAAGCAGTTATTTAAAATTAATCTGCCTTCCAAATAAAATGGCCAAAGTATCAAAAATTAATTCAAATGCTTAAAATAAGATTTGAGAAGACAAAAAAAGTAGGCAAATCGAAAACATACGATACCTGCTTTTTACAAGACATTTGAGGTGAATGGAGAGAGCTTTAAAAGCGGGCTGAAGACGCAGTTTTTTGCAGGGATTTTCGGGTGATAGGCGCGGTATACGGCGCCCTTGAGGTCATTAAATGAGTAAACAACGCTTTACAAATTGTTCACATATTATATAATTATATGAATATTTGGAAAATATGAAGATTATGGGATTTCTATTAACTATCGATAACTTTAGTATAGTGTTAATCACGATTTTAAAGCTGAAAATAGTTAACTCGTTAATCTGTTAAAATATGTTAACGCCCATCTCTACTATTACCTAAAAATAATAATAATAATTGTAATAATTCACCCTTTGAGGTCACCAGCGATAAAACATGATACTTAATAATAAAAACGTCATCCTGCCAAATAACAATAAAAAGGGTAGCAACTCTTAGAGACATAAATAATAAAATTAAAAAGTACAAACCATCCCCTCTATACCTACATTATATTATATTGTGAGGGTGGAGTATACATGTATTTAACAACATACCTACTACCTAGATACAATTCATCTTCAGTTTACAAATAATCCAAAAAAATATATATAATAAAAATGTCCTTATTTTTTTGACTGAGATCTCTTCTTACATAATTATTAATTGTATCAAAAGTGGAGTAGCCAGTGGATAAGCTATTGCATAATATCGCAAACATATTATGAATCATCCTTTAAACTATAAAAATATCGTATTTGAAATAGGTAGCCTCGTTAAAAAATTTAAAATATAAAATGTCTGATTTGTCATATTTTACGAATATAAACATTTTTGTACAGTACGCGATTAAAAGAGCAATTAGACAGTTAATGTTTTTTTCAAAATGCAACAGAAAATAAAACATTAAGTTTCGACTCTTACGAATCAGCTAAGGCTGGCTTTTGTGCACTTAAAACAAATTCACATTTACAATGATTTCAACAACACCTTGACGTGTGTTAATAGTGTAATTTGAGTAAATGTAATATTTTATGGTATTGCTGTTGCCTATGATTTTATTCACTGTGTCAGTGTTTAAGTTATAGAATTCCATTATGAAATTAAAACAAATGTTTTTAATTTCACTATGAAATTCTATTCTATCACACCTTTAATTTGTTTTATTGTAGTATTTTATTTTATCTTGTAAATTTATTATTTTTTATTTATTTATTTATTTATTTATTCAACCAAACATACGGCTTTCGCCATTTACAAATATCAAACAAATCAAAAAAATAAACCAAAAATATAAACACCTGCGCACTCATACAAATATAGAAACATAATAACACTACTATAATAAAACTATACAAATGTACATTTTTATACTTAGATCTGTCATGTTCCTTGCTGAAACAAATTTGGTATCATTCAAGAAATTTATATCCTATCCTATTATTTATTTTATGTATGTATAATTTATTTATTTATAAATTTAAAACTTTTTCTCATTGGGTTCCTGTACTTTTGTTATTATTTATTTATTTCTTTATTTTATTTTTGATTATTGAGGGTAGGCCCAAACCTTTTTTTATGTTGATGTTTTAGGGTTGACTGGAAGACGTTGCTCAGCAACAAGTCCACCGTTTGGCCTAATTTTGTTAATTGTCACGTTTTGAAATGTTGAATTTTATTTTTGGGTGTGAGGAAACGCGGGCGTCCGAGAACCACGTGGCTTGATCACGTGGATCAAATTCTCAAGGACGGCCGCGTGTTGAGTAAGAGGAACCGACGTGCGTGTATGAGGAACTGTATGAATGTGGAGGAAGCGAAGGAAGTGTGTAAAGATAGATCTGTTTGGCGTTCCGTTCTCTCTGCCTACCCCACTTGGGACACGGCGTGAGGGTATAGATAGATAGATAGAATTTTATTTTTTATGTATTTGTGTAAAATTGTGGTAAATAAAGATATATATTTTTTTTATAATTCTATTCTTAGAGTATGATTTTGTTTTTTTTTTATTAAATGATACGTTTTTCGTCTCTTTTTCACAATTAGGTACATACAATATTTAAACAAAAGAAATTAAAATATGCTTAATGATATGATCACTACACTAGCCATAAGACTGTGTTGTGGCAAAAAAAAAAATCAGACACAAAATTAACAAAATCTACATAAAAAATTAGTCAATGGATGATTTAGTGTATAAGTCAGAAAGTGAGTTTGAAAAATGAGTTTGTCAGTTGGCTAAATATTGATTTCACCAATCATTCTCTCAAAAGGCTCTAAATATCGTAAATCGCATCCCCATAAAACAGTGTACACATTATCTGAATATGAAATTACATTGTATAGGCAGCACATTAGGTATTTATATTCTATAGGATGTTTTATTCTTGACAATATACAGCATGTCCTGAATATTTAATAAGCAGGGTGTATTTTTTATAAAATAATACCAGCTAGTTACTCGGTAACTTTTTCGCTCAGAATTATTACAGAGTTGCTATGATAATTATATTAGAGCATTAACGGCGATGAAAATCAAAGAAATGACACAATTACCGCATATTCGCTATACTGAATGGGGGAAGCATGTTTACACGATCCTGTATCATCGAAAATAGTCTGAGTATTCGATGTGTGAAAACGCTGATTTGAAAAATTAAGCTCATCAAATAGTTTTAGTTATTTTGGAAGGATTAACTATTGCAAGATATTCTTATAATTTGAAAGTAATCAGACAAACAATTTTAGTTACCTACTTCATTTTTTAAAATTGCGATTGATTTCCATGTTAAGTTTTTTGTACGCCTTGTGAAACCGAGTTTAAATATACCCATTGAGAAGGAATGGCTGCTACCCTATTATAAATATGTCATTTTAACACATGAAACTACCATATAAGGCTTTGAAAAGATAACCTCACCTTATCCGACAGTGCCCCGGACAAGACTTGAACCCGCATCCCTTCTTTGTCACAAGGAGTGCTTTGTCCAATTAAGCTACCGTGCGACTTGCCGAAGGCTCCGATATTTGCTCTTACAAACCCCGATGACAGCTACACGTGAAGCTTAAATAAATATCCATGTTTTGTTTTTCGTTCAATTTGTAGTTTGTCTATTGGCTCATCCATTTGTGGGTAGCATAGAATGGAAGAGTTTTATCATAATTTTAAAACTATCATGGCTTCTCCTATAATTGAAGTAGATTCTTAACTAGTTACTTGTGGTCGACATACACATAATCATCTCCGTGGCATCAAAGTTTTATATATTAAGATAATTACTTTTCACGCTCGCTGTATCATCATGAAATATGTATGGGCACAATCTAAAATGTCAATATTAGATTTTTTTGTGTGTGATTTTTTACAGCTTTTTTACGTTTTTGTTGAGTGATGGGTAATCCCGAGAGCTTTAAGGGAATAAATAAAACACGCAACCAAGTATGTACCTACCTGTCTGAATCAAATAATCAAGGACGAATGCGTTGTAAATGTGAGAAATCGTCGATCACGTACTATAAAAAATATGAGTGTTTTTTTTTATTTAATACCCACGAATTTGTTGATGATTTTTATTACTCTCTGCTAACGCTGCAAAGAGTGTAAATTAAAAGGATGTATGTGACATAATATTACACAAACCTTAACGATGTTTTTGTTTTACATTTTTGTCAAATTTTTAAACATATATTCCTCTCTGTGCCAAATAAAAATAAGACAATAAGGATGGTTGAAATGCCTCATCGCTGAATTATTAATGTTAAGTGTCTCATTCATGAGGTCTTACGAATACCTGCCTCTCATAGGACACACTAAAACTTGCAAAAAAGAGTGGAGGTATTATTCTTAACCAGAGACTCCACGAGGTATAGGAATTTAATATTTTCAGTTTAATGAGATGTGCCACCTATTCTGATTTTTTAAATTTTTATAAGCACTGAAAGAACGAGTTGCATGTTTTTTGGCTGGTGTGGCGCAAAGGCAACGCTTTTGCCTTTTAATCACGAGATCCCGGGTTCGATTCCCGGCCAGGGCAAAATGTAGAATGACCTTTTTCAAATTGTCCTGAGTCTGGGTGTTACATTTATATGTGTTTAGTGCATTGTCTTGTATATATGTATATTGTCATGTTAGTACCCATATTACAATATTCAATCGTAGTTTGGGACTAGCTCGATCTGTGTGAATTGTCTATCCATGTTATGTTATGTTATGTCATGTTTATAGAGTTTGACTATCTCACTTGTACGTATTATATAGATATAGATGTAAGTATATTAGATGTTTAATCACAGGTAAATTCTATTTATTCTTTATTAAAATGGTTTATATGTTTTTTTAGAAATATTGTTTTAAATTAACATTGTGTAACCGCTGTTGGAGTATTAAATTAGTTACTTTGTACCGACAATTGTTGTTTTAAAAAAAAAAAAAAAAAAACTCAAATTTACCCGAAGCACTCAATGTTTTGAAATACATATATATAGATATGTGTGAGAATGAAAAATCACTGCTACTTTTTTTAATGAAACACTAATATTTATATTATTATAGGAAAAAATCACGTCAACCGAACTATTATACCAACATCTCGATTGGAGAACCATATTTAGGTACATAATGAAACATTGTGCAAAATCTAATCTTGAAGGACCCGGTAAAATATGCTATTTAAACAAATTTGATAGAAAAACTGCCAAAACTTATTGACGCTTGCGAACATATTGATTTGTTAAAATAAAAATTCAAATATTTATTACCAATATTACGAATAAATCATTTGACATACTGTCGTTGCATATTTAAAAAGAGGTATGTGCGAACATTTTTATTAAGGTATAGGCACTCTTAAAAAACTGTTCATAAGGGCATTAAAATTCTTGTTTGGACTTTTTATTGGCATGTGATATTATTCTTAATATATTGTATTTTAATATTTGATCCTAAGAATCACTTTATAAAATGGTAATAATGCCATTATAAGCAGGTTATTTTAGAAACGTCAAAATATTTATAAATTTTCATACACCATTTTGAATACGCTACGACGATACATAACTCGAGACCTTTCTCTTGATAAAATAATGTTATCTTGACGAAAGCTCTCAAACTATCATTATAATTATCAACGTGGAAATAAGTTGTATTACCTACCATCACGGCATTTACCATAGGTGGTATAGCCAGCGAATTTACAGCAAGTGATAAACATGCAAGCCATCCAATACAATAAAATGTTACTGTTCTTTTTATTCATCTTTACGATTTAATTGTTTATTAAACGTGGGTTGTGATACTAGGTGAGTTTTGTTTCATTTCTGCATAAAGAATTATTAAGTACACAAAACCCGACTCATTTTATGACCACGTCAAAATAATGAAAATGATCTGGAACAATATACATAGGTACATGTTGGTACTTATGTAAAAACATTCCGAACAATTACGTTATTGTATTAAACAAAATTAACAAAGTAATAAATATATTTACCTGTTTATTTCATAAAATTTTGTTGAAAGGGTTTATTGTCTTATTGTGTGGCAGAAAAATAAAAACATTTAATATTATTTTTTATCACTTATTTATATGTAAACATAATACGGGAGCTTAAGTACAATGAAGGAAATCTACCGATTGCCTGAAATGTGCAGAAATCTGAGGACTTCCATTTATCCGAATTCTACTGTAAACAAGTCTTGTTAACTTCTGAGGTGCTAAAATGCGATGCCTGAAGGGCTGGCCTGCCAAAAACCACCAAACCACCATAGCCTCTACCTGTGGAGTCTTTTGACTAATCCCTTTTAATATCCCTCTAGCTGAAAGAGCAAAAAATTCTTTAAATGAATTTATCAATAGAATAACAAAAACATTTCTTTTCCCTAGGTAACGAATCAATATTTCATCATCATCATCATCATCATCGCCCTCAACGGTCCTCTCAGGAGCACAGGGCAGAAAAAGCAGTCTCCTCCATTCAGAGTTACTCTGTGCTAATCGCGTCACCTCTTCCCACGACATTCCCTGTGCATTGGTGTCATTGTCATAGGAACGTAATATTTCAAACAAAATATTGAGCAGAAATATTTAAATATTTAAATTGAGCAGAAAGCTAAGTTGAGGGAGCTTAGACATAAGCTTAAGATATAATGATAGTACCTACCTATAATTTGTCTCTCATATTTTTTGGTCTTTTTTATAATTATATTACTCGCTTACTTAACTTCACTTACAGCTGACCTTCTAAAGCTTCTCTTAGAAGGCTACAAAATTGGATAAAATGAGATTAAATTTTAAAAAATGTGACATAAGCAAAATAATTAATATGCATGACATACAATCCCCCCCTTGTATGTAATGAATACAGCTTTACGATATAAATGCTGCATGTACTGTTAATAAATGAAAGAGAGAAAAAAAAACAGTGAAAAACCAAAAACAAACATTCAGGCTTCTACGGCGGAAACGTTCTAGGCTAATGATTTTATAATTACCTACCATTTTAAAACCGCAGAGAGCAAAATATGAAGGGGGCCCTATAATTCGTTTACCCGTGGGCCTTTGTGGTTTAATTTAATTTTATTATTTTGTAGGTTTATATTTTAATTTTTTTCACACTGGCTTCATCCGGGTAAACAATTTTGAAATTTTTCAACTTTTCAGCAATTTGTTTCACCGACCGAAAAATAATACAAACGGTTTAATTTTTACTATTTTCCTAACAAGGTTTCGTGTGGTATTGGTTTTCCAACTAAGTTATTGACAATAAGTTTGAAAATTACATTGTAAGTCGAAACCAGTCACTTGTGTATGAAAATTAGTAAGGAAAACCATTTCTATTTTACAAAATAAACGTCCAGTTAATCTATAAACTTAATACTTGTGGAAAAAACTCCACAAGATAATGCCTTTTAACATTAAATCCTGTTTGTACATATCAACCTATATTGTGCAAATAAGATATTCATATACAAAACAGCTTTAATATTTATTTCCTTTCTTTTTAAATATGATAAGTTAAGTTAGAAAAGAAATAAATAAAAAAATAAATAAACAAAATCTTGTACATTTACATCGAGTAAAACATATTTATTTTTTTCTTTTAACGAAAATGCTCGTTTTATAACTTTCTCTCTATACCCAGGAAGGGTAGGCAGAGAGAACGGAACGCCACATAGATCTATCCTTACAAACTTCTTTCGCAGCCTCCACATTCATCCAGTTTCTCATACGTGCACGCCGATTTCTCTTACATAACACGCGGCTGACCTTTAGAATTTGATCCACGTGATCAAGCCATATGGTTCTTGGCCGTTCGCGCTTCCTCACACTCTTTCTTTCAGATTTTTTGATTTACTGCGTGAAAAGTAAGGAGTTTTGTCGTTCAATATATTTCTAAATTAAAAAATGTTTTTTTACGGTTAGTCTGAAACATTGAAATATATTTTACTCAAACACACGGACAGTTTTCCTTTTTGAAGTATATAAGATTATACAAACATAATTATTAATTCGTTACGCCTATGGGTTGACCGTCGAAACATCAGTGCAGTGAAAACAATTCCATTCAAAGCTCAAAAAATAATTTTGGAATATTATGTTAGTATGTATTTTGTATGTGAGTGTACAAGTTTATTTCAGAATATGTCGAAAAAGTTCGGTATAATCGTATGTTTGAAACCTTTTTGGGTTTTTTAATGACATATTATAACTAAAATATGTTTTTCAGAACTTTGAAAGGTCGTAATCGTACTGAGTTACTTTTTAGACATTGGAAAGTAAGTAAGATTACGTCAACGGAATGACGTCACTTGTTTTCTAACTATGTCAAATAAATATATGGACAATTTGTAAAGCGCCGTTTGCTCATAACATGACCTCAAGGAGTCTTATACCGTGTCTATCACCCGAAATTACCAGCAAAATGGTGCGTCTTCAGCCTTCTTTTAAAGCCCTCTCAATTCACCTCCTCTCGTAAGATAATTATTTTGGATTATTTTGTTTTGATGCCGTTTAACAGTCCCTAGACCATCTCAAGGGCACCGGAGAAGAGTGCAGCATTCAATTTGCTTCTGAAACTGGTGACAGTCTGTATTTCTCTCAATGGCACTGGCAGGCAATTCCATGTAACCGGCCTAACAGCACCAAAAGCCCTCTCATAGAAGTTATATTTACCGGCTCTATTATTATATGTATATGCTATAACAGCATATTTTACCACAAATGGGGAAGCCAGCAGATCAGCCGCATGTGATAAAAATGCGAGCTGTACTCTCCGTTGCAACGAAAAAATAAGGTTTTCAGGATGGGAGACTTATGTACTATAATCACTGAATTTAATTAAAGTGCAAATGTCTTTTTTTATCGAACTCCTTCCTTTTACAGGAGAATCGAAAGCTTACAGTAAGAAACATTATTATGTATAGTATCAGTTTACTTAATATTGCTGACGTGAATACTCATCATGAGTCAATCACGTCATTTCACGAAGATACTTGATAGTGACATTTTGTCTTGTCATTCCTTGATAGATAAAAGACGTCTCTCTTAGTGAAAAATCAATATTGAAGAAAAAACATTAATTTTCAATTTTACTTGTACAATAATTTTGACAGTTATTTTATGCAATAAACAATAATATTATGTGATAAGTAAAATAATAAATTATGTTAAAAAACTTTGAAGGCTATATACTAAAAAACAACTTTCTCGTCTTTGCATAGAGTAATATCACTTCCACGTGAACAAATATGGTAGCTTTAAAGGGTGGAAAGTGTTGAAAGCAGGAGTGAAAGCTTTTATTTTAACTTTTTTTAAATAAGGTATCCATATACCTCCCCTTCATTGGGCCAAGAATGTTTAATGGTATAATCCCTAATATTACTAAATTAATTTCCTCAAGTGGGAAAAAATTAAACAAATTGGTGACGAAATGGCTCATGGACAGGGGAAAAAGGGAGTCTGAGAGAGACGTACTAACAAAATGCAATAACTGACTTAATCTCACGTTAGTCTAACTTGCACGTACTAAATGACTTGATGTATGACATGCTATTATTTATATATATTTTTTTAATTGTTTTAACTCATAAAATTCAAGTTTACATGAAAAAGTTGTATTCTTAGTTATATTTTAAAAATTGTATTTTTATATTTGTTTTTTTTTCTAGTATTGCCCCAGAACAGATTTTAATCAAGTGGGGCAATATATTCCATAATATTGTTCTTTATGTTTATTTATTATATTATTATAAAAAAACATCTAACATCTCGAGTGTTGTCAAGAAGAACAAAGGTCACTATTTATAAAACACTACTGCGACCAGTACTCATGTATGGATCCGAATGCTGGGTTTTGAGTAAAAAGGATGAGGCATCCCTTTTAATATTTGAAAGAAGGATACTCAGAAGGATATTCGGACCTGTGCGGGACAACGGAGTTTGGAGAATCCGATACAATAAAGAAGTCTACAACTTGTACGGTGAGCCCAACATAGTTATATGTATCAAAGTTGGAAGACTGAGATGGGCTGGGCACGTGGAGAGAATGAGTGAGGAAAGAGTGCCAAAGAAAATCCTCCATATAAGACCACAAGGTAGACGTAGCGTTGGTAGACCCAAACTCCGTTGGATGGATGGTGTACAAAGAGATGTGGACGCCATTGGCATCAGGGATTGGAAGAGTACATGTCAAGATAGGGGAAGATGGAGGCAAGTGTTGGAGAAGGCCAGTGTTGGAGGAGGCCAAGGCTCACAACGAGCTGTAGAGCAATTGATGATGATGATGATGATGTTTATTTTGTATGTTTTATTTGGAATAATAAATAAATAAAAATAAATATAAAAATGTTCTCTAACAAGCACTTAAGCTTTACGTCGATAGGTAGAAGTATAGATGGGTTGTATGAATGAATACTGAAAATTAGTTTACAAATTAATTATTTATTTATTTATTATTTATTTATTTTATTCTTCACTGTACATTGTTTACAATAATACAAATTTACATAGAAAATATCATTTATACAATTCAATGTACAGAGGGCGAGTTTATCGCTAAAATGCGATGTCTTCCAACTAACCCGGATTAGTGTCTTAACTTAATTAAATGAAAACAATAATAAATCAAATGTTTTTTAAGTTAACACTTTTCGAAATTCATTATAATTTAAATGATTTTGAAACACTGTTGAATTTCCAAATTAAATTTATTCACCTCAAACGTTTTCGCCAAGGCTTCTACTTGGCATCATCAGGAGGACTCAAGAGTACTCAAGAGTCCTCCTGATGATGCCAAGTAGAAGGCTTGGCAAAAACGTTTGAAGTGAATAAATTTAATTTGGATATTATACAGTGTTTTAAAATCATTTTAAGAAAACAATAATCTTCAAAGCTTTTAGTATCACACAAAGAAAAATTGTTTAAGGACAAAATACAAAATTTAAAAAAAAATTGCAGCTTTCTAACAATGTTTTGATTTTATAAATCTAAAGACAGAGAAAGGTGGATTGTGGATTGTCTAATAATGCTATGATATTTCAGGAGTCCGAGATCTCCTATTTGTTCGTTTGGGTGACAATTTATTTATTTTTACACCTCTCTCCAGTCTATCAATACCACTAAGCCAGTATTGGCATCGACAATCTGACAACGTCAGTAGGCGGTGAACCCAGCTGACGTAGCGGATCCCACCTTAAGACTCACACACGGCGTTCATGGCATTTCAAAACACCTCCTTAAACCAAATGAGTCGGGGAATGTCGACAATCATACCCAGAATCATTTCCTACTTTCTTACATCCATCATCAAAGTACATTCCCAAAGGATATGTTCCGCATATTGAGCTCCTGTCCCACATGTACACCATGGATTATCAGTTAAGGCTTACTCAAAAAGTTAATCTACAGAAA
The DNA here is from genome assembly GCA_947579605.1 of Athripsodes cinereus. NCBI lineage: Eukaryota > Metazoa > Arthropoda > Insecta > Trichoptera > Leptoceridae > Athripsodes > Athripsodes cinereus. Next base: position 15,622,949 of record OX388326.1, read on the forward strand.
AATGATCAAGTGACAAGAAGCTCATTCTCAGTCTTTCACGGACATCCGGAAAGAGCTTGTAGACAAGTCTTCCCTTGTATCCAAGTTATACTTTTATACAAGCCTAATATTCTACTAAATTTTCCTTATATGTATTTGATTGTGTTTTATCTTGTTGATAGTAATATTACAGATGTAATGTAGAATTAATGTTTCTCGTGAGACAGTGAGGCAATCAGTCAGGCCAGCCAGCCCCTCAGCAGTTAAATATAAGTCCTCGAACTTCTGAGATATTCAGTTTTAGAAGTAAATCTTCTTCCGATGTATTTAACACAACATTGTTCTCCAATAAATTATAATAACAAATCTTATTTTATAATCTGCAATAAGCATTGTATTCAGTATCACTGTGGATAGTTTGTGAAATTGTAGATATTCGAAAAAAAGGTTCTCTTCAGTGTTATATAGAAAAACATTCAATGTCAGATTGTTTTACACTGATTATATATAAAATAATAATGAAAATAATATGTGTGTCCAAAAACGGATTGATAAGATAAATCCTTTTAACAATAATGTTTTTCACAACATTCCAGAAACAAAGGTTATATCGTACACTTAAAACTGTAATGTTATACTTCAGCTTTAATGATTTGATAAGTAGCTAAAAAACATTTGCAATACAATATGCGTACATAACATAAACTCAACTTTAATGATTGTATATAACATAAAGATGAGGAAGATGGCATATTTGGGACACGTACTTCGAAATGAGAAATATAGTTTGCTCCAACTCATTTTGAAAGGAAAAATTGAGGGTAGTCGTGGTGTGGGAAGGCGGCAGATGTCCTGGCTGAGAAATATCCGAGAGTGGACCGGAGTTCGGAGGGTGGAGGAGTTGTTCCGGCTGGCACAGAACAGAGAGGCCTACGCCAGGGTGATAGCCGACGTCGGGGGGACCTAACATGGCACTTTGAGAAGAAGATGCGTACATGTAATATAGTGAGTTACAATCCATTGGATTGGTCTGCAACGAGTTTGGATTTTCTTCTCCATTCCTTCCTATTTTCAACTAATCTTTTTAGCTCTACGTATGTGCCACAGTTTATATCATTCTTCCGTTGGTCCATCCATATAAGCGTCTCTTGGTCAGCCTCTACCATTTCTGCCTTCAATCTTGCCCTCCGCGATGGTAATGAGCAGCCCTGGGTGCCTGAGAGACTGGCCAATCCAGTTAGCTCGTTGTTGGCTGATCCTTTAAAGGAGTTGCCTTCTTTTGTCTACCTTGATTAACATGTGTGCATGGTTGACAATAAATGTGTATACCTAATATTAGTCCAACGTCCAACTACGAGTGTCTCAAAAAAATATTGATTAAATCTCAACTTATCTTCATCTTCAGCCTTCTTTTTGTGTCCAATATTGGATAAAAATCTTTCTTTTAGACTTCCAAAACATCTATTGGTTCCAACGATCTGCTAGTGGACGTCGGCGCTTCTTTACACGCTTTTTTTGTCATATATATACATCATCTTCATCATCCTTTTATCGTGCATTTGATCAACATGTCCAAACTATTATAACTGTTTACGCGCATTCTACCCACAACCCTCCTCTCGCATCCGCCCATTCTCATAATATCCTTATTCTTGACTACATCTCGCAACGTTTTACTAACCAGCAGACCCTTTGACAAACCGCACTTGGCGATCGACTACAAACGAATTTTCGACAATATTCGCAACAATAACGTATAATGACACTGTACATTGTAGCTAGATTGTCGAAAATTCGTTTGATCGCCAAGTGCGATTTGTCTTATGATGAGGACAAGACCTTTTGTCGATCTGCTTCGTATTTTGAGTTAGATCTATTCAGTTTCAGTTATGTGAATCCTTCAAACATTTATTGTGATATTCATTGCTTAGAAATCTGGTATAAAAGAGATATATCTTGTTTGTTACCCATACAGAATAATTTATTACAATGATTTCAGAAATTTAAGGGCTGTTTGGGTCCAGATTGAAACGTAGATAAAAGTTAAAGAATACAACACGTAAGTTCAAACATACATACGTATAAAAATAATACTATTATCTAGGTACCTACGTTTGAACGAATAAAACAATTGATTATCATTCTTCCCTTTATTAATTCGATCAAAAATAATTGCGATCGAAGAATGACGAAAAAGTAAATTTGTTTATAATAAGGGGTATTAAAAATGCAGATGCCCGGAATTAAGTGGTTAACCGTATAATTTTTTTTTTAATTAAACTTTTAAACAATTAAAGTTTATTCGCTTCCTCATCCGCGCTTCCGCACACGTCCTCTTTCAGATAAATACATCCTCTTCGTCATTCTTTCATTTTGCATTCACTGAATACGTCCAAACCATCGTAACTCAATCGTAATTCATGTTAAATTACTATAAATGAAACACTTTCATTGTGACACAAACCATCGTAACTCAATCGTAATTCATGTTAAATTACTATAAATGAAACACTTTCATTGTGACATTATTGGTCTCGAGTCGGCTTTCAAGAGCTTCTGCCCTCATCATCAGGCTAGCGTAAAACTCACTGTAAGCTAGCCTGATGATGTAACTATTATTTTTTCTTTTTTTTTGGTTTTGTTAGCACTAACTATGTGGTAATCACGAAACATTTTTCTGAGTTTGCTAATCATCTAATTGAACATGATCATAGTTTTCATAGGGACAATAGTACTTTTAAACATACTAACATTAAAGAATATTTCAAATTGTCGGCTTTAGAAACAGTAGAAATTAACAAAAATTTAAATTTAAAACAAAATATAGTAAATAGAATGCTAGCGCCATACAAGTCACCCTTATTAACAATGTTTCCTATATATAAAAACTCTCCATCTCTTTCCCACTCTAACGCCCCCACCCTTCCCTAACTAATTAATCATCAATAATAATAAACAGTTCTAGTATTTATTTAGTTTTAGTATAACACTCGTCAATGAAATGAGTCATCTGAGCGTTGAAACCGGTAGTGTTTTTAAAAAAATTAAAGTGGTTGTAGTAGGTACATAATTAACTAATTCCTTAATTAAAAATATTATTTTTTTATTAATTAACTTAATAATATATAATTTCTATGATTATTACAGTATTATTATTTTATATGGGTACTGATTTTATGAATTATTTTAATTTATGTCTGCTTTTTATTGAATTTGTTAGTTTTTTAATGTTTTAAGTATTCTGCAATACACTTCCGTAATTTGATTGATTCAATCGCGATCGAGTATTGTATCGATCGTCAATTCTAAAGGTTTACCGAAATCGATCGCGATTAAATTCGTAGGTTCGTTATAGACCCAAATACAACCTCATACACCTTTCACACTAAGCTAAAAGCTTGTGCCGTGAAAGGGGAGTTTGCCGGCACCTGGGATCGAACCACGGACCCCTTGTTCTGGAGGCCGAAACTCTACCTCCAGGCTACCGACGAACTCTTTTATTTATTTATTTATTGTAAGATGTAAATGACTTGTCACCGTATTTATTTCAATTATAAACAACTTAGGCTTTTGTCACTGTGATAAAAGCTTTCAAAAAGATTTCTCGTTGATTGATCATGCTCGAGTACATAACAAAGTATCAAAGTATTCTCAATAATAAAAAGTTTATTAAATCCTTTCAAAGCTCTTCTCGTTTATTGGAATTTATTGAACTGTAAGGAGTTAATTATTATTTGATTGATATTTCTTGTTATATTTAATCGAGCATTTAAATTTTAATGACTGAGTGATGTCTATAAAAAGGTATTAGGTTTAAGTTGAAAGATGACTCGGTATCAAGTAGATGCTGAAACACTTTTTACATAAATGAATTGTTAAATGTCTTAAAGGTTCATCGATGATATTTTTAACCATTATATGATTGCATTTCTATCTTATTTTATAATTGTATTGTTTTATTCTATTACTCGTATTAATTGATTGAGTTTATATAGTTGTTATTTTAGAAATATATGAAATACATTTTAAAGATAAAATGTACATCTGATGTTTGCTGTTGATTTTGCTCCTGGCATCTTGATGTGGCTCGGTTGGACACTTGGGATTACTGGTACTCTTTGGGTTTCTATTCCGGGTGCATTGGGGTGTTGGGTTTGCCTGGACCTACGGCTGAATCAGTGACTAACCAATAACGCCTGTAAAAGGGCACATTTTATGTTTTAAACTTTGTTTCTGTTGTGTTCCTTATGTTATATATTATGTATATGATGTGCCTGTTGGTGTTTGTTTTCAATAAATAAATAAATAAATAAATAAGGTCATGTATGTAAATTTAAGGCTAAGAAAAGACAACGTCACCTTACTCAGTAGTGGGGTACCCATATTAGGTATCTCAGAACAATACGTACACGTGAAGCTGTCATCGGGGTTTATAAGAGAGAATATCGAAGCCTTCCTCAAATCACCCGGTAGCTTAATTGGACAAAGCACTCCTCGCTACAAGGTTAGGAATGCGGTTACAAGTCCCATCCAGGATATTACCGAATAAGGTGACATTGTCTTTTCTAAGCCTTATATGGTAGTTTCGTGTGTTAAATCTTAAAGGTTTGTTTAAATGTATATAATGCCTCATTGAAAGAAGGAAAGTGGCCGGTGCTAGAGTAAACGGTGCACACAACATGGCTAAAATGCTGGTGCACAATACCATTCTGGTACCGTCACTTACGTATGCAAGCGAGACATGGACGTGGTTGAAGAAGGACGAAAGTGGAATAAATGCAGTAGAGATGCGATCGTTGAGAAGAATGGTTGGTAAAACGCTGCGTGATAGAGTGAAGAATGAGGATATTAGAAGAATGAGCGGATGCAAGAAGACTGTTGTGGACAGAATGCGTGTAAATAAATTGAGATGGTTTCGTCATGTGGAACGAATGAAAGAGGAAAGAATGACAAAGAGGATATACTTATCTGAAAGAAAGGGTGTGAGGAAACGCGGGCGTCCGAGAACCACGTGGCTTGATCACGTGGATCAAATTCTCAAGGACGGCCGCGTGTTGAGTAAGAGGAACCGACGTGCGTGTATGAGGAACTGTATGAATGTGGAGGAAGCGAAGGAAGTGTGTAAAGATAGATCTGTTTGGCGTTCCGTTCTCTCTGCCTACCCCACTTGGGACACGGCGTGAGGGTATAGTAGTATAGATAATAGTAGTAGTAGTAATGCCTCTAACAGGACACTTGAACACATACTATGAAAAGTGGGAAATTATTCACTACCCTTGCCTTGCGTTAAATGTATGATTATTGAACCCTACGTACGTTGACTATTCCTTTTCATCGTTCTTCTTTTTTCACATCTTCTTTCACTGTACATGCAGCTCGGTTATGGAATGATTTGCCTTTGTTGGTCACACTTTCTCCAACTATTTCCATCTTCAGGAGTAGACTGAAGCATCATTATCCTGCTTTAATTGATCCATCTTGAGCTTTGACCCCTTTCTTTTCTTTTTCCCCTTCCCTTTGCATCTTACTTAATATGTGTATTGTGAACTTTTTGTCTATATGTGAATGTATGTATGTTTGCTTTGTATTTTGTATCACATAAGTATTGTTTTTTGAACTGTAAATATGTGTCTCAATTTTATAACTATGGTTGGTTGTCAGATATTGCCTGCAGGCAATAAACCCGCCATTTGTACTACTTAAATGTACAATAAAGATTAATTATTTTTTTATTTTTGTTTTGTTTAACCCTTTTTCACATACTCGTTGAATACTCGGCCAAGAGTCGCTGTATTACTTACTCTTTTATGTAAGATTTCGAGTGTCCTGTTAATGGTAATAATTCGTAAAATATCCCGTTTAAGGTACTCGATATGAGATGATGGTATGAATGAATCAATTTATCGTACTATTAAATATTAATAGAGGACAGCTTGCATTTTTATTTATTAATACAGTGGTCGGCCATAATAGCCTTTAACGTAAAAAAAGAAATAAAAATATATACAAAACCTAATACACAAATTATTGAGGGTTTAATGTTAGCTATTTGGGGGTTTTATGTTAGCTATTCAAAATCAGGTGATAAATACAAAAAATTATCAAAAATATATCGTAAAAAATCAAAATATAATTGATAATTCGTGTAGGAAATGTCTGGCCAAACCGGAAACAATACAACACATAGTTTCGGGTTGTTTTACTATCGCTCAAACTGAGTATACTTATAGACATAATCATGTCGCAAAAATAATACATCAAAATTTAGCAATTAAACATAATCTATTAAACTCACAAAATGTAATACCTTATTATAAATACAACCCGGAACCGGTTTTAGAAAATCAAAATTACAGGCTCTATTATGATAAAACCATAATAACAGATAGACAAATACATCATAATAGTCCCGATTATTGTCCATAATAGTCCCCATGATAAAGGTAATAAAATAACGTACTTACCTACCTAATAGACATCGCTGTCCCAAATACACATAATATATAATACCGTTTATATAATACCTTTAGTCATGTCAGCTACGGGGGTAACTCCGAAATCTTTAATAAATAATTTACAAAAATTAGATTAAACGGTTAATTTGTACATAAAAATTCAAAAATCTATTATAATAAACACTTGTAATATTGTTAAAAAAGTTTTTGAACACAGATATTTCAGGCACAATGCTGGTATTTTGATCCCACGTTTTGAGCCTAATCCTTTGATATCCTGTATATCTTTTTCCCGGCATTAGACTGTTAAGTTTTTGTGTGACCATGACTGATCATATAGAGACTTATCTGGTTGTATAATCCTGAGAAGTGTGGATGGCAATTCTGCCACCGCGTATAAAAATAACTAAAGTTTCCAGGAATAAAATACTTAATACAGTATAATAATAACATGTATAGACAATTCACACAGAACGAGCTAGTCCCAAACTAAGATATGAATCTTGTATTACGGATACTAACGCGACGATGCGCACGTAATGTCTATGTGTATACAGTAATATCTTAAAAAAAAATACATGATGTGATGGTAGAATATAGTATAGTCAATATTAATTTTATGTTAAACTATGTATTATTTATTTATTTATTTCTAAATATTTCACTGTTTACCGTTTGTGGTATAAGTTAATTGTTTTATTTTTTTTAAATTAAATAAATTTTCAATCTCCACAAGGACTTTCACCTTTTAAAGCTTTTTATAATAATATGATGATTTAGTAACGACTTTTGGTGCTTTAAACATTTTAATCATTATTACTAATAATTGCTTTAATGTTTTCAATTTATAATTAACATTAAAATATTTCATAATAAGCTTTCAAAATAATTTACTATTTGTTTTACCTGTAAGCTTTTACAATTATTTTTACAGAGTTATTAAACAATGTTCAAGCTTACTTACTCTTAACTTGTTACTCTTAACTGAGATATCGAAAAAAATACATAATTATGTAAATTTTTAGAAATTATACATTTGTTAATTTGACGCCCGATAAATTGAAAAAAAAACACAGTATGTAGTTAACTTCCAAATGACTTTTATTATCTTCGCGTACTAGTATTCGGAGACTCTTGACTCCATCATCAGGCGATTAGTAAAAAGTGAAATAAGATACAGAGACAAGCAGTATTTATAGGATTTGAACAAAAGAATGTTGGGAGAAGCCCGTGTTGGTGAAAAAATAATTACAATTCATTGATAAAAAAACTATTGGAAAGTGATCCGCTATGGACGGATTCAAAAGATAAGAATTTAAAGTAAAATATAAATATCTGCCTTCTCTGGTATTTACCTTATTGCGAAATGGGGTATCCACAGAAAATCCAAATCAGAGAATAGCAAAAATGCTAGTTCATAATCTATGCTAGATAAAACATAATTATCTATAGAAATTAAATCATTGGTCAATATTATTTCATTATGATTTGCGAATTCTGGAGAGTGCGGAGGTGTTCAAGGCAGGGTAAATTACCCTATTGTTCTGGAGGCGTTATGATTCTTGAATGGGCCCTTGCGATGGTTTTTCCACAAAACGGCGCTTCTTAAAAAAAATCGGGTTATTTTAGTAATGGACATACACCCACAACTGCCTACTTCCTTTTAAAACAAAATGAAAATATTATTAGCAATAAAAGACGATATAAAAGATATACTTTTTATTATTTACCATACAATCAATATACAGAAGGCGAGTTTTTTGTAAAGGCATGTAAAGGTAACATTTTTTCTATTTTGTGGCTTGAAGCACTGTTGTATTAGACCATCACTACATAATACAGAGTGTAACCTTTTCACTTGTAAATTAATATTCAAACTGCTGGGAACATTAAAAGAGATTTTCGAAATTTCACATCAAATAAATTTGTTTTCAGTAGTTGTGAAAACATTTTCTAAACAAATAGATATTTTTTATTGACACAAGAATGAACCTTCGTATTAATAATGAATTCCGTTAACGAGTATGAATGTTTGTCTGTATTATATCAAATATCCGTTATAGACTAGTTTCGCGTATGGCTATTAACTCTGCTAAATTTAATTTTATAAATGTATCCATTCTTTACCATCGGGCATCGAGTGCGGTAGCCACTGTAACAAACATGCATTCCATCTTCTTGTTTATTAAAATAAAACATTCAGGATGGGTGGCGTACCTCATCGCTGAATTGAAGATATTAATGGCTTAATTTTTTTTATTGCATATTCTTTGTTCATTAAAATTTCCCGTAGGTTCTTCACGGGACACTTGAGTTCATCATTCCAAAGAATATGTAACAAAAACATTGAGTCTGGTTTTTTTTCAGTAGTAGTAGGACGTTCAGTGTCTCTCTAGTAATACCATATCAATGAACAGATTTGATTAATATAACAATACAAAAGGGAGGGTTAGTATTAAAGAGACGCGAACTTTTCAAAAAAACAATTGCTTCTTATATTCACGTAATTTTATAGTTTTTCACCCAATAAATGGCTCGCGACCAATAAAGTGTTTCACTTATAATAATTTATCATGAGCTACGATTAAGTTACAATGGTTTGGACATGTTGAGTGAATGACGAAAAGGATGTATTTATCTGAAAGTGGGTGTGTGAGGAAGCGCGGATTTACGGATGAGGAAGCGAAAAAACTTTGATACTTAAAAAAGTTTGATGAAAAAAATGATTGTCAATATTACAAAAAGAAATTATTATTAGTTTCTATATTCATGACTTAGAAATAAAAATCTTCCATTAAATATGTAAAGAGCAAGGTGTAGCTGGTTCCTATGCCACAAATATAATCACCCAAATCTAGAACAATTTACAAAAAATCATTTTTCATTTTTCCCTGACCAAGAATCAAATCCGGGGCCTCATGACTCAAAGTTAAGGGCTTTACTTTCACCCCACATTGGTTTAACCTTGTGTGAATGTTGAAAATTATCCAGCATTTAAATTTAAATGTAATTTAAAACGAAACGTATTCATTTCTAAAACGTTTTAATATTTATGTTGGAGTAAGTACCAATGTGTTTTCTTTTAATATCATGAAATACCAGCTGTATTTAGTTAGTAGGTATGTTATAAGGAAAACAAAAAAATATCTTGTACGTTGGTAGAAAATTTACAATTCTACCCACACTTATGTAGGTGTATACGAGATACCCATATAGCATGAGATACCCATATTAGGTATACCAGAATAATATCTCTAGATAAATGTAACTCTTTTTCTTCATCTTTCTGCGCCATGTCAGGTTCCCCCGACGTTGGCGATCACTCCGGCGAAAACCTCCCTGTCCTGTGCTGCTTTGAACAGGTCATGTAACTCTTACTGAGGTTAAACTTTCTTATTAACTTCCGATGGCCGAAAAGCTTTTCTAGGGCTTAAGACTTCAACACAAAACTCTTAGACAGTGGATTGCCAGTCATTTTTAGCATTTAACTTTTCTAAATCTCGGTTGATGTTGTCCAATACCTAGAATTTGTCTTTGTCTGCTTAACTGCCTTCTACCTTCTGAGTTTACCCTTTTGTCCGGATCTGACAATGTAGCCAATCCATGCCAAACTTCGGGACCTGATCATACTTGCGATGAAAGATCATCTGTGTTAATATCTAAGAATTTCAAAATCTGCGGTTTATTGCTCAGCAGCTTAAGCACTCTACGAAAATGACGATTAATGGGTTCAAGTCTTGACTTTTTAATTTCTTAGAACTAATTCAATCACAAGTGACTTTTGTGCAAGTATATCAAATACTTGACTTATCCCAAATAGAGATTCTACTTAGCGAATGACTTTTAAATAAGTTTTTTTTATTTTAAGAAATCTGAAAGCAATTATCTTTTTCTATTATTAGGTTTCTTGGAACAATTTATTTTCAGCGACTGTGAAAATAAAAATATAATACTCCACCTTGTTAGCTTTGTCAATGAGCTTTCATCGGAAGATATTATATTATTATTCCAGAGATCACAGCTTTTATGAAAACATAAGTTTTTTTCCACTAACTGACTAATTAATTTATTTGTGAAAGATGTCTTTCGTTTTCGAAGTATCTTCATTACACGTTTTCGTTTTTTTTTACAGTAAAAATGAAATTGATATTTTAAATTACTTGTGGAAAACTCACGGTCATGAAAGTGTTAAAAATATCAAAAACATATTTTTTAGCCGAAATCATCAATTTTCTGTTTGATATTAAGTAGGTTTATCAATATTTTACAAAAAAAAATTCTAATAATTGTTTTTTCTCATTGTTCCAGGAATCCAAACGAATTCCAGCGCCAGGAATCCATACTGCCCATTTCCAGAGAAAGAAATCGATACAAGTCCATTGTGTGGGACGAATATGATACTCTTCATCAGAAGTATTTGGAAATTGGTGAGAGTCAAAAACCTTCAAATATTTATCGAATTTCATTTAAATATAATATATCGTTTTTCATATAGGTATATGAAAAGAACTGAAACTAAATATTATTGTTATAGAGAAAAAAAAATTTATGTTTTTGATTTTGTTATTATGATTAATCAAAGTTCATAAAAAAAAACAAAATATTATCTATATATCCTCACACAATGCAATGTGCTTTTTTCGTTAAGATGGAGTTGGTCAGTAGGGAAGAGGATTGAACTAGGGATCTCTCGTTTGAAAGCCCGACACTTTTCCACCAGGCCACTTTTATTAAAATGAAGAATTTTTAAATATTCAATATTAATATGAACTTGTACATATGTGAACTTTCATTAGGAGTGCACGACACAGAGTTTCAATGCTTATTAATAATCGACATAAGGCTTGTTTAAGATACCGATCAATCCCGGGCAAAATTCGCATTTTCTCTGTAGCATCTTATCACATATCTCAGACATTATTAAAAGTTGTAAATAAAGAACCAACTCAGTCTTGATAAACATTTAGACTTTTAGCAAGTAAATTCAGTCTCTGGAGACACCTGTTTATGTCAAAAATTAAAGAAATAATAATCAGAAATTATTTAATTTAAAAATGAATTGCTTTAACTTCAAATATTTGATAATGTTTATACACAAAAAATACTACTTTATTTGGAACACACATTACTATTTTTAGAGGTTTTTGTGATATTAAGAACAAATGGTTACGTATTATTTGTGTTTTTTCACAGGTATGAAGCCAAAGATGAAAAACCACTTCAGAGCTCATCAGCTATCCGTATGGCTCCGTCTTATCCCAGAATTACACCGATCAGGCATGAAGGATGTCATCGCAAAGCACAACCTCTTCAGAAATCACAATGACGGTGATCTATACGATGGTTCTGTGAGACCTGATCCATTGACAAGACCATCGTACTATGATCCAGCGTTGGATCTATACAGAAGACCTCTGACGAATATCACTTTGGATCTAGCTCAGACCACAATGGAATCATTAGTGACAACTTGTGTTAGTGTGATTTCTGTACGACAAGGATCAAATTTTCTACAAAATCATCCATTACATAACGTCACGAGTCATCAAGAAGGAAATCCTAATACAAACTTTGAAGCTGCAGGATATACGGCGTATTCAACAGCTTTAAGTGTTACCATTGCAATTGGCTGCTCATTATTGATCTTGAATGTTTTGATTTTCGCTGGAGTCTACTATCAAAGAGATAAAACACGATTACAAGTGAAAACTTTGCAGCAGCAGAAACGTACTCACAATAATAGCTTTGATAATCTAAGCTCAAAGCATCCACATTATTTTATCGGTCATTCACAAAGCTCAAGTGCAATAGTCGACGTAGATCATCAAGATAAAAATACAATAATGATGACCACAAGTATACCGAGAAATACGAATGAATTTACAAATGTGAATCAACAATGTCAAAACATTTGTCATGGTAATGTTCAAATGACAAATATGATACAGAAATCGAGCCCTCAATCGAAAATGTCGAATCAAGGACATTGTATGACCTTACCGAGAAAACTTAATTTCAGCTTTCAACCACAGCAGCAACAATCGCAACAGCAACAAAACTCTCAGCAACAAAGTAATCAAAACATTTATAATCAAAGTTGTATGACACTGCCAAAGAATACGACGTTCGTTAACAATACGAATAATTTGGCTGACATCCAACAGACGACGCAACCAATGAATCATCCCCCAAATGGAAATGTTGCAATGCATATGAGTTTGCCAAGAACACCCCCGCCACCTAGATCTAAAACGCCCCCTTGTAACACCCAGCAGCAACAACAGCAAGGTGGACACAATCATCAATTCAATAATCCTAAATTATGTAATCAAAAAAGAGTTAATCAAAGTAATTCGGAGATGAATGTATGAGATAAGTATGCGGCGGACAACGCCGCAGATGTTTTAGTTTAATAAAACAAACAAATAAATAAACAAACGATTATATTTATTAGCTACATTAATAAATAAATAACTATTGACTCTACGTGTATTCCATTGGTAAAGTGGTACTCTTTTTTCAGTTTCTGTGTAAAGACTTATGGACATCTTATGTGTATTGTTAAAACAATATTATTGTTAAATTGATTACCTTATTAATAATTATGGTGTTTTTTTTATATAAATAGTTAACATACGACTTTAAACTGTCTAATGAATTTCTCCCTGTTTAAAATTAGATTTAAAAAATATGAATCCATTTTTCAAATTCGTTGTCTAATATTAATTATTTCAAATTGTGTAATTTTTGAGCATTCTTCGAATACATAAAATAATGAATTATAAAATAACGTGAAAAATTGTCGCACAGAATGACTAAGAAAATAAACATAGATAATAGGAATGCATTTGGGAGAGTGACCATCCATCTGAAGATCAAATTAATAGTCAAAGAAATAATTTCCTACAAGACGGACACGTGTTAAGAGCAGTATTAAATAGAAGAGTGTGTGTGAGGATTTGTATGACAGTGACCGAATCGAAAAGTGAATTTATTCAAGGATAAGAATAAGTTGCGCTCGATTTTTTCTGCCTACCTCGCAAGGGATGCGATGCAATGATGATGATAAAAATAAGAAAGATTTTTGCAAAAAATTAACATCACTTTTTATTTATGTATATCACAAATTATACACAAATGATAATCTCGTAATTGTATATTGTCCTCGTATTTTGAATTTTGTAATGTTTTGTTAACACTGTTTTATAATGATGATTTGCGAAAAGAATAAGTAAATAAAATACAATGCATTTTCAAAGTGAGCGAAAATAACTTCAAAAAGCTTTAGACAAATTCCACAAAGTGTCACTGCACTCTCATTTGCAGATATAATAAAATCATTATCTTCAGCTGAATCGAAATTCAATCACAAATTTAATAATGCTTTACAGCTGTTTTTGAACCGACCCTAGTTTTCAGAATTACTTCTAAAAGGCAAAATGAAATAAGTACGTATTTAATAATAATATTGCTAAGCTCTTTCACGTGACTCAATTTATAAATGTTTTGCTCCGTCGCAGAAATAAAAAGTTGATAAGGATTAGTGGTCTGTTTATTGCTTAAAATAATTATGAAAGATATTTTTATACATTTTGACTAAGTAATATCTGAGCAAATTATTCAAAGAAAATTATAATTAATTGAATTGAATTATAAAAAAAGAATGTTTTTTTACCTACATTGCAAAAGAGAATAATCTTGTCATCATCGCCATCACGCCGATTCCCTTTCGGGGTTGGCAGAAAATGTCGAGCGCTACTTACTCCTATCTTTGGATTTACTTTTTGTTTCTATCATGGTCATATCATTCTAACTGCATGCTTTTCTATTCAATAATGTGCTTGATCGTCACATGTTTTAGTTATTTAGTATTTAATATTTATCATAATACGTAAAAAAATTTAGAGAGATAAATAAAAAAATAATAAAATATAAAACACTTTTCTACACACAAATGTTAGCTGTCGGACTTATCACTTACGTAATTTCTTTCAAACAATTTTACTGAGGCAGCTCTTTTCCAAACTCTGGTTGCAAATATTTCATACTAAACTCCGCGACCCAGCCAGGAATCGAACACAGAACCTCGATGAAGCAAGTCGATAGGGATAGCCGTTGAACCACGTAATCTGTTTATGAGATACTTACAAATTAAATACAATTAATATACAGAGAGCGAGTTCTCTCCAAATAACCCAAGCGTCCGTCTTGGAAGGTCTGGCTTATGAGTTCTTCTCATTGAATTTTCGAATAGCCACGTTCCCAAACACCGTTTCTCTCAGCTTTATTTGATCACTACCTGCATGTTTTTAATATTTATCAAACTTCAAAAGATCATTTTAGTATCTTATCTCCCACATTTGTCTGTTATTTATTTAGTGCTCTGTAAAAGGCCATGTAAAATTTACAAATAAGCTTTGAGATAAGCCACGCATCCTGACTCATGCACGGTATTTCTCACTAGTAGGGTAACCAGCAGAGCAAGTTGTCCATTATACTCGCGGTTCGATCCCAGATGCCAGCAAACTCTTCATTCACGTCACAAGCTTTTACGAGCCTCCAAGCCAAGCCTACAACTCACCTGTACACAAGAGTGTGTTGGCGATGGGAAAACTGCAAGATTTGGGGTATGACTTGCTCGTCCATCCCCCCTATTCTCCTGATTTGGCACCCTCAGACTTCTTGGTTCCCAAACTTCAAGAAATTTGTTTCTGGGAAGCTCTTCGTATCCAATGAAGAAGTTTGAAAGGGCTCTAGATGAATATTTTTGCAACCTTCCAGACTTTCACTTCCTGGAAGGAGTACTGATGTTGAAGAAACGCTGGATCAAGTGTATTAAAGTCAAGGGAGATTATGTAGTAAACTTAAAACAAAAAAAATCTGAAAGCCGCGGTCTTTCATTGTCAAGCCGAGAACTTTTCACCTTACCCTCGTAGCTTACTGGGATAGGTGTATAAAGTTGTATTTGGGTTTAGAACAAAAACATAATATAGGTACATTAATTTAATTAAATTCAAATATGTAATTAATAAAAATCTTCACATAGGTCTAATTTATTTTATAATACATATCAACAGAGTTTTTTACAAATATACGTAACACATATAACTATTTCAAAACATTAGTCAATTTACTGGCGAATTTAGATTAGATTAATCTAATGACATTAGATTCACATTAGATTAATCTGATGACTTAAAATAATGAATATACCACATGTTATAAGTCCAAAGTCTATATGACACTTGTGGCTTATGATGTGACGGTATAGGTAGAATTAATAAACAGAAATCAATTAAAAAACTCGTTATTGAAATATACGAGAAACTCAAATATTAATAAAATGTGAATAACAACACAGAATTCGACTGTTAAAGTCAAATTTGTTTTTTATGTGTGTTTTTATTTTGTGCCAGTAAATTTTCTATATTATTTTTATTATATACTGAATAGTTGTCCCGGTGCTGAAATCTATATGTGTGTCAGAGGAATGCAACACTATGTCGATTTTTGACTAAACTGATATGTAAACATAGTAGCCCTTTTCATGCTCTTTCTGTTGGTTTATTTTACTATGTATAAAATAATAATTTTTCACAGTAATTTAATGTTAAATGATGGTCAAATTAAACACTATCAAAAAATTCGATGAATGTTTTTTAAAAAAGGACAGCGTCCGCTACATACATCATGCCATACCTGGAGATATGTATCTCCTTAACGACACACACACACACATGTACAAAGATTATTTTATATCGCAATGAAGCGTGAAATGCTGAACCGAGGGAGCGCTCTAGATATAATGGCCACAAATCAAAAAGTTTGGTTGTAATGGCAGTCCATATTTAATAGATTACGAGAAGGGCATAGCAGATGTGCAAACTATATGCTCTAATGAGGTTTGTCCTCTAGTCACATAATAATGTGTGATACTATGTTGAAAATGTGTAATTAATACTAAATGTGAAAAGTCAATACTTAACTTAACTATGACATTACATTCTTAGTCCTAAGTAGAACATTATATGTGTCATGTTTCCTGAAAAAAACGACATAATAAAAAATGAAAATTATTGACATAACCATTTTTCGCTTGAATACACAGAAATATTCATTATGTCTCCTGAAAGAGGGTCGCTGAAAGTTTAAAGATTTATTTTATTACGGGCCAATTTGAAACACCCTCATAAATATTATATCTGTTTATGTTTAGTAATAAAATTTCCTGCTACTATGAATTTCAAATAGAAGTGGCTTAGTATCAAAGTTCGACAAATCTGAAAATGACAAGTTCATTCTCAATCATCTTTATGTTTCATGTCAGGTCCCCTCAACGTTGACTATCACACGTGAATATTATGTGTCCCTTTATTAGACAGTACAAAACAGCTCATCGACGCTTTGAATTTTGTTCAGTCGTGTATAGATTCACTTTTCTTTTTTTTTTTATTTGTTAACCAAGCAAAACATACAGTCTTTTGGCATATATTACAAAGTAGTACATTACATAAATATTTGATCTATGAAGATTGTGGATATTAAAATTCTATCGAAGTGTTTATAAAAAGGACAAATTCACTTACCACAACAATTCTAAAACAAAAACAAGAACATGAACATGCAGTAGGCAGTAGGTAAATGCGGGTGAATAGGGGCTAAGGGGAATTCAGGAAATCGCGGTCGCAAACCAAAACAGTGCAAAAACCAGCTATACAGAGCACCCGATGTGGCATTTCCAAATTATGATGCAGAACATTAAAATATATCAATAATTTTGAAAAAATAATATTATAATTGTTACATGGTCTTTGTATGAAGGAGTTTTGAACATAATTCGTTCACTTTCTTCCAATACCTTAACGACTCTTGATCTAACCCTTGGTGATAAATTGCAGTAACTTATTATACATTTTTTCTCTAAGCACATACCTAACCTAAATAGGACACACTCCGGGTTTTGATATTTCATATTATTAGTTCCCTATTTAATCTGATTCTTAAGAGAACCCTTGCATCCACTGACCATGTCTAATCAGGGTATATGCAGCTTTTTTCGATGGATCCACATCTCAAATGCCTCAAGCCGGTTCATGACACTCATAATTCAAAAGTACATATTTTGGGTAAGAGAGGTTGCATATAAATCAGGAGTATTATTTTTTTAAGTCGGTGGACTAAATATTTTTTTGCGAACACAAGAACAAAGTTGTCAATTGACTAAGCTAAGTATTTTATTCATTAATTACTCCTAAAATAAAAATAATTCAATAAATAAGTCACTATCGTATTCTTTATAAAAAGGCAAGAAAGGTATCTCAATTCTCATGAAATGGTTAATTTTTTTTCATCGCTAATTTACACTTACAAATCCGTAAAACCCTTGGTAAAGAATAGGTCATTGTCGTAATAGGATCTATCTGCACTCACACGCTCTGTCCCAGGTGAGGTAGGCAGAGAGAACCGAACGCCATGTTTATCTATCCTTGTTTACTTCTTTCCCTTCCTCTGCTATCCAATTTCTCATACATGCACGCTGATTTCTCTTACTCAACATGCGGTCATTTTTTAGAACATTATAAAAATGATTAAGCTAATAATTATTACATAAGAAATAAGAAAAATATCCGATACTTCTAAATCGTTGAGTCCCTGGTTAAATATATAACAGAAAAGAGATATAATAGCTTATATCTCTTTTCTGTAATTTTTTGAGCGCCCTTTAAAGTGTATTTAACGTCTTTGATGAGCCATGCCAATGCAAAATGTCTTTTTTTTTATAGCATTAAGAGTTTAACCTGTGTGTTTATTGGATTGGTTGATATTGTATAAAAAAGAATGCTCAAAAATAAATTTCAAACTAAAAATCCCATAATCATTCAATGTTTCAAAAAAAAAATCATAGTATAAATAAAATACTTATCTCAATTTAAGAATTGTGTAAAAACATGAGTAAATAAAATAAATATTTATTTATTTATAATATGCTTTAAAAGCAAAAATAGATTATAAGGAAAAATCATAAGAAAGTGATAACCAAGTATTCGAAAGAATAATTAGATAATTATTGAAATTTATAATTAATGGTTTTAAAAGATGTTCAAAAATAAGGAAGTTAATTAATTATGATGTTATTGAGTATATAATATTAATGATTAAATATTTTATATTTCATAAATAAATAAATAATTTTACATATATTATTATGTATTGTATAAATATGTATATAAGTAATGTAATTTTTAATAATAAGATATTTTCAAATGTTTAGAATATTAACTATTTTTTTTTTATTGTTTAACCTGATTTGGGTGAAGATGACAAAACCAATCAGAGACCACGATTGAAGAACCATGTCTAGGTTTGCATAAAGCGTCTCTCGATTGGTGGACCTTACATACATCGTGACAGTGAGAATGGTGGAATTGGTGAACGTTGTCCATGGACACCGAAATTGATCACTTGAGCCAGCCTAGATCCAATTCGTAAGCTTTTGGACACCTTTCTCACTTCTTCCGATTAGATTTTACACAATGTTGCATTGTGTAGACATGGTTCTCCAATCGAGGTCTCTGATTGGTAGATATTTACAAATAACATTCCGTGGAGTCTCCGGTAAAAAAAGATCTCCCACTCTTTTCTGTGAGCTTTCGAGTGACCTGTAAAAGACCTGGTAGTAAAATATCATGTATTAGACATTTCACACCTTAAATTCAGCGCTAAAATATGCCACCCATCCTGAATGTCTCATTTTATTACTGACACGAAGCTGACAACCTGAATGTTTATAACATGCAGCTTGTTCAGTTTTGTGATATGCCGTGATGACAGTAAAGCTAGTTATAGTAAGTTAGATAACATTTAATGTAAATGTAAATTAAATACACGAAACTACCACATAAGGCTAATAATTGAAATGATGTGACTTGAACCCGGAACCCATCCTTTTGCGAGGTTTGCTTTGTCTAATTAAGCTATCGGGTGACATGCCGAAAGCTCTGATATTCTCTCTTATAAACTCCAATGACAGCTTCATTTGTATTGTTCTGAGATACTTAATATGGGCACCACATACTGGATACTTCCAAGTATAAAACTGAAAAAAAACACAGTACGTAGTTAACTTCCAAATGACTTTTATTAACCTCGCGTACCTACTAGTATTCTAGTACGCGAAGTTAATAAAAGTATCTTATTTCACTTTTTACTAATCGCCTGATGATGAAGTCGAGTGTCTCCTAATAAAAGTAATAACGCGAAGTTAATAAAAGTCATTTTGGAAGTTAACTACATATTGTGTTTTTTTTTTCAGTTTTATCTTGAAATCGACTTCCAACAAGTACCTTCGGTCAATAACATCAAAACTTCCAAGTATAGTTAGATAAGGTTGTACCTATCATTCCAGAGACATCTATTTATATTTTGTAATCATCTTTTGGTTCTAAATATGTAATCGCTTCTTGTTAGCTTTGATGCGAACCTAGATGTCGCTAGAGTCACTGAACTTGTCACCGAATAAGATGTTGATTCTTTTCTATGCCGTATGTGGTAGTTTCGTGTATTAAATTTACATATTATAATTATTATACTATAATATAATTATTTATTTATTTATTTATTTTATTCTTTACTGTACATTGGTTACAATATTACATAGTGAAATAGTGGCATAAAAATAACAATTATAAATTCAATGTACAGAGGGCGAGTTTATCGCTAAAATGCGATGTCTTCCAACTAACCCGGTAACTAAAACTAAACAAAATTAAAAAAAAAAAAAAAAAACACATGCATACATACAATGGTTAATTATTGTAAAAAAAACATCGAGAAACTTTCAGTAAAAATATTTGTTAAGACTGATTTGTAACTGATTGTCGATTGCATTTTATTTAATTTTTAATTTTATTTCAGTACACATTTAATATGTCATTCCTTGGAGGGGATTTTTGTCTAGGTATGTTAAATTTTTTTTCTAAATACATTTTTTTATGAAGAAACCAATCAAAAATCTCAAACAATATTTCTGTACATAAATATATCAAAATAAATTTGTCAACAAGTCCGAAGTTGTCATTTTTTAGATCAACAAAATGATTGAATTACAATCTTTTCAAATGGCAATACTGATTCATTTATTTTAAATCGGGTTAGTTAATAAAATATTGTAAATTTGAATAATTAAAAACATTCAATTGTGAAATATTGAATCTTAAAAATGTTTTTTTAATTTTCCTTCAAATATAATTTAAAGTACCTAATTATCCATAAAAATTCAAAAAATTGTAGAAAAAAATATATCTACTTATTTTGTTTTAATATTTTGAATAAAAATATCTAAATTACAATGCTAATATATCAAACTCGCATTTGAGCTTTTTTTTTATTTTGACAATCATAAATAAATTAACAAAAATGTTTTCATTCATAAATTTTCTTAATTCCTGATGGAATTTTGGTCTGTTCTGCATATAGAAAAATAATATATGTATCAGAAAACCAATACCGAATTAAAAATTGATCACAAAAAAATATCATCAAGAACCTTACTCAACAATGAACAAACAATTCTGAAAAAAAAAATTAAACAAAAATGAATAAAATCTGAATAGTTAATGTTTCTGTGATCATAATTGTAGAAATAATCTGATTGTTCAAAACAATTACCAGCTACAACGCAGCGATGAGGCGTGGCACCCCTCCTAGATGTGCTATTTTCATTGACACGCAGAGGACAATCTGCATGTTCATTACACTTGTGTGATATTCCATGATGATGTAGAAGTAGTAATCTGGCTGTATCGAGCTGAAAAGTGTGAATTGGAATTTCGTTACCATGTAAAAAAAAAAAATCTTACTTCCGGAGGCCAAAATAGTCCTTGTAGTGGCATGGCCTCCATACAATAGATCTCCAAGCCTTCCGATCTTGTGCAGTGGATTTCCCGCAGTCTTTTTTTACCTCTTCCATCTCCCGATTGATATTCTCTGCTAACAAATTATCACTTTTACATTTTTTTATTCTTAAATGTTTTAAAATAGCAAAATTTAACATGATTTGAATTCCTTTATCTATTATTTATATCATTTATTAATGTTAACTCATCTCATATAAAGTTGGCAATGAAAGCAAACTGTAAAATTGTTTATAGTTTTTCATTAAAATTATTTTATTTTCAATATTTAACTGTTTCCTACTATTTAAAAATAATAACGAATAAAAGGATTTTTCATATTGTATGTAATATAATAATAAATTACGTAGGTAATAATTGTAAATTTAAATAAATTTATTTTATATATAACATAAAATACTCAAAACATTCAACTGTAAATATTTAAATAGTATTGTTGAATATAAATAATTTGTAAATATGAAAATGTATAATTAATTTAAATATATGTAATATTATGATTATGTAAAAAAAACCTAAATGAATTGTTATAATGTTACAATAATAAAATTGTAAAAAAATCGATGAGAAATTGTTTTGTTAATATATAGTGTTGAGAGAATTGTTTACTTTTTTAAAATTGTATTTGTGTGTAAATATTTGTTTATGTTCATGTTATTGCAAATCTTTTAATTCTTTCCTCTTTATAGTTGGGTTAGTCGGAAGAGATCGCGCCTTTGCGATAAACTCGCCCTCTGTATATTGATTGTATTTGATTTGAATGTATACCTTTTATGTCATTGTTTTTTATCAATGTACAGTTAAGAATGAATAAATAAATAAATAAGGCTTAATTTTTTGTTTTCAATACATCTGTTTCATTTGATATCAAATTTTAGTGTATTTAAATTAATTCCCGAATCACTAAATGACGTAGACAATTAATGGAAATTAATGTACATACAAATATGTACAATTTTGCAATAGAATTTCAAGACTTCTTATTTGCTGAAAATAAACAAAATACACATACATTAATCTTTTAATTGTTTTTTTTATTAATTCCACAAGTAGAAAGTTCTTTTGTTAACATATAAATGATTTAATCAATAAAATGATTACCACAATATATTATTTTGATTCTCTAATTTGTTTGAATTGTTTTTTATTTATTTAGGTATTCATTTTAAATATAAAATATTGTCTATATTATATTTATAATTTCGTGTGTATATTAATTATTATTAAAGTTTTATTGGGACCTTGTGGTGTTATTATGTATATCCAAATAATAATGATAAAAATAAAATATTTATTAAAATTATAACATATTTGATTTATTTCCCAGTTTTTCTGCTAATAAATAATTATGGAACCCACACTTGAACTCTATGTGTATACGATGTTTAATAGAAATAACCAGATTTCAAATGAAACAGTGCGTTACTTTCATTATGCATAGTATTTGACCCATCACCTGCCTTTTTACCAATACAGAATGCTCAGGACAGAGATGCCTGGATACAAATGGGGGAGGCTTATGTTTAACAGTGGACAGAAATATCTGTATAATTAAGTAAGTAAAAGAAGTTTCATAACATGTATCATGCAATTAGTTAGCTGACTTCCCCAATCATGGAAGCTGCTGCTGAGACTGTATGAATGAATATATTTATTTATTTATTTAAACACATCTACGGCTTTCACCTTTTACAAGTTGACAACAGAAAAATTAAAGATACAATTAAATCCAATATAGTAAAAAAAATAACAAGTAAAAAATTATAATAATTAAAATAACAAGATGTCAGTTCGTAAAATTAATACTATGATTAATAATATATTATATAAAATCAACTGAAATAACTTTATTTGTCGGATATTTCAGGAGTCCAAGGATATAAAATCACTTTTGATTTAATCAGCAAGAGCTTGTAGTGAACAGGCAACACTAAAGAGTATTGTGGTCAGCTGGGATGACGTCATTTATTAGATTGTGATAAGAATTATCACAATCCAAGACCATTCTAATTTTCTCTGCCTGGCTGACCACACATACGTTTACATTCTCTCTATAAAATCTAGTGTAACATAATTCGTAATTGTAAAACTGTTTTTAATAATAAATCATCTTTAGTAATAATCGCGAGTTTCATTACACACATTTGGTAAGTCACTTTCTAACCTTCTGATCTGGAGTAAATCTATAAATTCTTTACAATCTTTCATACTTGCCATCCCTACCAGGGATCTTCACACCCTCATATCACTCTACTACCCTAATTTCTACAAGCTTACGTACTATCAATCTTCAATTTTGCCATCCTTCAGAGCTCTTTGAGAGAGCACAGACCACAAGTCAACCTTATTTATTAAAAAGTCTTAGCATCAGTTGAGTCACTTTTTCAATTGAGACATTGTTTTTGACGCTCTAATGTCATTTCTGTTATTGACAGAAAGACATACATGTTGTTGTAAAACTGGTAAAGGCAAGGTAGTCTTTATAATTTTTGCTTACCCACAATTGAGACTCTTATGTCATTTTTGATGCTCTAATGTCATTTTTGTTATAAAGACGGCGTATATTAACAGAAGGACATACATGCCGTAGGAAACTTATGAAAAAAGGTAGCTTCTACAATTTTTGCTTACCTACATATGTTGATAATTACAAAATTTGTCACCCCTTTATCTTGTATGACAGGTAAAATAATGTTACAATTAATTGTTGTCAAACGCGCGTCCTAATTATATCCTCAAATGTTTCGCACAATAACACACAAAATACATACCTATTAAATATTTATTTTTCTGACCCCAATGTATCGTCCAGCCTGCAAAAGCTTCTCCCAGGGCAATCTTGCATCATTAGTTGCTTTACAAAAGATATTACAAATAGGTATAATTAAATATTGTATAAGTATCTACCTAATGGAGTTTGAAAGTAAATACCGGTAAAATAATACGTATAGCGAATATATGAACACAGCGAGGTCAATCACCATGTAAAGTCCATTGTACCACACTATACAAATACATGCCTATAAAAGACATAAATGTTTTTGTCACGAAAATAATACTATATTTTTTCAAACATATTTTAAACTACCAACTCCAGATTAATCATTCCAATTGATCACACTTATCCATAGTCAACCTATTTGAATAGGTATTAACATACATATGTGAACTTCCTTACGGAATGCACAACAAAGAGTTTCGACGCTTATGAATCGACTCAAGGCTTGGTTAAGAGTACTCTTTAAACCTAGGTAACATTCCCAATTCCTTTGTGTCATGCTTATCACATGATTTGAAATTTTTGAAAGTTTATTTATTTATTTATTTATTTCTATCATCAACGGCATTCAGCCTTTTACATTAGTAAGGTCTAAACATATTATACAATAATCAATCAATACAATAAAGCAAACAAAAAAACAACAAAATAAGATTAAACCTTAATTAATCAATAAAACACTAAAAATATTGGCGCATTCAAATATTTAACCAATATCAACTTCAAACAAACATAATACAATTGTATAGGCATTCATGGGGATACATACTATGGTGCGCAAACGCTACAAAAATATAAATTAATATCTAGGCACATATAAGATGTATACTAATAAAAATATTTGATATTATGATAAAATTTAAACAGATAATAATAATATTAACAACGGGAAACAATAATATATTACCCACAATATAATAATTTCAAATAAATATGTGACAATAATAACGAAATCGACGGGTTAGCTCTCAGTATAGCTATACACCTATACATCAATACAATATTTAACTACAATAAAATCCGTTTTATCGGAACATCAAACATAACTCAACAATTTCATATCTCAACACAAATAATATCTAAAATCACAAATTCATACGCACACAGAAACTCATCACAATACATATCCACCATTCACACTCACTCAATTTAATATTGTTACGTAATCACCATTAGGAGGGTACTTAAGTTTGGAAGTTTAATGAATTTGAATTTTTATATTATTTTTGGTTATGGAATGTTTGGAAAATAATGACAGGTGGTTGTTTTGGTTTTGATGAAAAAAAGAGAGATCTAGATAGGCTGGAAGAAAGATGTGATATAATGTGTATATAAGAAATCTGTGTGAACTGTAATAATATGTGACGTATATATAAATAATAGATGTTGTAATATGTATTTTAAATAAATAATAATTGTAAATAAATAAAAACGTTTAAATAAATTGTTAATTTTCAAGATGTCATCCTTTTAATTGAATTCAGACTTTATTTTCCCTGACACAAGTTATAGAAAAACGATTTACGTTACATTGGTGTCAGGTGTGGGGTTGTGAATCAGATATTTAAGTGCTTAGTGGAAATAAAGACTGTGTAAAATATGTCATCAAAAAAATTAACTCTACTTGACTTGAAAGTGGTGGATCTGAAGCGCGAACTAGAAGAAAGTTGTATATATGTTACAACTAAATATTTTTCCACTATTGAAATCAAGTTTTATATATTTTTTACTATATTTTTTGTTCGAGGCTTTTGTACATTTATATAGGGAAAAAAACTTATTTAATTATCTATATTAATACATTTTACATCATTAATGCAGTGATGAGGTTTGCCACTAAATGTATTGATTTTATATTGGTCTGCTGGCTACCCCACTTGTTGGATATGCCGTGATGGTATAGTAGTAGCAGTTAAATGAATAAAATAACTTCACTATTTATTTTTCACGTAAATGATAATTATTATTTGAACTCGAGAGCTTTGTGTGAAAAATAAATAGCTTTTTTTATACATTTAAAAAAAGCTTTATTTTGACAAATGATGATACTTGCCATATATTAATATTTATAAAACTTTTTTATTCAGATAGAAATCAACTAACTCATCTATTTTTCTTTTGAAAGTAGGTAATAGTTTCATGACATGTGATTATGTAACTGCTTCATTTTGGTATGTACCTTCCTAGAAAAACTCCCAACCATAAATTTTAATAGTAAAACTAAAGTAATTTATAAATCTCCACATGTTGTATAAATGAGTTCGTTTATTAATACTTTTTTTATGTTTTATTGTTTTGTATCTAAATCCATACTGCTATCATTTACAAGTTATATAATTATATGGAGAAGCAATACGTTCTATGAAAGAGCTTTCATTTTTTAAGCATATTTCTGGTCTCTTTTTTCTTTGTGCCCCATCAGGTTCCTTCAAATGCGCCTGTTAACACATGGAGTTGACCGTGGGCTCCACCTTAAGAATTTTTATGTGATTAATTCACAATTTATTAATTGTCAATGGTTGTATATATAAAAACCATTCGAATCCATGAATATGTTGTATTCGACTTGACATTATTTTCTGGTGAATAAAGTATGTCCTCTCTTCAATTTTAAAGTGTTTTTAATATCGAATCCCCGATCACATTTCAAAAAACAAAAACCAAAGCAACAGCGCCCTTTTGCGCGTCATATGATTGAAATCAAGGCAAGATTTATATCGTATTAATAAGATTGAGTAAAGAGTAAGCCTGCTGATTCTAAAGAAGAGACACGTTCTGATTACAAGTAGTATAAGGCAAGCATGCGTGAGAAATTGCATAAATATGATAGAAATAAAAGACGTATACAAAGACAGGTGTTTCAACAGACATTTTTACAATCATCGATAGGACTCGATTTTCTTGATTTAATGTTTGTTGACAGATAGGTTTAAAAACTAGTTTTAGTAGTAATAATAATAATAATAATATGTCATTTTGGGTGCAAAGGAAGGATCAAGTCCTGAAAAAAGGACCCTACTGATAGACTGTGGAAAGCCATTCAGGGCAGTATTCATGATGATTTATTTGAGTTAACTAAACAAAAGTTTGCACTGAAAATCACGGCGTTGTGGAAATACAGATAGAAAAACGCCGAAAATAATTTATAAAAAGTGTAAGATGTACCAATATGCAATGCAATGAAATTATTGTGACATATTGGTACATCTTTTATCTGTGTTATTTTTTTACAATCAGTCATTGTATTAGGTTATTTAAGTAAATTTAACACAACTACCGTTTAAGGCTTAGAAGAGACTCCGCCTTATTCGGTTAGTGCCCAGCACGGGACTTGAAACCGCAATTCATCCTTCAAGCGAAGTGTGATAAAGCGCTGCGTATAGAATTGGTTGCGGGTTCAAGCCTCGTTCGGGGTACTACCTTATAAGGTGATGTTATCTTTTGTAAGCCTTATATGGTAGTTTTTGGGTTAAATTTACTTTAGGTATATCCGCTGTCACTGCATCCTATGTTGGCAGGCAGGGAAAACTTAAAGCCAATATAATATTTTTTCCTCATTCATCAACGTTTTTTTACTGAAATTGTTTATGTATTTTTCCTTCATTTGTCATCGTTATAAAAATTGTTGGACACACTTTCAAAGTAATGATTGGTATTTTATTTCGTATCATTGTGGAAGAAGCGAAAGAAGTATCTAAGGATAGAGCTGTGTAGCGTTCCGTCCTCTCTGTCCGTCTACCCCACATGGGATGCGACGTGAGGGTAAAGAAGTATAGTAGATTTCTTTTATTACGAAAACCTTGTAGGCAGGTTTTTTTAATGTAGTGTTTATAGATTAAGTTTTTTCTGTTAATTGACGTATAATACTACCAAAGATTATAAAATTCATTATTTTAACATTAGCAAAATACCTCAAAAAAAGTTGACTAGGATGGAGTTTAAGTTTGTCATTTCATATTGTAATTAATCCTCGGTATTTTCTTTTCAGGCTGAAAGTCCCTGAAACAAATTTAGCTGTCTGAAAGTTTCATGAACGTATCATTAATCAAACTCTTATCTATTATAGTTAGTCTTTCTCCAAAGGTCCGACACAGCCAGCTCCTGTATATATGCAACCTCTATTACCTACAAATACTAAGAGAAGTATTTATTCCTTCTAAAACTAATACCGTGTCCCTGAAAGCAAGTCAAAAGGATAAATATATTAGTACTTGTTACTAGAACCAACGTTAATTTACAACTTTAGTAAAAGACTCAGAGCTAATTTTCAATAAGTCTATCGATTATAATACCAATTGAATCTCTTCCACAATATAATTTTTCTATGACAACCACAATATGTCTCTCTATCTATACCATTAATACACGTATTTATGCAAGTCTTAGAAACTTCACGCGTCGTATGGTTAAGATAAAGGAAAGATCAAAGTCGTATTTAGATTGAGTCGAGAATAACCCTACTGATTGGTTTTATTATTGTTTATGATTTTTGATAAGTTATGACTTTTTATCTATGTTGTTTGTATGTTTCAAAATAATCACGACACATTTCACTATAGCTATTTTTTTATTATTTTATCTGTTCATTTTTCAAAATGACCAAAGATAGAAGTATTTTTATGGCATTTTCATATCTATGTATGTTTTGCGATATTTTTAAAAACCTTCTGCTCATATGATGTTGCAATACATAAAATATCATTTTTCAATTAACACAAAAAAGTGCTGAGTTAAAAAGGTTTGTTTCTTTTCTATTCTTTCTACAGAAACTTTAGAAGGTGAAAACAGAATATTATTTTTAATAAATATATATTTTGTTATAAACCCAAACACAGCCTTATACACCTTCCACAGTAAGCTAAAAGCTTGTGTCATGAAAGGGGAGTTTGTTGGCACCTGGGATCGAACCACGGACCCCCTGTTCACGAGACCGAGACTCTACCTCCAGGCTACCGAGTAACTCGTTTTTTAATATCCACATCTTTTGTTGAATTTAATATCAACATCTGAAGATTACATTAATTTCCATCATTCAGAATAGGATAATGAACATAATATATAAGTATTTCTTTGCTTGTAAGAAAAAGATTTAGAGAATATTAATATATGAATTTCTAAAGAAATGGAATAAATTGAAGCTTATTTCTAACCTTAATTCATTCCAAACACTTTTTTAATAATAAAAATCATGTAATGTAAAAGTGAAAAAAGTAAGCAACAAAATTCTAACCGAGAGCTTATTTGAAACTCAACGATCGTCAGATGATTATTTATAGTAAGCAGCAAAATTATTTATAGTGATCGTCTAAGTTTTAAGTTGGATTAGCTTTTTAGTAGGTTATATTATTACATATTATTATGCTGTAGTAGTCTGTAATGCTTTCAAAGCTCTGCAGATTCTGTAGAAGACAGTTTGAAACAACTGTCTGAAAGAGCTTTTTCTGTCGTGATTTATACCCATCATTGAGATTGAGATCAAACTGCTGAAAAACATTCTTATTGTCACTTTCTCATCCTCAATTTATATAATGAATTCATCTAGGTACGTATCAAAGGGAAACTGCATTATATTAAAAAGCATTTTTTTATGTGCAGCAATTCAAAGTTTTTTCAACATACACACTAACATTAAATTCTCATATAGAATTGTTGGTCATTTCTTTAGGTTGAAGCTCCAACGTTTTTGAAAAACATCCACTATTTCCACAATCACTCGACAAAAAAACACTCTTTTAAAAAATAAGACTGTCTTGTAAAGGGCAGGATTCCTGTTAGAGATGCATTAAGTAATGGAATATAATAACCATATTGTTTTATGAAAGTCTGCACATTGTACGTAAAATGTCTGTTTATAAGTAGCATACATATTGCATTTTTTGGAATATATTGCAATCTAGTGAACAACTCGCCCTTTGTGCATTAAATTGTATAACTAATAATTTTTATGATACTTTGTAATGATTGATGCTTGGACTTGTTGTTATAATAAAACATCTTCCAGTCAATCAAACAAAATATACCTACACATTTAAATGCTGCAAGTTTATACGGAACATTTGTTGTGAACTTATTGATTGGATTGCAATAGTGACAACTATAAATTATGTGCTTTATCATTGCAGAATTGAAAATATGATTATCTAAAGCTTTAAACATAAAACCTACCTAGATATATTAAAAAAATGCCCTACTTTTATTCTCTCGAGAACTCTATGTGTATAAATAATTCATATAACGATAAATGCAAATGAATAAACTATTATTTTGTTGTAAAGTTTGTAACTAGTTTTAATTAAATAATTGGTAAATAATAATAACATATTACCATTTCCACAAATTAGTGGTAATGTTAAATAAAGACTGAGAACGGTAGAATAATAAAACTAACAATTATTCAATTTAAAATGTTTAGAAACTACCACATCGCTACCACTGAATCAATTAATAAGTTATTAACAGTTTCCGAATTAAAATAAAGTGTTTTATTTATTTTTTTATTTTATTCTTCACTGTACACTGTGTCAAATCTAGGTAGGTATATTTTTTGTTATGTTTTATAATATTTTATTTTTTGAAAAGGCATAAGCCGTTTCTTTGATAAATTAATTAAAAAATTACGTGATAAAAAATCAATTCAAAGTATCGTTAAATATCAGTCATACGATTCAATGTTCAAATGGCAAGTTTATCGCTAGAATGCCATGTCTTCCAACTAACCTTGTCATAAAATTAAAATCAAAGAAACATACATAATAAAAAAAGATTCAGTTAGGTATTATTTGTAATAAGAACTTTCAACTGTGGCAGGTGAGCACAGAGGTATACAACCAATTTTGAATACTGTATTTTTCATTGAACAGATAGGATAGCTTGTATGTTTATTATATCTCAAAACTCCATTGGCTATGACCAAACTTGTGGAAGATGTCGTGATGGTGTAGACAAAGGTTACTAACAGAGTCGTAATCCCCTTCTAGTGAGCGCTAGAGCCTTCCAAGGTTAGTCAAAAGTCTAGAGGGGGGAAGCACTAAGGCAGAGGGGTAAACAAATCAAAAGTAGAGATTTATATTACGATTCCATCATTTTTGTATAAATACCGTGAAATGTTTCAAAATCATTTACTTATTGAAAATTTGGAGACAGGAGACAGAGAGAAGTTGGGCTGAAAATTTTTAAAGCTTGGTATTTTGGAAAAAAACATAAAAATTGACCCCTACTTAGAAAATACACCCTTGCGCCTGGTAGTTGGGCGCTAATTTTATTATTTCACAAAGTGGATGATGGTCGAAAGGGGGTTGGGAACCTCTGATATAGAAAAATATAAGATTTTTTATAGAAATAAGTTTTAAATGGCACAAAAAGGGGTTGGGAACCTCTGATCTTGACAAATATAAAGATTTTTTTCTTTAATATGTTTTAAATGGCCCAGAAAGGATGATCAATGCCAATTTCTAATCTCAATTACGTTCTGTTTTAGCAACCACTTTTGTGGGAGATAAGTGGGATCACTGATGGTATATCGTAGTTCATGAATATAAGTCCACCAAATCAATTGAAAATTATCAAAGAATGTTCTTTTTCACATATTTTGCTGACCTTATTATTTTTTATTAATAAAAAAGAAAAAAATCTGACTAAAAAAAGCCTTAGCTAAATAAAATTGAATTTAAATTTCTTTTCACGGTCTTTGATATTATAAATTACAATATACGAAGAGATAAACAGATTTATGAAAAAGCAATAATTTTTGGAACTTTTTTGTTAAGACCGAAATTATCCTTAAGTGGAAAGATGAGAAATCGCATTAGTGATATTCAGTGGATAATGACTCGCCAGGATATCGTCCTTCTGAAGGTTTAATATAATTTACTCTTTTGAATGTAATAATGGAACAAATGCGCCAGCACGATTTGCATCAAGTCACTTGAGTTGTAAGGAAATTTCAAAAATTTAGTAAAACAGTATTTTTCAGCATGAGTTGTCTATTAATTTTTGATTTTTAAAATGAAACACAATATATAGTTATTCCACTATTGACTTTATTTATTTTTGCGAGCCGGTTTTCAAGAGCTTTCGCTCTCATCGTCAGGCAAAAGTAAATTGAAGCTTCATTACAAGTTAAGTATGTGACAAACAAAAAACAATAGGTAAAAATTAAAATTAAAAAAAAAGATGTGTTATTATCATGTATCGTCAACCATATTATAATAATTATTCGCCGCAACTTTATTACTTTTTGGTTCAAACAAAAAGAAAATAAACAATGACTGTTTTACTAATTCATTATTTTATATTGATTGAAAGAGAGAAATCAAATACATCGTCAGTCATAAAAATAAATAGAAATAATTATTAAACTAACTCATTGTTGCATAGCATCATACCAACTGTGCTAAGGACAAAGGTTTCAAACCACAATAGTAAAATTTTATAGAAGAACAAAAAATTATGGGATAAAGAATATGTCAAATTATTATTATATATTAATATGTCAAATTATATATTAGTTTTTCCTTATTACGTTATAAAAATTCAAGAGAAAATATTCAGGAATTATCACGTTATAAGCAAAAAAAATATTGATAAAGTCCTTTGTACTGACAGACTTAAGCAACATGTAAAAGAGATAATGCATTTCGCATGTTTGGAGTTTGATGCCTTTTACTTCGCCAAAAAATTAAGTTTATGGTGTTGATAATGATGAAACTCATGCTGCTTGAGTCCTTTATCCTATTCGATTTTTGTTATTTAGTCCCAACTTGAAAAAAAAAACATTTCGCTATTTCAATAAAACAAGACATTTGAGGATTGAATCTTTTTATCAGAATGTGTATTGATGATGATTAATTTTAAAACATAAAACATTTTTTGTCAAAGTTGAGATTTGATGCCTTTGTCCTGAGCACAATCGCTGTTGATTCCATCATATTAGATATCCCAGGCGCATATCAAATTGGCGCATTCCTACAAATCTAGTCTCTCCATAACTCAGTAGAGGTGTTGTGAACCAAAGCATGAAGTACTATCAGAGTTTAAAAATAAAACAACCCTCAGCTGATGGTTCCAGTTTCCAGGTTCTAGGTTCCAGTGGTGAATTTATCAAATGAACCAAGGAATTTCATTACAGAATGTGACTCAGCGAAACTTTTGTCTTCTCATCCACACTTTCAATATTCTCTTTCTTACAGCCGTTTTCAGAATACACATTACTGTAATGATTTTTATTTGAAGTCTTAGTAATGAATTTTGATTTTTAGAACGATTGTTTTAATGATTACCTAACACAAACTTAAAATTAGGTAATTTGAAATAAGTGTTATCTTCAACTATAAAATATTGATCACGAGAGAGACATCTTTCGACTTATCAGGTCATTATCAACATTGATATGATTGACTAAATCTTGATAATGACCTGATAAGTCGAAAGACGTCTCTTAACTTATTGGGTATCATTATTAAGACGATTGATTAGATTAATTGAATCTTGATAATGACCTGACAAGTCGAAAGACGTCTCTCTCGTGATCAATAACTTATATTAGAAGGAAACACTTGTTTCAAATTACCCAATTATGGAATTCTACTACATGTACACCGACACAATGGGGAACATGCATAAGTGAGGAATATGAATAAATGTTATCAATTTATATTAATAATTAAACGCTGATCACGAATATCCTTATAAGAAACCATAAAATTTAACTTTTCATTCAATATTTTCATTTTAAAAATCCATATTTTCTGTTATTGAATTAGTCTGGTGTGACGTCGCTAGGCGCTATTTTGTATTGCCACACATTTCACTCTTAGTACTGTTTGTAGCGCCTGATATTGTCAAACACTGCTCCGCCACGAGTGAACCTTTTTGCGGCGAAGTGCGAAAATTGCTTTTTTAAATGTTGATAAAAGCCTTAAAAATGCACATTTAAAAATATAAAAAGCACCATAATTTTTCTAATTTTCTGTACTATATTTTGGGTTGAATTTTTTTTTGTGAAAGTTCCCCATTAACAAACTTAAAAAATATCTTATTGAAGATATTATTAGTATCAAATTGATAATAAATAAATCATGTGTCGTTAATGAATGGAAAAAATCACTTGATAGTGATAATCTCGCGTCCTATAGCGTCCTAGTATTATAAATTTGAAATTTCGTATATTTTGTAACAAAGTTTTAAAAAGACATCGTCTCGCAATGCTGTCAATTTTATTTTCGAACTTTTTTTGTTTTTTATTTTGACAGAATTCAGAAAACAACTAAAAAGAGAAAAATAGATGAATATGAATCTTCATTTGACAGAAATAGCTTGATTATCTTTTAATACTTTTTTATAATTTTTTGACAATAGATTGTTCATTGGTGTGAAAAAAAGCTCAAAACGTTAGTTTGTTGTTTCAAAAATTATACCGTTAACTTTGGTTTTTGAATACGACCGTTTGAGTCTTATTTCTGACACTCTCTGTTGTTCCTCTTCTGTGAAAGTTACGATCTTATTATTATTATTATTAATTCTTCTTTTATCTTTCAGGATCTTTTCAATAAACTTTTGTTTTAAGTTTGGTGTTTATTAAACAAAAATAATAACAGCTACTGCCTTGTGAAGGTTTGAAAATGAATGTAGTCAGATTAGTTATCAATCAAAAGAAATGCTGCTGTAATCAAACATCAATCTCACCTCAGAGTTTCAAAAAAATAATAAGTTAACTCATTCTATTTATTTTTTATCAAAAAAATAAGTTTCCTGTTTATAAAAGGGAAAATAATAACAGCTACTGCCTTGTAAAGTTTTGAAAATTAATGGATTCAAACTGTTGCTCTGCTCTGCTCTGATTACAGAATGCTGCTGTAATCAAACTTCAATCTCACCTCAGAGTTTCAAAAAATGAATAAAAAGACTAGATATTTACTACATTTTTTTTTATAAACTTAAAGTTTGCTGTATATACGAGAAGAATAATAACAGTTACTGTCTTGTGAAGTTTTGCAAATGAATGGATTCAGCCTAGTAATCAATTAAAAGAAATGATGTTGTAATCAAAGATCAATCTCACCTCAGAGCATAAAAAAAAACTATGTTTTTAAGTGTGTTTCGTAGATACCTATTCATTATTGAATAATTATAGTATTATGAAACACTTTTCTAACTAACTTTTAATTTGTTTTATTATTAGAACGTTTTTCATTTGGTTAAGTTTGGCTGATTATTGAATACATTTTAATCAAAAATATCGAAAGCAAATTAATTGTGGATTCAATTAATTGATTTAATTTAATTTATTTACAATATTTTGTATTTAAATTAATTTTATAAATAATAAGTTTCCTGTTTAGAAACCTTTTTACATTTTGTGTTTTATCTTTAAAGCCCTTTCTATTATAACCACTATTATCTCATCACAGAATATCTCACAAGAAAAGTAGTTAGCAGACTATTTGACAAACATGCAAGCCATTTTCTCCATGCCAACAAAAAGTTATGTAAGTCGTTCAGTACGTGTGGCAAATCTCATTTCTCACTCCTGAATCTAAGATGTAAAATATCTATTAATTTTGTCGGTGCACATATAGTAGAATTCCATAATATGGTAATTTGAAACAAGTGTTTCTTTCTACATACTTTAAGTTATTAATCACGAGAGATTGATAATGACCTGATAAGTCGAAAGATGTCCCTCTCGTGATCAATTACAGTAGAAAGAAACACTTGTTTCAAAGTACCTAACAATGTTAAACATCCTTATTATTTTCAAACACCCGTCTTTTACAGAACACTCGAAAATGTACGGAAAGAGTGGAACATAGGTTGAGTTATCAAAAATAAGATAAAAATATAATTATCTTAAAAAAAATAATATCCGTGTTTTATGTTTAGCGATACTGATAGAATTTTCTAATATCCATAACAATTATGATTTTACAATATATTTTAAACTGCATGCACATATTGCAGTTTATTATGTAGGGAACTACTGTAATTTTTCTATAAGTACCCTGTTCCTATGCCAAAGAATGCTGGAATGAATAGTATTAGCTAGCCAAATGCCGTCATGTGCGCGTATGTTGTTCCAGTAGATAATATTGTATACTTACATTAGCACAAGTACTCACAAATAATGTATATTTTAGATCTGGTTAACTAGTCGCTTCTAGTATAAGAAAAACAATATTTTAAAAACAGTTTTCTTCACAGATTTTCGTAAAACACTTATCTACTATTACCTCACAAGTGGGGTTGCCAGCAGATCAATTGTATGCAAAAAAAAAAAATTGCGAACTGTTCTCTCTGTGCCACCAAAAAATAAATTAATACGTGCGTATGGGTGGCAAACCTCATCATTGCTTAGTTAAAAATGAAAAATTTCTTCATTTTTTCGAACACAAGGCACTCAAAAACTTGCAGAAAAAAGTGGGAGATTAAATCATCGCTGGGCGCTCCAAAGTTAAGATTTTAATATTTTTTTTTATTTACGTAAATATAGAACGTTTGAGCTTTTAAATAAAACTTTTTTTGTTTTTGCATATTGTATGCATAAGGTGGTGAGCTGAATTTCCCCCCCCCTTTCCCAATCCCATTTTTAAAGTGCCAATTACGTCAGGTTTGTGAGAAAGGAGAGTTGAGAGTAGAATAAGATTAAATAAATAAAAAAAAGAGAAATATATATGTTTGATAAAATGTGAAGTGTTTGGGATAGTATTAATTTTTAGTCTATTTTAAGAGTATTTTTTTTGTATTGTTATTGCATAAATTTGGGAATTGTGAATGTGACTGTGCGAGTGAATGTATTATGTGTGCGAAATTGGGTGAATGGATGTATTGTGAATGAATGTATTGTGTGTAAGATTTTCTATAATTTGTTTTGTGTGTTATTGCTGAAGTGTGCACTGTTTGGTTGTAAGACTATTGGAACGTTTTTGTCGCTTACATGTTTATACGTATATATATATATGTCTTTCATCTGTTGTGTACCATGTAAATGAATAAATAAATAAATAAATAATATCACCACAAGTAATATCGCGACACACTTGAATCATATTAGTAACACAGTAAAAAATAAATAATGACGTAGACGGTTTCAATAATCTATCTATCCAGATTTTAACTGATAGTAATGGATTGATAGATCAATGGAACCGATTTTTTTAGGTATACAATTATACACAGCAACAAACAATAAAACAATATTAAGTAGCATTCACATTGCTTCACTTTGGATGATCATCCAGAGTGTC
This sequence comes from Athripsodes cinereus, assembly GCA_947579605.1. NCBI lineage: Eukaryota > Metazoa > Arthropoda > Insecta > Trichoptera > Leptoceridae > Athripsodes > Athripsodes cinereus. The sequence continues at coordinate 15,660,315 of OX388326.1, forward strand.
AGGGTCAAACCTGTTCATCGAAATTGAACACGTCTGTTCACATTTGTTCATCCTATGCTTTCACTGCCATGTCTACTTTCTCACTCATGTTGTATGTAGTTTGACGTATTTTCGTATAAAAATAATTAAACAAATTCAAAAATGAAAAATAATACTTAAAATAAATTAATATAGCTCTCGACTGCATAATAGTTTTGTACATGATTCTGACACTCAACACAAATTCATAGAGAATAAAACAAATAATAAGATGAAACTTGTTTATGGTCGTTTCAGTGAAAGGACCTTTCATCATAATTATGACGAGTGGTAATCTCTTTCCTCCGTCATCGCTAGTGATCACTATTGATGAAACGCCTGTTCACACCTGTTCATCTTGGAGGATCATCCGGAGTGATCACTGAAAGTGAACGTATGTGAACGACCCTTTAGACACAGTAAGTATGTAAAATGTTCCCTCCATAAACAAATAAATGCTTCTGCGGAGGGTTAAATTTCAACTATTATAAAATAAAATCTTTTTTCACACAAACACACACACATGACTCAGTGATATTGTTATATGTAAATACAATATCAAATGACATGTTTGTCATTTGATATTGTATTTACTTTTAAGACGTACATGTTGGGTCTGTTGGTGTATGTTTGTGACGAATAAATGAATAAATACAACACTTTTATACAAACTAGTACCAATGGTGATATTTTCAACAATTTAAAAATAAATATTTTTTCACACAAATACACACACACATGACACAGTACAGTGATATAACATGTCATTTGATATTGTATTTACTTTTAAGACATACATGTTGGGTCTGTTGGTGTATGTTTGTGACGAATAAATGAATAAATACAACACTTTTATACAAGCTAGTACCAATGGTGATATGAGCCCGACAATCATACAACAATCTGTAATAAGACAAATTCATAATCCACACATAAATATTTGAGTCGGTTCGTTGGTGCGTATGTCCTCAATGGACTCTGAAATAAGGAAAGACAGAAGTAAAATAATACACACACTCTATACGAGGTCTCATCTCCTGGGCAGGTTTAAGGCTAAAAACATTTTAAATATCTTATGTATTGATAAAGATATTACAATTTTAATGAGATTCCCATACATTCGCTTGACAAAATTGCCAAGCGAATGTATGAAAATCCAATATTTATAGTCAAACATTTTTCATTGTATAGTATTAATTTCAAAATGGATGTAACAATAAATAAAACAATACTGAAACTAAATAATTAGGGACTGTTTACATAGTGAAACATTGTGATTGCTAATGACAAAAAATCATGAGAATAAAAATTGCATATTTTTGACATTTTGAGCTATTTTCATAATGGAGGATATTATGAGACCATAGAAATCCATACTGTAGAATAAGAATAGTATTATGTAAAAAATCCATAAACAATGTTAATTGATTTTTTGTATAAATAAATACAAAAGTACCTCGATACTAGCCATAAGAACCTATTTATTTTCGCCTAATATTTTTCTTTACTTTTCATGGCAAATCACTTGAAGATTTATGTAGGTACTACAAACTAAAAATACCAATTTTAACCCATGTATTTGCACGGTTTCTGTTTATTTAAACCCGAGCAATGCCGGGTTACAAAAGCTTGTAAGTAATAAATGTAAGTCAATGAATTTATTTCGATTTCTAATAAAACGATTAAATATTAATCAAGCATTATGCTAAGTTCCATATTATATTGTTATATTTTAATTTTTTCAAACAGAAGCCGTTATTTTTTGGTAAAAACCATGTTATTGAATAACATTTGTTATTAACTTTCTCTATTTTATGAGTAACACACCATTAAGTCTAGCGTAACAGTTGGTATATAAATTATTCCATGATTATAAGAACAGTCTGTTGTAGGTTAATGTTATTTAGTTCCAGGTACATATTATATACCTATATACCAGACAGACCTACACTATCTCTGGTATAATGTAAAGCATACAAAATGTTCTTATTATTACCTGGCTACATGTCACCGTGTAATATGGAAAAATACTTTGCTTTTTACTACAGAATCAAACTGTTTCCATAACTGTGTAACAATTATGACATTTTATATATATTCTGGGTATGACTGTTGACACTCTGTCGACCCATCTGGTTTGGGGAATTGAAGGAGACCCACCGACCACCCGGATAGCGCAGAAGTCTGGGGACTTCCATTTATCCGAATTCTACACTGCACAAAGTTTGTCCACACCGGGGGCGCCATAGTGGGCAGCCTGAGGGGCTGGCCGGCCAAAAACAACCCCGTGTGTGGAATCTTTTGACTACACTGGTTTGGGGAAGTTAAATACCACAAATGATTTACACTTTGGCATTCGTGGATGTGAGGGTCTTAAGATGGGATCTGCTTCGTTAGCCTGGTCCCCCGCCCACTGACGTGGTAGGGTCAGTGATGCCAACACTACAAACAATATAAACAAATTAATATACCTACACATAATATAAATAAATCTAATATATAAAAGGAAGTCGTGTGTGTTACAACACTTATAACTCAAGAATGGCTGTACCGATTTGAATGATCTCTGATTTGTTGTATTCTTCTCCGCCCGGAATAAACTATAGGCTATTAAAACATCTTACAAATTCACGGGAAGAAAGAATATGAAGAAAATTATTTACGCCATACATTTTTAATTTCAAAAATAAAAACAATATGGAGAGTTATTGCGCTGTTAGCGCCCCCACGTCGCCTGTTGCATTGTGCTAAAATAATCCGTAGGTTCTGCTATATTAGGAACCAAATTACTATAACTAATATGAACGAAATGTGTACTAATATTTGTTTACTATAATTCGGTTGTTACATGGCAATAGGTTGTATCTCACTAAAACATAATTTTACAGGAGAGCAAAAACAAAGTTTGCAAAAGAGATATTTCAACCAAATTTCGAGCATTATATATCAAAATGAAGGTAATTATTATTTCTACAAGATAGATGTAACATTCTCTTAATAATTTCTTTTACAAGATGTATGTAACATTCACTAAATAATTTCTTGCAGTTTAAAAATATTTGAGTTTTTTTGCCATGTTGATGAAAATAATCTTTCTACATGTCAATAAGTTACGTCTTTTCTCTCTTTATTCTGACTATAATGAGACATATCCTTTTGCCACATCAAATATTACACTATTTTGAGCATTTTATGGACAACAACAACATTAACAAACTTGAAAACGCAAAAAATGCGAGATACAACCTATTGCCATGTAACTACCGAATTATTCGACTAATATTTATGTATCGATAGGTCTTCTGTCACATAAATGTGGACGTGCACAGATTATATTTGAAATTGTATTTTATTTTTGCAGATGGAAAATTATTATTGAACCAAAAATTGTGCTATTAAAGATGAAAATAAGAATGTGTTCATGTAGGTAGTTCTGATGCAAGATTGTGTAGTGAAATTTGCAGACAGAGAAGAAAAATTACGAAGAAAATTATTTACGCCATACATTTTTAATTTCAATAAAAAATGCAATATGGAGAATTATACAAAATCAACAATGAAGTTTTTTTACATTCTCAAATTAGAATCGTTATCCATACAATTTAACATCTGTAGTTCTGATATTTCAATTTTTAAAAAATCATGGAAAGAATTTTTATTAATTTTAAATGAATAGGTAAAATCTACCTGAAAAAAAAATTAGTACCTACATAATTATATTACGTACCTACTGCAGATAATTTATAAACAAATCTGAGTTAAGTTAATTGTTCAACATAAATTGTTCATGTCGGCCGGTGTGGCGCGGAGCTCTTTCCTTTGAGTCACGAGGTCCCGGGTTCGATTCCCGGACAGGGCAAAGTGAAGAATGACCTTTTTCAAATTGTCCTGGGTCTGGGTGTTACATATATATATGTATATAGTGCATTGTATATGTGCGTATCGTCGCGTTAGTACCCATAATCAAGATTCATCTAAGTTTGGGACTAGCTCGATGTATGTGAATTGTCTATGTAAAAAAAAAATTAATGTAACTTTCGCAGCTTAGCGGCCTCACCCGATGTCGAGTACTTTTTTTCGATAGAAAAGGTAATATTTTTGAAACTTGAGGAAGTTGTTGCCATATGTAGAATTATTTTAATTTGCCGGCAAAAAAAATCCACTTCGAAAATTAATTTCCTAAAATTCCGTACATATTACTCGACAACGGGTGGGGCCACTCAAGTTTCATAGTTGCGAATTTTTTTCCTATAAAAGAATTTTCCAAAAATTTGGTGACCAAAAAATAATTCACCACATGGCAATAATTTCCTCAAGTTTCGAAAATATTACTTTTACATGGAAAAAAGTACTCGACAACGGGTGGGGCCGCTAAACTGCGAAAGTTCCAAATGAATTATATTTTTTTACACTATACCTTCGATGACACACTTTGACAATTACGGGAGTTTGTAAAGAGATTAATAATATTAATCATTCATAAAGTCAGTGGGAGAGATGAAATGAAATGGAGATCTGTTTCTGGTGTACTGTGTGACAAGAAAATGCCAATAAAAATCAAGGGTCAGGTGTACAAAACTGTGGTCAGACCAACCATGACTAATTCTTCTGAATGTTGGGCCCTAAAACATAATCACGCCCAGACACTACACACCAATGAAATGAAAATGCTCAGATGGGCTGGTGGTGTTACATGGATGGATAGGGTGAGAAATGTCCATATCCGTGGTAGTTTCAAAGTCGCTCCCATCGGTGAAAAAATAACCGAAAACCGATTAAGATGGTACGGGCACATCTTGAGACTACCACAGGATAATATAATTAAAAAGACGATGGACGTGGAAGTAGGACCCAGAAGACCAGGCAGACCAGTGACCACCTGGATGTCCACAATTGCCAGGGATATGAAGGAGGCAAAGTTGCGCGCGGAGGATGCAGGGGACCGCAAAACTTGGAAGATGAGGACTAGGAGAGCCGACCCCAAGTAAATGGGATAAAGGCGAGGGCGAAGAAGAAGAAGAAAGTCAGTGGGAGAGAGCAGAAGATAGGGCAGGTGTCGAACATGTGTTGAAAGGCTTGGATTGGAGTGGCCAGAGGTCCTGGAAGCAGCGGTGGATAGTTATCTCTGGAGAAGATACTTAGGGGCAATGGGCCCCCGACTGAACTAGGACAAGGGGAATAAGATGTATGTATGAAATCGTTCATTGATTCTTAGGCGGTACGAAGTTCGCCGGGCCAGCTAGTTATTAAATAAAATTTGGTAACAGTTATTTGAACCGATACCAATTTAACTAAAACACTGAGAAATGTAAAATTATTGAAAAATGTCGAAATAAAAATAAATATTTAGTGTGGTCAATTTGGGTGTCAATGAGTTAAATGTAAATAAGGTCATTATATTAATTAGGGAATAAAGTGACAATTTACAATGAAAAATTATGCTGTCATTTAAAGGTACCTACAAATATTATGTGACACAATGTGTTTTATTTAATTTTATAATTTGAAGTGATGCAGTATATTTTATTTTTGTTTTGAGTTTTGATTTGATACGATGATGGTGTTGTGCAATTGTTGTTTGTATGTAACTATGTATTAAAGGCGTAAGCCGTATGTATTATTATAAATAAATAAATAAATAAATAAAATTATTTTGAATATCCCCTTAGTCTTATGGTCCTTGTTCATTTTTTCCACATGGTGTAATGCATTTAATAAAGTTTTTTTAAGCTCCACAGTTTGAGAGAATGATATTGAACTACATGCAGCATACATACCTTTGTCTTGAGACGACAAGTCTTTGGTTAATAGTGATATTGAGAAAGTACACACATCCTATACGTACATAATACACCTAAGGAGACACAGGTAACACATCGTCCTGGAATGTATCAAAAGGAACAGTCACTCCTACACTTAACAGATTTACCTTCGTTTCAAATTTGGTATTAAATATATTTCTTTTTCTCCTTGGGCACTCATTAATCCCACATGGTGGTGGAGTCTGGCTTTCTTGTCTTGTTTTGTCACTTTTGGTTCTGTCAAGTGCATTCTAATGGAAAACATCGCAGTTCTGCATGTCTCGTCTCACTACTTCTTCACTCCATCTGCGCTTTGGTCTTCCTCATGGCCTCTTGGCAGTAACCTCGACACATTGTGCATTGAATTATAAGTATTCATTTTTATAATTACCTATTTATTACAAAACCACAAATCTTGCTTTCGAAATTTTAACAATGTGTAAAATACAAAGCAGAAAAGAAAAAAGAATCAAAACCTTTTAAAGTGTTTTTGGTCTGTCTGTACTATCCCGCTAGTAGGGTAGCCAGCAGACAATAGTACTGTATTTTATAAGCATATAATTATTAATCTCCTCTGTGGCATAAAACATAATACATTCACGATAAGTTCATCGCTGAATTCTACTAACCTATCTTTTTTTCAGGACACTAAATAACTAACATTAAATAGTGTGGACCTATTTGTCGGAGTTTAAAAAGTATTATTTATCGTGTCGAAACCCAGAAAAAAAACCCAATCAAACTGATCTCCAGTACTGTGCAAAACGCACAGCAGGTGGAGATGCGTCAAAAATATCCTCCATTGTGCAAGTGACACGGCACAATGGACACTCCAACAAGTGTGGCATAGTCTGTGCTGCACCACAGTCACATGCTCCGGATTCGTCCTGTAGGAAGCCCCATCGTTCCCTATAGTCGCGGCAGTTTCCCACACCAGATCTCAGTCGATTTAGGGTTTTCCATGTCCCCTAGTTTATAAAGTAATTACTTATGTAGTTTGATTTGAAAACGTAAACAATTCAAAAGAAAGCTATTGCCTTTTTAGGACGCATAATGTATGTGTTATGCGTATTAGGACGCATTACACATACATTATTTAGGACGCAATTATACACATAATTATGTTCAATGATAATTCGTATGACATAATATGATCAAATAAAAGATTAATTATTCAAACATGCAACTATGTAACCTAATTTGTAATTTTAACTTATGCACAAATGACATTTATACTTTGAAATTTAATAATTAAGTAAAAAGATATTTTGTCGAAAGCCTTTTTATCAAAGGCTAGCCATTCAATTTATAAGAATTTAATTTATAAAAAATCGCCTGGTTAGAAAAGAATTTATATTTTATGCGGAAATGTTTGCTAAAGTTTGCTTTTATAAAGTGGATTAAGAATTTTTATGATGAAGTCACTAATATGATGTGTAAAATTAATTCCTAAATTTTTATTTTATTTTTTGGATACAATTTCCACATTTACGACCTTTGATTAGAAAACTGAAATAGGTGCTTTCATTTCATACGTCCATATTTTTTGTTGTATATTATTGTTTATTGTATTGTGTAGAAAAGATGTTTGTGAATGAATTATAACAAATAAAAATAATAATAATTTCATATTGTTTGTAACGCGTCCTTAAACTGCCGATATCCTTGTAGGTACAAACAAATGCGTCTCTTAAAAATATTTCACCAAAAATCATATTTTTGCTTATTCATTGTGTATTTATTCATTCGGTGTGGCGTGAAGGTAACGCTCTTGCCTTTGAGTCACGAGGTCTCGGGTTCGATTCCCGGCCAGGGCAAAGTGAAGAATGACCTTTTTCAAATTGTCCTGGGTCTGGGTGTTACATGTATATGTGTGTAGTGCATTGCATATGTGTGTATCGTCGCGTTAGTACCCATAATACAAGATTCATCTTAATTTGGGACAAGCTCGATCTGTGTGAATTGTCTATGTATGTTATGTTATATAAAGAATGACTCCAAAGCTCTTCAACTGAATTTGGTAGTGAGAGGGTTATTTAAATAGAATTATGAAAAAACATAAAGCTTGTATTCAATAGTTGAGGGTGTATTGTACCGTCTACGTTTTCTTTATAAAGTAGTGTTACATTCACACAAACACATAATGTCTAAAGAAGTAAGTATAAGATATACCTATACACCTGCTACCGTACACACAGTAGTTGTACGAAGAAAAGACTTTAATAGAAGCGGTTAAATGAAACCAATATGTGTGGAATATGTCAAACGGGGAGCGGTAGACACTATGTTATATAGAGAAGAGTTGATAAAATGGTTTGCACCTTTTAGAAATACAAGCTATAACGCCTCAGTATTAATTTAATTAATTTGATTTTATAACACTAGTTACTTTCCCTGAAGTCGCTCCTATCGGCGAAAAAATAACATAAAACAGATTAAGATAGTACGGACACATTGATTTGAAACAACAAGAGGATAATATTATTATGATCGAAAGGATAATGGACGTACATATGTAGAAGTTGGACCCAGAAGACATGGTGACCATCTGGATGTCTTCAATTGCCAGGGACGTGAATGAGACAGAGTTGCGTTCGGACGATGCAGGGGATTGAAAAACCTGGAAGATGAGGACTAGGAGAGTCGACCCCAAGTAAATAGGATTTAATAATATCGAGTTTGAACTACGCATAAAACTTTAAGAAAAATCTAAGACATGTGATAAACATGGTACAGAGGAATTTGAATTGTTGCCCGGTCAAAAAGAGTACTCTTAATCAAGCCTCTTTCGATAAATTAGCATCGAAACTCTGTATCTTGCATACCTAAAGGAAGTTCACATAATTACATATGTATGTAGGTACATATGTGTACCATGTCTAACATAACTACCTAGTTAAAACCATTTCAAATATGGTGAACTAGTGGTCTACACAATCGCATAGTAAGCGAGAGGTCATGGGTTTGTATTTTGGAACCAATAAAATGTTTCTGCTCATTTTTTCAGAATTGATGCAATGGGAATGATTCATCTAGAATGGTGCAAAATAATTATCATTTTTATTAAAATCAGTAAATATAACATTTGACTCAAAATTAACGAAACATTTATCACATTTTTTTAAAAAAGAACTCATTATGTTAATGAATTTATGTCTGAAAATTGTAAACATGACTATGTGAAAAGCAGTGGCGTGCCTCCCATTTACGCAAAAAGCGCCTCATGCCTTTAAAAAAAATCTGAAATCTAAGTACGAAAACGATAAGACCACGAAATATGTCGAATTTCTTTGCCTAATTGTAAATTTGGGAAGGGGGGAGGGGTATAAATTTGTAAATTTGGTTGTTCTCTTAAGTCATCCAAGAACGATAATAGAGTAAGATTTGGTTATGTGTAGGTACACTGCAGCACTGATATTTGATAAGTCACTTCCAGAAGTAATAAATTCCACAGCCAGTCTTAATGTTTTTAAGAGGGAATTGAAGAAGTTTGTGATTAGGGAGTGATGAAATTGAATTCAAATAAGTGTTAAAGTTATCAAATAATAAAGTTAATATCCTTTTTGTCATTCTTACCTCGTTCATTCGTTCTACATGCCCAAACCACCGTAGTTTATTCACGCGCATTCTGTCCACAACACTCGTCTTGCATTCGCTCATTCTTCTAAAATCCTCATTCTTCACTCTATCACGCAGCGTTATACCAAACATTCTTCTCAACGATCGCATCTCCACTGCATTTATTCCACTTTTGTCCTTCTTTAGCCACGTCCATGTCTCGCTTGCATACGTAAGTGACGTCTAGTCCCGCCACTGGTTAATAGTTATAATATGCAGTGAGATACCTAATATTATGTATTATGTCTGCTTTAAATAAAAACACGTCAAACCACATTTTTTAATGCATTTAAATCGCTCTGCTACAAAAACACATTAAATCCATTACGATATTATGACAATACGTAGTCATGTAGGTAGGTACCTTTATTATAATATAATTTATTTATAGGTATGCTATCACTAACGGGCAGAAGTCTATTAGCGAAAAAATTACATAAATTAATTAAATGAGTGCATTTTGTGAAAATATACGAGAGGAAATAAATAGATTAATTATTTATTTACTAGCTTTTAAACACAAATATGCACCGAGAATAGTGAAGATTTTTTTTTTTTATATATTTATTTATTTACATATCCACGTCGTGAGCCTTTTACATGTTACACAATTCACAAAAAAAATTAATACCTAGTAGAATACAACTTTTTTTTTATTTAGGTATTTCATTATAATGAAAAATATCAAAATTCTCATTCCCAACACAGTTGGAGTAAGTACAGGACAACAATTGGCTAACAGGTTTGTTATAAAAAAAAATGCGAGCCGACTTCTCCGTGACAAATAAAATCGTGGAATTCAGGATGGGTGGTATGCCTCATCGCTGAACTGAAGATTTCAAATGTCTTAAACGTTATTTTTTAAGAATACCTGCCTCTAACGGGACACTAGAAAACTAATTGAAAAGAAAAGGAGACTTAATTTTCCCCAGGATGGAGCAAATCCACATTTTTTTTGTATCTGAAATAATATGATTAACTATGTAACAGTTACGAGACATTTTGAATGTTTTTTTACGTATTCTACAATGCACATCCGTTACTTGATTATTTAAATCGCGATCGATTTCGGTAAACCTATACCATTGACGAGCGATATAATACTATATACCAGTGTTTCCCGACCGGTGGTTCGCGAACCCCTGGGGATTCGCTATGTCTACAAAGGGGGTTCGCGAAAATAATAGCGTAATGGCGGGATTTTAAATAACCCAAGAAAAATAAAAGGAAAAAAAAAACAAAAACACAAAAAAATAAAAAAAGCACACCAAATACAATGCAGAATGCACGCTGTTGTTTCGAACATTTATGCATACTGCCTATATCTTATGCAGCATATAAAGAAAACTTTATTGTTTTTTTGCCTATCATTAACGACTACATAGGGGGTTCGCCAAATTCTGTTGGATATTACTTTTGGTTCGCGACGACAAGAAGGTTGGGAAACACTGCTATATACCATTGACGAGCGATATAATAATAGTATTATATCATAGCTCGTCAATGGTATAGGTTTACCGAAATCGATCGCGATTTAAATAATCAAGTAACGGATGTGCATTGTAGAATACCTACATAAAAAACATTCAAAACGAAATAATTTGTTCAAAATAGAATGCTCGTATAGAGAGCATTAGTTTTCATATAACACGAAATAAATAAAACAATTTTTTTATTCTACTTTTCGATTTAAATTACGTGAAAAACGTCTTTCATCTTGTTAGGACATTGTCAGTCAAAGATTAGTGAGTGATGAAATTTAAGTAAAATTATTAGTGATCAAATATGATGATGATGATAATTTTGGATGATTTAATTTTATTTTTGACGCCGTTTAACAGTCCCTAAACCGTCTCAAGGGCGCCAGTGAAGAATTCAGTTTTTAATTTGCTTCTGAAGCTAGTGACTGTCTGACTATCTCTCAGTAGCACCGGTAGGCGATTCCACATAAATAAAGTATGTATACCAAATTAGGACACTGTAGCTTGGCCTCTTACACCAGGAGAAATTCTGATTAGGGCAATGCTCATGATTTATTATTATGCATGTAGTAGTTGATTGTTTAAATTTTATGTATCTATCATTATTATTGTTTTTTAAATAAATAAATAATAAAAAAAGATTGACAATGTCCTAACACAGTGAATTCATTTCACATATTGTATTAAAACGAACAAGCATACGACATGTGAACGGACTTGTAAAATTTTATTGATATTCTAATGGGAAAAATTAAAATAATAAGTATTTATTGATGCATAAAAATTACCTGGTTACGGTATTTGAGGCAAAATATACAGGTGAATTAAATGATAATTAACTCGTGAAATGATGATGTTATTATAAGAGAAATTGATACTCCATCTATCTATAACATCACGTAACATCCCAGGTGGTGTAGACAGAGAGAACGTAAAACTACATTGATCTATTTTAACATACGAGGTGCAAATAATGGTTTATAATTATGATCTTGCCATACAATTATTGAACGGTCACGTTTTAGAGCAACAAAACTCTCAGCCATGTATATTTTTTTGGGTAGCTGGAAGATATTGCCTCCAGGCAATAAACTCGCCAATTGCTCAATTTTTTTTCTGATCAATAAAGTGTTACTATTATTTTCAAAATGTCACAAATTGTAACTCAGGATTTTGTTGCGGCATTATTTTATTTTATTTATTCTTTACTGTACATTGATTACAAGCAAATTCACACAAAAATACATTTAAAACAAAGAAAATCATTCAATCAATATACAGAGGGCGAGTTTATCGCAGAGGCGCGATTTCTCCCAACTAACCCAATTCCATGCAACTTTCACATAAAAAAATATTAAAGGAAGGAAAGAGGAGGTAAAAAAGGAGAAGAATAGGTAGGAAAAGGGACTAGGATACAGAAGCCATATTTTGTGTGATAAAGTGGTCCTTAACCGCCCGCTTGAAAGCTTGAAGAGTGGGAGCAACCTTATCCTGGAAGACAAACTATTCCAACATTATTCCACGGTATTCCAAATAACACAGGCTCATGTGTCAAGTGTAACCTGTTTCTGTGTCAGTGTCATCCATTTCTGGGTCAGTTTGTTAAGTTTCACCCGATTCGTCAGTTCGTTGAGTTTTGTCTATTTAAAAAAAATTACGTGCTATTCTACAAGTATTCAGTATTGCAGCCTTCGTGTGATGTATGTTATTATTACTATTACTTTTTTGAATTAATAATATTTATTTTCTTTCATTCTTTCCACATGCTCAAATTTCCGTAGTTTATTCACTTACGTTCTTAATATTATTATTCCAAGTGCAATTGTCCAATCCTGAAATTTTGCCATGTACCTACATTTGTTATTTTTTTATATAATTGTAAATTTGGAATTGAAATAAGCCCAAATACACCCTCACAGCAAAAAAATGCTTACATACGTTGTGGAAAAAGAGTGTAGCAGCGGGTATAGCGATCGAACTCAGGAATCTTCAATTGAAAGTCCAAGACTCTACGATCAGGCAGCAAACAACTTCAATATAATTAAAATATTTAATTTTAATATACAGACAAACATGAATAATTCAGGACAACTGAAGAAAAAAGATTATTTCAATTTGGAGTATGATTATCTGAGACTGATTGAGAGAAAAAATTGGAACTTTGTGTAAGAATTTGCTAGAAGAGGTTTTTTATTGGATCGCAATGATACTTAAAAATTCCTTTTGAATAGAAGGGAGAAGACATGGAACAGAATATTATGCGAACGAGTGATGAAATTAAACGTTGTTCGCACGAGGCGAATATCGTCAGGAAACCAAAATATTGTCAGCCACTTGAACCGTGAGAACAAATTGACAGTAAGTCTGAAACGATAAAACCCAGTAAAAACGATATCGTCTCAAGTTGATCACCTTCCAACTTTTTTCGTTGGTGGTACGATGCGCGCATTCGTAGATGTGCAACTATCAATGGACAACCGACGGATTTTGTTTTTCATGCAAGCGAAATCGTTAGGCCTTTATATCACCTCGTATGAACACCACATTATGGAGTTCAAGTCTTTGATGCACAGTTAGCTAGTCACTTCAGATTGACTCGATACTGGAAGATGTGATCAGACCTCTTCCGATAGAAAATTAATCGGATGCCTTTATTCTGTTCTTTGTTCTCGATAGAAACGTCAAAAGGCTGATTAATGAAAATATTATTTATAAAATAAAAACTATTACACGTGTTCTAAACTATTACATTTGTTTCTCAGAGAAAACCTATAATTTGTAAATTTATGTACAATTAGATTGTAATAAAAATAAAGGGGAATATTGCGGAGAGTTGAACTTTTCAAAAAAAATATATAAGAATTTTCTACTTATATTTATGTAAGTAATTATATAGTTTTTCACCCAAGAAATGATTTGATAATGAAATGATTGTCAATAAATGTGCTTTTGCATAAAAAAAAAACACCAGGCTAACTCCTAACCTATAAATCAGTCAAACGAAAAAATTTATGTACCTACTTGTGACAATTTGAACTGAAGAACTAAAGAAATATTCAAATGAAAGCCTTCGTTTCTCGTCCTCATGCGGGTTAATATAGGCATTCATTCGAATATTTCTTCAGAGAATGCTCCGAATATGTAGTCACCGAATGAATGAAGGTTGATGATTGATTGACGTTCGCATGCTACTATCTGGACGCAGCCATTCATGAACATTCTCAATCTCCAAATTCAAGAGATTTGCAATGTTCTTGAAATACGTAAGACATCTCCCTGAATAAAAATAATAATAATAGTAGAAGAAAGCATTTGTTTTTTATTTCATTATGGAATTGTCCTACCTAAACACCGACACAGTGAATGAACAAAAGTATGAATAGATAATACAACAGGTAAAACAATCTTCTTCTTCTATCAGTGCCGTATCAGGTCCCCCCGACGTTGGCGATCACTCTGGAGAATGCCTCTCTGTCTCGTGCTGTGCGGACCAGTTCCATCCGTGTTATTCCGGTCCATTGCCGTATATTCCGCAGCCATGACAAGAGAGGAAATGATTCTGGGTATGACTGTTGACACTCCTCGACCCATCTGGTTTGGGGAAGTGTTTCTAAATGCCACAAACGCTTCACGCTTTAAGACATTCGTAGATGTGTGGGTCTCAAGATGGGATCTGCTGCGTCAGCCGGGTCCCCCGCCCACTGACGTGGTAGGATCATAGATGCCAACACTGGCATAGTTGTATTAGAATAGAGAGAGTCCAAATATTAAAAAAATCTTCACCTAAACGGATAAATAGGAGTCCTTGGACTCCTGAAATATCCGAGAAATAAAGATATTTCAACAATCAGCCATGACATCTGCCTCCTTCCCACTCCACGACGTCCCTCAATCTTGCCTTCTATAATCAACTGCAGAAGTCTATATTTATCAACTCGCAGGATGTGGCCCAAATAAGAGACTTAACGAACCTTGATATTTGTCAGGAGCTCTCTATTTGCATGTGCTCTGCGTTAAGTACTTCTGTATTGGGCACCAAGTCTGTCCACGGTATTCGAAGCATTCTTCGATTAATCCACATCTCGAATGCCTCCAACCGGTTCATTGTGTTAACCTTAGATAAAACAATAAATAATATATGTTAAAGTTGATATTTTCCAACCGACGATTCTTGGTGGAAGTTCATGTTGAAGTGATTATAAATAAAACACTTTTTTATTATATCCATTGAGACTCATATCTCAATGTCACAGTGTGGATATACTAACGACGTGTTTTATTTATTATAATTGATTCAAAAATTATGTTGAAATATTTTGAATAGTCCAATAATAATAAAAATATTTTCCGACCTAGAATATTTTTTCTCCGACTTACAGAATAATGTACATGATGTTATAATTTAGACTTTGTGTTTATTTGTTTGTGTGTTTGTTTATTTTACTTGTCGTTAATCATTCCAGAGTAAACATTTACATAAAGCAATGTACTAACTACATGGGACTACTAAGTACTGTTGTACTTCCTTGGTGGAGAGTAGATATGGGAACGATGTTCCTGTTGGGAGGGAAATGTCTTTTTATTGCGCTGGTAACGGCGACTCTCGAGTCTCACCTTCTGAGAGCCCAATAACAAATCTCTGGACACCTTATTTCGGCCTCTGGTCCAAATTAGATACTGTATTGTTATAATTATTGTGCTTGCTTGTCATTTTTATTTTTTTTGTATTTTTGTTGTTGAGCTTTGTTTATTTGTTGGTGTCCATTGTGTTTGATTCGGTTATGATTGCATTTTATCCTCCTGAGAGGGGCATCGAAGACGTAAATGTAGCATAAAAGATTCCCAAGAGGCGGTATTGGCCGGCCAGCCCTTCAGGCTGCCCAATAGGGCCCGCCCGTGAGGACAAAAGTTTTGCTTAGAAGAGCGGATAAATAGAAGTCCCCCGACTTCTGAGATATCCGGGTATGGGAGGGAGTCTTCAATGTTGTACTTCCTTGTAAGCAAGTAGTAGTTACATACAACGACGGGTATAAAATTTTATTAATATTAAATTATTCTTCAAATAAATCTAATCCGGAAAAGAATTGGTCTTCTTCTCTTTCCTGAGAACTTTTCAGTGTGTTTCTAAAAATTGCAGAAAAAACTATTTTATTTATTTATTTATTTTATTCTTCTTGCACATCATCATTCACATAACAAAATCAACAAATCAGTTTGTATAAGAAAAAATGTGATGATATGCAGTGGCGTGATTATCACTTTATAGTGATTTCTTCCATCTAACCACGGCTATGTATTTTAAAATAGAAAACTGTTTTTTTTTAATGTATCTGGTTTTTGTTATAAACCCAAATACTATCTTATACACGTTGCGCAGTAATCTTAAAGCTTGTGCCGTGAAAGGAGAGTTTGCCGGCACCTAGGATCGAACCGTGAACCTCATGTTCATGAAGCCGAAACTCTACCTCCAGGCTACCGACGAACCATCACTTTAAATTTAAAGAAGTGAGATAGACTAAGTTTTCAATCTGCTCGTGAATGACGTGTCGAAACCGGTCCCAGACCTCTTAAAATTTTATGTGATAATTTAATACATTTTGAAAAACAATTGTATTATAGATATACCTAGTTATTGAATTTATAAAGCGATAACGCCGCGTTAATACTCCTTAGGAAGCACCGCCACTGTTCATAAGAACTCATTATAAAATCATTCTTCATTAACATCAGTTATAAATGTAACTAATGATAATTAATCATAAATAACAGTCACTGCTATTTTTAATTAAAACACATTTTAAAAAACATTATCTAAACAATGATTTACGAAATACTGTGTGGGAATATAATATTGATTTTTATGTTTATAATCTAATATATAAAATTTTCGTGTCACGGTGTTTGTTATCGTAATCCTCCGAAACGGTTGAACCGATTTTGATGAAATTTTCTATTAAGACTCACAGCCATATAGAAGGATTGGGATGATGCACGCATTGAACAAGAGGCATGTAGCATGATTGCTACATGCAGTTAAATCGCTGTCTATTATTTTTATTTAATTCAGGTCTTTACAAAATTTTATAAATAACATCATTCTTCAATTCTAGCAAAGAGAGGATGATGTGCGTGTATTGCTTAGGGTAAGGTTGCTTTAGTCGTACCACGGCCTAAGTCGTACCCCGGCAATATCTTATCTGATAGTTATAAATTGCACCATCTAGTATCGTCAATCTAAACTATTTAGTTGAGTGAGCGAACGTAAAAAAGTGGGCGGCCGGCCGGCTTCCTGAAGCAAAAATATTGAAAAAGTAAGTTTTTGAACAGTTTTCATTAAATTTTTTGACTCATTTGTAAGCTTTTTATGGCAGGAATGTGATACTTACCTATTTTCTTTGTTTACGTCTATTTGTAAGACTTATCTGGCAATAGTTTACGCATATTCAAACGGTACTACATTTTGAGGTTACGTCAGTGGTTTTAGTTTTAAACATAGAAGACCCCGGCGCTTAAGTCGTACCTGTGCAAAAATCCTTACTCGTACCGGTACGACTAATGTGGTGTTCTCACTTTGGCGAATATCGCTAGGGCACCAAAAAATCGCCAGCCATTTGAACCGTGTGAACAAAATGACAGCTAGTCTGAAACGATAAAAACCAGTAGAAACGATATCGTCTCGAGTTGACCACCTTCCAACTTTCTCGGGCGATCGAACGATTTGCACATGCGCAGATATGCGCGGCGTTTGTGTCTATGGTAAAAGCTTTATAATCTATAAATTTTATAATGTTTCCCGCTTCGTGACAGCTGTTATCTTTTTTGTTGGTTTGTGGCGTTTGTTTCCTTAATTAAAAGGCGCCTTATAACCTCTACTATAACATTTTCGACTAAAAATAAACACTTCGCGATCTCCATCTCGACGCCATTTTGAAAACAGTGTCAAAATCAAAGCGCATCTGACAGATCGTTTCTATATCGGTGGACTTGTGTGAACAGGTGTGACGATCAATGGGTGTACGGCGAATTTTGTTTTTTCGCCTGGCGTTATATTTTGAAATTCGGCTGGCGATATTCGCCAAATGTGAACACCCCATTAGGTACCTATTAAGAAAATTGTTTAATAATTTACTTAACATTTTATCAGGTAGGTAATACCTAAATATGGCGAAGAAAAACTACTTGGATGCAGGAGGACATGGACGAAGCTTTAAACATACATACCATCACGCTGCTTCCCTCGCGGGGTAGGCAGAAAGGATCGAGCGACACTTCTTTCTATCATTGCATACTTCTTTCGCTGTCATACAATTCCTCATGTGTGCTCTCTTGTTCAATGTGCTCAACACGTGACCGTTCTGTAGGAATTGATTAAAATGATCTTGCCATTTAATCCTCGGACGTCCACGTCTCCGAGCACCATTCCTCTCAGCCAAATATATCTTCTAGGTCATTCTGTTCTCATTCATTCTTTCCACGTGCCCAAACCATCTTAACTTATTTACATTCATCCTTGTAATTACACCAACTCTCATTCCACATTCCTTTACTCCTTTCTTATATCACTGAAACATCGAACACAGAAACATCGGAATGGAGAAATTGGATTTAATGAATCCCGTAGAAGATTTTTTTCAAGATAATATAATAATTCTATTTTCTATGTGTTATTTACTTTATAATTAGGTTTGACAAATAAAATAATATTTTAAGTTAATCTCAGACTGCATTGTTTATATTTTTTTTAGCTATTCATATGATATCTGGTTATTGAGTATTTTTCTATTTAGTTTATTATATTATTCAAAAGGTATATTTTCTAAGTACGACTAAGGCTATAGGTAGTACGACTTAGGCGACTAGGCGCCTTAGTCGTACCGAAGGTATCTTTTTGAAAAACGTCAAAATACCTATTTTGTTAAAAGATTTTCAAATTTCTATGATTGTCGATTAAAAGGCAACTAAATGAAGATTTAATATATGCAGATGATTTTGTTTTATTTTAATTGCACTAAATATTATAGCATTATTTCCTTAGGGGGTACGACTTAAGCAACCTTACCCTACTTACAGTTAGTCCGCTAGCTGCTCCACTTGCGAGATATGCTGTGATGGTATGATAGTAGTGAAAATACATTCGGCTGACTGTGAAGTAATTATAATATTCCTGTAAGTTCCTGTTTTTGGGCAAATTCCTACTATTCATCATCAACCAATATTGAATAGACTAGAAATTCAAAGAAAAAAATTGCAAACGCGACCAATAATCAATTTTGCGACCAAACACATAAGTTTTGCAAGACTTGTGTTACAGTTACATTTTTTTATTTAAAGGGTTCTTTTATTGCCTTGTCAGGCAAATAGGGTGTGCAATACCTAACATTAGAAGAAAAGCCACCAAAGGCATGTGCTATAAAGTGAAATATGTCGTAAAGTGAAATAACGTAATATATTTTTGTTTAAGTCAAATTTATCGACCAAGGATTCTTAGAAAAAGTTTGTATTACTTATTTATTAACAAAAAAGATATTTCAACAGTTGAATAACTAAAAACTTACCTGGTTTTTTCAATATTTTTTTTTTGATATCATATATTTTGGAACATTTTATCTCAAAAAAAAATTTTCTTTTTTTTTAATCTATATCATGTAGGTCAATGGTCTCCATAGACTAAATACT
Source organism: Athripsodes cinereus (assembly GCA_947579605.1). NCBI lineage: Eukaryota > Metazoa > Arthropoda > Insecta > Trichoptera > Leptoceridae > Athripsodes > Athripsodes cinereus. Next base: position 15,679,909 of record OX388326.1, read on the forward strand.
TCCTGCTTGTCTTTGTTTTGGGTTTTAATTAATATTTTGTTTATTATTATAATTGACTTTGTTTCCAAATAAGGAGAAAGTTTTTGCTTAAAAGTGACAGAAACAGGAGAGTAATGCGTTAATATCCATCTGAGAGGAATAATTATATTTGAGTTGCTTAATAAAAAAACCTACCAACGTCCAAACAAGATTTAAATTTAAATTTTAAGTGAATAATTAAGATTTAAAGTTATTTCATCATCAGAACGTTTGTTTTGTCAGTATTGAAAACTGTTTTTGATTCTTGCTCATGTGTCGTGTCTATACATGTCGATGGTTTAAACCACAGAAGACACGATATGTCCACATTTGACAGTTTGAAGAAGAGAATCCAAACTCGTAGCATAAGCATTTTTTCCAAAACCATGAAATTATTTTTTTTTTTTTTAATTTTTAACCGGATTAGCCACCAACCAATCAGACATCTCATTGTGCCCAAATCCGGTAAAACAAAAAAAAATAGTAAATATTCTAAACATTTGTTGCTAACTGGTCGAACTAGTGGCCGCTTAAGTATTGAGCTCAATTGAACCGGCACCATTTAGACGGGAGATCTTGATCCATTTGAGATCTGAAATATTAGATCACAGAAAATGGTTGCTATAATAGTTTTCATTAAGTGGTTCTCGATTGGTGAACCTAAAATCGTGACAGTGAGAAAGGCGAAATCGGTGAAAGTTGTCCATGGACATCGAAATAAGCCAGCTAAGTGTCAGTTCGTAAACGTTGGAACGCCTTTCTCACTTCTTCCCATTTATGGTTCTCCAATGGCGGCGTCCACACAGCTGGATGCGAACATCAATCATCACGCAAAAATCTTAAATCTTTCGGCGACAACTCGGAGCATTCTTCGAAGAAATATTCGAATGAATGCCTTCGTTACGTCTCATGAACGGGTAACGGAAGCATGATGATTGACGTTCGCATCCAGCTGTGTGGACCCAGCAAATCGGAATGTCTGATAATTCATGATATTGTATGTCACTTCGTTGTGTTCATTGGTTATATCTCATCCGTTTACAAAATAAAAATGATATGGATATAAATTCTAATTACTAGTGAGAACCTTATGGTCCTGAAAGGGTTAGAGAAAGATGATAATTTAATTACACAATTACAACACAAAGAAGCCTGATATTATTTTCTTAGATAAAATATTAGTACCTACCTACCTAATTATTATGTGTTATAATTATGTTATAATGTTTTTGTTTTTAAATTGAAATTCTTGACATAGACAACTTTGTTGAAGATAAAACAATATCATGTACCTAGGTACAGCACCTCGAGGTGCTATGGCACAAAAATGGCACTCTAAATACTCCGTTTATTAATTTATTTATTTCACCTACACGAGTACAACCCCATGGAGTTCACTCTTATCTGTAAATTTTCAGTGTCCTGTAAAAGGCAGGTAAATCTTCGCCATAAGACAATTAACATCCACAATTCATTAATATAACATAACATAATATAACATGCATAGACTATTCACAAAAATCGAGATAGTCCCAAACTCAGATATGAATCTTTTATTATGGGTACTAACACGACAATAAAGTGATATGTAGGGACAATGCATTAAGCTCATAATATACTTGTAACACCCAGACCCAGGACAATTAGAAAAAGGTCATTCTTCACTTTGCCCTAACCGAAAATCGAATCCGGGACCTCGTGACTCAAAGACAAAACCAAACATGTATGACTTGTACCCTCTCTGTATTATCAGAAGAAACATCGAGGGAGAAAAGAAGAATATTAAAATCATAAATATGTACATTTGTTGTGAAGAAAGTGGCACAATGAACACTGAAATCACTCCATTGAAAAAAAACTCATTTCCTTAAAAGCTTCTCTTTAGTGATGTAAAAACCGGATATTTATATTTACCGATTAGTGACAGGTATTAACAACATGAAACCCGTTACTGAATACTTAGTATGTAATCGGTACATTAGAAGAATGACGAACTACGTTATTATTTCAATTCAAATTTTGTATTTAAAAATATTTTTTTTTGTGTCAAAATATTTTATAAAATATCCGACTTTCGGTATTTATACTCCCCCCTCCCTCCGCGCTAGTTACCTACTAAATTATTTATGATTTTAATCATTTTATACAATATTTATTATGCATTTGCCATAATGTTAATACCACATTAAAAGAAATAACTATTATTAGGATATGATATTAGTATTTATGTTGAATGATTTATCGGTGCCGTTTAATAGAGCGTCCATTGCAAGGGCGCGGGTAACTACATTTATGTTGGAAGAGAGATGTCTCCAACTTGCTCCTGAACGTTGTTATTGATTGGTTTTTACCAAGGTCCTCGGGGAGTCGATTCCAGATGACCATAGCATCTCATTGCAATTGAAATAGTAACAGGTATTTACATAATAACGGGTAAGTACCGGATTGACTTCTCTACACCTCTGTACAGATAAACATATCTACATACATTCATAATAATGTGTCAGGTTATCTTTATACATGTGGTACAAAATAAACATATTTTTTTCATATCCTTATATTACTGTACTATACATTTAAGGCATGTCCCACAAGTGGAGTGGCCAGTAGAGCAGGTCAATGTTATAAATATACAAGCTGTCCTCTCTGTGCCAGAAAAAAATATGATGATGGAATGGTGGCAAATCTCATCGCTGAATATAAGATGATATCACAAGTGTGGTAGCCATCAGACCAGATGCATGTTATAAACATGCAGGCTGTCCTCTCTATGCTAGAAAAAAATAGGATGATGGATGGCAAACTTCACAACTGGGGTAGTCAGCAGATCAACTGACTATCAAACCAGCTGACCAGCAATACATGCAAGCTATCCTTTCTTATTTATATATAGATTTTTTTAGCAGTGGATGAGTACATATCTAATTAAAAAAGTGTTCCACTTTTTCTGTCAATTTTTGACGAACCGCATGATTATGAAAAGTATTTAGTTCGCTTGCTACCCCACTTGCGATAGATGCTGTTAAGGTGTGAATGATGACCTTAAGTATAAGTTAGGATAAAATATATTTTTTAAAGCATTTTTCTAATGATATGAAAATGAATTTTAAATTGTTCATAATAGTTTTCCAACATGCCTTGGTACAGAACCCATGCCTTGGTACAGAAATAATATAGTAAAATAGTTCTAAAAATATATGATAATAATATTTAGTATAATTTAGCGATAATGTCATTTTCGGTGTTCTGCACAAGGTCCGTCGTAGCACTTGAACATAGCCATTAACAGCAGACTGCTTTTATAAGTATAGGTATGTACATATGGAAGAACATTGTAACGTCGAGTTTACTAACATGGTTAGGGAGAGTTACACATAATTCATATCATCGATAATGTTTTTTTTATCAGATATATTAAATCAATTTTTAATTGCAATTTTCTGAAATTTGTTCATGAATAACGTCGCACCCGGCAGAGGTCTGTAATCTACGTAATACAGGAGAGACGATGGTCCTGGCTGTGACATGTTCTGAGAATGCCCAATGATAGTTGGCCAAAAAGAGCACTGTTCTTCCATCCGCAAGGGTTCAAGGGTCAGTCTTTCACAATGCACCGTTTCTATGATAACGACATCAGAGCGCAGGAAATGTCGTGGGAAGAGATGACGCGATTGGCGCGGAGACGCTTTGAATGGAGGAGGCTGGTTTCTGCCCTGTGATCCCGAGAGGAGCTTTGAGGGCGATGAATGAATGAATCTGAAATTATTAAAATCATTCAGGCATTTGTTCTACTATTTGTGTATAATGTTTGTTTTGGAAAGGCTTGTTTTGACTACATTTTGTTTACATTTCAATGCAGTTAAATAATAGGTACTAAGAATATTATTCAACTAATATCTTATCTGCACAACCAACAGATTGTTCAAATTAGGTGTCATTTGAGTATTTTTCTTAATATAAAAGATTATAATAAAACTATAATGTTAATTAACATTTATTTTGTTAATGAAGATGACTACATTGTAGCTGAAAACGTTACAACAAATTAACAATTCCACAATGTAATTAAACAGTTTTCTAAATTTTATAATTGTCTTTTAAAACGTATTTCCATGAAGTAAAAAAAATATAGTTTCATGCGAAAATTTCACAAAGCACCCGAGAATAGCCCAAAGAGCACTAAAGTACTCGCTATCCAACCGGGCTCCATCAAGATGCCAGGAACGAATTCAACAACAAAGAATAATAATAGATTTTCGGAAAGTATTAATTTTACCAATAACTTAGAAAATCGTGTCTCGAGTTCAAAGTTGACATACTTTTGTCTTTAAATTACATCAATGAGCTTATTTAATTTTACAAAAATATGTTTTTCACATTCCATCGATACATCATAATCATCTCTATATTGGTATTACATACCTTTTATTATACGTATGCCTACTGCTTAGAGCTAAGTACCTAATTTTATCACTGCTCTTATACATATAGATACATTCGGAAGTGTAAGCAAAGTACCTAAACGTGCCTATCTAAGTACATATGTATGTTCATGGTGTATATTCCTATGCAATATATGTACGTATGTATGATTTTAACTACATGTGAGGAGGTATAATGTTGAAGAAAATATTGCCATAGAACAAAATAATATATGGCATTATATGTTGATATCCTAGACATGAGGTTTGGTTGTAAAGATGACAATGTCCAAAGAAATTGCAATGATTTCAGGGAAAACACTCGAATGTTAAATTTTGCATTATTTTATTTATTCATTTTATTTTACAAAAATTCACGGCTTAAGCCTAATAAATATAATTACACATACAATATAAATAAAATTTACAAGTATAACAGTGACAAATTTTAACAAAACAATATAACATTAAATTTAAGAAAACCAAATGACCAAACAGCAAACAGAGAACCAAATTTTGTGTGCTACATGCAATGTGAGTCAATATAAATAAAATATACATAAATAATTACATATAGACACACAAATACACATGTAGACATTAATTAAATAATATTAAATGGAAAATGGAAGAATTTAATTCAGGGAAAATAAAAATAATTAAAACAACAAAAAAATTAAGAATTCATAATATTAATATTTGAATATCAAAAAAATTAATAAGTTAAAACAAAGGAATTAAATATATAAATAATAACAATACAAATAATAATTAGATGTTAGAAAAAATTGAAAATGCAGAAATTAAATATTTATATATAAATATTAAAGTTTAAGAAATGACAATAATTATCCTGTCTGGGTTATGTTTTGAGAAGATTCATAAATTTTCTCCCAAAGAGAACTCTTGAATGAGATGAATGCCAAAGGAGGATATCACTCTTCTCCCGAAATCTCTAGAAATTTAGAAGATTCGTTGTTGAAAGGAAAGATAAAAAATCCCGTGGAGCACCCTGTAAGGAATAAATTGCTCTCCCACTCTTCTCCGTAAGTTTTTGAGTGTCCTGTAAAGACAGATGTTCGAAAAAAATCGTCGTCAAATCGTCCTCTCTGTGCCAATGGAAGTTAAGATATTGAGGATGTGTGGCATGCCTCATCGCTGAATGATGTTAAATATTTTCAACGTAATGTTTTAATTTTGAATGAGCATTCACCAGTTCACCAGTTGAGTTCGTCGGCCTCGTGAACATTGGGTCCGTGGTTCGATACCAGGTACCGGCAAACTCCCCTTTCACGACACAAGCTTTTAGTAGCTTACTGTGAAAGGTGTATAAGGTTGTATTTGGGTTTATAACAAAAATCCAGATATATCTTTTTGATGAAAAAAAATATTGCAATCAAAGTCTAGGAATGAGGCATCCTGCTTTGAGATCTGTTCAGAGCGTGTTCTTAGAGTCGGTAGCTCCACTGAGGAAGAATTTAACTGTATTTACAGGGATAGGCCCTTTTCTGTGGCGGAAACTAACCTCTGGAATGGAGAACCTCTGGAGTTTAGGTAAGCTGCGGATCTTAGAACATTCAGAAGGGACGTAAAAACCTTTTCTTTTACCAATTACCAAATACTAATAAAAATGCCTTTAATGTGTTATATTCTTGACACGGATACTTATTTTATCTATAATATTTCAATAAATAAGAAAATCTCAAAATATGTTGATAATATACTTTAATAATTTCAAAGTCAGCTTTTATTATTTTATTTTTTAATTAAAAAAAATAACATTTACCATTTAAAAGAGTAACCGGCGATACCAGGTCTACTCGGCAGATACCATATGGCAAATGTTCACTTGGCGTGCATTTAAGAAACCACAACAAGGATCTAGCAATATTCGTTATAATGTATTAATATCACTCTGTACTCTCTGTCTGTATGCAAGAGATACATAATATTATTATCTACATGCATAGGCGTTACCAGGGAGAGAGGCAACTGCGACTGTTGCACTGGGACAGATGCAATCCCCCCTACGATTTCCAAAATAGTAAGAAATTTTGGCCTCATGCTGAGTCCAGGAAGGCGTCTGGACTCAGAATCAGGACAAAATGTCGCCTGTTCAATACGTACATCATCCCAATCCTTGGTACTTAACCAAGCCAAGAGCGGAAGATACTAAGCTTTGAAAACAAGTTTCTTAGAAGGATTTTGGATGTCAAATGGCATGAACATGTCACAAATGATGTTATGCGCCGACGCACCTGGCAGTGATCTGTAATCTCCCTAATACAGGAGAGACGATGGTCCTGGCTGGGACATGCTCTGATAATGCCCAATGATAGTTGGCCAAAAAGAGCACTGTTCTTCCGTCCGCATAGGTTCCGTCGGCCCTTGCGTCCCTCTTTCACAATACACCTTTCATTTGACAACGACATCAGAGCGCAGGGAATGTTGTGGGAAGAGGTGACGCGATTGGCGCAGAGACGCTCTGAATGGAGGAGGCAGGTTTCTACCCTGTGCTCCCGAGAGGAGCGTTGAGGGCGATGAATGAATGAATGAATTTGTTTAAATTTAGTTATAGTCAGTGAACATTAAAGAATAAATAAAAATAAAATGTTTATATTTTTTTAAGATGGCAATATAAAATACCTTTTATTATTGTTTAAATAGTTTGTTAATATCTTATAAAATGTAGAATATATCATTTTTAATATATTTTTTTTCAAAAGTGAGTAGTCGTTTTTTTAATAATTAAATAATAAATGTTGAAATAACTTTATTTATCGGATATTTCAGGAGTCCAAGGACTCCTATTTATCCGTTTAGGTGACAATTTATTTATATTTCAACTCTCTCTAGTCTAGTACCACTATGCCAGTGTTGGCATCTCCGATTCTCCAATAATTAAATAAATAAAAATTCGGTACACACAATGACAGTTAAAAAAATCTTAACTGTTGTCCCCTACCCCCTCTTCTGGAGAAAATTTAAACACGCCACTGTCTCTGTACCAGATTGTACGTTGAACACTTTGCCATAGAGGATGGAAGCTATGGAAGTGTCATTAGCGAAATAAACTTAGTTTAATAATATGTAACTACATCATCCACTTAAATAATAATAATAATAATATTATTATACTAATGATATTATCATATTCAAATTGTGAGCTCTCTGCAACTCATGTATGAATTTACAATGTTTTCACGTTACGTAGAAGTGTGTGAGTGTCACGTCATGATTAGTGGGGTAGCCAGCAGACCAGTTGCATAAAATAAATATGCAAGATATCATCTTCGTGCCTATAAATTTTACACATGACGCACTATTTTATTTGAAATTTTTGACAATATATTATTTTAAATTTTTGACAAAGACTGAATGTCTGCTGAACAAAATTAAATTATTTTATAATTATTTTTTTTAGTATGATATTTGTATTTTATTATAATGATTTTTATCTTTCTGACGACATTTTTTCATTGATATTATGTAGTTTTAAAAAATGGACGTGGATGTTGATCCTAAATAACGTAAAGCGCCCTTGAAGTGATATTGTCACAGTACGGCGCTACGAGTATATAAAATAGTCATATTATTATTATTATTAAAAGTAAGACATCTACGATGATCCCGTGGAGCACCCGTTAAAGAATTGGTCTCCCACTCTTCTGCGTAAGTTTTCGAGTGTCCTGTAAAAGGCAGGTGTTCGAAAAAATTAAGACATTTTACATCTTAAATTCAGCGATGAGGTTTGCCACCCATCCTGAATGTCTTGATTTTATATTGGCACGAAGAGGACAGTTTGCATGTTTCTTACATGCAGCTGATCTGCTGGCTACCCCACTTGTGGGATATGCCGTGATGGTATAGTATAGTATAGTTATATATTCTTACTTACTGTCTTAATTACTTACCTCTTCACTCATATTTTTATTATTTTATTTACCCAGGTGTTGGAATAATAATAATGTCAGAGAAGTTGTGAGACTTAGTGATTCTATTTATTTAGGTACTTTATTTTATTTTACTAAATTCACTTTTGTCTCATTTTATTTTGTTATATTTTATTTGACTTCTTTATATTTCGTCATTATATTTTATTTCATTTTACCAGTGTTTATTTTATAACATGAATATAATAATGAAACTATACCTCAAGGCACGGGCTCTGCTCAAATTTGAGGGAATCAATAATTATGTTTACTGTGCATTTATAAAGAAATTATTATTATTATAAAAAAATGTATATTTATCCAAATAAACATATTTGAATTTGAAAGTATGAAACACGAACGACAGTGAGTGAGTCCGCAAATGAGTTATAAAAATATTTAGTATGTCTGTGCAGACAAGATAATAAGCTTTTTATGTCACAAGTAAGTGAGTCAGTGAATAAGCTCGTAATCGAGACAGTAAAAGAGTCGAAATAATCAACAAATGAAAAAATAAGTCAGAGAAGTTGTGGGTAAAAGTGACTATATTGATGTAAAGATGTTGTGAATAAATAAAACTAACTCGTATTTCCGGTTGCCGATGGCCGGGACTTCCCTCTTTCGCAACACATCGTTACCACTACAAAAACAGTGACATCAGCAGGGCTACTCTTGACGCAATCTAAATACGATCTTAATCTAGTCTTGATCTTAATCATACGACGCGCGAAGGGACTATGTTCAAAAATACCGCGCTACAGCGGTAGCGATCGCGAAATTGGTATGCACGTATTTTTGACTAATAGTCACTTCGCGCGTCGTATGATTAATATCGTATTTAGATTTTGTTAAGAGTAACCCTACTGAACACTAGGGATGTTGTGAAAAGAGGTGATTCAATTAAAGTAATTGACGTTCTGAATGGAGGAAGCAGATTTAGCTTTGTGCTCCCGAGAAGAACGTTAGAGGGAGATTGAGTTGATTTGATAACTACTGTACATATGTATAAATAATTTATAAATACATAGACTTATATGATTGCATAAAATATGTGTGTTATTATTACGTGATATTTACTTTGATTTTCCAGGTAATTACATACACAAGTGTAAGCTGGTGTGAATCCACTTTCGGACATTGGCCATATCGAAAAAAAAAATTGACAATAAAATTGCAATTTATCTATCTATCTATCCTTCCACACCATCTCTCACAATTCGGGCTACCAGTGGACTTATAAACATGAAATTTGATGTCCTCTCTATACTATGAAAAAATATACGTTTGTTAGTACAGAATTTTCTTCATTTTAAATTTTAGAATCATTATTTATGGCTTTGGTAATAACGTCATGACAATATCCTGACTGATTTCTTTACCAGAAATCTTTCAACGTTCATAATTTATTTTTGTTCGATTACATTCCACAACATGTACTGATTTGTGAACTCATTTGCATGTATGGATGTATGATGGATGGTTTATTCGACGTTGTTTAATGGACCATCTTTTTCAAAAGTGCGAGGAACTATCTTGGACGAGCGACCTCTTCAATTTGCGCATTAACTATGTTATTAACTGGATTTTACGAAGGTCCTCGAAGAGTCGATTCCAGATGACGGGTCCTTTGACACCAGAATCCTTTTCATAGAAGAAGGACTTGTTATTGGCTCTATTGATCTTATCCAGCATATTGGGGGATAAAGTAAAGACTTTAATTTTGCCTGACGATGAGAGCGGAAGCTCTTGAAAGCCGGCTCGTAAAAATAAATAAAGTCAATAGTGAAATAACTATATATCGCGTTTCATTTTAAAAATTATTAATATGAACTTCCACCAAGAACCGTCGGTCGATAAATTAAGCTTTACTTGCAGGCTTACTCTTTACCAGTGCAACTTTTCCAGCAAAGGTGTGATGTTACAACCCATAATATCTTTTCAGGAAATAAGCCTTGCAGCGCCATTGAATGCCATTTCTAGGCGATTCAGTTGGTTTTGCAGTAGTCCCATTATAGTTTGTTGCAGTTATCTAGTCTAGAAACAACAATGTATAGGTATTATGAAACGTCAAATTCTAACAATAACATTATATATTACATTATATCAACCTTATTAATTGTGTCGGTGCACACGTAGTAGAATTCCATAATAATGCAATTTGAAACAAGTGTTCCTTTCTACTATTGTTTTTTAATTCGCAGAGAGACGTCTTTCGACTTATAAGGTAATTATCAATCTATGATATCTAATCAATCTATCAATTGATAATGACCTTATAAGTCGAAAGACGTCTCTCTGCGAATTAAAAAACAATAGTAGAAAGGAACACTTGTTTCAAATTGCATTATATTAACCTTATTTCTTCGGTCTTTGTCCATTAAGTAACGTCAAATCCCTCAACATTTTCGGTATCCAGTCCGACACGTAATAATAATATAATATACATATAATAATTATTATAATAATAATGAACGGATTTCACATTTACATATATAGCCTTGTACATAATAATAATATGATGGTGTATGTATATTTTAGAAGTTTATCGCCTAGGGAAATTATTACTAGAGTACTAACTATATTAATAAGATGCTTATTAATTAGAGTCATACAGGGGTAACCAACTAACAAGGGGACGACAAACTAAAAACAAAGGTTTCTCTCTCACCCTTTTTATTCGTAGTAATGGCATATAATATGTTGGTGTACAATATGCCTTTCTGGAACCAAAACTTGGAAGTAGGCAAGCGAAACATTAATGAGGTTAAAAATGACGAAAATGGAATAAACGCTGTAGAAATACGATCGCTGTGAAGGATGGTTGGTAAAACTTTGCGAAATAGAGAAAGGAATGAGGATATTAGGAGAGTGAGCAGATGCAAGAGGAATGTTGTGGATATCGACTGTGCTCAGGACAAAGGATTCAAACCACATTGGTCAAATTTTATAGGAGAAGCAAAAAACTGTAGGTTAAAGAAAATTTCAAATTATTGTCATTATTATTTTACCAACTTTTTGTAATGTAGTTTTTTTATTATGTCATAAAAATTTAAGAGAAAATATTCAGAAATTACCAAGTTATAAGCAAAAAATTAACAAAAATGTGGATTAAATTGTTTGTCCTGACAAACTTTAACAACATGTTAAAGAGATATGTATGTCGCATGTTTGGGGTTATGTGGTTTGATGCCTTTTACCTCGCCGTAAAATTATGTCTGGATGAATTTTTTTGGTGTTAATAATGAAACTCAGGCTGTTTGAGTCCTTTGTCCTATTGGATATTTGCAATTAAGCCCTAGCTAAAAAAAAATATTTTGCATTTTTTATAAAAACTAGACATTTGGGAATTGAATGCTTTTGCCAGAATGTGTAAAAGACACAAATGATTGACTTTAAAACATAAAATGACTTTTGTCAAAATTGTGGTTTGATGCCTTTGTCCTGAGCACAGTCGATATAATGCGTGTAAATAAGTTGCGATAGTTTGAACGTGTGAAGCAAATGGATGATGGGAGGATGTTGAAGATTGTATATTAATTATCTGAAACAGGATGTCTATGAAAGCACAGAAGTCCGAGAATATTGAAAGAGACATAACGACAACCCAGTTAGTGCTGAAATTTGGGGACTTCCATTTATCGGAATTTCTACACTTACCTATTCTTCTTTTCGTGTCGGTCAGCAAACGATCAAACAACAAAAACGTTAAAATCCATATCTACATTTCCATTCCTTTCCAGAAAACCACGAACTCTCTTTCAGCTCCCCCAGGTAAGTTCGCTTCACGAATTCTTCCCAGTGACACTTATCCACTCCATCCATGTTCCTTTAGCCGAGAGAAGCAAATATATTCATAAAGTATAACAGGTAATTTGTAGTTTTTTTGGAACGTCCGAGAACTATGTGGTTTGACCACATGGATCATATTCGAAAGGACGGCTACCTGTTGTTTTAAAAAATCTTTAAATATGTACTTCTATCGCTTCTGTCATATTTGTGCAATTTCTAGAACAAGCATTAAAGATAAAAAAAATCAGATGGATGGCATATCTCATCGATGAATTGAAGATGTTTTAACAAATCATTTGTGATGTATTAAGAATATTATAGAATATTTAAGAATAGGAAACAAGAAAACCGAAAGAAAAGTTTGAAAAAAAACTTTTTTTTCTTAGAAAAATACGAAAAAAATTCATAGCAAATAATAATATTTTGCGCTCAGGCTATTAAATGAAAATATCCTTTGTTAATTAGGCTGTTGAATTTTAAGCCAAATTAAAACTCATATTCATTTTGGCTCCCACTTTCTCAGGTTTATCAGCCCTGTGACGAAGTGTTGTCATAGCGTAATACATTATTAATGTAATATTATATGAATGTAGTAGTAGTGATGGCTGTGTTGTGTGTAGTAAGGGAAGTGTGGCGCTACATTATATTATCTATACGTGTGTGTGTCGTGGGACTATGACGTCATGACGAAATCAATGTGGAATGTGTGTAGGATAGAACATATCGATGGTAAATACAATTACATAACACTTATTTTACTTACTTTTTGTATGGCTATGGCTTGTATTAATAGGTAATCATTCCAAATCAAATTCTTGGTTCTCGCCTAGAAAGCCACTGCACCGCCTTTGGTGTCAGCCTATGAACATCCAACCAATCTCCCTCGAATTTTCTTTGGGACACTCCTCTACCAGATGTTGAATTGTTTGCTCTACAGTCACATTCCGTAGACTCCCTCTTACCCCATTTCCACATAAGGTGTATAGTTGCAGCAGCCTTTACATGTAAGAATTCTGTCTTGTTAGACCCAGACTTTTCGGGGGAAATTGTAGTCCCGGCATTCAAATTCAAATTCAAATTCAAATATTTTTTATTTAAATAAAATAACAATTTAATAATTTTACATACACACCTTATTACTAAAAACACATTTATTAGGTACATATTTGACCCTCAAAATTGAGCAGTGCTCGTGCTTTGAGGGTTTAAACATATTTCATATAATTAAAAAAATAAACATAAAACAATAGCGCTCACCAAACAATAATAAAAACAAACACATATCTACAATACAAATAGCAACCAAATACAGTCCCCTAACAAAACTCAACAACAGAGCAGCTATTTAAAAATATCTTTCAGATTCAATTTAAAGCTCTGAATTTTTTTTGTAGAATCAAACTTAGATTTTTTGTTTAGCTTATTGTACCACACAACACCCAAATGAGTATAGTGGTGTTGTCCAGCAGATGTTTTTCTGGGAGGTACCTTAATTAGGCCTCCCAGTCTTGGACACGCACTAATATCATCCGGCGAATGGAGTTTTTGTACAAAATACTCTTTACAGACCTGAGACACTGCCTTTCTCTTATAAATATTGTCCAATGTGGGCACCAGAAATTCTTTAAAAAGTTCTGAGGTTGGGTGGTCCATAGGTTTTTAGGCATTATAACTATATGAACTTACACATAAATATAAGTTTACATTCTTAATAACAAGTTCATAATATTGTCGGTGGTTCCATGACACCTCTTTTGTGTAATATTTTTGAATAATGAGATATTGATATCAAATTCTACCGATAAAATAACCAAGGCGCTGAGATTTCTATGGAAAAAACCATATTACCAATCCCTCCTTGCAGAGTTGCATCAACTGTGTTCTCTGTAGCAGCCGCCATGTGCAATCATAAGGTACGCAGTAATCTCCCCCTCACTTTTTTTTCTTTTTCCTTAATTTTTTTTTTATTATTATTATTGATTTATGTTTTTGTGCTTGTGTGGTGTGAATGTGATGATTGAGTGAGCAAGCGAGACTGTGAATATGCAGGCATGTTGAGATGACCGGAATGTTCGGTAGGTACCTATGTTTTTTAAATTAATTGTGACGCATGGTATTGGATGATAGCTGATCTCTGAAAGATTAACCTTTTTTTTACTTTATATATGTAGTTATTGTCTGTTATGTGCTTTTAACATTTATAAAATAAAATAAAATAAAAAAATAACTATTGGATAACTACCTGTTTACCGTTTATATTGATCCTATAATTTTCAGTTCTGTATGTGTGATTTTTTAAATTAAGAGCGCTCTCTAACTCAAACGATAAAATATTCAATTTTCAACATGTTTAGCAGAAAAACTCTCAAAACTTGTTGACGCTGCGAACATTTTGATGTGATAGATTATGAGAACAAATAATTTTTTACCATTATTATTTTTTTCATTAAAAAACTTCATTATAGCTTAAATTTATTAGTTAAAAAAACCTTTATCTAAAAATCAAAAATTGAGGTGTGTGTCTTTGGCAGACAATGTTCGGGAATCTAACTATTTTTCATATTTTTTTCATTTTAGTATTTAGAAAAGTTATTAATAGTAAAAACTAAAAACATTGGTTGAATAAATCATTTTTTTTTCGTGTATATTGACCGATTTAAAGGATGACTAGACGAGAAAAAATTATTAAACAGATTAAGTCAGCAGCTTAAAATAACGTTATATTTTCGTCGTTATTTTTCAACGAGAAAGTAATGCTACGTACCAGTTATATTTTTTAAGCTACGCTGTGCTTACATACTAGCAATTACTTCTACTAGAAAACATTGTATACAAGAATATTAAGCACATAATAATTGAGAAAAAAGGCAGAACCTTCTGTTGCTTTCCTTGTAAATAATATTGCAGATTATCCCAGTTCTGAAAGAGAGATGATTTGAAATTAGAATAACAGTGCTATTTTTTTTTATTAAAAAATAGCACTGTTATAAAATTATAACTTTGTTACATTAAAACTCAATTTTTCTATTTGTATTATTGCATAATTTATTTAAAATTATCACGCCGCCTTCTTTGCGGGGTAGGCAGAATGGATCAACTACCACTACTTTTATCCTTGCATACACTTTTCGATTCCGTCACTGTCATAAAATGTCTCATGCATGCTCTCCAAATGTGTACATTCTTGGTTTTATTTTACAAAACACAATCATAAAACATATGTTAATATTGAAAATGAACATCTTTTACTACTGAGGGATTGGCAAATACGTATTTTTGACTAAAGTAATTTTGCGCATCGTAGAGTTAAGATCAAGAAAAGATTGAGATCGTATTTTGATTTTGTCAAGTGTTACCTTGCTGATTAACATGATCTTGCCATTTAATCCTCAGACGACCACGTCTCTGAAATGAAGTTTCAAAATAAAGTATTTCTTACATTTCTGGTTGTTTCGGAATATTTATTGATTTTACAACATATTATGTATTATGTATAGGTAGGGGAGAGATGGGACCATTGGGCAGTAGGGAGGATCGGGCACCCCTTATTATCTAAAAAGTTATGGCAATTACGGCAATTTTTCCGCAAGTTATCATTAATTTATTCACTAGCAACACCAACAAACGTCAAATCAACTATCAGTTGTGTCAAACGAAAACGTTACAAGTCGTTGCATGTTTTTGCATTGAAAAAGTAATTTTTTTACAAATTTTCGGTACATTTTTTTCGAACAATCCTATTTAGAGGTATGTGTTTTAATAATATAATATGAATAATTGATTATTTAAGTTCCTTATTCTAAATAAAATGTATTAGTAATTCCTAACCTAAAAAAATAATAAGGATTTATTTAAAATGATGGGTGATAGGGAGCATTGGGCACTGTATAAAGAGGGAGGATTGGGCATGCCCAAAGCTCCCTATTATATAGGTATATATGTTTTTTTTTTAGAAAATGCATTTTATATATAAAAAAATGGGGAAAAGACAAGAGATACCGAAAACTGTCATTGATAGAGCTATAAACGAAGTAAAAAATGGAGCTAACATTAAACCAAATGCCTTAAAATATAATTTTAAGGCATTTGGTTTAATTTTAGCTCCAAAACTGGCTTCAATAGCTATTCCACAAACATTTAAATCACAAAACATTATAAGCGGATTTGAGAAATCAGGAATATGGCCGTTAAATACCAACATATTTTCAGATGATGATTTTTTATGTTCAGCTGTAACAGATCGGCCTCTTTGTGATGAAAGAAGCATACCACCAAATACATCAGTTTTATCTGCTGTGGAAAATGTATCAATGAATATATCGGAAGTGGAAAATATCGATAAAAATGTCTCAATTTCAATACCTCAGGCTTTAACACCTGAATTCGTAAGACCATTTCCGAAAGCTAGACCTAGAAAAAATAATAGAAAACCACGAAAAAGAGGAAAAACCAGAATTTTAACCGACACGCCAGAAAAAGATAAAATTAAAAAGGATTACGCAGAAAAAAATATAAAATTAAAAAATTAAGCCCTTAAGAAGAATGTTACTAGCAAAAATAGAGAAAAAAAGGAACACAAACTAAGAAAATGGAAAACATCACTCGCAACCTAAACCTGGATCCTATTCCGAGAACAAGTAGCGCATTTTTTAGTAAAAAAAATAATATTATCAGTGATGTAACCTTTGTAAACTGCAAAAAATGTAACAAACTCGAAATCAAAGAAAATGTGTTGAAATGTATCTATTGTATCAAAGTGTCATAGGAATAATATTGATTCAGATAGCAGTGATGAAGACAACCTTTATATTTGTGAGAACTGCTACCGATTAAATGATGATTCTGAGAGTGTTAATTCAGATGAGTTATTTGCATTAGTTAATGATAGAAATAACAATAAAGACCAATTTTGAATAAAATATTTCTCGTACCTACTGAAAAATAATTTATAATTCATCTTTTATTACTTTCTTTTTTTCAATTTTCTAGATATAAATATTTTCTCGATACTTTACTCATTTTTACTTTCTATACATTTTATTATTCATAAATATATGTTTATCTCCTCAATGTTTGTGTGTTTATTACATTCCTTAATATTTCCATTTCAAATTTGTACAAATTTTATAAATATGTTGCTTTAAAGAAGGTTTATTGAGTGCAATGCCCAAACCTCCCAATGCAGTGCCCAAACCACCCCACCATAGGGAGGTTTGGGCACTTTTGAATAGTCTTAGAAAAATGATAATAACTTTTGTATAAAACAAGATTTTTATATATTGTCTCAATATACATAGAGGTAAATGTTGGGACTAATGGTCTTAAGAGAGAGATATAAGTTTTTCTCGAAAGAACAAATTCTGGAAAAGAAAATACAAAAAGGTGCCCAATGGTCCCAACCCTCCCCTATGCCTTTTAATTTTGTATTTTATGTTGCCATTTATTTATGTTATTTTTATACTGCTTTTTTCTAGTTATTTTAAATTAATGTATACCTATATTTTTTTTAATAATAAGAAGTATCATAATTCATTCCCACGACGGCGATTTGAGCCAGCCGGTTTTTCAGGCCTGCCCAGTGGTCCGTCCATGAAGACATTTTTAGTTTGAATGTGCTGATAAAATAGAGGTCTACGACTCCTAACATATCCGGTTGTGAGGTGGGTCTCTCATTAGTGATTTTTCCAGCAGGTTACGTTACAATCTGCCGAAGTTAAGTCTAATCGTTAAATACGCAAATACTTCAGATCTCGGAGATTAAAATGTGACTGTTATTTTTCACAGTCGCAAGATTCAACGTTTATTGCAGGTGTACATTGTATGTCTGTTAAAGTATTCTGAAACAAAAATAGAGGTTTCCAAATACCAAGTAATAAAATACATTCATAATGGTGCGCAGTTTCTCTAGATACGTATCCAAACAGGGTTGCCAAAAACCAAAACGAAACAATAAAACTTTTGTAAAGTTTCCATGAAATATTATGACATTCTGAAATGTAATGTTAATGTAAAATAAAGCTGAAATGCAGTATAAAATATAAATACCATTTCTCAAAAGAGTGGTAGCCAGTGGAATCTAGTATATAAAAACATGCAAGTCGTCTTCTCCGTACCATTTTTTTTAAATTCATAATGATATCTCTGAATCTCATACTGAATCGAAATGTTAAACTTGTTCTCTAATAACATAAAAAGACAATACAAACAGATCGAGCTAGTCCCTTTTGCACTGGCCATGAATCGGACCTGAGACCTCGTGACTCAAAAGCAAGAGCATTACCTCTGCGCCATTTCGGCAATGCTTTAATATGTTTCGCCTAACGTGAATATAATGTATCGGTTTATTTCAATCATAACGAAATATTCGCAATGTCAACTGGACGTCTTTTGTCATGTCAAAAAAAAACAATGCGATCCCAAAAGACAGCTTTGAAAAACGAACATCTTGATATCCAGATGATGTTACTGTAATATAGTCTCAATTTCCCTCATGAATTCCACACACGTCTACGTGAGAGATATTAATAATATCTGTGGTCAGATTTCTCAAACATTTAAACAGCTCTCCCTACTATCAGAACAAATATACTCTGCCAGTATATTTGTTCTGATTTGAGGGTGTCACAACCCTTAAATGGAGATGGGCGGAACACATAGCTAGAAGCCCAGTTGACAAATAGCCAAAGTCTCTTATGTACATCTTGGAGACCACGAACAGTAACCAGGAGCAGAGAAAGACCCCCAATGAGGTGGAGGGATGATATCACTCAACACGCTGGGGTCAACTAGATGCAGATTGCGCAGAATCGAATAATAATAATAATAATAGACAACTTATAATGCGCCGTTTTGTGGAATAAATCCACTTCAAGGGCGCATCCTAAAATATTGTGTTAATACTAGTAACTTAATCCTAAAACATATGTATTTATGAGCAGATTATGTTATAAACTACACATATAAAATAATAAAAACGAATTTTACAATTTATATCAGTTAGGTATATGATACGCCAAACAAGTGTGTTTTCAACCGACTCTTAAACAAAGCAAGAGACTGTGTCTTACGCACTTGTTCAGGAAGATCATTCCACATGGATGGTCCGGCCGAGCTGAAGGCTCGATAGGAATATTTTGGTCTTCCTCTTACACTGACCTCCGTCAGCCTGACACCTGCGTCAGAGCCTGATCTAAGGGTGGCTTGCCTTTGATTTGGAACCTGTTGTCTACAGAGATCGGAAATGTATGATGGGGACATATTGTGAATGGACTTGAAAACTGTGAGGCAAATCTTAAAAGTCACTCTTTCTGCGCACTTGAGCCAGTGCAGATTTTTGAGGGCCTTTTACATGACGACATGACAAATTAACAAATCAACGTACAGTCTTCAAACATCACCAAATGTACACATTACGGTTAGAAACAATAATCAAGTTACACCAGTAAACAAAACAAAACCAATAAAAGTTCAGTAGAAATTATGTGGTTTTGATGCCACGGGCCGTAGACAAACCCCACATGGTGATCGACAACTGGCGAACTTTTTGACAATCTGCCTACAATGTACCGTGTAATTATGCGTTATTGTTGCGTTTATTGCCGAAAATTTGTTTGTAGTCGATCACCAAGTACGGTTTTTCTAGAGGATCGATTTTGAAATTGTAAGTTGTAAAGAAGAACTTCTTGTATAACTAAATTATTATTTCGTTTATAAATAGTACAACCTTAACACAAAAAGCCTTAGCAGCGATTATGTTCGTATATTATTTTGGTTTTTTTTGTTCTTATCTCGGTGTTTTTTGAGCAAAGTAAGTAAATAGATTGAACGATAAAAATTAATACTTTAATATTCAAACATTCCTGAAACATCACCCTTATGATTACCCGCCTCGTACAAAAGACTTTTTTTATATGAGCAAGCACTAAAATTTATTATTCCAAAAACACGTGGATACTTAAATATAGTGAATAATCTAATGTATAAAATTCTCGTGTCACGGTGTTTGTTATCATACTCCTCCGAAACGGCTGGACCGATTTCGGAAATTTTGTATGCTTATCGGGTAGGTCTGAAAATCGACCAACATCCACTTTTCATAACCTTAAAAGTTAAGGGTGGTCCACTTCGACTTTTTTTTTATTTTTTGGTCAATTTTTTTTTTATTTTAATTTTTTTTATGGTGAGGCATTAAAAATACATACAGCCCTAAATTTTCACCCTTCTAGCATGAACCCCTTTTTTTAATAGCGATATTAGTAATCTAGAAATAATGTTTGCCGATGATTTTGTATTAATGGCTAAAAGTGAAAGTGATCTACAGCGAATGATGACGTGTGTGTATGAAAATTGTGCGACTAATGGATTAAGAATGAATGCAAAAAAGATAAAAATTATGGTGTTTGAAAGAGGAAGTGAGAGAAAAGTATGCCAGGTAATGATTGACAACAAAATGCTAGAGCAAGTTGACGAATGGGTGTACTTAGGTAGTTTGTTCACGAGAGATGGGAAATGTGAAAGCGATATTGAAAAGAGAAAAGTTGCTGGCAATAAGGTAAATGGTGCAATCCGACCAATAATTGCGAATAGAAACATATCTACCACAGCTAAAAGGTTGATGCACTCTGCTATCTTAGTGCCAACACTTATGTATGCAAGTGAGACGTGGACATGGTTAAAGAAGGATGAAAGTGGCATAAATGCAGTAGATATGAGATCGTTGAGAAGGATGTGTGGTAAAAGTCTGAGAGATCGTGTGCATAACAGTGATATACGAAAGAAATGTGGAATGAAAGTTGGTGTAATTACAAGGATGAATGTGAATAAGTTAAGATGGTTTAGGCACGTGGAAAGAATGAATAAGGACAGAATGACTAAGAAGATATATTTGGCTGAGAGGAATGGTGCTCGGAGACGTGGACGTCCGAGGATCAAATGGCAAGATCATTTCAATCAAATCCTACAGGACGGTCACGTGTTGAGCACATTGAACAGGAGAGCATGCATGAGAAATTGTATGACAGTGACGGAAGCGAAAGATGTATGCAAGGATAGAAGGAAGTGGCGCTCGATCCTTTCTGCCTACCCCGCGAGGGAAGCGGCGTGATGGTATGTATGTAAGAAATAATGTAGGTAGGTACTTATTTTTTTTTTATTTATTCTATTTCATTCATAAATACACAGTATACATTGATATTACAATAACAAAATAATATTACACACACACATTAAGGGTTGCACCCTCCCTCACCCATGGATGTTGCAGGAATGTCAATTCCCATGTCATCCATACTCTTCATGCAAATTCTTCTCAAGGAAGGGCTCAAGGTTAGCCTGAAGGGCTATCCCCGACAAAATCCTCCCCAAAATTAAATACAACCGTTAATGTCCACCGAATCCATTGTTTACAAAAGAACTTAAAATTAACTTACAGTTACGTATTTACTACGTACTAGTTGTTAGCCTAAATTATACAAAATATCTTAAGACTAGATTGAAATTCTTAAAACTAGTTGCATTTCATAGCCACAATCAATTACACAAGCAGTTTCTTCTAAGCGTAGTGTATAATATGTTTAGTATATCTGTAATCATAAAAGAAATTGATCATTACATGCAAAACACACACAACAAATGAAAGTGGTAGGAAAATCACAAGTTAGGGTCCAATCATTCTCTCTTTCTGTGTTTGGAAGCCGGTTGCATCAAGCGATTGATCCTGAAAAAAAGAGGAAAAAAGGAATACCTCCCTTTATTGGAGGAAAGGACGTCACAAACAAAGTGAGTTCGGTAAGGTCAAAAGATCTCTGTAATCATACTGGAAAAACGGACTAAAAAGCATCAGCGGGAGCGGACCCAGGTCGTCTAAGGAGTTCCCACCTGTCCCTCCAGGACTCGGCGAACTTTCGAAAACTCTTGAAATTATCTGGATTCAATGTGAGCTCACCAAACCAGACTGGTCTTGGGGTGTCTGGAGTCATACTATCAATCATTTCTCTTCTCGCCTCGTCCATAATTGTGCATTCCCAAAGGATATGCTCTGCATACTGGGCACCACCACCACAGGGACACCATGGTTCTTCTACAAGGTTCAGCTCAAAGAGTTTTCCCTTGAGATCTCCATGACCTGTGACTAACTGAGTCATAAAATGATCCAGAGCAATAAACCTTCGCTTCATTCGGACTCTGACATCAGGAAAGAATTTGTAAACGAGTCTGCCACTTCTCCCCGAATTCCATCTCTCCTGCCAAACATCCATCGTTTTCTCGCTGATCATCCTAAGTGCAGTGTTTGTATCCTGTCTTCTTGTCCCTCGAATGACAACCATGCCAAAATGTACTGCAGTTCCATCTGCACACAGGCTGCGACGAGCTGCCCGCTCCAAGACCTCCAGATCTGCTGGGAGAACACCTGCAATAATGGGCAAACCCTCAGTTGCGGCAGTCCGATATGCCCCTACCAATGCCAAAAGACAAGTCCTCTGTCCTCTTAGTAAGGCCAGTGCAACACAGCCAACATTCAATCTGTGCGACCACACCCTCGCAGCATATGTTATCTGAGCTACGTATGTTGCTTTATAAATGGTCAACAATGTTTTAGGTTTAAATCCCCAGGTCCCTCTACTGAGTTTCCTTAGAGTTACAAATAAGGATCTGGCCTTTTCTGAGATCATTCTAGCATGATGCATAAAGGAGAAACGCCGGTCCAGGTACACCCCCAAATAGCGGAAGTCCTCAACGAGTCTCACAGATTGATGCCCAATCCTTAAAGTTGGATTACGATTACGACTCAGATCACCCTTCATAAGCATCGCTGCGGTCTTGGCTGCTGAAAATTCCAGACGATTCAGAGCACCCCATTCGAGAACTCGACTAATAGCAACAGAAAAAGAATTCTCAATTGCCGCTCTTGTCTCACCAGCCACAAGCAGAAGAGCATCGTCGGCATACGCAATTATTGTTACTGATTTTGGTAATCTCATGGTAAGCAGGTCGTCAAAAAGAACATTCCACAAGTATGGGCCGAGAACTGAGCCCTGTGGGCATCCCATAGTAACCTCTCTAGAAACGATGTGTCCAGCATATGTAATTGTAACAGAGCGATCTCGAAAATAGTCCGAAATAATCCCGAAAAGACTAGCAGGACACCCTCTGGCTTTAAGCTTAGAAAGAATGAGGGGCCACCAAGCATTGTCAAAAGCACCCGAAATGTCGAGAAAAACGCCCAGTACATACTTTTCTCTTCTGTTATTCTTCCATTTCATACATTCTAAAATGGCATGTTCAGTGGATACGCCCCGACGAAATCCAAACTGATTCAAACTGCCCATTGACAAAACAATTTCCAATCTATTCCTAACAAGTATTTCCAGGATCTTACCAAAAGCCGGAAGCAATGTGATAGGTCGATAAGCCTTGATATCTGATAGTGGTCTGTCGTTTCCTTTGGGTATAACCTTCAGTAAGCCTCTCTTCCATTCCCTCGGGAAAATACCTCTTCTCAAACAAATTTGCATCAGAGATTGAACTTTATCAGGACAAGTCTCCCAAACTTTCTTAACAATCACTCCTGTTATTCTGTCCAACCCAGGAGCCTTACGTGGACCAAGACCTGAAATTATTTCATTTAGTTCCTCTGTTGTTACCAGAGGTACTTGCTGTGTGTCATTATTGCTTAGCGGGGGGCATCGAGCAAGAATTCTCATACGACTGTGCAATACAGAATCCTTCTCCATCGAGTCCAAAGGAATGAGGCCGTCCAACATTGTTTTCAAAGTTGAGTCTATATCAAGTGTTTCCAAACCATCCTTTACAATGCTAGACATATAGCAATCAGCACTCCGTCCTTCTCGTATTATTGTCCGAGTTACAGACCAAGGTTCAGCATTACCAACCTCAGTTATCCATTCTCTCCAGGAGCTTGATTTAGCCTGCCTGATCGCCTGGTGATATTCCCGGCGAGCTCGACACAAGTTTTCGCGGAGATTGTGCGCAATATCTGAATCCACAGGAATACGACCGCCACGCACGTGTCCATACCTTCGTTCCGCAGTTTTATAAGTTCGCCGAAAGTGAGACAGACCAGAATTCCACCAAGGAGCTGATCCACTGGCTTTGCAAGGCTTACTCCGGCCCAAGGCTACAGAAGAGGCTCGTACCACTGCTCTGTTAAAGAAATCCCCTAGACTATCAGGCGACTCGATTGATACCATTCCAAAATCCTCAAGTTCTTTCTTCAAAACAACTGAGAAATAATTCCAGTTACAATTTTTTGTTTTAAAGCTCCAAAGGTGACTTGGTTCTTGGATTAGATGACCACCAACCTTCATGGTTATCAGGCGATGGTCACAAGAAATTGTGGCATTATGGACTTTCCAGCAGGATAATTCAGTTATTATTTCATCGGAACACAGAGACAAATCAATGCAACTCTCACCCATTACTCCAGCAAAAGTAGACAGTTGTCCAGGAACATTCAGGATATGCAAATTGTGAGAGGATATAAACTCCTCAACTATGCGCCCACTTCCATTTCTATCTGAACCTGGCCTATCAAACCAGAGTGTAGAGCGGGCATTAAAATCCCCTCCCACTAAGACTGGTCTACCGTGGAGAGTTCTCAGAACTTCACTCAATAATATTACACACAGTAAAAATGCTCCATCCATAAGCAACTAAATGCTTGTGCGGAGGGTCGGATTTCAACTATAACATTAACACACATATAAGAATCAGCTAGAAATATTAATACACATATAAGAATTAGTTACAAATAGCAAACTTTCAGTTCTCATGTACATTCATCAAACGTTCAACAAAATCTACCAGCACAATACAAAATTAAACCAATACAATTATTCACAACGTCAAAACAATATACAATATTTTCCTCTCATCAACATTAACACAAACACACATATACACTGAAATATATCACTTTTACGCGGTTCAGTGCTCAATGATGACATCATGAGTCTGAATCTCAAAATTGTCGCTGAAAGTGTTATCCCGTCCTATCCGACTTGTAGCGCTTCTTTATTATTTTTATATGCTCGTCGCCTCTTGGAGTCTTTCTCACGTCTAATAGCAGGTAATTAAATTGGGTCTCTCCGAAATATGTGTAATGCTGCTGACCAAAAACTGTGCGTTTCTTTGGACGAAATATATGGTAAAACAACGTTTGCCGGGTCAGCTAGTATTATTATAAGGATCTGTAATGTCGTGCAAGTCTCGGAGCATTCGTAAAAGAATATAGGTTTCCCACTTTTTTTCTGTAAATTTTCGAGTGTCCTGTAGAAGCCTTTTATCATAAAACATCACAATATAATATCGACTGTACAGTTCCATAACTCAACAAGTCCAAATGTCATAAATTCGATAAGTCACCATTTTTTTAAATTTTGGTATATTCATATTTTGCTTTAAAAATGCAACACAAAGTGAAATAAACTAAATAATAATCTTACTGTAAGAGAAATTATAAATTGTCATTGTTGCATATAAAGAGAACCAGGTATTTTTTTATGAATTACGTATCAAATCAATATTTTAAAAAATTTCGACTTGTTTATGTGTGGAACTGGACCGTCGATATAGACCTAACCTAACCTAACCTGCACGCCATAAAAATTACAAAAAATCAAATAACATCACTAAACATCATAAGATATCCTCAATTCAGCATTGAGCTATGCCACCCAATCTGATCGTCTCATTTTTGTATAGTTTAAAAAATAAAATCTGTCTTCTTCTTCCTCTTTTCGTGTCGGTCAGCAAACGATAAATAACAAAACCATTAAATCCACATCTACACTCCCATTCAACACGACAAAATGACGACCTCTCTTGCAGCTGCCCCTAAGTGAGTTCGCTCTACGAATTTCTCCCAGTGACACTGTCTGGGAGCCATTGGGCATGTCAGGAGGTATAAAGTGTAGAAAAAAGAAAACTTGTATCATCATCATATCTTGCAGAAAAAAAATAGATCCCCCACAAGTGAAGTAGCCAACGAACATACTGAATGTAATATATGACAAAATAAGACACCCAGAATAGGCGACAAACCTAATCGCTGAATTTTACGAAATAATTAATTCATTCAAAAAACGTTTCTTTGGAGAGCATTAACATCGTTTCCCATAAAATATAATTCAATTGTAAAAAATCACAATAAGATATTATTTATAGAAAAAGAAATAGGTAAGACGAAATAAAGAGAACTCCCAAAAAAAAAACAAATGAATACATAACTACAACATAGAAGGAAAACAAAAGATAATCGGGATTTATGAGAGATATAACAAAAGAAATTTAATACGATCAGCCGGTAAGATTGTATTACGAATATTTCGACGAATCCTCTGGGATTTTTTTTTTAGTTTCAATACATTTTTTTTTTTAAATTGATGTTTCTCGATGTTTTTATTCTCAGTAAGGCTTTTTCAGAAACACTGTTGAATACAATTTTCCGAAAAGCTTATTTTCACACAAGTCAGTAGGTTGACTTCCTGTCAGAATGAAACGTCTTTTACGTAAATAAATGGCATAGGCCATCTCTGCTGAATGGAGGATGGCAAATGTCCTATTTGGGATATTATACGAACACCTTCCCTTAACAGGATACCCTTAAACATACAAAAAATAGTGGATACCAATTCTTAGCTAGGACTCCATGGAACTCAATAATATGTATCCAATACTTAAAATGGAGAATAAAGCTTTTTTATGATCTCGGTTTTGATTAATCTAAATATTCCATTTAGTTAAGTATTGCTGTTGAACTTTCAGTTCTTCAGTTCGTGATGTGAATTTTTTATGTAAATCCTATTTAAAAGTACAACTTGATGTGATCAAGTAAGATAATATAACCATATTACTTGAGCTTTTTCAGCAGCTTTTAGAACCACCAAGAAACCACATCCTGTTTTTATTCACTCAAAATTTAAAAATTAATGTTATTTGTTTTCATCAAAGCTTTTAAGCATTAAATACGTCTTATAGAAGTTACATAGTTTCAAAGTTTATATTAACTTTTAAGTAGATATTGTTTTGTTTAAATTTAAGCTTGCAAACATTTACACTACCGCAAAAGTTGGTAATAGTTTTAAGAAAGATCTTCCGTTTTTTTCGACACAAATGTTCATGAGTATGTAAAAGTTAAAAAAGTTATATTTGTTTTAAACCCAAGTACAACCTTATACACTTTTCACAATAAGCTAAAAGCTTGTGTCGTGAAAGAGGAGTTTACCGACACCTAGGGTCGAACCACGGACCTCCAGTTCACGAGGCCAAGACCTCCAGGCTACCGACGAACTGGCAAAAGTCCATCTCGATGAACTCACAAATGTGTTCGCATAAGTGAGTAAAAGTGAAATATGTCGCTGAGTTTCGAAATTTGCTACAACACGTTGTCACGAAAATTTAGTAAGGTTCATATTTATGGTGTTGGATTCGTAATTAAATATTCTTACTAACTTATGCAGCTTTTCCTGTCCACTGCTGAAGATAAGTCTCCCCCCATATGCCTCCAGGCATCTCTGTCCTGGGCTTTCTGCAACCAGTCACCAGCGATTCTTCCAATATCGTCTGACCAACGTGTTGGAGTTTAATAATATAACTTAGCAAAATACTTCTGAAAAAATAAAAATAACGTAAATATACAGAACTAGCCGGAGAAATAAAAAATATTTGGCGTTCTCGGTCTGTTTATATAATACCTTTAGTCATGTCAGCTACAGGAGTAACTCCGAAATCTTTAATAAATAATTTACAAAAATTAGATTTACCTGTTAATTTGTACATAAAAATTCAAAAATCTATTATAATAAACACTTGTAATAGTGTAAAAAAGTTTTTGAACACAGATATTTCAGGCACAATGCTGGTATTTTGAACCCGCGTTCTGAGCCTAATCCTTTGATATCCTGTATATCTGGATAAGTGAATTTTTCCCGGCATTAGACTGTTAAGTTTTTGTGTGACCATGACTGATCATATAGAGACTTATCTGGTTGTATAATGCTGAGAAGTGTGGATGGCAATTCTGCCGCCGCGTAAAAAAAAAAATAGTTTCTTGTTAAGAAATAATGAAAATAAATGGTTATTTCTAGTGAATCGCAACTCGAAATCGCATAATTTATGTTATGTAATAATATACCAATGTATCTCTGATTGGATTTTTAATGGATATAATCTGAAAACAGGCCTTGTTTTTGATGAAAAAATAAATTAATTCCGCATTCATCCTTTTTATATGCAAGATATAATAATAATTTACCATGAAATTGGTTCTCAACAGGTGGTCTGCAGACCCCAAGGGGTCCAAAATAACTCAGTCGCTAGAGATAGTCGGTTAGAATTTCACAAACAGTATTTTATTTATTATTTATGTATAAATAATCCGGGTTGGAAATCATCACATTTAAGCGATAAATTCCCTCTCTGTACATCGATGATGATGATGATGATTCTGGATGATTTTGTTTTGACTCCGTTTAAGAGTCCCTAGACCGTCTTAAGGGCATCGGTGAAGAGTGCAGTTTTCAATTTGCCTCTGAAACTGATGAAAATCTGATTGTCTCTCAATAGTACCGCTAGGCGATTCCATATAACCGGTCCAACAACACCAAAAGCTCTCATTGAATTGTATAACTGATATTTTTATGATACTTTGTATTAATTTGAAATATTGCGACCAATGTACAGTGAGGAATACAATGAATAATAAATATTAATATTATGAACAAAGATGTTTCTTGGATGAAAAACGACAACTAGTCAAATTTTTCATGATCTATTCAAACCATTGTGGCATTTTCCAGCAATTTTCCATAATGATATAGAATGATATTTCATTAAAAACTCAATGCTTTCAAATTTCGCAAACTCTGAAAGTTCACACGATTTTTATAAGCAAGCTTTTATTATTTCGTTGATTTTTCTGTTAAGATTAAGCATTCCATCTCGATTAGGTGTGTGCTGTATTAATTATAATTAACAGTGGCGGCTCTAGGGTGTGGGTTTATGTGCGTGTGCCTAATACGTACAACATACCACCTAATAATACAATAACTACCTATTAGTTTGAAATTACTTTTAACATGTAATTAAACATCATATATTTTTACTATGTGAGTTTTTGATATGATATTTACCCCGAAAGAGTATAATTAAAAGATTCCGCATATGGAGGTTTTGGCCGGCCAGTCCTTCAGGCTGCCAGCTAACCTGAAAGGGATGGTTATATTGATGACTATGATTTTAGTTTGCGAATGTGATGAAATATAGATACATATATTTTGTTAAGAAACTGTATTTGGTTACGTTTTGTATTGTAGATATGTGTTTGTTTATATTATTATTTGGTAAGCGCTATTGTGTGATGTTATTTGTATGAAATACCTATGTTTAAACCCTCAAAGCACGAGCACTGCTCAATTTTGAGGGTCAAATATGTAATAAATGTGGTTTTTTTAGTAATAAGGTGTGTATATAATATTATTAAGTTGTAAATTTTACTTAAATAAAAAATATTTGAATTTGAATATAATTTAGAGATGCAACGAATAGTATATTCGAACGAATACCGAATATTATGCAAGATCATGTGCCGAATATACCAATGTTCGGCGAATATTCGGCAAAACAATGGTGAGAGCGTGCGGTACTCCCGACGGCGCATCTTATTTTATTTATTTATTTATTCATTCTTTACTGTACATTGATAAAAAACAATTACATAAAAGGTATACATTCAAATTAAATGCAATCAATATACAGAGGGCGAGTTTATCGCAAAGGCGCGATCTCTTCCAACTCTTCCAACTAGGTACATCTTCGTGTAGGTACATCATAGACATAATTTATTATGTACTAGACTTGCACCGCGGTACATTTTTTCGAAATTTTTGTGTTCAAACATTAATAGTAACAATAAAAATGTTATGTTGTTTCACTCCAAATCAAATTAAATTAATTAATTAGATATTTGAGGATTAATAAAATTATGCATCTGTAGCTGCCAATGAAATAGCAATAATATAGAAGATTATTAGCTCCTTCCAGTTTTACATTTAAACTATTCAGCAGAATACCGAATAATAGACTAAATATTCGATATTCGGCCGAATAGTAAAAAAGTTGCCGAATAGGCAGAATAACGAATAGTTGCCTAATATTCGTTGCGTTAATTATCTAATATAATTGTATTCCTCTCTCTTTGTTAAGCTCACAAGTGATGTTGCGTTAGGGAATCGAGAGGAATTTAAAATTTATAATAGCTATAAACCGAAAACTTGGAACTTCATCACCATAATAAGATAAACCAAATTACGAACATACCAAACATAATATTAATATCTTCACACAGCCATTTGGAGTGATGGGCCGCTTATCCGGTTACGTCTTGGTTTATTTAATTAATGCGTTTTTTAATGTTTTAACACGGCGACAGGATTGCCATCCACACTTCTCTCAACCAAATACGTCTCCATAGTAAATATGATCATGTTTAAATTTACCATATATAAATCTAATTTTTGTAAATTATCTATAGAAAATTTCGATATTACATGATTAATGTAGCTGACATGTTTAATATTTCTCATTTGGTAAGTCTTTGCTATTTCGAGAACATTGCAAGAAGAGAAGAGAAGGGAGGCACGGAAGGGGCCGAGTACCAGCAAGATGAAGCGACCAAATTAAGGAGACCACAGAGATTTCACTACACGGGGACTTACTCATGGTGGAGGATCGCTCAAGGTGGAGACAGATGGTCTACAGAACGAGGCATGATGGTCACGATCTTCAGGATTGAGGGACCGACTGAGATGATGATGATGATGATGAAGTCTTTGGTATATTTAGCTGTCCGGTTTAGAATCTATCTAGGAATCCGTTATTGGAATCTTTGGCCAAAACATTATCCATAACATCACGTTTCATTATTTGTTTACAAAACAAACAATAATTGACAATATTTTGGGGTTACGTGAACCCCCGTGAGAGTTTATTAGGGGTTTGTTATAATAACAATAATCGAAGTAAGGATTATATTACAATGTAGGTGACACCTCGTGGATACGATCCCGGTCGTATTTAGTTCCAAAATGTTCGGGATTACATTTGACGAATCCCAGGATTTTTGGGATTAGTACAATTTTTAAATAAGTCAGGAATTTAGGACACCTTCGTATTAATGAATCACTGATAGCCGAAACGTGTGAAGAGCACTATTCTGAGTTCGATATCTCACTAGATACCGATATTGTGGCAATAGTCACTGATGTTCCAAATGTTATGCTGAAGGTTGGAAAACTAATTATTAATGCAGAGAACCAAGTTTGCTATGCACACGGTATTCACTTAGCCGTTTGTGATTTATTTTATAGAAAACATTGAAGGAGACCCACCGACCACCCGGACAGCGCAGAAGTCTGGGGACTTCCATTTATCCGAATTCTACACTACACAAATTTTGTCCATACCGGAGGCGCCATAGTGGGCAACCTGAGGGGCTGGCCGGCCAAAAACCTCCATGTGTGGAATCTTTTGACTACACTCCTTCGATGTCCCTCTAGCCGAGAGAAGCAAATACATTTACAACATAAAACTACAATACATTTACAAAGGCATTCTCTAACCTAGAAAAACAAATCAATATACAAAACAAAATAGAAATAAAAACAATAAATAAAAATTAAGAAAACAAAGAAAAAAAAGATGAACAGAGAGCCGAGTTGAGGTGTCCGGAAACTTCTTTTGGTATTCATGCCGGTGAACCCGAGGGTCGCCGGTGCCGGAGTCTTCGTAGACACGCTTCCCTCCCCAAGGGGCATCCCTCCCTGACCTAAGGCTCTCCACCAAGGGAGACAGGACAGCACAAAAAACGAAGAAACGAGTTCGCTCGCGACAGCCACGATCACACAAGGCAAAATCAACCATTAAGCTCATCCAGGTAAGCCGGGGTTGAGCCCGGCTCGATTTTATAGAAAAATAAAAGATAAATAATTTTAAACTTATGGGGTGTTCACATTTGGCGAATATCGCCAGGCGAAAAAACAAAATTCGCCGGACATCCATTGATCGTCACACCTGTTCACACAGTCCACCAATATAGAAACGATCTGTCAGATGCGCTTTGATTTTGACACTGTTTTCAAAATGGCGTCGAGATGGAGATCGCGAAGTGTTTATTTTTAGTCGGAAATGTTATAAAAGGGGTTATAAGGCGTCTTTTAATTAAGGAAACAAACGCCACAAAGCAACAACAAAGATAACAGCTGTCACGAAGCGGGAAACATTGTATAATTTATAGGTTATAAAGTCTTTACAATAGATACGAACGCCGCGCACATCTGCGCATGCGCGAATCGTTCAATCGGCCGAAAAGTTGGAAGGTAGTCAACTCGAAACGATATCGTTTCTACTGGTTTTTTTATCGTTTCAGACTAGCTGTCATTTTGTTCACACGGTTCAAATGGCTGGCGATATTTTGGAGCCTGGCGATATTCGCCAAAGTGAGAACACCACTTTAAATACATTGCCAAAAGATAAATAAAAATCTGGTTTGACATAGTTTACTTATTTTTTTTAGCACTTTTCATTACCAATGCAATCCCGGGACTATCCCGGGATTAACTGTAGATAATCCCTAAATCCTGGGATTAGAAAAAGGGATCGGGATCGAATCCTCTAGTCACTCGCGCCGTGTACATGATATTATGTGAAGACTATAATTCGTGGGGTCCCTAGCAAATAAAATGTCTTCTAAAAATTATTATAGTTTTTAACTAGTAACAACAGGGCTACTCTTGACACAATCTAAGTACAATCTCAAGCTTAATAATACGACGCGCGAAGGGTCTATGATAGTGATGTAACGAATGTGTGATTTTGGATATTGTCTTGCTTAAATTTCTACAATTGGTCAAACAATAAAATTTCTACCCACCCCCGTCGCCGAATTTTCAAAATGGTATAGGAATTTAAAATATTTCAAAACTCCTCGGTTTTCTCAAAGAATATTTTCTTGTAGCACCTTTTTTTCTACAATGCACCGGATAAGTATCCGGTGCTTTTACCGAATTACCGATACTTTATTACCAAAATAATATTCGCAAAACATTCGCATATTTTTTGCGAATAGGAATGCGAATGCGAATACTTTGAAATATGCGAATATTCCTTACATCACTAGTCTATGGTCATAAATACCACGATACCGATACCGCGAGATTGGTATGCACGTATTTTAGACCAATAGTCATTTCGCGCGTCGTATGATTAAGATCAAAATCGTATTTAGATTTTATTTATTTATTTATTTATTTATACAATATACGGCGTGAGCCTTTTACATGTTAGCAAAAAAAGTGTACCTAAGGAACAACAACAACAACAAAAAAAAACTAAGTAATCACAGTATATACAAAACAATACACCACAAGACAAGATTAACAACAAGATAATTTAAAAACAATAACAAAAAATTGTATATGAATAAGGTTGATATGCCCGGTATAGTTAGGTATTGTGCCGAAAAGTTATCATTAAAAATTATAATTGTTATTTCGAAAGTGGTATTGAAATACCGAAATAAACAATGCAGTTCATGAGAACTCTGAAAATCCGAACATTAAAAATATCCCTGCACTTAAAAGGTACCTGCGTTAATATTGTTCTTAATTGTTTACTAATCTTCGTACCTATATACAAAATATCATTGTTAATTTAAATTTGTACCTACATAACAACAGGGGTAATAAAATAATAATAACTCAAAGGATTAAGGCGCATTCATTGTGTACATACTTCGGCTAATTGTTTTTTAAAATGAATATTCTAGAATGCGTTTGTATTATTGTTATTATTTAGTATCTGCTTGGTTGGATTTTTTTATACCTACGCTTCGAGCTATTGAGTGTCGATACCGATGATATGTTTTGAATTATGTAAACGACTCTTTAGGTATGAATTTTAATTTTATTGTAACAGGCGTAGTTTGAGTATTTAATTATCTACCTAAAGGGTTGTATTGTGACATATGTAATAGAATAAGGTGTGTTATTTTGTGTTGTGCGAAAAAGACGCTATAATTTTAAATGGTGATTATGGACACCCGACATGTTTAAATTTAATATCAGTGAAAGAGACACTTTAATCTAAATCATATGTGAACTAATTAATAATTAAAATCAGTGCACTGGACTCTTTATAACATAATATTTATTTATAAATAATTATTTCATCATGTACATAATTCCTGGAATGCAGACAAGGGTGCAGGTGTACTCGCAATACAATGGAACTTGCGGTGAGCGTGTATTGGTATTCAATTAGCCAATCACGGCGCTGCACAGAGATGCATCACAGCGTAGGAGGGGTATATGACCAACCCCTCTCTACACCACTCAAGGAACAGCGGAGAAATGTCCTTGAAAGATCAGTTAGTCTCCATCAGCCATCAGTAGTGATCAGTAGTCGTTATCAGTGAGTCGTATACAGGCGTCCTTGGTATAAGGATCGCTCCTGCCATCACTCATCATCTGACCTTCAGAGAGACAAGTCTGTCTCTGGCCACTGGACTTCAGTTGAGTCGAGATATTCTCCTCCTGAAGTCATGACGAGCCAACTCTGCACCTGTGAAGGCTGGTAATTGCCTCCAGGAGCCTCGGACGTGGGACTTCGCCCTCCCAGTACTGCGCCAAGGGGCGCCTTCTTCAACTTGTTTGCCTCTAGGCATTTTCATGCCAGAGGCGCCCTCATCGTGGGATCCATTACAATCATCGCAAAGTGAAATTTAATTATTTTAAAAGTGCTACGTTTTCGTTTTTATTGAAATAATAATCAAGTGTGTTTTTTTTTTATATTGGGATAATTACGTGTGCACAGACAATACGGGGTAGTGAGTAAGTCGTAGTATTGTGTTGCTGTTTAAACGTGTGTTTGTAATAGTGGTAAGAATATTTTTATTTTTTAATTAAATGTTTATTTGAATCTAAATTTGTCTTTTACACATTTGTCCATTTAATTACAGATAACTTGTCGTCTCTTAATTTATATAGCCTCACTGTATAATTTAATCGAGACCATTTTATTGTTTTAACTCCTGGAGTGCTGTAAGTAGCCCAGTAGAGTCTCAGCCGCTGGCATTTTTGGCATAATATTTTATTTATTTTATCCTCAACCAAAACCATTCTTTCACCATCTCGCCCCCCCCCCATATCATATTGGCTTCCGAACGTGGGGCCGTAACGAAAAAATGCACTCCTGTGCATAATCGTTACAACGAATCCGTCCCTGAGATTTTGTAATTAGTTTTTTTTTGTGATATCGGAGGAGGGTGTATATATTTTTTTATAATGAACTGACAAGTTATCTGTAATGGCGAATGTGTATTTTTTTTACTTTTGGCTTTGTTTATCTGACATGTGTTTATTGTGTATTACGGTATGATTCGATCGATGGATAAGGTGTCGGATATCAGATGCTATGAGCGCGAATTTTCGCTTTCGTTCGGAGGCTGGACTGATGAAGGCCCCGAACGGTTCCTCAAAGAATGCGAGGAATGCTGGAAGCTTGAGTGGGAAGATGAATTGCCAAGGGAGGCTGTGTATTGCTTGCGCGGCGACGCAAAGCGGTACTGGAAGTCTCTGGGGTTTCGGTATTGTCGATGGGGTGTATTCAAAGAAGTAATTTTGCGAAGGTTTGGTGTGGAAGGGCAGATAAATGCGATCTATAATGACCTGTTGACAGTGTGTCAAGGTCGGGATGAACTGGGGAGTGATTTTGTTGACTGGAAGGTCAGGATAAACAATCGTTTAAAAGGGTATGGCCATGTATTATTTAAAGATGAAGGACCAGCAATGAGCGTATGGAAGCAAATGACATCCTGGTATAGGACGAGGATTAATGGTCGGGAGTTAGTTAATCTGGAACATTTGCAAGAGTTGGTATGGCGCCTGGACTTTCCAGAATACACTCCGGAGGGACAAGTTGTGTTAGATAATCTTCCAGACATAGCATCTGTTCGCGATGAAATTCGGTGTGATGTACCTAGCCAGGACGCTAGGGAGGTTGAGGTACCCGCAGAGGATGAGGTTTCCCTCTCGGAGGAACAGGTTGAGGATGATATGGAAGAAGACACCGAACGGGAGGCACATACACCTCCCTCTATTCACGAATGGGTAAAGTCTTTCGCGTGGGTTTTAAAATCAGTTTTGGCAATGCTGATTATCGCCGGTTGCATCGTCGAGAGCTGCATACGTTTGCTAGTATGTACAGCTATGATTTTGTTTAGATTCGTGAATAGAAAAATATCGCGTCGCCGTAGAACAGCGTTGATATTGTTCAAAAAGATATATGCGTCCGTCAATCGAATCAAATACCAATGTTATGCAATCGATGATTTTTTTTGTAATGTTTTCATCGATATGGATTCTCGATGTTTGAAGTCGAGGAGAAAATTCAATCAAGCCAGATAGTCACATATGTGTGTTATATTGGATTAGGATTGACTTAGGCTTGCATTAGGAAAAATGTTTTTTGTTTAAATATTTTTAAATGGTTTGAATATTTTCCGTAAAAATATCTCTGGCGCCCAGTATAAATTAGGATGACTAGATAGGTAGTTTTCATGTGTAAAATGTTTTAATTACGTAGGTAGGTAGGTGCAACTTTTGTTAAATGCCTACGTGTGCATTTATTTCTTTTAATCGTTGTGAAATGTTAATTTAAATTTGGAATATGGAAAATAGAATTTGTTTGAAGTAACCAGCGAGTGTAACGTGTGAAGATAATTTATGTGGATGTTGGATGTGTGGAATATGTGAATATAATGTTGTTTTTCTGAATATGGAAGTTCTAACAGAGGAGAGAGATGCTTTGTGTGACAGAGATGTGTGAGGGATTCTCAGTTGGCACTGGGAGTTATTTGTAAGATGAGGAGTTATTCTGCGTGTTTTGAAGAGAAAGTCTGCGTGTATGAAGAAGATGGTAATTCTGCGTGTATGAAGATATGTTTTGTTTATTATGGGATAAGCACAGAGGCGATGAGTGTTCCGTCCTGCTTAGTTCTCCAATGTATTTCGTCGTGTGGACAGTGAGGTCCGCGTTATTGAGTTTATGAGGGACAGTGAGGTCCGATGTTTGTGAAGAGAGATAAATGTGCGACTGAGAGAACCAGTCCCCAGTCTGCTGTCACAAAGCATGCTTGAAGAGATGTATGAAGAATATAATATTTGTTTTGACATTGTGAGTCACATCTACGTTGTATTATTTTGGTCCCATACGGAATGTATGTTTGACAATGTATTTTTTAATTCGAATTTAGCTGGTTTTAAAAGATGTAAAGTAAAAGGAAATGCGTTTAAAATTTGTTTATGATTTTAAATTGAAATGTGTGTGCACCTACCTACTTGCTAATTGTGTTGAATTTTATAGATAGTTTCATATAATAAAATTTGTTTTGAATTTGAGAAATCAATTGTGAGATGTGTATAATAAAGAAAAGATAACTTTTCGACAAGGAATGGGTGGCGATTTGATATGCCCGGTATAGTTAGGTATTGTGCCGAAAAGTTATCATTAAAAATTATAATTGTTATTTCGAAAGTGGTATTGAAATACCGAAATAAACAATGCAGTTCATGAGAACTCTGAAAATCCGAACATTAAAAATATCCCTGCACTTAAAAGGTACCTGCGTTAATATTGTTCTTAATTGTTTACTAATCTTCGTACCTATATACAAAATATCATTGTTAATTTAAATTTGTACCTACATAACAACAGGGGTAATAAAATAATAATAACTCAAAGGATTAAGGCGCATTCATTGTGTACATACTTCGGCTAATTGTTTTTTAAAATGAATATTCTAGAATGCGTTTGTATTATTGTTATTATTTAGTATCTGCTTGGTTGGATTTTTTTATACCTACGCTTCGAGCTATTGAGTGTCGATACCGATGATATGTTTTGAATTATGTAAACGACTCTTTAGGTATGAATTTTAATTTTATTGTAACAGGCGTAGTTTGAGTATTTAATTATCTACCTAAAGGGTTGTATTGTGACATATGTAATAGAATAAGGTGTGTTATTTTGTGTTGTGCGAAAAAGACGCTATAATTTTAAATGGTGATTATGGACACCCGACATGTTTAAATTTAATATCAGTGAAAGAGACACTTTAATCTAAATCATATGTGAACTAATTAATAATTAAAATCAGTGCACTGGACTCTTTATAACATAATATTTATTTATAAATAATTATTTCATCATGTACATAATTCCTGGAATGCAGACAAGGGTGCAGGTGTACTCGCAATACAATGGAACTTGCGGTGAGCGTGTATTGGTATTCAATTAGCCAATCACGGCGCTGCACAGAGATGCATCACAGCGTAGGAGGGGTATATGACCAACCCCTCTCTACACCACTCAAGGAACAGCGGAGAAATGTCCTTGAAAGATCAGTTAGTCTCCATCAGCCATCAGTAGTGATCAGTAGTCGTTATCAGTGAGTCGTATACAGGCGTCCTTGGTATAAGGATCGCTCCTGCCATCACTCATCATCTGACCTTCAGAGAGACAAGTCTGTCTCTGGCCACTGGACTTCAGTTGAGTCGAGATATTCTCCTCCTGAAGTCATGACGAGCCAACTCTGCACCTGTGAAGGCTGGTAATTGCCTCCAGGAGCCTCGGACGTGGGACTTCGCCCTCCCAGTACTGCGCCAAGGGGCGCCTTCTTCAACTTGTTTGCCTCTAGGCATTTTCATGCCAGAGGCGCCCTCATCGTGGGATCCATTACAATCATCGCAAAGTGAAATTTAATTATTTTAAAAGTGCTACGTTTTCGTTTTTATTGAAATAATAATCAAGTGTGTTTTTTTTTTATATTGGGATAATTACGTGTGCACAGACAATACGGGGTAGTGAGTAAGTCGTAGTATTGTGTTGCTGTTTAAACGTGTGTTTGTAATAGTGGTAAGAATATTTTTATTTTTTAATTAAATGTTTATTTGAATCTAAATTTGTCTTTTACACATTTGTCCATTTAATTACAGATAACTTGTCGTCTCTTAATTTATATAGCCTCACTGTATAATTTAATCGAGACCATTTTATTGTTTTAACTCCTGGAGTGCTGTAAGTAGCCCAGTAGAGTCTCAGCCGCTGGCATTTTTGGCATAATTAATATTTAAGATTTTATATCCTCAACATAACTATATTCTCACCTTCTATCTCTACCACCCCCCCCCGTATCAAGGTCAATATGAATAATTCAATTTTGGTATGTCAATATAAGTAAGTCAATACAAACAAGTACATATGCATGTAAAAAATATGTCAAGAAATAAAATTAATTATCAATAATGATAATTTAAATGTTATTGATAAAGTAAACATATACAGTAAAAAAACAATTGGACATGAACAGACATCAACAAATAGAGAAAAACCAATCACAAATAGATATCAGGTATGTTGTCATTTTCTTCTAACGATCCAATGAATGCCCATTGTCAGAGTACATATTTTGAAGAAAATAATTGATCACGTCAGTTTTATATTTCTGAAAACTGTCGGCAGTGATGTCAGTACAGTCGCCTACCAAATTACCCAGTCTATGTATACGAACCATCGGTGAGTGAAACAAATAATTGTTTCTCACATTGTGCTCTCGAAATAGTACCAACTGTCTAGTGCATCTGGTAGGAACATTAAACTGAATGAGTGCGAGGAGGTCTGGGGAATTAATTGCGCCATTTATTAATTTGTGCAGGAAACAAAGATCGATTATCTCTCTGCGATTCTTTAGACTGGGTAGCCTAAGTTCTTCCATAAGAGCTGGGTAATCAATATTTTCAACCGGTATACCCATCCTATAGTTGACGAGCCTCAAAAATTTTCTTTGCACCCTTTCAATGCTGTTGATGTGAATGGCGTAGTTAGGAGACCATAATACTGAGTTGTATTCCAACAGGGGCCTCACCAGGGATACAAATAATAATCTGAGAGACTGAATCAACCGCATGTCTACAGTGAGTCTAAAAACAAAACCCAAAGTTCTCATCGCTCTGCCAACAGTTTCCTCTATATGCAAGTTAAAAGTAAGATTTTCAGAGAATGTGATTCCGAGGTCTCGTATGCTTGATACGTTTTGGAGTTCAACATCATCAATGGAATATTTGAAAGTAATGTGAGATTTGGTTTTATAAAATCGAAAAACCTGACATTTTGCTATATTTAGATTAAGTCTATTTTCTCTGCACCAGTTATTCAAATTATCTAGGTTATTTTGCAATATGAGGCAGTCGTTATTACTATTTATAGTTTTATATATCTTCAAGTCGTCTGCAAATAACAAGACCTCTATATCTCCGAAAATCTTTACTATATCATTTACAAATATATTAAACAATATTGGTCCTAA
This sequence comes from Athripsodes cinereus, assembly GCA_947579605.1. Taxonomy (NCBI): domain Eukaryota; kingdom Metazoa; phylum Arthropoda; class Insecta; order Trichoptera; family Leptoceridae; genus Athripsodes; species Athripsodes cinereus. Next base: position 15,720,507 of record OX388326.1, read on the forward strand.
GTGCGATCCTTGAGGCACTCCACTGTGTGCGTAAATCGGATTAGAGGTACAATTACCAATCTTAACTTTTAGGATTCTATTCTTAAGATAGCTCTCCAACCAACAGTGAAAAGTTCCGCCAACTCCATACCCACGTAACTTCCGAAGTAGCAGGTCATGTGACACCTTGTCAAAAGCTTTCGAAAAGTCCGTGTATACGGAGTCGACTTGACCTCTATCAGAAAGAGCATTCACTATGTGATTTTGATATAACAGTAGGTTTGTGAGCGTAGATTTTTTTGGAATAAAACCATGTTGTGATGTGGTAATAATTTTGTTAATACAATGACTTATTTTTTTAACTATGATCGATTCAAGGAGTTTAGGAATAGCCGATAAAATACAAATTGGTCTGTAATTTGTGATAAGATTCTTATCGCCTTTTTTAAAAATTGGACAAATATATCCTGTTTTCCAGATACTTGGAAAACTTCCAGATCTTAATGATAAATTAAATAAAATGTGGAAATGATTAACCATAACATCAATGCAATTCTTTATGAATACATTTGGAATACCATCCGGACCAGCAGTTTTTGAGATGTCCAAATCAAGAATCGCACGTTTGACCTCGTCAGTGGTAATTGTTAAGTTGGGCAGATCAATGGTCGTGTCGGAGGAAAAATCGAAGTCGGTATGTGAGAGAGGCAAATCGTAAACGTTCTGAAAAAATGAAGCGAATAGATCAACCGCACTCTGGACCGAATTTGAATATTGGTCATTGTACAAGAGATTACAAGGTATCTCGACTCGATCTTCCCTCAAAGAATTGACATACTTCCAAAGACCCTGAGAATCCTTAGGCAAACTGTTCTCAATGGTGGCCATATGCTGAGTATAACACCTTTTGGATAGAGATGAGCATTCACTTCTTAAGTTAGAAAAATAGTTATAATCATCAATATTTGAAGTCTCCTTATATCTCTTATGTGCAAGCTTTTTTTTTAATACCAGGTGTTTTAATTCAGCACTAAACCATTTGGGATACTTTGATGGTTTTATACTTTTTTTAGGAATATGTTCTTCAATACAAGTATTCAAATTAGAATAATACTGTTCAACCACACTGTTGAAATCTGTATTACCCTGTAAAAATGAAAAATCCATATTATTTAAGAAATTGTTTACAGAAAGATAATCAGCGCCATGGAAATCAAGTTTTACAACTGGTTCAGTCTTCGAAGTAAACAGTTGAGACCTAATAGTGATATCGAGAGGAGGGTGGAAGATATCCAATGGGAGCAATTCAGAGGATGATTTATGCACAAATGTATTATTGGGATCAGAAGAGAATACCAGATCCAGAGTTCTGTTTTGGTTGTTAGCGATGTTATTTATTTGTAGAAGACCAAAATAATTTGCCATATCTACTAACTCTGCAGCTTTTACATTGTTAAGATTGTTAGCTATTTGCAAATTAATTTGGGATTGATCTTCATCTTTTCCCACCACAGTTTCCCATTTACAGTCAGGTAAATTGAAATCCCCTACTAGAACTAGTTTCTCTCCTATGTGTTTAGATCGAATGAACTCTATTTCATTATGATAACTTTTGTACAGAGCAACATCCGAATTAGGTGGTATATATGTACATCCGAATATAATCGTTTCATGAGGAAGTTTGACAGATACAAGATTTTGTTAAGAGTAACCCCAATGTAGATCTTATTGAGAATAAAATTTAGGTACTAGTAAAAGTTATATAATGAAGACAAAAAAAAGAAAGTGCGACATAGTTTCAAAGTCTCGTTTCAAGAACCAACTGAAGACTTATCTATTTAAGAAATCTCACGGAATAATCCAGACACAACCTTAGTTAGCAAAGAGCGCCCTTGAGGTGGATTTGTTTTCACAAAACGGCGCTTTACAAATCATCCAAATAATAATAATAATAAAGATAGCATAAATAGTAAAACAAAATAAACACGATAAATTTATATTCTCTTAAATTGCTGATGTTATATTACCTGCAGTAGGACACTCGAAAACTTACGAAAAAGAGTGGGAGACCGATTCTTTGCCAGGTTCTCAACGGCTCATTATTAAGGAAAATGTCTGTTTATAATGTCTGACCGCTTATTGTAATTACAGTGAGTAAATTATTATATGCTATAGTACAAAAGTATTATAGATTATAATAATTATAATAATAACACAACACACACACACACATAATTACAGGTATATAAATGTAATATGTGAACCTACCTACAATAATAGGTAGTAGAGTAACACAACAATGACCCGAGCCACGAGTGTGAATTAATCTTTTAGGTTAACAAATTTATCTTGCTACATTACTCACGTAACACTGATCCTTCAACTGTGATTCTTTGTTACATTCTAAATATTTGTATTTCGAAGAAAAATTCACTATGGTATTAAATTGTCGGCCGGTGTGGCGTGGAGGTAACGCTCTTGCCTTTGAGTCACGAGGTCCTGGGTTCCATTCCCGGCCAGGGCAAAGTGACGAATGAACTTTTTCAAATTGTCCTGGGTCTGGGTGTTACATGTATGTATATATGTGTAGTGCATTGTATATGTGTGTATCGTCGCGTTAGTACCCATAATACAAGATTCATCTTAGTTTGGGACTAGCTCGAGCTGTGTGAATTCTCTATGTATGCATGTATGACTGTGGAGGTGGCGAAAGAAGTATGTAAGGACAGATCTAATTGGCGTTCCGTTCTCTCTACCTACCCCACTTGGGATACGGCGTGAGGAAATTGATGGTATTAGACCAAATCACTCAGTATGATTTTTCAACGTTTTCCAGCATAATTATAAGTATTTTGTTTTTCGAAAGTTTGTCTTTTGAAAAATAAATAATGTTTACGGAACTATATGACATGGTAGGCCCCATTGTTGTCAAATGTGATATTTTATCGAAAAAGTAATATTCACCAGCTTATATTAAAATAAAACCAGCAAAAATAAAGTCTTACTCGAATACAAATTTTTCGAAATTGATATTCCAGGTAGATTTTATTTTTGCCTAAAGTTTACTTAGAATACTAATTTCCTAAAGTTTATATTCGAATTAGATTTTATTTCCGCCCGTTTTATTTTATTTTTGCAAAAAACAAAAGAAAGAAAAAATATTTTGCCAAAAAATCCAAATAATATTATTGTACCTAGCAACAATTTTCCTTCATATAAAACTATATTTGACAGATATCTGACATTGGGGTCTACCATCTCAATGAGTTACATATTTACTAATACTTCGTACTATTGGACGCGAGCCGGCTTTCAAGAGTTTCCGTTCTTATCATCAGGCCAGAGAAAAGTCTTTTCGCTAGCTTGATGATGAGAGCGGAAGCTCTTGAAAGCCGGCTCGCGTTCAATAAGAAGTCACAATGGATATACTGTAAAAAAGTGTTTTTTTTTAATGCTTCATAATTATTTTTATTTTCTCCACAGTTTGAGAGAACATTATTCGCTTGCCTCGAACGATGCTTTCACAATATCTTCATGTTTTGTGTAGGTGTGTAGCTGGTTACACTACCTATAATACAATATATAATTGGTACGTAAATAGGTTGAGGTGAAGGATAGGATAGTATGGTTGCCTGTAAAATACATACAAATACGGATACATGTACACTATTACCCACACTCAGTGGCGTATTTTCCATACTAACCCAAAAGCTGGGCTGAGATTATCAGGATAAAAAAATATTGAAAATATTTTTAAAAATATCCGTTCCGTGGAAGACCCGGTAAAAAATTGGTATCTCACTCATATCAGCAAGTTTTCGAGTGCATTCTAAAAAGTAGATGTTCGAAAAATTAATAAAGACACTAAACATCATTCTAAAATTCAATGACAGTGGTCAAATTGAGTGACCATTATACTTGTAGTTATATAGAGTCACAGATTTAAGTAGTTAAATTTTAAAAAATCAAAGTCGTTATTTTCAAACGAATAGCACTTATAATGTGTATATGATTCTGACTTTCAATATTAATTCATAGAGAATAAGACAATAATAATAGGATAAAACTTGTTTATGGTCGTATCAGTGAAAGGACCATTCATCAAAATTATGTCGGGTAGTAATCGCTTTCATCCGTCATCGCTTGTGATGTAACGCCTATTCGCACCTTTTCATTTTGGAGGATCATCCGGAGTGATCACTGAAAGTGAACAAATGTGAACGCCCCTTTAGACACGCCACTGATCACGCTATACTATAGTAGGCCTGAAAACTCATGGTGCGTAATTACATTTATATATAGAACTTAGAAGCAGAAATATCACCAGCAAATGTGACTGAACAATCACAGATAATAAAATGAAAGTCTCCGGTAAAGAATATGTCTCTTAATCTTTTCTGTAATTTTTCCAGTATCCTGTAAAAGAGGTGTACTTACTACTTACTGTTAGCCCTCTTCTTTCCACTGCTGGATATAGACCTTTTCAAAACTTTTCCGCACTTCCCTATCTCGAGCAACACGATGACACGTCAACCCATCTTTTTTGGGGTCTTCCTACGCTTCTTTTGTTCTCCCACGGCCTCCACTCAAGAATTCTGGAAGTCCATCTGCTATCCTCTCGTCTTACTACACGACCAACCTATTGCCATTTCAGCTTGGAGACATTATCAACAACGTCAACGACATTTGTCTTATGTCGGATGGTTTCATTTCTTATTTTGTCTCTCAAGCTGATACCCAGCATTGGTCTCTCCATGACACGCTGTATACACCTCAGTTTTCGTTGGCTCGCAAATGTTCATGAAAATAGGTGTTTGTAAAAAACCATATCTTTATGACATTCAATATCTTTTTGCAGCTCCTGTTGCATATTCTTTTATTTATTTCAATTAATACGTATTATCCATACTTTAGGATTTTGATTACATATTCTGGCCATTTATTACTCAAACGGCCACGTTTCTTAGTAAGAGTACAATATCTAGAGAATGTTTCCTGGTGCCATCTAGTGTTTCAAATTGATAATCAACGATAGATTGTCAACAGTCTCGAACAGGTTCATAAGGATAGTTGACTGTTAGTTGATATGTATGCTCAACAGATGTCGAAAATAATGGCTTAAAACAGGAATTAAGAGGATTCATGAACATACCATGAATAAAGTTCACTTAAACCAGCTTAATCCGATTCGTAAGTATCGGAACACTTTCCCTGTTTCCTACAGAAGGGAGTTTACAAAGTCATATAATCTGCTGGTTGAGCAGATGAGATGTTTGGTAAGAAATTTTCGATGAATTTTTCACCATATTATGGTCTCACAGTGAGTCAATTTAGTGTGAGAAATTCAGGAACAGTGATAAAACGCTTCCTCCGTAGAATACATAGAGATTCAGTTTGTAATAATATGTGTGTGTGCGTGTGTGTATATTTGTATTGTGTATGTTGTGTGTCTACGTAAGAGTATCATTTGTCTTGAGACCAATAAATACCCCTAACGACCAACATGGTAATTACATAGTACGATCATATATACCAACAATAACGAACACAAACATCTGTTCCTCCTTACTTCTCACTGCTAAAATACCGATACAATGATAATAATAGGCAATATTTTACAAGTGCCTACTACGCCTTGAAGTATGTAAGTAATTCTTCTTTAGCCAATTGGAGCTCCTATTGCAAACACAGCGGTGTTCTCTCTCCCCTACAATTTTAATAATTATGTGAAGATAAACAGAGAGAAATTCAATTTCCCTGGTGAACTAATTGTAGGTTATGTTTAATAAGAATTATGCCTTTTTTACCTGTCACTTTCATTTACTTACGTCACATCATACTTACAACCTTCATCATCTTCATCTCTGTGAGTCCTTCAGTTCTGAGGTTCGCAAGCATCATGTCTTATTGCATTTATCATCATTCTGTCTCCATAACGTTCAATCCTCGTGCAGAGCTCCTTGCAGTATATTTTGAGTGCCTCCTGAATTTGGTCACTCCATCTTGTTGGTACTCGACCGTTTCATCACCAATCTCTCCAGGCGACCTTATTTATTGTTTAAAAATGTCTAATTTGGGAATAAATAAAAAAAGAATTACTTCTTTTATCATCTGGCGTAGTTTGAGTTTCGGAATCTTTACCACTTGAAATACTAGGGCATTACCACAATGAATTCCAGACAAATCTGCTATCATTCAAGTGTTTATATACATATGTCGCCGCCAGATAATTGAATTTACCACTTAACAAAATGGCTAGGCGATTAGTTATTAAACGCCGTCATTTAATTGAATGCCTAAAAACAGAACTAGCCGGATGGCTTAACGCAACGTCCAACAATCCTAGCACCACGGTGTCAAATAAAGAAACTAAATTTCAACAATCGAGCTAACTTCGATCAGGCAAAGTGTTGAACGTTTGGCGCGTCATTGTAATTTAACGTCACTTCTAATCATTCAATTGAATGCCTGCATTTAACTAACTGCCTAGTCATTTAGTTAAATGGCTAATTTTAACTATCGGGCGGCGACGTACACATGGGATAGAGGTCTATTAGATACTATGTTAAACAAGGTCTGGAGGTTCATAAGAAGTACAATCTACATAATTACTAGGTCATGAAGCCTCTTCATTAATTTTATTAATTTGCTCACATTTTTGCTAACCATTCGTGTTTCTACTAATGTTTGAATAAATATCCTAAGTGAAGTATGCAAAGAGGACATGATGTCAATTAAATCTAATATTTTCTTCATTGAGTGCCACGTTTAGTCCCCCCAACGTCGAATATCACCGTGTCAAATGCTAATTTTAACGATTGTCCAGCTCCACAACTAAACAAATACACTGAGAAAAATACTAACGAAATTTCACAACGAATCATTGGTACGTACTATCAGATTAGGACCAGAGATCGTACAAACGATTCATTGGTACGAATCTATAATATTAACTCTTCGCAAACAAATTGTTGGTAAATTTACCAATGATTTGTTTGCGAAGAATTAATATTATAGATTTATACCAATGAATCGTTAGTACGATCTCTGGTCCTAATCTGATAGTACTGTACCAATGATTAGTTTTGAGTATTTTTCTCAGTGTAGGAATGTCTTATATTCGAGAAGTCACCATTTCTGTAATTTTGTTGTATTTATATTATTATGCTTTAAAAATACAATAGAAAGTGAAATATACCTTCTATGTAATAATTGCACTGCTAAAGATAAAGGTATGTTGTCTTTGTTCCGTTCAAAAGTAAAACTATTCAAAATATTATTTTATTTGCGGAATTGAAAATAGCGTACATATTAAGTAAGTACCTTATTTTTTGAAATACTGTATATAAAGAGAACTATGTATTTTTTATAGTTATTAATTTATGGAATTGATGGAGTGGAGTTGATACATGTATCAACAATTTAATCGAAAATTTCGACTTTTTGAATTGTTGAGTCGATAATAGTTCTAACACTATTCATAATAATTTAAAAATATGATTTTGAATTTTACTGGTAACTTTATTATAATTAAATATTTGATTTGATTAAATTAAAACACTGTGTCTTACATTTTAAGTATTTTCTCTTCAAAAATAAATACAAAACTTTATTATACTTACCCGGGTTTCGACATGTGGTGTATTTTTAAAACTATGTAAACCTCTCTTTCAAAAGGTCTTGCACTCTTTTGATTTCTATCCATTTTCTTCCTACCTACCTTTTGACCAATTATGATTTATTCTACGCTTCTTTCGCTTTCTCCAAATTCATGCAATTTCTCGTGCGCGTACACCGATTTTTCTCGCTCATTACGTGACTATCTTTGAACGTTGAATCCAGCTGATCAAATCACATATTGCTTAGGCGTCCACATTTTCTTAAATCCCTTCTGTCAGATGAATACGGTTTCATCGTCGATATTTCATCATCTATACGTTACACATGTCCAAACTATCGCAACTTATCTATTCTCACCAAGTTATACCTAAGTAAAGTTCGTTACTAAGAAATGAAATGGAACCATTTTATGTTTTTCATACACTCTCTTTTGTAAATTTTCTAGTATTCTGTAAAAGACATAATATATTCGTAAAACATCACGTATATGACATCTTATATTTCGTGGTTAGATGGATGAAATCACTTCAGAGTAATAAAATCGCCATTGCATATCAGTGGCGGAACTAGACTTTTGGTATTGGGCATGCGGTTTGTATATTATTGGTAGGTATTTATTATATTTTATATATTATCCTACACAATGTTAGAAACCAACTGTTGGCCAAAACCTACACTATTTTTCATTTAGTTGAGATGACCCTCTTTTACAATATACCGTTTTAATGACACCGACATTTAAACAATATAAATATCATAGGATGAAAAAGATGACTCATTTGGCGTAGAATCACGCTGAACGGGGGAGGCTTATTTCAACCCTATACTTACTCCCAAGAGGAGCGATAAAGGGTGATAGTCCTTATGTTACGAAATTATTATGTAAATAAAAAAAAACTGAAATAACTAATACATTAATTGAATATAATCAAAATAAAATCAATATTAACCAGAAGTTTGCAAAAGATTTGTTATCGTTTGGCGGAAGATTTAAATTAATTTAAACTTACTTCGTAGTTTTTTTAGATACTTTGTTGGAAAATGATAGATTTATTCCTTGGGCATGCGTTGCTTTTTTGCATGTATGGAAGGCACGCCACTGTTGCATATCGTCCTAGTATTTTAAATTTATTTATTTATTTATTTTATTCTTCACTGTACATTGTTTACAATAATACAAATTAACATAGAAAATATCATTTATACAATTCATATTGATTTTTAAAAACTGTTAAATAATAATGATGTGCAAAAAGAATTAATAAATAAATAATTCAACTGTGGTGAAGTAAGCCTCCTATCCTGAATGTCTTAACTTGCATATTCATTACATGAGAAGACGTCTTGCTTGTTTATTACTACAGTCAGTTCGCTGACTACCCCGCTTGTAGGAAATGTCATGATGGTATAAATTTTTTTTTTGAAAAAGATATATCTGGGTTTTTGTTATAAACCCAAATACAACCTTATACACCTTTCACACTAAGCTACTAAAAGCGATTGATTTATTATATTATACATATTTTATACATTTTCTAAAATCAAATGTTTTTACCTCTCCAGAAAGTATACTCCATTACATGTGAAGGAGGGGTAAGCGATGTCTATATAACGTCCCTCTTCTGACTAACAGTCGTATCTGCCTAAATGTAAGTTGTTCAGGTGAGCATTTTTGTGTTTTGTCGTGAATAATTTTGTCTCTCCTAGTTATATGATACAGTGTAAATATATTACATTATTTTATTTGTTCTTATTCTTATATAAGTACCTATCTCAGAATAATTTTTGTGATGAAATTTTGAGGAATTATTAGATACAACACATTTTATTTAGAATAATTCGAAAATACGACAACAAATCAGAAAGCTATTCCAGGATAACGGTAACAGTTACAGGTGTGATCTTCATTGAGAACATGCAGGGCACTTATAAATACACATTGGTGATCAAATTCAAATTCAAATATTTTTATTTAAATAAAATTAACAATTTAATAATATTATATACACACCTTATTACTAAAAAAACACATTTATTAGGGACATATTTGACCCTCAAAATTGAACAGTGCTCGTGCTTTGAGGGTTTAAACATATTTCATATAATTAACACAAAACAATAGCGCTCACCAAATAATAACAAAAACAAACATATATCTACAATACAAAATAGCAACCAAACACAGTTTCTCAACAAAACTCAACAACAGAGCAGTTGAACAGCTATTTAAAAATATATTTTAGATTCAATTTAAAACTCGAATTTTTTTAGTAGAATCAAACTTAGATTCTCTGTTTAGCCTATTGTACCACACAACACCCAAATGAGTATAGTGGTGTTGTCCAGCAGATGTTTTTCTGGGAGGTACCTTAATTAGGCCTCCCAGTCTTGGACACGCACTAATGTCATCCGGCGAGTGGAGTTTTTGTACAAAATACTCCTTACAGACCTGAGACACTGCCTTTCTCTTATAACTTGATTTCGCCAAAAATGTCCGATACGACAGTTAGTCAAAAAAGGGACGAAAATATGTACATAATAATTAATACAAATACATAGTACCTACTTTAAATAAAAAATCATATTCCTACATTTCACAAAACTTGATCCCCACGTGGCATAGGCAGAGTGGCTTCAACATCAGAAAATCTAGAATCTATACAAATCCCAAATGGAGACGAAGTCGACAAGACTCCCGAAAATTGTTAAAATCGTTAATGTCACTCGAGGGAATTACAAAACTAAAATAATATTTACCTACATATTATTATTGTTATTATTACTAACCCTTAATATTTACATTGTTCATTCTCAAATCTAAATAGGTAAATACATAGCCTTTCAAAATTTCCCCATGGAATTAATTGTAGGTACAAAATTTTATTTGTAGTTTTCTAAATAAATTTTCCTATCTTTTTGGTGAGTTTTTGGGCATCTAATGAATTTGTCAATTGCGATACTTATGATTTCTGTTTCATATACATAGCTTTGAAAACAAGTGTCTTAGAAGGATTTTGGATGTCAAATGGTATGAACATGTTACAAATGATGCTGTGCGCCGGCGCACCCAGCAGAGACCTGTAATCTCCGTAATACAGGAGAGACGATGGTCCTGGCTGGGACATTTTTTGAGAATGCCTAATGATAGTTGGCCAAAAAGAGCACTGTTCTTCCGTCCGCAGGGGTTCCGTCGGCCCGGGCGTCCCTCTTTCACAATACACCGTTCCTATGACAACGATATCAGAGCGCAAGGAATGTCGCGGAAAGAGGTGACGCAATTGGCACAGAGACGCTCTGAATGGAGGAGGCTGGTTTCTGCCCTGTTCTCCCGAGAGGAGCGTTGAGGGCGATGATGAGGGTGATGATGATACATAGACAATTTCAATGGCTTAGAACACAGATGTTGTAAGTGCGACAGAGAAATTTCAGAGGGCACCATTTTGAAAATTTAACTATTGCTTTGTTTATGAATTTGAAGACTTAAGTAATACATTATCATAATCATTGATTTATTATTTACAACTTACCATGTTCGTGAAATTAATGTTTGAGATAATACAATTTTTATGTGTACTTATCTCCGTATCTCGATTTACCGAAAATTGTACTTACAACATCTGCGCTCTATAAGCCATCGATTCGTTACTATGATGGAAGTTGTTGAAATTCGTCGTTGAGTTCGTCGGTAGCCTGGAGGTAGAGTCTCGGCCTCTTGAAGAAGGGGTCCGCGGTTCGATCCCAGGTGCCGGCAAACTCCCCTTTGACGACACAAGCTTTTAGCTTACTGTGGAAGGTGTATAAAGTTGTATTTGGGTTTATAACAAAACCCAGATATATCTTTGAAAAAAAAAAAAAAAAAAAATTTTTTGTAGAGCTTTTGACAAAGAATAGATTTTCCACTCTTTTTGTAAGTTTTTGTGCATCGAATGAATTTGTTTTTTTAGCATTGCGATACTAACGTTTTCTGTTTCAAACACATAGACAATCTGTCACTGTGATGGAGTCAACCAAATTTTTTAACATGAAATAATATTTTTTTAACGTTTTTATTAAATTTAGACTATGGAACACATTTATAAGTCATTTTGCTGTTGGGTTGCTCATAATAATAATAAACTATACTTTTTTTTTAAGATGCGCCATTTTGTGGAAAAAACACCGCAATCAATTCAAGATTCATAACACCCCCTGAACAAAAGGGTTTTTAACCATGCCTTGAACACTTTCACGCTCTCCAGAGTTCACATATCATGGGGAATTTCGTTCCACAGCATCAGACCAACCACGCAGAAGGCACGGTCAATGCAGTTAGCCAGACACGTAGATAAATCTCTGTGTTCCAATAAAAAACAAAACATTCGGAATTAATGATATATCTCATAACTGAGTTCAAGATTATGTAATTTTTTTTTGAACTAATAATAATCGTTTATTAAAATAATAATATAACAATAAAATAAAAAAATTTGGCATTCTAGATCCGTTTAGTCATGTCAGCTACAGGGGTAACTCCGAAATCTTAAATAAATAATTTACAAAAATTAGATTTACCGGTTAATTTGTACATTAAAATTCAAAAATCTATTATAATAAACACTTGTAATATTGTAAAAAGGTTTCTGAACACAGATATTTCAGGCACAATGCTGGTATTTTGATCCCGCGTTTTGAGCCTAATCCTTTGATATCCTGTATATCTGGATAGGTGAATTTTTCCCGGCATTAGACTGTTAAGTTTTTGTGTGATCATGACTGATCATATGGAGACTTATCTGGTTGTATAATGCTGAGAAGTGTGGATGGCAATTCTGCCGCCGCGTAAAAAAAAAAATAACAATACATATATCATCAATTCATTTGATCAAAGTACCTGTCCCAGAATTGAGCGTGGCTCGTGCTCTGGGACAGGCCTTGATCCACCTTAGTATACTATCGCTCTCTCTTGATTCTTCAGTTTCATTAATCTGGTCTTTTCAAAAACAAACAGCATAATTACTCCAATTAAATTAAAATTAAATCAAACCATCAAGCTGTCATTCACCAGCTAACTTCTAGACAATATATTAATTGAAACAAGTGTTTCTTTCTACTATACATAGAGTTCAAGATGTCGAGTTTTTTATTCATGATGATCTACGAATACATATCTGCCTTTACAGAACACTCGAATACTTGCAGAAAAAAGCAGGAAACCCTTTCTTTACCGGGTAGGTACTCCACGAAGCAATAGATGTTTTGAGTAACACCCAAAATATTTTTTTTAGTAACACGAATATTATTTTCATTGAGGCCCGTTTTCTTCACACGTGCTTAAAAGAAATGTTTTTGGTAAGTAAACGAAAAGAAGGTGGTATGTATTTACACATATTTCTAATCTTGTATTATTTCGTTAAGCTTAAGTAGTTAGAAGATATGGCTCACTCTTTATTTAACACACGTACATAATATGTTTTTACCCATCAAAGGCCGGTTATTCAAAATACTTAGGGTGACCCTTGTTTTAAAGCCCGGCTTAACGATTTATTTTATTTACAATTTTTTATCGCAACATGTATAGATAATTTACACAGATCGAGTTAATCCCAAACTAAGATATGAATTTTGTACTATGGGTACTTGAAGATACTCATTATTTAAATAATAATAATAATAATAATAATAATAATAATAATTCTTTATTAAAAATAATACTGTTTACAATCATATCACACACATGAAAACATATTGAAACATGCACAAATATCTGTCTACCACACTAGCCGCAAGGCTGTGTTGTGGCAGGATAACAATGGATTTATACACCTAACAATCGATCTATCCTGTCAAGCAAAAATTAAACAATCAAACATAAAAGCAAAACATAACAAAATATGCATAATAAAATTTAAGTGTAAAAATCAAATTAAGATAAGATAAAATATGTACACAAAAATAAAAGAATAAAATGAAATATAACAGTTAGTGGTTGAGTTAGTAGGTACACAAATCAGAAAGTGAGTCAGAAAAATTAAGTAAGTCAGCGAGTTAGCAGGGATTGAATCAGTGAATGTGTTAGTACAAACCCTCAAGTTAGTGTAAATAATCAATAAATAAAAAAACAATCAAGTCGAGACACAAAGGACAACGAGTGAGTCGGCAAATGAGTTACAGAGTCAAAAAATAAATAAATAAAAAAAACACATGTATAAAAAATATATATTAAATATCTAAATGAAAACCAATAAATGTCAAAACTTCATTGTAACTCATGCTTTCAAAATTGAATGATAGGAAATTGAAAACTTTTGACTTCACCCTCATACCAAGAATTTCAATAAGGCCTCCGACCCATCCACCCCGATGTCAACAAGATGCCTCCTGACTGCTCTCTTAAATGCACCGTGACCCCGCAGGAGTCTCCACTCTAGCTTAAACGTGTTGTATACCTTTGGTGCCAAAACAGTATGGAATCTCTGGCGGAAGGTTGTATTTGTCACCACCTGGGAATGTCTCCGATCAGAAACCTGTCGGGTGAAATGCTGGCGTGGAGTTGGTGGGACAGCTGGTGCATTTTTATGTTGATACTCAGCCAATCTTAAAATGTAAACCTGTCTCACGTCCAACGCTCCACACTCCCTCAGTAACTCCCCCGTTGGATAGATGTAAGGATGTCCACACATAACCTTCAACACTATCCTGTGTGCCCTGGTCAACGAATTCAAAACACTTCTAGCTGCACCCCCCCAACTCAAAATTGCATAGTTCACAATAGAGTAGCACAGCGCGTAGTACACCGAGCGCAACAAAGGAAAATCAAGGATTTCTCTAAGTCGTCTGAAAAAGTATATGAGTTTTCTTACTCGTGTATTTAGAATACAAGCGTGCTCTTTCCAGTTTAAGTTTGAGTCGATCTGTACACCAAGATATTTCACATGCTGTACGAGTTCTATTCTTTGAGTTGAAGTCTCAAGATTCTCATTCAAACCTCCATAATTCGAGTGAACATGAATCTCAACATCGTTGGGCGGGCGCGTCCGTGCACTTATATGAAAACATACCACTTTAGTTTTTTCTGTATTCAGAGTCAATAGATTCCTATCTAACCATGATTTTGCTTCATTGAAGCCAAGTTGTGCGAGCCGGGAAACGGTACACCAATCCTTGCCTTCAAACAAAAGAACAGTATCGTCCGCAAATGTGATAATAGTACCTTCCAAAAACTTCTTTTCGCACAAATCATTAATGTACACTAAAAAAAGTAGAGGGCCCAGAATGCTACCCTGAGGAACTCCGTAGGCTCCACAGGTACGACCACCACTCTTCCATTCTCCAACACGAACTGATTGACTCCGCTCCCTCAAATAAGAGGTAAACCATTTCTGAGACAGACCTCTGACGCCCATTTGTTCTAGTTTCTTGAGAAGGATTGCATGTGAGACGGTATCGAAGGCCTTTGCCAGATCCAAAAATACACCTATACATTTCCTTCCCCTGTCCAAGTTACCCGATATATATTCTGTTAGTGCAGTAATTGCGTCCTCTGTATTTTTAGCCTGAGTAAATCCAAACTGGTTGGGAGACAGAATGCTGTTTGTCTTCAAGAACTTCAACAATCTTATTTTAATTAGTTTCTCAAAAACTTTAGACAGCACACTCAAAAGAGATATTGGCCTGTAGTTTGATGCCACCTGTGAGTCTCCATTTTTAAAGATAGGACATATTACGGCCTCACCCAAAATTGAAGGAAAGATCCCCTTCGATACACTAAGATTAAATACATGCACAAGGGGCTCCGCTAAGATAGATTTAGATTCTTTTACAACTCTAGTGCAAATACCGTCAATTCCAGGGGCTGAGTTCAACTTAAGTCCATCGATAACTTTTATCACTTCTGTAGGCACTGTTGGCTCGATGAAAAAGGACCCTGAAGGCTGTATGGGAAGGTTCACCATTTTCACCAGCTGGGCCTCACTCACAGCCAATTCCCGTAATTTGGCAGTTGCCAAATTGCTACCAACCGTAGCAAAATATTCGTTGACCCTGTCCAGCACCTGACACGTCTCATCATTTGAGTTATGTGAAGTCGATCCCAGTAAATCCAGGCTCCCCTTACTTTTCTGTTCTGATACACTCAGATACTCCTTCATCACCTTCCAGCATGACCTTGCATTACTCCTGTTTTCAGCAACTCTGTTTCGAAAATAAATATTTTTTGCGGTTTTGACTGCTCTGTTACATACATTTCTATATGCCGTATAATTGCGTCTCACTTCCACATTATCATACATTACTTGCGAAATCTTATGTAACTTATCCCTCCTTCTTATACATCTCACTATACCGGGAGTGATCCATTCCCTACGTATATGAACTTTTTTTTTTCCAACAACCCTTTCACTGTTCCTGATTGCTCCATGAATCCCTTCAACGAGACTATTCATTGCCAAGTTAACGTCGCTCGTGGCCATATATACCCTCCGCCAATCAGTGTCGCTCAAAGCTTTGTTAACCATCTCATAATCTATCACAATTTTCCTTTTAGACATCCCATTCAATTTCTCTGAAGCACCCAAACGTACAAACGCCATAACTGGGAAATGATCAGTTATAGCACTCTCACATACCACTCCCATCACTCTGTGATTCGTTCTGATCATAATATGATCTAGGCAAGATTTACCTCGTGTGGGCATGTTTACAGCAGATACTAACCCATGTTGCGCCAAAATATCCAGATAAAGTTGTGCCTGTCCACAGTCACCATTTAAGATATTTAGATTCATGTCTCCCGCCATAACTATCTGTTTCTCACGTGGCAATGACAACAGTAATCTATCAAGAGAATGTAAAAATCTTTCTGCATTATGGTATGATGGTGATCTATATATAGCAATTAAACTCACTGATCCTTTTATATTAATTATCAAACAATTCGCCTCTTCGACAATCTCACACGATCCCAGTGACTCTACGGACAAATTATTCTTCAAGTAGACAATGATTCCATCATTTTGAGTAATGTGCTCTTGGGTATTCCACGAGCTGTAACCTGGAATATTCTTGGGTATATACAAACTGTTTAACCAGCACTCTGTTAGTATTATTATGTCAAACTGCAAATCAAAGTCATCGAGAAGTATCTCCAAGTTATTGAAGTTCTTATTTATACTCCTTACGTTCACATTCAGCACTTTTAGGAAGGTTCCTTGACCCACAACATCACCCAAAAGACCTGGCTCAGAGATCGTATGTGTCTTTACAGCGGAATAACCGTCTAAATCAGCGAGGAAGTCCACTCGTGCATCCAAGTGAACCATTTTAGCATATGACTGGATATTCAATCATTGCTCTGGCCTTTCTATCTAGTAATAACCTACTTGTACATGTGTCGCTAATAGCACTGTGATTTGCCTCTATGGTTCTCGCTTTGCAATTGCAGCAAACTGGATCTTTCTCTTTGTTGGGACACTCAGAGTATTTATGTTTTTCAGCACAATGAGAACACGCTGCCACATTTGTGCAGTCCATCTGTGTATGGCCATACTGTTGGCATTTATAGCATCGTATCAAGGGGCTTTCATCTTCAACAACAAGACGCTGATAGCCCACGTTAACCCTACTGAGCTTAATAAGTTCACTATATAAGGTTGGTGGGCATGAGCATATCATGTTGCACAACAGAGAGTTTCTATGTTTGCGCCTAAATCTGATTCTCAGTACATCCTTCATATCCCTTAACTGTTTGTTTTGTGCCTTTAAACACTCATTTAACTCCTCTTCAGTAGTACTGCGAATTATGCCTCTTATGACTACAAGTGGGTGTTTCCGTTTACCTTCGGTCACCTCGATGATGTCTGTGGCCTCAGATTCCAAATGTTTTCTTAGACGGTTTCTGTCATCACTTGACGGGCACGTAACCAGCAACTTTTTTTGCTGCGAAACGTGCCTCACTGCAGACACTCCAACACCCAAGGACTTCACATTGACACATTTCTTGAAAATCCCCTCCAGTTCGTTGCTCGTTTTTTGTGGATCTTTGGCTGAGATCACAATGGCATGTGATGGCTCCTGAAGCACTAAGGACCTCCCATTTTTTCCCGCAATCTGAGCATATGTTACCGGTTTGATCACTTCCCGCTCTTTTTCGCAATTGTTTAATATTAGGTCCAGTTTACGGTTTTGATCTTTCAAGGACTGGTCTATAGATGAAAGTCTATCATCCCTCATTCGTGTGATATCAGTTCTATCCTCGCTCTCTCCCTGCAGTTCAATCGCTATTTCTCGTATCTCCTTTAGGGAAGCTATGATCTCAACAGATTTTGTGCGCTTAGCAACCAGCTCACATAGACCAATAATTTTTCCAGTTTTCTCATGCCTAGTCAGAGACCTAGGACTTATTTTGATTCCGGCAGCCTCGATGTTTCCAGGAAGTGGAGATGACTCTCTGGAACAGGGAGTCGATCTAGACATCAGAACGTCAGATGTCAGGGTTTTTTCATCGCAGCATTTCGGCTCTTAGTCTCCATGTCGTCGTCGTGTGATAAAACAGAACAAACAACAGTAACAGGATTGATAAGTTCTTTACAGAAAGGACTATAATATATAGGGATATATAAATTAAGAAAGTATAAGGAAACAACGATGACCAAAACAAAAACCAACCAAACAGTGAAATGTCAAGATATAGTCAAAGTTAATTTAATCAGACAAGGATTGTCAATGTTGATTACGGTGAGAGAGAGATATAAGCATAAATAGGATATTTGATAGTGTTAGAGGATATAGATGTCCACACAATGCCACCGACAGACAGAAAGCACATAAAGGAAATGAGATATTTTTGCAGGTATAGATGGACGAGTACACAAGTATTAAGTATAAGCAAAAACAGCAAAAGGTAGGTAGGTAGGTAGGTATACAGAAGTTTATGCCAAACCAATAATCAGAGAAAATAATAGATTAAATCAATTTACAGGTAGGTATATGTAATAATGTATCAGGCCAATGAGCAAGGAATAGTCGATTATAACAAACAAGGCAAGAGGTATAGAAAGTTATGTCAAATAAACAAGTAAAGAAAAATAAATAAATACATTAAGACAAAATAAAATAAATAACAAAGAAAATAAATAAATAATTAAATCAAATCAATTTATAGGTATATAATAATATGTTAAAGTAATAAGTTGAGAAATATATAATTTAAATAAAAAACAATAATAGGTATAGAATATTACATCAAAATAATAAGCAAGGAAATAGATAAATATAATAAAATACAGTATAAGTTATGGTGTAGTTTGTCAAAAAATAATAAGCACACAAACCAATAGATTAACCAAAACAATGTTATCACTCTATGGTTATTCGCCTGTTATTGTTTATATTATTTTTCTATGTATCAAATGTCACATGCGTTAATTGTATTATAGTTAACTTTTGAACTGTGCCGTGTAATGTTAATGATTTATATATTAAAATGGAATTTTATCTTTAACTATAGAATTTAATAACTATGTCTATTCAATAAGTGTGTCTCTATTTATGAGTGTTAAGTCAAATTTATAAAAGAATAATATGTTGAGTGTGTTAGTGTATACGCATGTATTGACTTTGTTGACAGTAGATTGCTTGTTGGTACTGATGTGTTGTGATTATGTATGTGTTGCAAAATTCAAAACGATTCTCATGTGTGAGACTAAAAATGTTCTGCTGTGTATGAAAACTTTACAAACCACAATGAAATCAACAGTCAAACCGTGTTAAATTGAGATTTAAGATTTAAGGTGCTTCTATTGGAACTCGCTGCAGGGTTGAACCTTCAGTGTAGATCACTTGTGTTTTTCTAATCTCAGTGTATATGTGTGTTCTCGGTGCATCAGTAGTTAGACAATATAATGATCATATGGACTTAACAATATCGTTCTCCTTATTTTTGCGGTGTGAATTCTTTCGGTATTCTACAACATCTGCCGTCTCTCTCTCCCCCGTGCTCTGTCATATGCGGAGCGCGACAGAAAACACCTCTTATTGGCGCGAAGAATTACAACCAAAAAGAAACTCACAGTCTTATATCCAATGCTTTGAAACTTCAGTGATTATTAAAACAATTGCCAATATTATCGAATTAACAACTTATAAAACTTCGATCAGTTACAATCTTTAATAAACTTTAATAAATAATAATAAAATGCACTAAATATATATACCTACATGTAACACTCAGACGCGGGACAATTTGAAAAAGGTCATTATTCATTTTGTTCTGGCCGGGAATCGAATCCAGGCCCTCGTGACTCAAAGGAAAGAGCGTTACTTCCTGGCCACACTGTCTTATTTCAATATAAATTTAACACCAAAATGTTAGAGGCAGTAAAGCGACCCCCCATTGACATCAGCTAATGCATGGCCCAATGTTTAATATAATTCTTATTTTATCTATTTATTTATTAATTTTTTACTATACCTATATTGATCACAATTTATAAAATTTTATAGAAAATGCATTCAAATTAGATATAATCAATCTACAGAGGGCGAGTTTATCGCAAAAGTGCGATCTCTACATGAAAACATGATCAACCATCGATATATTAAAATGGCGGCATTTGCACCATCGTGGAAGGCAAGACCGAAGGCAGATAAGTTAGAGGCCGGCCAAGAGACACCTATACGGACCAAATGAAAAAGACATGAACCGTGGCACGTACGTAGAATTAAAGAGACTAGCAAAAAAAGGGAGGAATGGAGAAAAACATCGAAATAAGTTACAGATCAATCCAATGTATTTTAACTCATCATCATCACCGTCGCCCTCAACGCTCCTCTTGGGAGTACAGGGCAGAAACTAGCCTCCTCCATTCAGAACGTCTCAGTGCCAATCGCGTCACCTCTTCCCAAAACATTCCCTGCGCTTTGAAGTCATTATCATAGGAACGATGTATTATAAAAGAGCATTGTCAGCCAGGACTATCGTCTCTCTTGTATCACAGATATTACAGATTTCTGCCGGGTGCGTCGGCGCACAGTATCATGTTCATACCATTTTACATCCAGAATCCTATATTTTATATTTTATTGTAACTCACGTTATGTAGGTAATAATGGTCACATTGGATTGTAGTTCACTGTACATAATAATGGTTACACTAAGGGAATATTGAAACAACGGCTCTAAGTTCATAATGCTAGCTTTAGACATGACCGTAACGCGTGATGAAATGAATCTGATGTAAAGCACACGATGGGAGCTAGATAAATTGTCTCAAAACTCCAACGTTATTCAACACTTTATTTTCATTCTTTCAGCTTATCTTCGCATCAAAAACCTTTATTATAAATATCATATATCTATCATTAGCAACTGTGATAGTCTGACGTTGTCTGGTTTGGATACTTGAATTGAAATGAAATTAAAAGTTTTTTATATCCTTCCATACAATACATCAACATTAGACAAGTACAATGATCCCAATATCATACATTATCATGGACGTAATGTCCATGATAATGTATGATATTGGGATGAATGTATGATCTTATCACTTATTATCACACATTATCATGGGCTCCCAATGTATGATCTTATCACTTATTATCACACATTATCGTGGGCTCCCAATAATGGTCCCAGACGAACGAGCCAGGGCAACTCCATAGGGACCAAATAATGGATAGATAACGGCTATCCCTGTAAAAGTAGGATCCCATATCTGGCTACCACCAGGCCCCCTATGACCGTACATGTCATCAATCGAGTCACGCAAGACAGGGAAATTACACCGTCCCTCTGGACTCTGGAAGATTACTCTGTTCTAGGACGGTGATCACAGTATTCCTCCTCATAAAACACATAGGTGCATTGTAATTACAATAGGCAGTATATGTAAAGTTGAGAAAGGGAAGATCTAGTCTATATCTGCAATTACAGACCCTGGATTCTATAAAATCTACTACTAGAATCAATCAGACAGACAAATTTAATCGATTTTACAAATCTTTTTTCCAGTCGTTGCTTCCTAAGTAAATAAATGAAAACAAATCTATGTCACAGGTGTTGTATAAAAAAAATAATGCGCAGTTCATTGTTAATACAACTTCTGTGGGTGGCACTGCGTAGGAACTGGAAGGGAGCAGAGAGTAATGGTTAATATACGTGACAGTAGTGCAGGATGTAATGGATTCAGTACCTACCTAGCAAAGAAAATATGCTGAAGATGAAAATATATGAAAAAATATTTTTGTCAATGATATTACTAATAACAAAAATGAATGTAAATAAGTTACGATGATTTGGGCATGTGGAAAGAATAAATGAGGACAATATGACTAAGAAGATATATTTTTTGGCTGAGAGGAATGGTGCTCGGAGACGTGGACGTCTGAGGATCAAATGGCAAGATCTTCTTCTTCTTCGTCGTGATGTAGATCATCGATCTGTTAGTTGGGAAGTTGATGCCTCTTGTGATGCTGAAGACCAGCTGTCTTTCCATATTTTTAATGGTCTTCCTCGGGGCCGTGAACCGACTGGTGTTTCCATAGCAGCTATATGTACTATTCTGTTTTCAGCCATCCGATCTAGATGGCCTCTCCAGAATCACTTTGTAAAATCCTACAAGACGGTCACGTGTTGAACACATTGAACAGGAGAGCATGCATGAGGAATTGTATGACAGTTACGAAAGCGAAAGATGTATGTGAGGTTAGAGGGAAATGGCGCCCTCATCCTTTCTGCCTACCCCGCGAGGAAAGCGGCGTGATGGTATGTATGAATATTACTTATACTATACCATCCGGCATATCCCACAAGTGAGATAGCCAGCATACCAGCTGCATACATACAATCCATGCATTTTGTCCTCCCCGTGCCAACAAAAAAATAAGACATTTAGAATAGGTAGCATATCTCATCGTTGAATTTCAGATGTAAATTGTCTTTATTTTTTCGTACACTTTCCGTTTACAGGACATTCAAAAACTTGCGGAAAAGGGTGGAAGATTAATGTTAGTTACATTAAATATTTCATGTGACATCTTTTGGCTGATTAATTATAAGGTTTCTTCTTCTTCTTCACGTGTCATGTCGGGTTCATATTCATATTATATTACATTATTTATTTATTTAGTTTTATGTTTAGTTTATAGGTTTGATTTGTATTAGTGATGTAACGAATATTCGTATTCGCATTCGCATATTTCGAAGTATTCGCAAAAAAATATGCGAATGTTTTGCGAATATTATTTTGGTAATTAAGTATCGGTCATTCGGTAAAAGTACCGGATAATTACCCGGTACATTGTAGAAAAAGGTACTGCAAGAAAATATTCTTTAAGAAAACCGAGGAGTTCTGAAATATTTTAAATTCCTATACCATTTTGAAAATTCGGCGACGGGGGGGTAGAAATTTTGTTATTTGAGCAATTGTAGAAATTTAAGCAAGTCAATATTCGCTATTCGCATTCGCATTCGCGAATACCGTCAACAAATATTCGCATTCGCATTCGCGAATATCCAAAATCACACATTCGTTACATCACTAATTTGTATCTTGTTGTAACAACAGAATTATCCTATAACAGAAGGCCAAGTCGAAACACATTTTAGCGTTATGTGTTCGATTCCTTTTCGTTCGAATATATACGACGTTGCGAGAAAGTGTCAATTTTCGTAGCTAAAATACCCAATAAGCTACGAAAATTGACACTTTCTTAACATACAGAAAATCGGGAGACATATTCTATACCGGAGACTCTCTAATATGTCCATTTTTATATCAAAATACAGTTTGTATTGTTTATACTATAGGTGTACCTGTCTCACATTTTTTAATTTTATGGCGTTTATGTATTCCAAAATATTTCAGTCCTCATGGGAAATCTATCGAAACTCCCAAAATATTAATAATCTAATAAATAATTGTGTACGTTCGTATGTATGTTTATACCAGTAGAGTGCCTTTCATACAAGCCGAAAAGCCTAACAGAAATTTCTATGAAAAATATAATTATAGCAAAAATATTTTCGAAGGAGATCTTCTTTTTCTTCAAGTGCCCTGTCGGGACCCCCCTACGTTGGCGATAACTTCAGCGAACTTGTCTCTGTCCTGCGCTGCTCGGAACAGCTCTTCCACACTTTGGATGCCGTGCCACTCCCTTATGTTTCGCAGCCAGAACATCTGTCTCCTACCGGGACCTCGGCGTCCCTGAAAGAAATGTGATAATTTAAAAAACCGTGCCAATGAACTTAGGTATGTGTTTTTTGCTACAAGCTTTTGGCATTGAATTATTCAATACAAGGAACGGGATCATCTCATTTGACTACGCATAAAAAGGTACTTCCCGTTTACGTTTCACTTTATTGATAGATTACATTCGTGATTACACCTTTTTGCAGTTTGTCACTCGTGTGCACTGTACTCTTTTTCACATATTCATTATTACCTGACTTTTTTTACGATGCATTATGCAAATCACTGGTATATATTATCTCCAATGAACACCGTTATTAATAAAAAAAAAACAAGTGAACGCAATCAATCAATCAAAGCCAAAACTTTTGAACTAAAATTTAAGGCTAAAAATATCATAAATATTTTGCATATTGACAAGAGATATAAGTGTTATCAAATTTGTATGAGAATCGTATGTATATCTTGTGTTAAATCATGATGGAGTTGAGAAAGATATTTAAATTGTAATATTGCCGTTTTTTTTAATAAATTCCCTCATTTTTGGCATTTTTTAAGGAAAATCCTGTCTTATTCCAAAACTAATTCAATTCTGAAAATTTCATGAACTAATACGGTACAAAATTCAGTATTTAAATCATTGCTTTAAAAATTTCATCTTCTTTAACATAATGTAATGGCTCTATTGGGTATAAAAGCTTGTTAAAATTTTAATATTATGCTATATTTCATATTAATAGCACTCGCTCTCAAGTGAAATTGGGGTTTCGTAAACAAATTTTAAGTTTGGAGACTGTAACTCAGTTAAACTTGACAAATATTTTTATTGCATGTGATAAATATGCAGGTCGTCCTCTACGTGCCAATCAAGAATAAAACATTTAAAATGCGTGCTGGTATACCACATCTCTTTAAAATTTAAGATAGTAAATTTGTTTAATGTTATTTGAACACTTTTCTAAATTAAGTAGGTAATTAAAAGTTTTTTTTTGTAGATTGCGATGGCTACTATTCTCTTAGCATTGACTTACTTGAAACTGGTACAAATTAAGAACAAACTATACATTGAAATAGGATGCCGGATTGATTTTGTATAAGACAATCCTCTACTTACAAAGGTTACTTAAGAGAGATTCTTATAAAGATGATTTGTGAGGATGAGAAAGGTTGAGTTCAACCAATTCTATAAATAAAACTCGCGGTTTTGTGAAATTTTAAGAAACTTATAATCAAAGATAAAATATAAAATAAAAACAACACATTAAATTGTTACTGTAAAAAGTTATAAAAAGATAGAATACTTAAAAGTATGTGTGGTCAGCTGGTCGGTGAAAATTTGAATCTAGTAGAATCATCTGTAGAATCTAGTACATCTGACTTCATCATCAGCTGACCACAACGATACTAATTTGGTGTTGCCTGTTCACTACAAATAATAATATGTTATTATTGTTGTTAACAAACAAATATGTAGTAACAAATGAAATAATGTTGTTTGTTTTGTTTGAAATTATAATATTTCCATCAATTACATTTGACTGGTCGTCCCGTGAGATATGGGATAGCTTTGTGATTATACATATTATTATTAATATAACAATCATGAAAAGATATTATTAAGGTTACAAAAGCATCAAACCTTATATCACTATACTCTACTCTCACGCCATATCCAAAATAGAGAACCGATCACCATATCGATCTAATATTACATACCTACTTCATTCACTTCCTTCACATTTACGCAATTTCTTATATCAACTGTACAACTGTATGGAACTCCATAACTCAACAAGTAGCAATGTCTTATATTCGAGATATTTTGTAATTTTGGTATATTCATATTACGCTTTATTAAAAACACAGCAAAAAGTGAAATATTTTATACGTTCGACTTAAGTATTTAGTACGGTTCGACGCGCTCATTCATTGTTCTTTTTTCTTCTACATTATATTTGTTATAGAATTTCTATGTGTCTGTATTTTTCTGTATATTTTGTTATTGTCTTGATTGTTTGATGTGTACGTACAATGACAGCGAAAAGATTTTTACTGTAATGCTGTTCATTGTTTTCATTTATAAATAATAATATGATAATTGCACTGTTTAAGACATATGAACGTTGTCTTTGTACCATTTAATAGTTGGACAATCCACACATAAATATTTGAGTCGGTTCGTATCTGCGTATGTCCTCAATGGACTCTGAAATAAGGAAAGACAGAAGTAAAATAATACACTTTATATGAGGTCTCATCTCCTGGGCAGGTTTAAGGCTAAAAACATTTTAAATATCTTATGTATTGATAAAGATATTACAATTTTAATGAGATTCCCATACATTCGTTTGACAAAATTGCCAAGCGAATGTATGAAAATCCAATATTTATAGTCAAACATTTTTCATTGTATTGAATTAATTTCAAAATGGATGTAACAATAAATAAAACAATACTGAAACTAAATAATTAGGGACTGTTTACATAATGAAACATTGTGATTGCTAATGACAAAAAATCCTGAATTATGAGAATAAAAATTGCATATTTTTTACATTTTGAGCTATTTTCATAATGGAGAATATTATGAGACCATAGAAATCCATACTGTAGAATAAGAATAGTATTATGTAAAAAATCCATAAACAATGTTAATTGGTTTTTGTATAAATAAATACAAAAGTACCTCGGTACTAGCCATAAGAACCTATTTATTTTCGCCTAATATTTTTCTTTACTTTTCATGGCAAATCACTTGAAGATTTATGTAGGTACTACAAACTAAAAATACCAATTTTAACCCATGTATTTGCACGGTTTCTGTTTATTTAAACCCGAGCAATGGCGGGTTACAAAAGCTTGTTCTAAATATTTATTATTTGTGGAATTGAAAATAGGTACATTATTGGTAAGCTGGTAGATATTGCCTCCAAGCAATAAGCTCGCCAATCACTCATGATTTTATCTTGATCAATAAAGTGTTATTATGAATATTCTATATTTTCAAGTGTAACTTTGTGGAAATACATTATAAAAGATAATATTTAAATTAAAACACTGTTTAATTCCACTATGAGATTGCTTTCATTAAAACGTTTTCGACTACAATGTAGTCATCATCAGTAATAACACAATACTTTTGTATGTCCTTTAATTTTAGATTTAGTATTGTGTTATTACTGATGATGACTACATTGTAGTCGAAAACTTTTTAATTAAAGCAATCTCATAGTGGAATTAAACAGTGTTTTAATTTAAATATTATCTGTTATTATGATTATTTTTACACATTCTGTGAAGCGATGAATACTGGTTTCTGCAGTTGATAATAGGAGGCAAGATTGAGGGACGTCGTGAAGTGGGAAGGAGATGTCATGGCTTTTTTTTAAAAGGACAGCGCCCGCCATATTCTCTAGAGTGATCGCCAACGTCGGGAAGATCTGATACGACACGAGTAAAAGAATTAATCAGAAAGAGTGTATTTATCAGAAAGAATTAATCAGAAAGAGTGTATTTTGTTGGGTTTACTGATATCAAATATTCATCTCACAGTAGGTGATCAGAAACTTAATGCACCGCTTAAGACCGCACGGTGCCCGCGACCTGTCCACGCAACCATGGCCCTTCCAAGAAATGTCTCAAGAAAAAGAAATGTCTATGAAATGTCAGGATAATATGATCAAAAGCACAATGGACATATATGTAGAAGTTGAACCCAGAAGACCAGGCAGACCAGTAAGCACCCGGATGTCCACAATTGCCAGGAACCTGAAGGAGGCAGAGTTGCGCTCGGGGGATATAGGGGACCAGAAAAGTTGAGGGATGAGGACTAAGACAGCCGATCCAAAGTAAATGGGATAAAGACAAGGGCGAAGGAGAAGAAAAAAAGAAATCTCTCAATTTGTCGGCACGCAGAGTACAACTTGGAATATTATTACATGCAATTAGTCTGCTGGCTACCCCACTTGAACAAAATACCGTGATGACATAGATAGATAAGGGTTATAAAAAAAAATCATTTTCATACTTGTATCCTTGGACATTTTTTGTTTGTACATTCGTAAACTCGTAAAATTCTCCCTTTAATGATAGCGGATGCACTCGCCTCTTAGTACAAAGTATATTATTACTGTAAATCCAAATTGCATTCTCCCCGTAATGGCTTCTCCAAATTATTTCTTATTAGTCCTGGGAGATAGGAGACACAGCAGCAGTTTCATAAAAAAAGAAAACTCCTCGAAATCTCATCTTTACTAAAGCAGTCTTAAATTTGATGGAGACACTCCAGTTTAACTACAATGCAGTCTATTTTATCCGTCTTGGTTTCTTTATAAACGTTCAGTCAAATACACAGCGTAAAATAGTATTAATCTCGCCACTGCAAATCTATTTATATTTCATATTGTTCTATTACTTAACTCGGTTGTAAAATGATGATATTATGTAAAAATAATAAATTTATCCATCATAATAGACCCGATTTAGTATTAGGTACATGATAAACGTAATAAAATAACGTACCTAATAGACATCGCTGTCCCAAATACACATAATATACAAACAACCGTCGCAGAAAAAATACGTAAATATACAGAACTAGCAGGAGAAATAAAAAATATTTGGCATTCTAGGTCCGTTTTTATAATACCTTTAGTCATGTCAGGGGTACAGGGGTAACTCCGAAATCTTTAATAAATAATTTAGAAAAATTAGATTTACCGGTTAATTTGAACATTAAAATTCAAAAATCTATTATAAAAAACACTTGTAATATTGTAAAAAAGTTTTTGAACACAGATATCAGGCACAATGCTGGTATTTTGAACCCGCGTTTTGAGCCTAATCCTTTGATATCCTGTATATCTAGATAGGTGAATTTTTCCCGGCATTAGACTGTTAAGTTTTTGTGTGACCATGACTGACCATATGGAGACTTACCTGGTTGTATAATGCTGAGAAGTGTGGATGGCAATTCTGCCGCAGCGCAAAAAAAAAAAAAAATATAACCAATCAGATACCTTGACTGGAGAACCATACAGCAGAACAGCTGCATGTATTTTAAATATGCAAACAAAAAACTACATTCAGGATTGGTGGCAAACCTCATCGCTGAAATTATGTTGTAAAATGTTTTCATTTTTTCGAACATCTGTCTTTTACTGGACAACCTTTAACTGAACACTCTAAACTTAAATTCATTGTCAAGATTTGTCACACATCCTCAATGTCTTAATTTTCTGTAGGTACGAAGAGGACAGCTTGCATATATATTGCATGCAGCTGGTTTGATGGCTACCTCACTTGTTGGATATACCGAGATGGTATAGTAGAAGTAGTTATTTTTAGATAAAAGTAGTAGTTATTTAAGCTTGGAACCGATTACTAGCGGATTTAAGACAGAACCAACCAACTGCAACGTTCAGGAGTAAACTGAAAACACTGCTTTTCAAGAAAAGCCATGGCGCCCTTGAGATGGTCACGGAACATTAAACCGCGCCAAATATAAATTGTCTTTATTATTATATTAAGCAGAAGTAGGACCCAGAAGACTAGGTAGACCACTTGGATATCCACAACTGCCAGGGACCTGTAGGAGGCAAAGTTGCTCTCGGAGGATGCAGGGGACCGGAAATATTGAAAGATGAGGACTAAGAGAGCCAACCCCAAGAAGATTAGTAGTTATTTAGGTGCAAGTTGTAGTTTTTTTTTTCGAATTTTGTGAGTTGAATAGTTTCAATCATAAAAAGTTCTTTTTTTTTATTGTGAAAAGAAAAAGCTCCTTTATTCGTAGATCTTGCACAGCCAATGAGAGCGTTAAAGAGTAAAAGAATAATATAATAAATAAATAAATAAATAAAACTTTGTTGGCCATAATTTTACACAAATACATAAACAATAAAATACAACATTACAAAACGTGACAATTAACAAAATTAGGCCAAAAGGCGGACTTGTTGCTAGGCAACGTCTTCCAGTCACCCCTAAAACATTAACATAAAAAAGTAGGTCTATGCCTACCCAAATAATAAAAAAAAAGAAATAATTAAAAATATAGGAACCCAAAGAGAAGAAATTTTAAATTTATAAATAAATAATTTATACATACATAAATAATACACAGATATAATAAATAATAAATTTATTGTATTGTATCATACATACATAAGATAAGATAGAATACTTTAATAAAAACAAATTAAACATGTGAAACATGTGCAAAATAATTATTGAAACTTGCATTTCAGAAATAAATATTAATATTAATAAATAAAATAAAATAGATAAAATAGATATCTGTGCACTCCTGGTGAGGACGAGAAAGAGGGGGAGGAGGGGGGGAAAGGAAAAAGATATATGTATTTTTTTAAATTATAATACTATTTTTTAAGCCGAATAAGAAATACGGCATTGTGTCCTATGTTGAATGCACCTACTATACAATAGTACAGTAAGTCTTCGTTTCACGGTCCATAAGGAGTAAAAAGCACGATTCCGTAGAGTTTATGAGTACCCCTTAGGGAAGTATGAATATTAGTTGAACATCTATTACATTATTATTATTATGTATATTATTATTTTGACTAGTATAATATGCAGTTTACCAGGCTTCGCTCAGGAAACAATCACCAAATATGCACGATCCTACGAGTTTAAAAACTTTCATATCTCTGTCAATATAAAAGATAAGAACCTATAAATTTATTTATATTATTTGAGTCACGTGGTGCGTGAAGAAAAGTACCGTCTCCTCCGACTTATATTGGAAGGCAAGATAGAGGGAAGACGGGGAGTTGGCAGAAAGCAGATGTCCTAGCTGCGCAACATTAGAGAGTGGACCGGAATGAGGACGGTGGATGACCTGTTCAGAGCAGCACAGGACAAAGAGGTTTTCGCCGGAGTGATCGCCAACGTTGGGAAGACCTGACATGGCATAAGAAGAAGAAGAAGATAAAGTCTTTTGCCTAAAACAACAAAAAAACTAAAGAATGAGACCTTACATAAAATGTATTATTTTTTCCATATGTTGCGTTTATTTGGTGTCCATTGAGTAAAAACATACAGACAAATTTACGAACGAACTACAAGGCTTATTTTTATAACATCCACTATTGTATTGTACTACAAATACTTAGTAAGTTAGTAGAACAGAATGCATCGCGAGGACAATGCTTTTGCATAAAACATTTGGATTAAAGTTTTTTTATGTTGTTTTTGTGGAACATGAAAAGTCCGGTTGAAGTTAATTCCGGATAATGAGGGAGTAATTGTTTTTTTTATTCTATTTTAATGAGAAAATATATTTATGTTTATTTTGTTTGGCTTTACTATAAACATTGATTGAGCAATTTAACAAGATAATATTGAGTTAATTTCTTACTCAAGACAAAGTCTAAATTGTTTATACTCTTCATCTTCACCAGATATCCGGGTGAAGGTGGGTCTCTCTTCTTCATCTTCACCATGTTATCTCAAGGAAATGTTTAAGGATTTTTAGAGCCATGGTTTACCCTCTCGATACAATAGCTTATGTTTATTGACGATATCAGCTCATAGCTCAAACTTTTTTTTAATTACTCATTTTCTGCTCATGGTGCTCGCTGTTGGAATAGTTTACCTTCTAGAATAAGGTTGCTCCCCACTCTTCCCGTTTTCAAGCGGGTGGTCAAATACCACTTTACAACTCAAATTTTAGGATCTGTTTCCTAGTCCATTTTCCTTCTAATTCTTCTCCTTTGAACCTCGTTTTTTCCTTCCTTTGAGGTTTACTGTGAAATTTTCATGGAATCGGGTTAGTTGGGAGAAATCACGCCTCAGCAATAAACTCGCCCTCTGTATATTAATTGTATGATTGCATTTAATTTAAGTGTATTTTTATGAAAATTTGCTTGTGTTCAATATACAGTAAAAATTAAATAAGTAAAAAAATAATATTAAAATAAGTAAAGGAATAAATGTATCAAAAAAACACGATTTCTTCCAACTTATCCAAATTCTCAATATCGTGTGTCCTCAGAACAACAGTTACAAACCACAATTTCAGCAAAACTTGTTTTATGTTTGAAAATCAATCATTTGCGTCTTATACAATATAATTATTCTGGTAAAAGGATTCAATCCTCAAACGTCTAGTTTTTTATAGAAAAAGCTTATTTTTTTAGTTTAAACTTAATTTCAAATATTGACCAGAACAAAGGATTCAAACAACGTGTACCCATTTCATTAACAACACAAAAAAAATCATCCACATAACTTTACGGGGAGGTAAAAGGCATTAAACCGCATGACGTAAACATGCAATGTTATACACTTTTCATGTTATCAAAATCTGTCGATACAAAGGACTTTATCAATTTTTTTGATAACTCTACATGTTTCCTTATTAATTTTTATGAAATAATAAAAATAAAACCACACTCTATTAAAAATGACAATGATATTTTCTTTACGGTATACAATCTTTTGTTTCTCCTACAAAATTTTACTAAATGTGTTTTGAAGCATTTGTCCTGAGCGCAGTCGATATTGTTCGTTAATATAAAGTTTTCATGTTGTAATAAATGTTCAATTGTATAAGGTTGTATTTGAGTTTATAACAAAACCCAGATATATCTCTTCAAAAAAAAAGATAAACAGGAAAGTTATTCTGTAGGCCTAGCCAAAACACATCTTAGCGTGTACTTGTGTATTTAAGCTACGAAAATTGACGCGTTCTCGCAACGTCGTCTACATTCGAACGAAAACGAAATGAAAACGTAACGCTAAAATGTTTTGACTAGGCCCACTGTTCTTTAATTCACATCATTACTTTTGATCAGTGGTTTATAAATGTAAAACGTAGTTCTTGCGTTTTTCTGGATTTTTCACAACTGCATGAATAATTATTTTCTTTTTAGTATCTTACTCACAGAGGTGTGCGAAATTCAGTAAAATACGAAAACTAAATTTAATCAAATTCCATCGAGTGATAAAACGATAAAACATAAAAAAATAAAAATGAAGTATTCCACTAAGCTTGAATGTCTTATTCTCAAACACTCGAGATATTCGAGAAACGACAAACCCTAGTAATGATAAATGTAGATTTAGGTATGTCTTCTTTTTCTTCTTCTTCCTGGCGCTGTCCCAACTTATTGCCGCTGAAGGCTGTTGGGATTCGCTCTTCTTGTCTTAAAGTTGTATATACTTATGTTTCGTAATTCATCTTCATCCTGGCTATTTCTCCGCAGGATCCTATTACAATGTATCATCCAGATATTCTTTTGTTTCCCTATTGATGGATGTCGGGGGAGATTGACTGACAATTCTTTGTTAACCGTGTGTTCTGGTGTTCTCCACATAAGGTATGTATGTAAAAATTATAAAACCTGATTGCTTAGCAAAGAAATTTTGAATCAAGCTCTAGTATAGATAAATACATGGACAGATAGATAGAAAGGCAGATACAGTGTAATCATGATTCACGATACTTACAAACGTAATTATTATGTACGTTAGTGATGTTCAAACCAATTATTTCAATACTCTGCAACAAGAGATAAACCGATACCGATATCTTTGTATAAATAACAGGTATTAACGGTTTACACTTGGTGATGCGGGTGCGATTGTTCAAAGATGAAGATGAGAAGAAATGCAAGAATGTTCCACTTACCTTTTGGATGAGGATTCTGGAACCTGGAATCGCCTTTGCCTCTCACACAAATTCACTTCTTTGAATATATATTAATAATTTATTTGATGTGCGGTAATTTTTAATAATTAATTTATGCGGGTTTGTATATTTATATTATTAATAAGCGGTGAAATTATATTGATGCGGTATAAGTTTTAAGCGATGCGGTAGGTACTGAATCACAATGAATACGGCTGTGCGATAGGTATGGATTCACAATGAATACTGGTGGGGAAGAAAAAATGATAGGAACACAATGTAATATGATTGCTACAAGGATGGGAAGAATTGTAACAATTTTTGATAAATGAAACATTTTGCACAAACGCTTTCACCTCCACATAGGAACAACCCGAAATCAACCATAAATTAAAATTGGCCCAAACAACACTTGACAATGTTGTTATGATTGTATGTGTTCCTATCAGACACCATACCGACATCTGTGTGGTAATTTGGGAAGTATTTTTTTTTGTTGGCTGTCAAAAACGTTAGTTGTCTATGTTTATAGGTATATAAGCAAGTAAATACTTCGACCCTGTCTCTCCCTTAATATATTTTCGTCAAATCTGATTCTCCTTTAAATATCACTTTTGTACAATTGATGAATTTATTTTGTTACAATTAATATTCCTGAAATAAAAGTGATTTTATACAACGACAAAAGTTCTCAATATTAATCCACCAGAAGAAATTGATGCACACCTCAACATGACCTCTAGAATTTGAATTGATGTATTTTTGTTTTTTTTTTGTTAATTTGTTTTATTTTCGTTCGTTTGATAATTTTACAGAGTTACTATTTTTATAATCAATTTTATTTAAATTACCTACTGACCTGAAATGCTCTAACTATAGGTAACTTAATATTAATGTGATATTTGTACTTTTTTGTTCCTTTTATAATTTTCTCTTCTGTTTGTAATGCTGTTGTTGTTTTTATATGATTATTGTTTACATTTCAAGAGGCTAACGCTGTGAGTATTTTTTTTTTTAATTTCAATTTCTTTCAAGAATCTTACTCAACTCTTTCTAACTGTAAGCAACTGTCCATAATAAACTAACTTTAGTGTTTTATATTATTTATTTCTTGTGTATACACCAGTTAGATTTTTAAATATTCATTGCTAATTCTTCTGTAGCTCAAAAAAGAATTATTTACTCAATAGAAATACTCAAGCACTATCATTTATAAATAAATGATTTAAGAGAATCGTTAATAAAATAAATAAAAGTAGGTTAAACTAATAATTTAAGTATATTCTGTCATTTTGTTCATTTTTCGATACCTAAAATAAATTAAAGAAACCTTGAAGTATATAGTTGTCAATAAAAATATGTTTGCGCCCTTGCGGCGAAATTTCACAAAACAGCACAAAATAAGTTGTTTAAAATATTATTATAGTTAAAAAACCGTACACTCACTTTGTATGGGTTAACAACGATAGCAACAAAATTTTACAAAACCGATATAGATATCGGTTTTAAAAACTAACGGCTAGGTATCGTGTTGACATCTCTAATGGACTAATGCGCGTATCAAAGAGATGAAAGGCAAACAAACAAACAAATCCCATACAGCGTATTCCCGTCAAGTCTATTTCGCGACAATTTTAATTAACGTGAATAATATTCATCACATAATTAAAATTAATACTCACTGCATAGGTATGTATTTATGTATATATTGGAGGTATAGTGTGTCCTTATATACACATTTCATAAATATAATTCAATGCAGAGTTGAAGGTGAAAGGGCGAATTTGCATAATGTGCATAGTTTTCAATTATGTATTTATTTATTTTGAACGATATACCGCATCACATTTTTGCAATTATAATAAAGTTTTATGCTCTGTGAATTCCTAGAAAAAAAAGATCTTTCACACTTTTTCATTAGTACGTATAAGAGTGATTTTTAAAAATCATTTATTAGTAATTAATCACAATATATGGGTCATTTTTTTAATTTATTCCAAAAACAGTATAGGTGTACTGTACATACAAACAAAAAGATAAAAAAAAAACAATTTTTACATATACACTTGAAAACAATAATCAATAAAAAATAAAAATAGTACCTTCCTTCCTTCTCCTTGGGCAATTATTAGTCCCACATGGTGGTGGGGTCTGCCTTTCTTGTTTGGTTACGCCACTTGGTTCTGTCGAGCGCATCCTCATGGGAAACATCACAGCTCTAAAAAAATAAAAATAGTACATCATACTTAATAATAGACATCTACAATATTATTCAACAGTGAGGGATTCTGACGCATTTTTTTAGTAGATATTGATTATTTTTGACACGCTAGAACAATTTGCGTGTTTTTTGGCATGTTACTTGTTTGTTGACTACCTCACTTGTGGGAAATGCCATGGTGGTATAGATAGAAAAATAGATATCTATATGTGAGAATAGCATCCTAAAATATTATATTTATCTTTAATACGAGTCAGTAGACTAACATCTAAAACTATACATTTAACAGTTTTTGTCACATCAAATGGTCAAATTTGACGTTACATTTCATAGTGTTTGTCACATAAAATGGTCCAATTTGACGTTACATTTTGCAGTTTTTGTTCCATCGAGTGATCAAATTTGACTTTATATTTCACACTTTTTCGTACATCAAATAGTCAAATTTGACGTTACATTTAACAGTAGGTATTACATATAAAATGATAAAATTAAAATTGACGTTACCATTCGTAGTTTTTGTCACATCAAATGGTCAAAATATTGTGATCAAAATTTTTGTTATATAAATTGCTGAATTGTGATTATTGTCTGAATAAGTTAAAATAAAACACTTCTTTTTAATTCTTTCGCGGGACTTAATTGGTCGCGATTCGGCTTTCAAGAGCTTTCACTCTCATCATCAGGTCAGCACGCTAACACGCACCTTAAAGCCGACTAGCGACCAATAAAGTCTCGTAAGTACATATTTATTTATTCATTCTTGATTTCAAACAATTACCTACATAAAAGGTAGATAATTAAGTTAGATACAATCGATATACAGAGGGCGAGTTTATCGCAAAGGCGTGATCTCTTCCAACTAACCCAAAATCATGAACTTCCACCACGAGAAAACAGTCAGTCGACAATGTTTATTTATTTATTTATTTATTTCATCATCATACGGCTAAAAACCCTAAACAAAATTATTATAGAAAACAAAATATGAACATTTCATTGAACACCTAAAACTTATATTATTGACTTCATTATTCTCTATACGAAGCCGGGCTTAATAAACTAGTAGCATATCAATTTATAAAATAAGCACGTATTAACAATATTGTGTGTGTTAGAATTATAATTACGTACTATTATTATTATTACTATAGAGACATACATATATACATGCCGTAATAACATAACATTACGGTTTATAATTATATTATTATACACATGTACATTATGCCTTTATACCAGATAGGCACCACTGTGATGTACCTACCTACCTATCAGCAAATCGTAAGAAAACTAGACTATGTCCAAAAATGAAAAAATAAAACTTTCTATCTATACCATCACGGAATTTTTCTAAAGTGGGGTAGCCAATAGGCATACTGAAATGTAACAAATCCCAAGTTAAATCGTCCCTCTTCTGACTAGCTGTCGTATCTGGCATTTCTGGTGAAATCGAGCTATGATCACCAATGTGTATTAAATTTATATGTGCCCCGCGTGTTCTCATTGAAGATGACACCTGTAACTGTTACCATTATCCTGGAACAGCTTTCTGATTTTTTGTCGTATTTACGAATTACTCTAAATAAAATGTGTTGTCTACTACTATACTACTATACCATCACGGCATATCCCACAAGTGGGGTAGCCAGCAGATCAGCTGCATGTAAGAAACATGCAAACTGTCCTCTACGTGCCAATATAAAATCAAGACATTCAGGATGGGTGGCAAGCAATGTGTTGTCGTATCTACAAATTCCTCAAAATTTCATCATGATTATGAGATATATAAGAATACAAATAAAATAATTTAGTATATTTACACTGTATCATATAACTAGGATAGACGATAATATGCACGGCAAAACACTACAAACGCTCTCTTGAACAATTTACACTTTAGCAGATACGACTGTTAGTCAGAAGAGGAACGAAATAATTCAAGTTATTCCCTCTATGGCAGTAAAGTTGAAGAGAGTGGGAGACCAATTTTTTGCCTTTGCTCCACGGAACATCACAAAATATATTATGTACCTATAGCTAACAATATTAATAATAAATCGTAAATAAACAAGAGGTCAGTAGTTCGATACCAGTTACCGGCAAACTCCCCTTTCACGACACAAGCTTTTATCTTACTGTGAAATGTGTAAAAGGTTGTATTTGGGTTTATAACGAAACCCAGATATATATATTGTGTTTATTTTATTGACAGAACATAATTCCATATTTACACAAGCTACACAACATAATATTTTTCGCTGGGAATTTCGGATGATAGACAAAGTATGAGGTCATGTTATGAGTAAACGGCGCTTTACAAATTGTCTATATATCAACATCTTCCAGCCAACCATTTAAAAGAGGAAAAAATATACAAATAAAAATAAATACTCAAAATACAAATAAGAAAATACATATATAAAATATAGTTGCTGTAGTAACCAATGTCATATTTATTAATAAATAAATAAAATGTCCATATAATTTATGTGCGTGGCACCGACAGTTTATGTGCATGGCACCAAGGCTGTTTAACATCATGCCCCTTAGTATTAGAGAAGTTATTGTTTTTGTTGAGTGTAGAAGAGCACGTTATGGTTTAGTGTCAGATCTTCCACTGGAGAGAATGCAGAATATTTTGGTATTTGTTCCGCGATTTGTGTTGTTTTGTATGGGATTTTGTATGTGTGTTAATATGTGGTGTGGGATTTGTGGTGTGTATAGTTGAGGAATATGTTGTTTTTTTTTATTTTGTATGGAGTAATGGTTTGTTTATTTATTATTTCATGTATGGAAAGTAAACAGTGCAGTATTTGCTTACTATAAATATGATTGTGTATAGGTATGTAGGAGATGAATGCTTTTTTTGATTGTGTATATGATTGATATGTTTATGAGATGTATACCCTTGTACAGGATCTACCTTGTTGGGCAGCATCAATTTAGTATAAATGTAAATTGTAATTAAGAAATAAATAAAAGTCTATAAAAAATTGGGTAAAAATCTACATAGTGTAGTTTCTCTCCGACGTGCAAATACGTACCTATGAGGGTAAAGTCATAATATGCTGTACTCATATTTGTATGGGTATCCAAAGGGTTGTTTCATGGAATAGTGATACTCCTAGATCGGTACCAGATTTGGCATAAACTCCATCCATCACGGAATCTTCCATGTATAACGTCGAAGCATGTGTCATTTCGTCCCTCTTCTGAATAACTGTTGTATCTGACATTTTTGGCGAAATCGAGTTATGATCATCAATGTGTACTTATACGTGACTTGCATGTTCTTACTGAATATAGAGATTATATTTGCTTGCTTCATATTTCAAAATTGTGACAATTAGAAATGCATTAAATTTTTTTAACAGTTATATTAAATTTATAAAACATGCTAAAATTTGATAAATAACAATAAATAAATTTAAAAAAAACTGAAAACGGCGCTCAATAAATTGTCCAGATTATTATTATTATTATTATAAGGCGCATTTTAATTAAGGAAACAAGCGCCACAAACCAACAACAAAGATAACAACTGTCATGAAGCGGGAAACATTAATTATAAAATAAAGTTAATGAGTTTTTACCATAGATACGGACGCCGCGCACGAATGCGCGAATCGTTTAACCAGAGAAAAAAGTTGAAAGGTGGTCAACTTGAGATGATATCGTTTTTACTAGTTTTTATCGTTTCAGACTAGCTGTTATTTGGTTCAGACGGTTCAAATGACTGACGATATTTTGGTAACCTGGCGATATTCGCCAAATGTGAACACCACATAAATGGTATAAAAATGGTAGCGGATTTATTAAATTATTTCTCTATGACCGTCAACATGACTATCTGGTCATATTATTGTACTTAGTAACTGCGACCACACATATACGACAAATTTTGCATACAAATTATCAATAATTACCAACCATACAAACACACGTATTTAAATATCTACCAATGTACCCCTATCGAGTACATATTCAAAATACTTTCATACAACGACCACAAAATGTATTCCGTCGGTGAATCAATGGAAGCAAGCATGTTTCATTCAACAAAAAAATGAGACATAAATACCGAATTATTCGTCTCGTCTCGGTGAAATAACATACTATCTAGACCTATCTATTGATACCCTCGTGTCGTGTCCCAGGTGGGGTAGACAGAGAGTTCCTGAATTTTCCAAGTGGAAAGACATCATCTGTTGTAGTTCAATGGAAACACAATGTTAAAGCTTTACATCAGCTTCAATGCAGAGATGAAAGATTTAAGTAATATTAAGAAACTCTTTCTAATATTTGAGCATAGATGGCGCCTTTTTTCATATTATTATCATCTTTTCTTCATATTATTTGTTGTTCAATCCTATTCAATCCTATCTTTATGGGCTGTTCACATTTGGCGACTTTCAAAATATATCGCCAGGCGAAAAAACTAAATTCGCCGAACACCCATTGATCGTCACACCTGTTTACACAGTCCACCGATATAGAAATGATCTGTCAGATGCGCTTTGATTTTGACATTGTTTTCAAAATAGCGGACGTCGAGATGGAGATCGCGAAGTATTTATTTTTAGTTGAAAGTGTTATAGTAGAGGTTATGAGGTGCCTTTTAATTAAGGAAACAAACGCCACAAACCAACAACAAAGATAATAGCTGTCACGAAGCGGGAAACATTATAAAATTTATAGGTTATAAAGTTTTTACCATAGATACGGACGCCGCGCACATCGACGCATGCGCGAATCGCTCCACCAAATTAAAATATTGAAAGGTGGTCAACTTGAGACAATATCGTTTTCACTAGTTTTTATCGTTTCAGACTAGCTGTCATTTTGTTCACACGGTTCAAATGGCTGACGATATTTTGGAGTCGTGGCGATATTCGTCAAATGTGAACACCACATAACATCTATACTTCATAGTAAGTAAAATCCAGTCACCGAAATCTAATTGTGTCGAAAATTCATAAAATAAATTATATAAACATCCCAAAATAGTTGACGTATCTATTCTTTTGATTCCGACAAGTGTTAGTATATTTTAATAACAATCTTTTACTTTCCTTTTCGTGTTAAACCCGGACTAAGCATCTTATAATTCTATATTATGTAAGTATGTGCTCTTAAGATAAAACATAAGGAAACGTTCGTAAGAATATTATTATTATACTTGATGCAACGTTCCTACAAGTTTCAAATGCTTTCGAGTACTGCTCCTGTACAAGAAGCGACACAAAAGCTTCAAGAATGATATACTTATGAACTACAAAATGTCAAAAGTTATTCGTCAATGATAAGGCATTTCACCCATCTTAAATGGCATTTCACCCAACTCATTTTTTTTATTGACACAAATTAATAATATAATGTAAAATTAATCATGTAATTTTCCAACTGACCACCCCAATTGTGAAAAGCAACATGATGGAGTAGAAAGATAAACATTTATCTATCTATCTATCTATACCCTCACACCGTGTCCCAGGAGGGGTAGGCACAGAGAACAGAACGCCATATAGATCTATCCTTACAAAATTCTTTCGCTTCCTCCACATTCATCCAGTATCTCATACAATATGTTCGCCGATTTCTCTTACTCAACACTTGGCCCTCCTTAAAGATTTGATCCACGTGCTCAAGCCACGTGGTTTTGGCCATCCACACTTCTTCACACCTCCTCTTTCAAACAAATACATCCTCTTCGTCATTATTTCATCTTGCATTCGGTCAACATGTTCAAACCATCGTAACTTATTTATTCACATTCTATCCACAACACTCTTCTCACATCCGCTCATTCTCCTGATATCCTCATTCTTCACTCTATCTCGAAACGTTTTACCATCCATTCTTCTTAGTGAACGCATCTCCACGGCATTTATTTCACTCTCGTCCTTTTTCAACCACGTCCAAGTTTCACTTGCAAACATCTAGTTGTTAATATTATTGTGTTCTTATTCGGTTATTTCTTGGACTAGTTGTGTTCATTCATTCTCTCAGAAGATTTTATCTATTTGAATAAAAAAATAATATTTAATCTAATATATAAAATTCTCCTGTCACGGTGTTTGTTATCATACTCTTCTGAAACGTCTGAACCGATTTTGATGAAATTTTGTGTGCTAATCGGGTAGGTCTAAGAATCAGCCAACATTTATTTTTCATACCCCTAAAAGTTGAGGGTGGTCTACCACGATTTTTTTTTTTTTTAATTTTTTGCACAAATATTTTTTTCCTTTGGTGAGGCAGTAAAATATTCATACAGCCCTAAGTTTTCACACTTCTTCCATCAACCCCTTTTTTTAATAGCGGTATTAGTTATTTAATCATTTTTAACTCCGGTCGATATATATTTATATATAATATAATGTATATGGTAAAACAACGTTTGCAGAGTCAGCTAGTAATTTTATAAAAAATATTTTTCAGTCCGGTTATATTTTGAATGAACC
Source organism: Athripsodes cinereus (assembly GCA_947579605.1). Taxonomy (NCBI): domain Eukaryota; kingdom Metazoa; phylum Arthropoda; class Insecta; order Trichoptera; family Leptoceridae; genus Athripsodes; species Athripsodes cinereus. The sequence continues at coordinate 15,762,609 of OX388326.1, forward strand.
GTTAGTCTCGTACCAACTACAGTTACTTGTTTAAACACGACATGCACATTTGGAGTAAATTGAAACATTGTTAGGTCCAACTTTTTCCTGAAAACTGAAAACTAAAAGCTCTCTAGTCAACAAAACATTGCAAAGTACAGACATACATCAACTTTCTACGTACGTGCTTCCTGCAAAGGAATTCAAATTTAAATATTGTTATCGAGGAACATCAACATTTTTTTTAAACAATTATTTCTTTATTTATAAACTTATAAACTCGCCCATTACTCAATATCATTTATTTGTATCACATAGTTTTATAACTTGGTAATTATGTATGCTTCTTATTGTGCAATTAAGCTTATTTTTTTATTCATATCTCAATTATCTAACAAAACAATATTAGATTCTACACTTTAAACACAATATAAGATTAATTATTATTATTATCTCATATCTCATTTATTTAACAAAACAATATTAGATTCTACATTTTGAACATAATATAAGATTAACAGTAAAATTTAAATATAACATTAAATAACAAAAACCATAAAATATTAAAATAAATTTATATTCAAAATGTAGAATCCAACATTATTCGAGTTAATTCTTCCATGATGTTCTATGAAATAGTACAATCATGGAAGATCACCTACAGAGCTACAGGGACAAAAACCTTCTTACTATCCTGGTGGACGATAGAAGTACGGCCTTCTGCATGCTGTATTTGAGCCTGTCATCTACTCCCAGTTTTCTGAGATTGTTTGACAGACTCTTAGGTATTAAACCATTCACAGACAACACTATAGACACGATGATTGTGGTAGGTGTTCTCCACATATCTTTGATTTCGTGAGCAAGATCAAGATATTTTATTATTATTATAAAATAAAAAAAATTACCACAATATCCACAATACATCGACTGTCCAGAGCCCGAAGTCAAAACACATTTTAGCGTTACGTTTTCGTTCGAATATAGACGACGTTGCCAGAAAGTGTCAATTTTGTAGCTAAAATACGTAAACGTAACGCCAAAATGTGTTTTGACTTCGGGCTCAGTTCCATAACTCACCAATTAAAAATATCTTACATTCAAGAAACAACATATTTGTAATTTTTAAATTATGCTTCAAAAACACAACAGAAAGTGAAATTATGCTATATAATAATTCGAGTTCGTCGGTAGCCTGGAGGTAGAGTCTCGGACTCGTGAACAAGGGTTCGTGGTTCGATACCAGGTACCGGCAAACTCCTCTTTCACGACACAAGCTTTTAGTAGCTTACTATGAAAGGTGTATATGGTTGTATTTGGGTTTATAACAAACAAAACCCAGATATAACTTAAAAAAACCGCACTGTGAAAGACATACGTTGTCTTTATTCCGTTCAATAGTAAAACAATTCTTAATATTTATTTGGGGAATTTAAAAAAGGTCAATTAATTTTTATCCAAAACTAAATATTTAATATTCAATGAGGACCATATTTCCGTTTGCCACCCATCCTGAATGTCTTGATTTTATATTGGCACGAAGAGGAAAGTTTGGATGTTTCTTACATGCAGCTGATCTGCTGGCTACCCCACTTGTGGGATATGCCGTGATGGTATAGTAGTAGTAGTAGTAGTAGTAGTACCATATTTCCGTAATTTTTTGAGTGGCTTCAAAAACACATTTTACATCTAAAATTCAGCGTTGAAGCATTTTTTTATTGGCACGAAAAGGACAATTTTCATGTTTATAACATGCGGATGGTCTGCTGACTACCCCAATCGTGGAAAACACCGTGATGGTACAGTAAAATATTAGTTGTATTTAATATGACATGATGGTATATTGTAGAGCATCTTAATTAATATTATGTAGATACTAGCTGACCCGGCAAGCGTTGTTTTGCCATTTACATATATTATTTCTAGATAACTAATATCGCTATTGCAAAATAAGGGTTGATGGTAGAAAGTTGAAATTTTGGGCTGTATTTATTTTTTAATGCCTCACCATAATAAAATAAAAATAGAAAAAAATGTCCAAAAACTAAAAAAAGGAAATTCGGGGTGGATCACCCTTAACTTTTGGCCGATTTTCAGTCCTACCCGATAAGCACACAAAATTTCATCAAAATCAATCCAGCCGTTTCAGAGGAGTATGATAACAAACACCGTGGCAAGAGAATTTTATATATTAAATATTATCCCAGATAAAGCTCAAATTATGAAAACATTTATCATTCCTCCAATTATACATAATGAACTTTGCTAATGACAATAATAATGATATAACCTTGCACGTTCGTACGAGATGACATCTCTGATAAGACGAGAGGTTAATGTTGATTACTAATTACTAAGGTATGTCTTGTATTGTGTCGACGCCCGGTTGACGAATTAGCCAGTTTACTGAATGGCTAAGCGGCGGGACTTTTTATATTTGATATTTGCACCAGACTTCTAACTTGCTTTTAAACTTCAGTACTCTAATATTTCTAACTTGCTTTGTGGTACTAACACTCATTTAAGTGGCGCGTAAACTCTGTGTGGATTGAGCCCGAGTACTGGAAAACACAATTCCTTACTGGTCATGGAGCATTCCATGCGCGTCTTCACCAGTTTGGGATAAAATCATCCCCTTCGTGTAATTTCTGTCACCCTGAATCCCAAACGTAGAAACATATTTTGTGGGATTGTTCCCACACCGACATCAGTAGGAAAAGAGAGGAGATGCTCGTTGCTGTTCGTGGTCCATCCTCTAGACCTGTAGGACATGCGGACTAAGTGGCCACAAGGAAAAACCTTTTCGCCTTCAAAAACTTCTGTACTTTCTTTGGTAGCCTAATATCCCCTTCAAGTAACTAGCGATACTGCATAGAGAAGAAGGCATATTCCCATTTCTTCCCTTCGCTTTTTGCACCAAAATTTTTGGTGTGTGGCCGCTAAATCTAGAGTGCTCTCTCGGGGCAGCATTTCTCGCTTTAATGTGACATTAAATCCTGTTTGTGCATGCGTCTGTCGTTATGGAGATACATATCTCCAGGTAAGGCACGAGGTTTGTGGCGGGCGCTGCCCTTTTTAAAAAAAACTAACACTCATTGGAAAGAAATTCACACGCATAAATATCAAACAGATCAAAATCACATTAAAGCTATGGCCTGAATGAAACATTCACACAAAATTTTAATGTGATTTCGATCTGTTTGATATTTTTGCGTGCGATTTTTGTTTCAATGAGTATTAATACCTGCCACAAAGCAACTTAGAAATATTCTATAGTTAAATCAGTTGAAATCGATAGAACAATCAAACTTTACTTCCATTGTTAGGCATTGCATGTTGTCTGTAGTTTAAAATTGCGCACAATGTCATACTTTAACGAAATATATTGATGACAGGTAAATATTGAAAAATCTCGGAAGGGCAAATAAAAAGTGAGTGATCACAGCTGACATAAAACATAGTGTTAATAGCTGTTGATCGATCAATTTTACACAACATTCGCAGAATACAAAAACGCCTTTAAAGTTCTGGACACAGCGTAACGGCACTTTGTGCACAGTTTGTGTTTTAAAGCTGACTGGAATCTGTGTACTAAAGCTTACACAGACACAAACTGTAGAAAGAAATAAAACACTGCAACTGGAATCTGTGTGCAGATTATTTTATGAATTATATTATTTTAGTCACCACGACCGTATTTAGATGTATGGGTTGACATTCAATACAATGCCGGATTTGACTAATCTCCTAGCCATTTAGTCAACTGGCTGATTTAACTATCTGGCTGTGACATATGCTTATGCCTACAGACATTATTATATGATGGCTGCCCATAGAGCTATTTAATAATATATTTCCCTGTACCATTACGATATATGGGTTAGTTCGAGTGGGGTAACCAGCGGACTTACTGCATGCAATAAACATACAGATACTCTTTGTGTCATAAAAAAGGAAACGGAAATGCCCGAGAAACCTTAAAGCATTTTTGGTGTTTGTGGATGTGTGGGTATCTCGTTGGGAGATTTTGCGTCAGCCAGGTTTACCCCCGCCTGACGTGGAAGGGTCTTAGGGTTGGTTTTGCCCATTGCGGCGTTGGCGCGATAGCGAACTTGTGTTTTCGTTGTGTCGTCCTGTCTCCCTTGGTGGAGAGTAGGTTTGGGAGGTATGTCCCTTTTGGGAGGGTTTAATGTTTTCACACCATTCAGGCACTGGTGGCTCTCGGGCTCGCGCCCTCGGAACGCCAATTAAGACGTTTCTGGACACCTCACCTCGGCCTTCTGTTACTACCAATTTGTACACATAATTCATTTATTCGATATTATTTCTGTTTTATTACTTATGTTATTCTTGTCCTGTTCTATGTATTCTTATTTTTTTTTACTACATTGTTATTATTTTATATTTTATTAAATAAACATCTTTCAAAAGGGACATTGAAGAGAGAGTGTAGTTTAAAAGATTCCCACGATGGCGGTTTTGGCCGGTTGGCCCTTCAGGCCTGCCCAATGGACAATTTGCCCGTGAGGACAAATTTAGTTTAATTATGCGGATAAATAGGAGTTCACAACTCCTGAGATATCCGGGTGGAGGTGGGTCTCTCTTCAATGCTGAATTGAAGATGTTAAAAGTCTTAAAATTGATGTTTTATGAACACTTGTTTTCTGCTGTAGTATACTCAAAAACTTACAGAAAATAGTGGAAGATCCATTCTTTACTTTTACTACTACTACTATAACATCACGGTCTATCCCACGAGTGGGGTAGCCAGCAGAACAGCTGCATGTAATCAACATACAAGCCGTACTCTTCATACTAACAAAAAATAAGACATTCAGGATGGGTGGCAAACCCATGCTTTGCCAAAGACTTTTTTGTGTAATCCGAATATCTCATTGTTATGGCACGGAAAGGACAACCCACATATTCAAAACATGTAGTCAATTTAACTTACATCACCATCTTTCGTACCCAAATTCTTGATTAAAATTCTAGTGTTTATACGTAAAACTCTTCGTGCTTGATTCGTCAAAAACCCATTAAGCGAAAGATCTCGTGTTCGATTCCATCCACTGCGATCCTACATACCTACTACACATTAAACAGCCACCAGCATATTGCAAACCTAGACTCATCTTTTTTTCAATTAAGGGTCAGATTACTGACAAAATGTTGTTGAAGTAAGCTAGAAGAAAAAATAGATTTATAATACGAAAAATTCGATTTTTTTTAAATTTATTATCACCTTATAAACAATGAGTTACAATTCATTGGATTGGTCTGCAACGAGTTTGGATTTCTTTCTCCATTTTTCCCTATTTTCAGCTAGACTCTTTAGTTCTACGTATGTGCCACAGTTCATGTCCTTCTTCAGTTGGTCCATATAGGTGTCTCTTGGTCGGCCTCTACCATTTCTGCCTTCGATCTTGCCCTCCGCGATGATGATGAGCAGGCCTGGGTGTCTGATGTTGTGGCCAATCCAGTTAGCTCGTTGTTGGCTGATTCTTTTAAGGAAATGCCTTATTAGGTCTACCGTGATAAAAGCATAATTTTAAGCAAAATTCACCTTTTATAAGCATAATTTGTTACGCTTATTCAGAAATAAAATTTTATTTCCAACTCATTCTGGGCCTACTATCTTCAAAATGAGGTGAAAATTATTACCTGTTTAATGAAACAGGAGTTTCGTTTTACGACAGCCAGCCTTTTACAAGACACTTTTGATTGCCACCGTCAGATTTCGTTGAATATTTAGTATTGTATTTCGCTTTTAGTTCCCAAAAGTGCCGCATTTAGAATCCACATCACAGGAGCATTTGAAATTCATGGCGTAGGGACTAACTTTCATATCATAATTTCAAATAGAGTTGACAATATCACATCGATGGTAAATTAAAATATATCCATCTCTACTCTCACGCCGTTTGCTAGTTTGGGGAAGTGTTTTTAAATGCCACAAACGCTGCACGATGTGTGGGTCTCAAGATGGGATCTGCTACGTCAGCCAGGTCCCCTGCCGACTGACGTGGTAGGGTTGGAGATGTCAACACTGGCATAGTAGTACTGACAAACTAGAGAGAGTTGAAAGATAAATAAATTGTCATCTAAACGGATAAATAGTAGTCCTTGGACTCCTGTAATATCCGAGAAGTAAAGTTATTTCAACAATCATGCCGTTTTCCAGATGGGGTAAGCAGAGTTAACGGAACGCCATGTTGATTTATGTGGATGTCCAACACGATCACTTAAGCCAGCCTTGAGCCAATTCGTAAGCGTTGGGACACCTTTCTCACTTCTTCCGATTAGATTCTACACAATGTTACATTGTGTAGACATGGTTCTCCAATCGAGGTTTCTGATTGGTATATGGCTTGATGCTAAAGATCAAATTTTAAATAACTAATTGTATAAATGTGGAAGAAGTGATAGAAGCATGTAGCGATAGAGCTGTGCAGCGTTTCGTCCTTTTTGACTACTTCATATCCGTGCCCGTCACTTTTTCAAGCTGCTCAACGGTATCATATTATTCAATCCAATAATACTAGAAAATTTCCATTTACATGTTCCCGATGCTAATGGACGTCACGAGTCGGCATCACGATTTTTTTTTACCAGCCTCAAAGCATATCAAATATATTGGCAAAGTCCTCAGTAGGAAAGGCTACTCAAATGCTTGATGGTATGGCTAGAGAAATTGTCTTTTACGTGACGTATGCAGAATTTATAAGGAAAATTGAAGATTTATATATTGTAGTTGTGTTGTCGTCTGGATATCGTTTAAGGTTATCTTCTGGGATTGCATGCGGCTATAATGATCCTTGTGAGAATCGTCTTATTGTCAGTAATAATAATAATAATATCTTCGCTGGGATGCAGCGTGAGTGTGTAGTATAGTAGTATTTTTACGATGGTTATTTGGCAACCCTTCATTCATTACTTAAAATAGAAAAATATGAATTCGGTACACATCACTATTGAGACAGGTAGGTAGGTACTCGTTGTATTATTACACTTTTCTGTTCATAAAAGATAAATTACTTTTTGTATGAATTCGATGTTAATTATACGTATAAAATCTAATTATTACTAACTTAATAGAAGTTTAGAGGCATCTCCTTGAAGAACAATGTGTGAATGAATAAATACATAGATCGATAGCGTGCTTTGCATATATGCGAAAAAGCACCGGAAGTGTACAATGGGTGGAGTCCTGCTCTCAGTTGTTGTCTCACGGGAGGCTCAACTGACGCTAGTGTTGTTAAGTAGGAGTTAACGACTCATGAGATATTCGGGTGTGAGGTGGGTCTCTCTTCAAGGACGCTAGTGTTGGAAAATGTATTATCGTATGGTTTACTTTTTTGTCCTTTTATCCAAAGGTCTTTGGGACTAGCTCGGTCTCTGTGAATTGTCTATACGTGTTATGTTATGTTAAAAGAAAATCTTTCATAAAAGACCACAAGGTAGACGTAGCGTTGGTAGACACAAACTCAGTTGGATGGATGGTGTACAGAGAGATGTGGACATCATTGGCATCAGGGATTGGAAGAGAACATGTCAAGATAGAGAGAGATGTAGGCAAATGTTGGAGGAGGGCAAGGCTCACAACGGGCTGTAGAGCAACTGATGGTTATGATGATGACAGTTTAACACTTTTTCTCAGAGGATTATTCTCAATATTATGACTAAATAAATAAAAGCATCTCAAATTCCAAGAACTCCGCGCCTGAAACCATCATGACCCCACCTACCCCAATTACTTCACTGTAAATCTTAACGAACTTTTATATTTGTTTTTGTTTTATTCAGTATAGATCAGCACCTGATGATGTGAACTAGGAATACGCGAAACCGGTCGTACGTTAGCCATGCTCGATACAATATTAAACAATAATTATAAGTATTAATTTCATTAGACAATTTATCTGTTTCAATTGACCAGCAGACCTAACCTAACCTAACCTCACCTACATACAATCAGTCAAACGTAAAAATGATTATCAATAAATAGCACCAGACCAGCCCTAACCTAACATACAAATCAGTCAAATGGAGAAATGTGAATTTAGTTGCGAGACTTCTAACTCGTACGAAAAATGACAATAATTAATTAATTTAGTGCTTAAGAAATCAACAAAACTAGTTCGGGAGTTACATATGTTATTTGAAACAAGTTTTTCTTTCTTCTATATATTATTCAATCTGATTGATTATGACCTGATAAGTCGAAAGACGTCTCTCTCGGAATCAATAATCTATAGTAGAAAGAAACACTTGTTTCAAATTACATAATTATGGAATTCTACTACGTGTGCACTGACATAGTTAATTATACTGGAGTAGGTATTATTCCTTAGGCGAAATATTACATATCTACATAAGAATGATGATGATGATTATGGATGATTTTATTTTGACGCCGTTTAATAGTCCCTAGACCGTCTCAAGGGCGCCTATTATTTTTATTTAACTATTTTATAATTTTGAAAACACTTGTGATTGTCACAAATTTGATTAAAATGCGAGAATTTTATGTGAGTTCTTATTGAAGATATTATGAATTGTCACAAATATTATTCACTAATTCACATTTTTAAATTTGAAATTATTAGCTAGTTTAAAAAAATTACACCGAAAAATTAAACTTTATAAAAACTATTGAAACTAAAAAATGTATTAATTTTTTTTTAATTTGAACAATTATAAGATAATAATATTTAATTTTGAAAAATGAGACGTCAGAGGTTTCACGCAGCTTTTACCAGCGACATCCATTGACCGAAGAATATAATAAAAAATACGTTTTGCCTTGATGGACCTCTGACAAATAAAATCCTCTAAATCGTGCATTATCATCGTCATCTTTCTGACTTAGGTGCAATAGAAACGGATGGAATACCTCATTGCTGTATTAAAAATGTTGAATGCCTTATACAAGGTGTTTTACACGAGCGTAAATATAAATTTATTCAAATGTTTATTCTCAATCTTTGATAAGTTGTTTAATAACAAAAGTTTGAGGATCTATGTTTTTAAGATACACGGGTACATAATATCTTTGCCATAAATTTATTTTATGCCCAATGTTCTTAAGAGTGAAACGTCTTAATTAAAATTCAGGCTGCAAGTTAATTTTGTGATAAAGTACAAGAGAGGAGGGTGCCTGATACACTGACTGACACCTTGACACATTTCACCACTAAATTTCGCTGTGTTTACACGTTTATTTAGATATTTATGTCAGCACTATAGAGTCAACAAGTAAAATAATACTAAGATAGTTGAAAGAACATTAAAATATTGGTGTTCGCAGCATTCTTGTCATTTTCAGCAACGTTTGCACGATATGAATTATTTTCATTGTGAAATTATAGGCTGATTATTATAATTTTGGTATGGTATCACTTGCTTAGTTTGATAATTATGACACAGTGTGTTTTGTTTTTATTTTGTAATTTGATGTAGGTAATGCAATAAATGTTATAATTTTATTTTATGGTTTGATATGATGCAGTTTGTTTTGTACTTGTTTTATAGTTTGATATAATGCAATATGTTGTAATTTTTTTTTGTAATATGATATGATACAATATTTTTTATTTTTGTTTTATGGTTTGATATAATGCAATATGTCATGAATTTATTCTATGATTTGATGTGACGCAGTGTGTTTTATAATTTGATGTGATGCAATATGTTGTTATTTTATTTAAACGGTTTGATGTGATGCAATGCATTGTAATTTTGTTTAATGATTTGATATGATGCAGTAAGTTTTGTAATTTGATATAATGCAATATGTTGTAATTTTATTTTAAGATTTGAAATGATAACATATTATGTTATGTTTTTGTTTTGTAGTTTGAAATGATGCAATATGTTGTGGTTTAGTTTTGTAACCTGATGTGATGCAATATGTTTTATTTTTATTTAATGATTTGGTATGATGCAGCATGCTATGTTTTGAATTGTGATTTGATACGGTGGAGTGTTGTGCTATTATTTTTTGTAACTTTGTATTATTTTAAAGGCGTAAGCCGTGTATATTATTATATATAAATAAATAAATTTGTTTTCATTAATATATTTTATTTCATCCTATGTGCATATGTATTTTATTACTAATTTTGATTATGAGGTAGCCAAAAACTTATAATATATATTTTTTATGTTTAAGTTTAGAGTCGACTGGAAGACGTTGCTCAGCAACAAGTTCGCCTTTTGGCTTAATTTTGGTAATTGTCACATTTTATTGTATGAGTTTTATTGTATGTCTATGTATTTGTGTAAAATTATGGCCAATAAAGATTTATTAATTATTTATGTTATGACTATCTATCGCGCAATTCCATACACGTGTATGATTATGTATTTGTTTTGATATGCATGACACCATGAAATATATGTAGGTACCTACTCATTAAAATGTTGTAAGGACTATTCTCCGCTACAGCGGGATTGACATGCACTTATTTTTCACCTCGCGCATCGTAGAGTTAACAGCAAGACAAGATTAAAACCGTGCTATAATTAACCCTGCTGACTACACAATATTTCGAACACATACATACGTGTTCCCACACAGTATGTTTGCATGTAGGAATATAGGATCAATAATTGCATCAGTTACCTTTTGTCTTAACTTCTCTTTGATGAGACAAGATCACATGACGAACAACTTTTACTGAGAAAAATCTTTATGATATAAAGTACCTTGGTATAAAAGGGTGAAACCGACACTCTCTAACCCCCCCCCCCCTCCTTCATAATAAAAGCTAGTGCAGATAACTTTATAATGACTTTCTTGAACCAAACACCAAGATGAATACGTAAAATACATTAAATCATATTTGTATTGTGTTGTGTAACAATGTTTTAAACCAAAATAAATAATGAGGACATGCATGTGTGAGGAATATGAATAAATAATATCACTTTATATCCCGTGGAGCACCCGGTAAAGAATTGGTCTCCCACTCTTCTGCGTAAGTTTTCGAGTGTCCTATAAAAGGCAGGTGTTCGAAAAAATTAAGACATTATACATCTTAAATTCAGCGATGAGGTTTGCCACCCATCCTGAATGTCTTGATTTTATATTGGCACGAAGAGGACAGTTTGCATGTTTCTTACATGCAGCTGATCTGCTGGCTGCCCCACTTGTGGGATATGCCGTGATGGTATAGTATATACAGTAGTACTTTATATTAGTAAATATACGCTGATCACGAATATCCTAATAAGAAACGATAAAATAAACTTTTTCATTCATTATTTTCATTTTAAAAATCCATATTTTCTGTCAAAATTTTAAATGCTTTATTATTGAATTAGCTCGTTGTAACGTCGTTAGGCGCTAAGTTGTATTGGCACTAGTGATGTAACGAATGTGTGATTTTGGATATTCGCGAATGCGAATGCGAATAGCGAATATTGACTTGCTTAGATTTCGACAATATTGCTCAATTATTAAAATTTCTACCCCCCCCCCCGTCGCCGAATTTTCAAAATGGTATAGGAATTTAAAATATTTCAAAACTCCTCGGTTTTCTTAAAGAACATTTTCTTGCAGTACCTTTTTCTGCAATGTACCGGGTAAGTATCCGGTACTTTTACCGAATATCCGATACTTTATTGCCGAAATAATATTCGCAAAACATTCGCAAATTTTGTTGCGAATACGAATGCGAATGCGAATACGAATATTCGTTACATCACTAATTGGCACACATTTGACCCGTAGTAGTGTCTGTAGCGTCTGATGACGTCATGTTCCGTATTTTTTTTTCAAAAAGTGATAAAAACCTTAAAAGTGCACATTTCAAAATGTAAGATCACCATAATTTTTATTATTTTCTGTAAAATTTTTGACCTGATTTTTTTTTGTGAAAGTTCCCCGTTAAACCGTTTCAGTGCCATTCATGGCAGTTCCCATGAATGAGATAGTAAATTACATGTCAGAAACGTGTAAAATTTAAAAAAAATTAAGACAATCAAGATGGGGACCATACCTCATCGCTGAACTGAAGGTGTTAAATAGAATAAATAAAACTTCTATGTCTAAGTGTGCAAACACAAAGAAAGCAGGTTGCCAGCGCCGATAAGTGCTGGTAAGCGCTGGCAAAATAAATCGCAATCGGCGTTCCTGCTTTAACTATGTTCGTGTCCATTGAAATGCATGTAAATATTCTCGGCGCTGGTAGACGCAGGCATCTGAAAGCAGGTAACCCGCTTTCTTTGTGTTAGCACCCTTACACTAGAACGGGGGGGCTAAAAAGGCCACTTAATATGAATCAAAATAGGAATCGTAAAACGATTTAACGGTAACATTTCACCAAATATGAATTGTAGAGGAATTGCTCAATGTGGCTATTTTAGGCCCTCAGAGCTCTCCAAACTTTCCAGTCTTAAGGCCATTCTATTAGGTAGGTACTTCAGTAAGTTCCAAGGGTCAAATGTGTTTTATTTGCATACAGAGGGCAATTTGCATTTGATTACACATGCAGTCAATCTATTTGCTACCACCAACATGTATGTTTATACTAATAGTTAAACCGGCAACTCCATTTGTGCAGAAACCATGGTGATAGGAAATTTATTCGAATTTAAAATTATTCGAAAAAACATATGTTCGAATTCACTTTTTTTCGAATGGCAATTATTCGAATGTCATATTGGTAACAGCAAAAATCCGAAATACATTCTTCGAATTTTTACATCCTGTCCATGGAAGTATACGTTTATTTTTTATATGAAAGAAATCGCCTCATTTTCTTAAGATACTAAAATGACATTTGTTCTTATGAACTCGTCAACAGTTGGATGAGGTATGGCTGGAGTTTTATACTAATATGAAACGTAATATAATCGTGTCAATATGACCTCCTAAAGATCAAAATTAAACTAATTTAGGTTTATATAAAATGATTCGAAGAATAGGGTTTTCTTACAAATGTTGGTCGAAAAATTCACTTTCCAATTGTAATTTGAATAATTGCTAGTCGAACAAATGTTATTCGAAGATTTGCTATTTCGAATAATTCTGAATTTTTCGAATAATTGTAAGTTCGAACAATTTTATATCGAAGAATTTTCATGAAATCGTATAGATAGATGTGTCACTATTACTTAACACATTGTCAACTAACACCATTCAATTTAAACTCATAATAATATACCTTTATTCTTTTCAATTCTGTCTAAGTAAATGTCATGAAAAAAAGTTATGGTATTATTTTTATGAAACGCCTAGGTACCTACTAAGTCATTTGATAAAGTTATCAATGTCATCTTAAAGGGTTCTCGTTTTAATTCGAGTATTTCTGAAGAAAAAAAGTTGAAAAAATATCGCCACTTATCTTTTTCGCACTTTAACGTCAATGAGCTTTATTATAGACTAGAAATCCAAAAGATTGGTATTGCGACCAATCAATTTTTGCGACCAGTAAATATAATTTCATCAGGTTTAAACGAGCGTTAGATCAACAAGTTACATACAATCATATCTCCCTCGAGTGTCTCGTTGTAGATGCATTCATAAAAATATGTTAAGTGTTGATTCAGAATATTTCAATGCTCCGCATATATGAAATGCACTTTTTTACAAAAAGCTCAACTGTTGGCTTACATTTTCGACTAGTTATCCAGTTCCATGACTCGACAAGTCGAAAATTTTGATTCAATTGGAAACACACACAATAAACATCACTCCTTCAGTTCCACAAACAAATAGCAATAAAATATATAAGGTTCCCTTTATAAAATAAATATTTAGTAATGGATAAAAAAAAGTAAGTACCTTTTTTCAATTCCATAAGTAAATTTTTCGTATTTTTTAGTTATTGAACGAAACAAAGACAACGTTTGACTTTAACAGTGCGATTATTCATTATTTTATAGCATTGGTCACTTTCTGAATTGGCTTTTTAAAGCATAATATAAAAAGAGCAAAATATCAAAAATGGCCATTTCTCGAAAATGAGACATTTCTACTTGTTGAGTTATATATTGATATGTTCATATCGGTAAGTGCATTATATATTTTGTGTTTCAGACTCGAAGGACATTCATTATTTTTTATTTTATTTAAAGGTTTTTTTATTGATTTCACATATTATAAAGGATGTCCTATACTTCAGCATTAGTAGGGAAGAGAACATTACCATCTTAATCTTATAATATGTATATTTTTTCTTTACAGTAGTTTAATGTAAGAGGCGCATGTTTAGTGTGAGTCCGGTTAAACTGGACTTGTATTGGTTGAGCGCTGTTTCTTCATCTACAATTGTTACCTTTTTGTATATATGGTTTATACTTATAATATGTATGTTGTAGACACGCCTAATTGGTGGGTTGGCCTGATCAGATCAACATTATTCTCTCTCTTTTTATTTTTCATATATGTTTTGTCAATCTACTGTGTGTGTCTCTATGTAATAAATAAATAAATAGAATGAAACACCATATATAATATTATTGCTATTACTATTAACTTTGTGAAATAATTTTGAAAGAAATTCGTACTGCGCTACCATTCTAGTAAGTTTGTTTTCCGTGTACTTTTTACCCTTATATGGTTTAATAATATGACAATCTACCTATATAGGTATGTACTCCAATATCGCAATTTCTCCATAGAGTAGCATAGTGATCACTCTGGATGATCCTCCAAAAAGTGCGAACAGACGTTTCATCAATAGTGATCACTAGCGATGACGGATGAAAGCCATTACTATCCGACATAATTTTAATGAAAGGTCCTTTCACTGGAATGACCATAGACATTTTTTTCCTATTGTTTCTCTTATTTTCATTTTGTCGAGAATGTTATTGATTGTTTTAATATTTTTAATAGCTGTATTTTAGGTTTACATCATTTTTATTTTATTTTTTACAGAAATGCGTCACACTACAGACAGCATGACCGTGAGTATTGACTCGGCAGTGGTGAAAGCAAAGGATGAACAATTGTGAATAGACGTGTTCGCTTTCGATGAACAGGTTTGACCCTGACACTCTGAAAGATCATCCAAAGTGAAACAATGTGAATGCTACTTTAGTAAGGCAATAAGTCCTCTGGTTGCTCCACTTGTGGCAAATGCCGTAATGATATAAAAAGATAGATAAAAATAATAAATGTAAGTGGAGTTCATAACTAGTGATACAATAAATCTCCCGAAAATGAGAAATGATAAAGAGATCATTTTGACATACGTAATAACATAATTAATGGTTCCTTTCTTTATGCTGCTGATTTCGCTATAATGTTTGGATGTTTGTACACAATACACAAAAACCGCAGAGAATATTATGTATTATCGTCTGTCCAGTTCCACAGCTCAACAAATCGAAATTTTCGGAAATTAATTTAACATTCACAAAAAGGTTTTGGTGAATGTTAAATTTATCTGTGAGTTTTCGAGAGATGTCGTCTCACAATGTTTACAATGCCTAATCCTTAACAGGTGCAGCTATTGTTTTCAATTATTTTGTTTTTGTAGATGTTTTTACAAAAATATTAGTCAGTATTATATCGCTCGTCAATGGTATAGGTTTACCGAAATCGATCGCGATTTAAATAATCAAGTAACGGATGTGCATTGTCGAATACTTAAAAAAAACATTCAAAATGTCTCGTAACTGTTACATAGTTAATCCTTCTAAAATAACTGATATTGAAATTTGTTTGTTTGCGTGTAAGTATAATAATTATGTATCATTGTGAAACTGTTTTGTGTGTTGTGAACTTTGAGTGACGCAAAGGTTACAACTGTCATGTCACTCATTGTTGGTTATACAATCATAATAAATTAATTAACATACCAAAATTACCTAAATGACGATTTCTCGAATATAAGACATTTGGACTTGTTGAGTTACGGACCTGGACAGTCGATATTATAATAATACTTTATAATTATACTAATGTAATGGCGGGATTATTATATCTACCAACTCATCATTGTAGCTATTATTATTATTACTGTGTTATATCTGTTCTAATTGTTATTATAACTCAACGTAAGTTGCGTTAGAATAATTATTTTGTTTTCGTTTATTTATCGAATTTACGAGAAATGCGAATATGATGAACACCCGGCAAAGAATTATGACATAAGTTTTCGAGTGTCCGGCTGTAAAAAGCAGGTGTTTGAAAAAATGCAGAAATTTTGCATCTTGAATTCAGCGATGATATCTGCCATCCATCCCGAATGTCTCAATTTTTTTGCTGGCACGGAGAGGACAGATGGCTTGTTTATTACATGCGACTGGTCTGCTGGCTACCCCATATGTGAGATATGCTGTGATGGGAAAGTAATTGTAGTAGTAACAGTAAAAGTGGTCGAAAACTCGAGAATTTTCAAATAAATTGTGTCTATGTTGCATTTGTGAATATTTTGAACTTGTCAATTAAAAAATATATTCCATTCAATTATTTATTGAAGAAAAATGTATTTACTAACGTAAAATCTTTGTAAAAATGTCTGGAAATTGTTACATAGTTAATGCCTCTAAAATAAGTGAATGAATTAATTTACCTACGTTTTATGAGAAACGTTTATGTATATACTTGTAAAACAATGCTTGCAAGAAATGTGAAACAATGCTTGCATACAATTGTGTTTTTTATTATATATTATGGATTTTTTTTTGGGTAGATGGCGCTCTTGTAGCTGACTGAACCCATAACTTCTCTAATTTTTTTAATTAAATATAATAGTTTATCGATTAAGTTTTTATTTATTTTTATTTTCCGACCAAAATAAAGTGTTTTTTTTTATTTGATAGTTTTGTTTTTTGTGTTTGTTTCTTAAAATTAAGTGATAAATTTTAATAAAATTAAATCTAATACCTAAAATTTGTGACAATAAAAATAGTTTACATGATTTGTATTTTAAGAGTAGGTACCTAATAAAAATAAATTAAAGTGACAAATAATATTGTAAATGCGCTCTTGAGGTGATTTCATTACAAAAACAGCGTAATATACATAAGTGATCTAATAATAATATGGAGTCTTCGGATTCTTCTCGTGGAGTCCCCGGTAAAGAATGTGTCTCCCACTCTTTTCTGCTAGTTTTCCAGTATCATATAAAGTGCAACTTTAAGAATCACTTTTTAAGACTTCAACATCCCATAGTAAGATATGCTACCCGTCCTGAATGTCTCAGCTTTAATTGGAACGGAGAAGACAACTTTTATGTTTGTTATATAGATCTGCTGGGGATGGGAAATTCCATTATTTTTTTCCTTTTTTTTTGAGATACATATATCTGGGTTTTGTTATAAACCCAAATACAGCCTTATACACCTTTCATAGTAAGCCAAAAGCTTGTGCCTTGAAAGGGGAGATTGCCATTTTAATTCAAAATTTTACTACTATACCATCACGGCATACTCCACAAGTGATTTTTTTCTATAAAAGTCGTTAAAACTATTTGGATTCAAAAAATAATTGACTACACTTTTTTTGTTTATTTATAATTTTTTTGTTTATTTATAAATACCTGTCACTATGTTTATTTTACATAGAACTCTTCTGGCTACTTGCCACATCACTTGTGGGATATCCTGTAATGGTATAGATTCAAATACATCAAGGGTATTTTTTAGGATAACTATCCCATTTTCATCGTTAAAAGAAGTTGAGAGTCTATAATTAAATTTAGGTACTTAAATTTTTATTAGTATTAAAATCTTTGAGGCCTTTTCATAACATCAATAATATTCATATCTTCAGCTTTTGATAAAAAAAAAGGTTTGGTTCTCGAAAATAAGGGTGCAGAAAGCTTTGAAATCTTATATACGTACCATGTATGTTTGTCACATTGGTCGTCTTCTTAATACAACAAAGGGTTGGATATCTCGATCCGGAAGCCCTATCTGAGGCGGCACACCTTAGGTTCCAGAGGCGGCTAGTGGTTTAGACTAACGGGCTACCAGCTCATAGTTGAAACTTTTTTTAGTTGTAGTGCATTTTATATGTGTGTATCGTCGCGTTAGTACCCATAATACAAGATTCATCTTAATTTGGGACTAGCTCGATCTGTGTGAATTGTTAAGAGTATTTTATAAGAAAAAAAACTTTTTTACAAACTCATTTTCTGTTCAATTGTTTATTGTAATTTAATTACGACTACTGTACCATCATGGCATATTCCACAAGCCAGCAGACTAGCTGCACGTTATTAACGTGAAAGCCGTAAAGTCCGTGCCAACAAAAAAACAAAATATTCAGTATGGGTGGCAAACCTTATTGCCGAATTCAAAATATAAAATGTCTTAATTTTTTCGAACACCTGCCTTTTACAAGACACTCAATAACTTCGGAAAAGAGTGGGAGACCAATTATTGTTTACCGGATGCTTAAAACATGTAAACACTTAGGTATTGAATTTATAAATGGATTGTACCGCATAGATATTCTTAAAGAGGAACCGCCGCTGCTCCTTACCTCCAACCCTCAACCCTTCGCGTTATCACCATCATTCTCCAATCCACACCTGAGGAGCACGTAGCTACATGGGTTGACTTCCTGATTTCCAATAAGACTTGGAAAATCATTTCAAAATGTGGGACGCCAAGCTTCCCTTATATTCACATCCATTTCTGAGCTTTTTTCATATTTTTCATTTTATTTATTATTGTTATTAATAACTGCATTGTACTTAGTGATTCAGGAAATAAATGGAAAATGTTTTATTCTCTTTGCACATCATCATTGTATCGCCGAGTTCCGAAATCCGCTTTCACATTTTTTTTACGAAAATTGAGTTACCTATATTCTCATAATATGTCGTTGGATTCATAATTAAATATTCTATAACCGTATAAAATTGCTTCTTACAAAACACTCACCATTTGTTCAAAAAAATTAAATAAAATGATGAGAAAAGAATCCCGTTATATCCCTTTATGTGTCTTTTAATATCCTTTATAACTCAACCAACCAATAGGAGTTATTTTCATGCAAGTATATAAAATGAACAGTTTATTTTTATTCAATACCAAAATTTATTTTAAAATTGAACTGTTGTAACAATCTTATAATTAGCAAACATGTCTGACTTCAGGAAAGTACGTTTAAAACTTGTATAATGATTTTTATGGAATTTCTCCGAATCACAAAAATGTGTTATAGCGGATTTTGATACTCAGTGTTAACAAAATTTAAAAACCAGAACGATGTGTAACGGTAAGATTATCACTATGAAGTGATTTCTTCTAACTAACCACGAATATTCAGGATTGTAGCTTCACACTTCGTCGCGTAATCGAAGATCAGAACTTATTAATACGTATCTATACGATTTTTAACAAACATTTGCTTTCCGGACTCTTAAAAACTTACAGAAAAGGGTGGAAAACATATTCTTAGCTGAGAACTTCAACGAATATGATATTTTATGTGTATTTATTTATCGGTAAATAAATATATTTTTTAGTACATAGTAACAACTGAATGTTAACATTTAAACTAGCCACAACATAGTTTAAGTATATGTGGTTGTAGGATTGAGAGGACGTGAAAGGAATGGTGGTAAGAAACAATATCAGAACGTGACCGTTACATCTTGATGATTACAGAACATACACACATACATACTCCATTAATAATAATAATGTTATGTTATGTTTAGGGCATGGTAGTTTGTAATTAAACCTACTTAAAAGCTAATATTGTATATTATCAAGAACGTACCGAAGGGTTACCAGGATTTCAAAAATAGTGCTCAAACATGGAAAATGACATTAAAGAGGACGCTAAGAGGGCCAAAATCAAACATTAGGTACTTCTTATTTCATTTTACGGCAATGCACCCGCAATCGAGTGAATCATGACATTAGGTACTAACACAGGATAAATCGCATCTTTTCTCAAATTTATACATCACATTAAATAAATAAAACTTTATTGACTTCAAAATATGCGGTACACAAGTATGTTTGCAGAAAGTACCAAAGGCCAGTTTATCGCATATATCGATGGTATAAAGCACAAAAGACACATGTCCACATTTGACACTTTCAAGAAAACAGGTTTTTAAAGTTTGAGATTCTCAATTAATTCACTAACTTCAAATTAATGCAGAAGGTGTTGAAAATCATAATCTTTGTTCTTTTTAATGTCATTTAATACTTATTTTTTTATTACATTTTAACCAGAATGTCAAGAGTTAGCATTTTTAGATGATGGTCATGGACATGTGTTTGGAAGTGTGATGGAAGTGCCGCTCACGGCGACTATTGGGATGCGTTTATGTGTGCACAGATGACACATGTTCGTTCTAGATGGACATCTGTTTTTAAGAATCTTCATATCTTATGTGACATGTTACATCTGTGCACAAAACAAAGTGAATTTGTGGACATGTGACATTTGGTTTTTATTAAATATTTCAATAATGATATTAAGATTGTTGGTTATATTTAATCAGGACATAGATGGCGTTGCAACCGATCTTGTACATGTATCAACACATTTTACCTAAAATGTGGACATGTGTCTTTTGTGCTTTAAACCATCGATATGCGATTTCATTCCAACAGCCTGGAAAAAAACTAGCAAGTGCATGTAGATAAAAATATATAAAAATAAATTCTAAGTAAATTCTTTCATCTTCTTAGGATTTACAACGTCCTAACAAGACGAAAGACGTCTCTCTCGTCAAATAAATCAAATAGTAGAATAAAATATTTGTTTTATTTATTTAGTAGATATATTGTAAAGGCTGAAAGCTAAAAATGTTTTTTACATTCATCTTTACCGGAATTTTCCACAAATGGGATGACAGCGAACAAACAATCTGCATGTTTATCTATTAGGTACATGCGATTAGTCCGCCTACTACTCAACTCGTGATTTTTTTTTTTTGAAAAGATATATCGGGTTGGCTGGAAGAAATCGCATATGCGATTTTGGTGCTTTTGGTAATTTATTGCAACAAAAACTTGTAAACAGTAGGTATATATTGATGCCAATAAAGTTTTATTTATTTATTATATCTGGGTTTTGTTATAAACCCAAATACAACGTTATACACCTTTCACACAAAGATACCAAAGATTGTGTCGTGAAAGGAGAGTTTGCCGGCACGTGGTATCGAACCACGGACCTATTTTTCACGAGGCCAAGACTCTACCTCCAGGCTACCGACGAACTATGACGACGGTTCGACAAACGAAATGACGTGATGATATGATATAAATAAAATGAATATTTTGAACATAACTGGAAATTTCACTAAATATTAGAGTAAGAGACCTATTATGGAGACTCCAATACATAATAAATAGCTACTTTGGGGACTCCGCGGCTAAATAAATAGCTATTACAGTGACTCAACGGTTTATTGAATAGCTATTATGTAGACTTCACGGCTAAAGAAATAGCTATTACAGTGACTCAACAGTTAATTAAATAGCTATTATGTAGACTCCACGGCTAAACAAATAGCTATTACGGCGACTCAGCGGTTTAACAAATAGCTATTATGGACACTCCCCAGCTAAATAAATAGCTAAATTAATAAATAGCTACCTTTGCCGAGATTTTACGTCTAAATAAACATCTAAATGAAATAAATACATATTCTCACCGTAAAACTTAGAGAACCTAAACATTTAATTTATTTTCATAATAATAAATGATGAATTACGACATTTATTTATCAAACTTTTATGAACGCACTCATGTATTGTGAATGGGTAATGTAAACGGTGAAGGGTTCATAAAGCAACGCTTTTACATGAATATGTGCGAGAGAATATTATCATTATTATTCACATTTAATAGTCATATTAGTAGTATTAGTAGAAGCACAGTGATACTTAAATATTTTTATTGCCCAGCCTAACTTTACTATTTATACTTTTATCTATTTATTTAGCCATGTTATAAATGTTTAGTGCCAAAACCCGAATGTTGACAGATAATGTACAAAATTCGAAAAAGCACCTTGCCTAAAGAGGAATTTATGTAAAAATATAAATAATTATATTTGCAGCTATTTATGATTGGTAGACGATAGTCCTGGCGTTTTTAGACTCTCGGATTAAAGATGTGTATATTTTCGTTTTGTAATTTCATAATACACTATTACTATGACTAAGCAAATAAAATAAATAAATAAAAACAAAATGACATCTAAAACATCAGAGCGTCAAAGATTTCATGAGAAGAGGTGGCACAATCGACCCAAAAATTCTCTGACCGGAGGTTAGTTTATGCCTTGTATGTCCGAGAGGAGTGTCGAAAGGCTATTAAGTAAGTTGAATAGCAATTTAATAAGAGTGAAAAACTTTAAAAAAAAAATTTCGGGCTCTAGCATTTGTAAGGTGGCTAAAGACCGAATAAGATTAAATTTTATTACACACGTGTTATGAAATGATACACAATCCTAAAGTACAGGTTTTATTGGTATACATTTGTACCTTCAGTGGCATATTGAAAAACGAAGCTAAGTCATGTTTAAAAAAAAATATATATTTTCCATCAAGAGCCTTCAATGAAATAAAAAATACACACAATCAGACTATTCCATAAATTATTTACATTAATTCATACCATCACCTCTTTTGCTGGAAGCGGGGCAACCAGTGAACAAACTGAAAGTAATAAACATGCAGATCATCCTATTTGTATTTGAGTATCTTAAAAACCGATATTCAGAATGAGTGTTCTACCTCATCGCTAAATTCAAGATACACAATGTTTTTTTTTCGAACTAATATTTTTCGGTTTCAAACAATTTTTTTTTAACATTATTTGATTTTTCTCTGTAAGTAACATTGAGTATGTAAAAAACCTAGAATTATGTGTCATAATAATAATAATTCTGTCATTATTCTTTTTATGGATGTGTTTATGGTTCCGAAATAAAATATTTTATTATGCATTATAATTCTGGAACGGTACTGTACGTGACAAGCGAAAATACATTATGGCCAATTTTGGGAAAGTTCACAAAGTTTTTTTTTTTATTTTCTTTAAATCATCTCACAATAGAATTTATTAATTGTCATTTACCACTGACTCACTCACAGAGGGTGGCAAAATTTATGTCCTCACTCAAAAAAACGAATTTCTTGAAATACCTTTTTGTAAGTGTCCTGTAAAAGGCATGTGTTCGCAAAAAAAAAGACATTTTACATCCTAATCTCAGCAATGAGGTTTGTCACCTATCTTGAATGTCTTGATTTTATATTGGCTTGCCAGCTTGCATGTTTATTATACTCTTGTGGGATATGCCGTGATGGGATATGAAGTACAGTAGTGCAATACAGTTTTTCTTGCCGTAGTTTTGACATTTTATGTAATATCAACTTATTTATTTCAGTAACTGATTAGTAGTAATATTTTTCATATTTTATGCGTGTGGCAACACCATAATTCGTACGTAGTGAAGTTTGTTATAGACCCTAGTTGAGTTTTTGCTATCTTTCGAATTGCACGCGCTTATTGAGAGAGACGGCTTTAAAATCTAACAAGGATATTGTCAATGTCAATGATTTATCTCATTGATTGACTATGTCTTTGAGAGACAAAAAACGTCTTTCACAATAAAAAATCAATTGGGTGGACAAGCACATTTGTTTTTAATTTCATAACACATGTCGTCCTCAACGCGTTTATAAAAGTAAAGACATTCAGGTCGGTCAAAGCTAAAACATTTCGGAAAAATTACATTTCGTGACATAGCGTAGTTTCGCTCTGGCATATACATATCTACTGAATATCAAAAAAAATACGAAACACGAACCTCAATCCTTAAATAACTAACCACTATTCCATCTGCTATGTCAGGTATACTGACGAGCTTTTCACAAAAAAGCATGCTTTAGAAATAAAAAAAAAACTCGTAAATAATTATACAAAACTGAAAAGAAGGTAAACAAGAAAGCGTGGACATCCAAGAACTACGTGGTTCAACCACGTGGATCAATTTTTCAAGATTGACAACGTGTTGAGTATGACAAGAAAGCGGTGTGCTTGTATGAGAGATTGTAGTATAAATGTAGAAGATACGAAAGAAATATGTAAGTGGTTAAAATTGTTTAATTAAGTCATGGTTATGTTATACCCCTACCTAGGTACTCCAGAATCGTCAACCTTCGGGTTCTAAAAGCACCATAATCTCCACATGGGGAATTTTTAGACTACAGCCGAGAGAAGCAAATATATTTATTATAAAAAATGAACAGCAAAATAACGTCCTGTCTCCCTTTATGGAGGGTCGTGGGTATGTGTGGGATGTCTCTTGAGGATGAAAATGTTTCTGCGAAGACTCCAGTATCGGCTACTTTCGGATTCTCCAGCATGAATACCAGAAGAAATTTTGGGACACCTCAACTCAACTTCTGCTCATTTTTTTTTATTTATTATTATTATTTTGTTTGAAATATTGATTTTTTACCTAGATTAGACCTGTAATCTCCGTAATACAGGAGAGACGATGGTCCTGGCTGGGACATGTTTCGAGAATGCCTACTAATGATAGTTGGCCAAAAAGAGCACTGTTCTTCCGTCCGCAGGAGTTCCGTCGGCCCGAGCGTCCCTCTTTCACAATACACCGTTCCTATGACAGCAAAATCAGAGCGCAAGGAATGTCGTGGAAAGAGGTGACGCAATTGGCACAGAGACGCTCTGAATGGAGGAGGCTGGTTTCTGCCCTGTGCTCCCGAGAGGAGCGTTGAGGGCGATGATGATAATGATGATGATGACCTAGATTAAGAAAATGCTTTCGATATCAATAAAGCGTTCCGTTTTCTCTGCCTACACCAGTTGGAATACAGCTTGAGAAGTGAGAAGCACAAAATCAATGGATAAAAAAATAATATAAAAAAGCTTTCAGGGTTTTCAATGAAATGTAAAAGTAAGATGAATTGAGTTTTGTAATATTAATAAGATTTGTAGGATTTTTCCCAAATATTTGGAGCATAAAAATATCAATAAATTGATTAAAATAATAAATATATCTGTAATAACTATATGTGTGTACCAGGTACTTATAGGCGATAAATAATAATATTGGAGTTTGTCTGAAAAATTGGGTCATTTTGATACGATGAAACATTTATCGCCGACTTGTTTTCAATTAAATTATGATAAATAAAACTTGTAAACTACTATACTATACTGTACCCTTACGCCGTGTCCCATGTGGGGTAGGCAGAGAGAACGGAACGCCATGTCGATCTATCCTTACACACTTCTTTCACTTCCTCTACATTCATCCAGTTTCTCATATATGCACGCCCATTCCTCTTACTTAACACGCGACTGTCCTTGAAAATTTGATCCAAGTGATCAAGCCACGTGGTTCTGGGACACCCGCGCTTTCTCACACCTTTTTTTTCAGACAAGTACAATATCCTCTTTGTCATTCTTACCTCGTTCATTCGTTCAACATGACCAAACCATCTCAATTTATTAACACGCATTCTATCCACAACACTCTTTTTGCATCCGCCCATTATTCTAATATTCTCATTCTTTACTCTATCACGTAGCGTTTTACCAACCATTCTTCTCAAAGATCGCATCTCCACTGCATTTATACCACTTTCGTCCTTCTTCAGCCACGTCCATGTCTCACTTGCATACTTAAGTGATGGTACCAGAATGGTACCTACTCATATGAATTCTTTCGAGTGTTAGATGTGTGGATTGTAGTTTTTTCTATGTAATTTATGTAGCTATTTTTTTTTGTTTGTGGTTTTGTTTTTATTATTTTTATTTCTGTTTAATGTTAGTGTGATGTGGTTAGACGGAAGAAATCACTATATAGTGATAATCTCGCCACTGCACATCATCACATCTTTTTTATGTTTTTTATGTACAAATTGTCTACGGGCTCAGAGCCCGTAGACAATTTGTACTTAGCGATCGTCTACTGGCGAACTTTTCGACAATCTACCTACACGTACCGTATAATTACCTATGCGTTATTGTTGCAGTTATTGACGAAAATCGTTTGTAGGCGATCGCCAAGTACAAATTGTCCTGAGCCCGCTGTTACACTAGAACAGAGCCTGCTCTGTTGATTTTGTTATAATTATGAATGATGATGTGCAAGAAGAATAAAATAAATAAGAATAAAATAAATGAAAGTTTCATCGTGTGAAAAATGGTTACAACATCAATAGGTAGAAACGTTTTTCCTCAATCCAAAAATAATAAGATTCTATATAATACAAGAATGAAATTTATTTGTCTGCTGAAACCTAATGTACGGATGTAATCGTAAATTAATTTCTTTTCTATGGATTTGTAGGATGAGATGTTAGGATGCGCCTCATTTCATTCTGGAATAAAGAAAATTAGGATAATATATGATGGTAATAATAAAAATAATATTACGAAGAATATTGTAATTTTATTATTTTACTTTATATTCAAGGCATATTCCACAAGTGGAGTAGCCAGCAGAACAGCTGCATGCATTAAACATGTAGAACGTCTTCTCTGTGACAATAAAAAAATAAGACATTCAGCACGGGTGGCTTACCTCATTGCTCAATTTAAGATATAAAATGACTTTATTTTTTCGAACATCTGCCTTTTGTAGGACACTCGAAGAAAATATTTTTTTCAGCGCTCGTTACAATAATAACTCAATTTTCGTGAAAAATTGTTATAGAGAATTTCTAAACTCGGCGACACAATTGAAGTTTTAGTGTTTTTCTTTCATATTATTATTGGATAAAAATATGGATATTCCAAAGACTTCCTCGCCTCTAACATAATCCCTTACTCCGTCTTCCAAGAGCTCTATTAATAGGCTTTTTCTTATCTTAAATTCACATTCATGTCGAGTACATTACATACAAGATATTTTTATACATAGATGTTTTTGCTAATAGCATTGTAACATTTACACTAGCTTACACCCGGTAGGGAGTATTAGTGAGTGTCCAAGGTTAGGCGGCCGAATAAAAGTGTCTGCGAGAAGGACAGCTGCTGGACAGCACCACTACACATAAACTATCTTGGGGTGGGATAGTACATTATACTTGGGGTGAGATAGTACAAAGAGGATATACTTGTCTGAAAGAAAAGGTGTGAGGAAGCGCGGACGTCCGAGAACCACGTGGCTTGATCACGTGGATCAAATTCTCAAGGACGGCCGCGTGTTGAGTAAGAGGAATCGACGTGCGTGTATGAGAAACTGTATGAATGTGGAGGAAGCGAAGGAAGTGTGTAAAGATAGATCTGTGTGGCGTTCCGTTCTCTCTGCCTACCCCACTTGGGATACGGCGTGAGGGTATAGTATAGTATAGGGATAGTACAATGGCTTGAAAAAAGAGAATAATTTTAAATATTCAGATGATTTAAGTACATTTAAACTGAATATAAAGAAGGTTATTCAGTAAGAAAGTGATGTAGGTATAGGTACACGAAGTCTTGCTATTTTTTTACTTTTATTTAAGTAACATTTTTTATAAATTGTTAATTGTTTGATATGTATGCAGCCAAAACACATTTCAGCGTCACTTGTCGTTCGACTACAAACGAAATTACGACTATAATTGCAACAATAACGCATAATTATATGGTACATGTAGGTAGATTGTCGTAATTTCGTTTGTAGTCGAACGACTTCATAACGCTAAAATGTGTTTTGACTAGGGGGCCTGATATTCTTTATTGATAAGTTTAGTCGAATTTGTTGAATATTAGTAAAAACCCTATAAACCCCCAAAACACGAGCTCTGCTCAATTTTGAGGGTAAAATAGATATTATAAAGAATTGTTCAATTGTGTTTTTTGTATATTATGCTACATGTCTATTTAATGTGTTTATTATTATCGCAATAAAAAATATTTCAATTTGAATTTATATTATGTTATTCATAGTAATTATTAACTCTTCATTGTATTATGTACATTTGATCTTCGTATATTCATCTCCATGCCGCTTTCTTTTCGGGGTATGCAAAAAGGATTGAAGGCTACTTACTCCCATCCTTGCATACGTTTTTCGCTTTCATCACTGTCATACAATATTCTTCATGCATGCTCTCCTGTTCAATGTGCTCAACACTTGTCCGTCCTGGAGGATCTGGTTTTTATGGTCTTACCATTTGATCTTCGGACGGCCACGTTAACGATTACCATTCTTCTCAACCCACCCAAAATTCAGAATGGGTGAATGTCAAGATAAAGTATCAGTAAATTGTAGATATTAATTATTTTATACGTGAAGATTTATGGAAACCTGTCTTTTGAAAATGTAAAATGTCCTTTTCGTGATACTCTACGGAAGACATACAGTTCAAAAACTTTAACATAAAAAATACAGATTTATTTTTATCCTGAAGTTCCAAATTAAAAAACCATCAGCTATCTCAATTTCAATTCAATTAATTCGAACCGAATTATTCAAGTCGGTTTGAATTGCTACCGGTCACGTGAATCAAATCTTGACACAGCTGAATCTAAAGTCACGAATCAACATTGTCTCAGTTAGATTCATGAGAAATAATTGTTTATTGACCCACTGTTTCCGTAGTCATCCAAGATACATCCTATTTATTCGGAACAATGCACTTACGTTCGTGTGTCTTTATCAGTCACGTAAATTTTAAATATTCATCTGACGTTTCGCTCCGCATGTCGCGGCCAGCATCAGGGGCTGGTCAGTCTTTTAGATCTTTTACTTGTCCAACCTGACGATAGGTTTGAAATAAATAATGAATCAATAGGGAACTGTAAAAAAAAAATCAGCTCAAAAAAATATGGTATTTTTTTTATTTTTCTACATATGTATGCTTTTGAAAAAGCATTTTTTCCACTTCACCGATAAAAGGTCCACCCGTGACGAAACATGTGAGTGACGTAACCACTTACTTGTCATCACACCTTTTTGTCTGAACCCTACGCGGGTTCCAACTGCATCAACTTTTCAGCATTTTCTTAGTACATCTGCCATTAAAGGCCACATAACTTGCCAGATTCCATTTCAAATAATAAAGTTCTTCATTATTATCTGTACAACCACAGTGTTTACCTAAGGGGTTGAGGGTACTTACATAGGTAATGGTTGTATCATGCACTTAGTGTAAATTTACATTGGATCGATGGGTCTGTACAAATTATTTGACTACGTGACAGTACTACGGAGGAAGACAATGAACTCAAAATATTTCAACACTTTCATACGGACTCGAAACATCCAAGATGCATGAATCCAAATCCAGAAAGTTCGTTTCAAAATATTAACCGTAGGTTTGGTTTGGTATTGAAATTCAACAAATCTATCGTCGGTAACCTGGAGGTAGAGTCTCGGCCTCGTGATCGGTTCGATCTCAGTTGCCGGCAAATTCCCCTTTCACGACACAAGCTTTTAGCTTACTGTGAAAGGTGTATAAGGTTGTATTTGGGTTTATAACAAAACCCAGATATATCTTTTTTAAAAAAAAAAAGTTTAAATGTTAGAAGAGCCCAAAGACTAATTAAATTTTTACTTATTTCCATACATAAACGTTTAGTGTTGCGGATCCCAGATAATGGAACAAGCTGCCTCTGTGTCTGCGGGAGGAGGTGAATGGAGAGAGTTTTGAAAGAGGGCTGAAGACGCACCTTTTTGCTTGGAGTTTCGGATGATGGATACGATATACGGCGCCCTTGAGGTCATGTTATGAGTAAACGGCGCTTTATAAATTGTCCATATATATGTGTATATGTATTCAAGCGAAATTTGCACGTGGTTGAAGAAGGATGAATGGGGAATCAATGCTGTGGAGATGAATTCACTGAGAAGAATGATTAGTAAAACGTTACGAAATGGAGTGAAGGATGAGGATATCAGGAAAATGAGCGGATGTGAGAAGAGTGTTGCGGAAAGAATGCGTGTAAACGAGTTACAATGGTTTGGACATGTTGAGCGAATGCACGATGAAAAGATGACGAAGAGGGTGTATTCATCGTCGAACACTGAATCGTATCGTCCATAGGAGCAGGTAAGTCCTGCCCAGGCAGGCCTAACCAGTTCTCCTGAAAAGAAGTCCTGAAGTTCTCCGTGTAAGATAGATAGATAAACATATTAATATTGCTGTGTGTATAAAGTGTTTCTATAATTCCGTCTTGAAAAGGGTATATATTATTGTGTATTATTATTATCCACGTTACCCCTTTTAAATTAAACAAAACACCCCATTATACCAACCCTTAAAGTAACAATAACGTGAACTTATAAGACTGTATCTACATTCAAAGGTGCTCATTAATATTCTACTATATGAAAGTGTTACATAAGAATTGTCTCAATTTTTAATGCGGATGTTTTTTGTCTTTATCGGGCTTTCTACGTGAAATCACCCCTTTATATTTTATTTTATTGTTTTCTATTATTTTCTCACATATCTACCTTGTAATGAAAATTCACTTAACTTTTGCCTGACGATGAGAACTTAAGCTCTTGTAAGCCGCCTCGCAAAATTAATAAAATCAACAGTGGAATAACTATAATATACTTACCTTGTTTTATTAACAAGTTAAGAACTATTTAGTTATGAATTAAAATCAACTCAAGTGAAATTGAATGTACATACATACATACATATCATCACGTCGCTTCCCTCGCGGGGTAGGGAGAAAGGATCGAGCGCCACTTCCTTCTATCCTTGCATACATCTTTCGCTTCTGACACTATTATACAACTCCTCATGCATGTTCTCTTGTTCAATGTGCTCAACACGTGGACGTCTTGTAGGATCTGGTTTAGATGATCTTGCCATTTGATCCTCAGCCGTCCACGTCTCTGAGCACCATTCCTCTCAGCCAAATATATCTTTTTGGTCATTCTGTCCTCATTCATTCTTTGCACATGCCTAAACCATCGTAACTTATTCACATTCATCCTTGTGATTACATCAACTTTCAATCCACATTCCTTTTGTACATCTCTATTACTTACACGACATCCACGAATTTGAATGTCATAAGTTTAACATTCTTAATATATATTGAGAAGATTAAAATATTGTTTGATCAATAAAGATAGTAATGGAACAAAAACATTTTAGATTTGGAATGTTGTAGAAAAAAAAACAATAGAAAATAATAAAAAATGTGAACAATTTACAAGAACGTATTATCTTGTACTAGGTAGATACATTGAAGTAGTTCAGTATTGGATTCCTAAATAATTTACTCTTACCTACATTCATAATTGATGGCAATTGAACGAAATGAGAAAGCTAATGGGACACAGAAAGAGCAATAAATGGAGAAGTGTGAAGATAAGGAAGTGAAGAATAAAGGAGTAACTTAAGGCTCTATAGAGAGACAATATGAGAGGCACTAACTTTGTCGCCATTTAGACTGGAGATGACTGGACCCATTCGGGATCTGATATTAGAGATCTCAAAAAATATAACTTCAGTCATTTTTTTACATATTGATGTATTTAATTTGACGATGTTTTTAGTTAAGTCTGTTTTATAGTTTTTTTAAATAGTGTGTTTGGGAATACTGTGAAGTGTTTATACAGCATATTGTAAGTTCTTTTTTATTACTAAGATATATTATTTTAGTTGTTATTTTAGATTCTTATTTGTTCATGATCGTGATATGTTGTCCACTATCCAGCAATTAGGTTTAACAACTGTCAAGCTGGCAGTGGTATATTTTATTAAAATAAAATAAAAAAAATAAATAAATAAATATTGCATCTTCGATTCAGCGATGGCATATGCCTTCCATTCTGAAAATCTTAACTATTATTGGCCCGGAGAAGAAGACTTAATGTTTATTACATGTAGATGGTCCGCTGGTTACCCCACTTGTGGAAGATGCCGTGATGGTTTGAATAAATGAGTGAATGAATATTTGCCTAAGTCTCAACAAATGAAATGATGTAATAAAACGCGAACCTACGAAAACCACTTGATAATGATGATTCTGGATGATTTTGTTTTGACGCCGTTTACCAGTCCCTAGACCGTCTCAAGGACGCCGATGAAGAGTGCAGTTTTCAATTTGCTTAATTGCGTTAGGATTTCACTTACATAAATCATCAAGGACGGCGGCGTTATGATTAAGAAAAATCAATGTGCTCACATGGAGAATTGCATGAATGTGTAAAAAGCAAAAAGTTTATAAGGATAAATCGTGTTGGCGTTCAGTCTTCTCTCTGCCTACCCCACAAAAGATGCAGCGTGAGACGATAAGATAGTTTCTTAATTTAAGGGACATGCAGACTTGATAGAAGATGTACCTGTTGGAATAAATGGAATGCCTTTAATGAGAAAATAGTGTTAAATTTGTATACAGCAGGTAGCTTTAAGCTTAGTTCAGTAAAAGTGATCCGTTGAAAGCTGCTTCGCGATTTCATTTTAGTAACTTATAAACTGAGTTATTTATTTAATTTTGATTTTAAAATAATATAAATAAAAAAAAAACTCTAAACTTTCGCTTCATTGATTTATTGCACCTAATTAAAAGCTTTTCGGTCATAAAGTAATTATTATTGAAGATAAGCTTATCTCCGAAAAACTTTTAATGTCAATATATCAATCAAGGGACAGTTAACAATGTTTTTATAAATTTATTTAATCTAATTATATTTTGGTATTTTAAAAACTATGGTATACCATCTATATTAGCATAAATGATAGCCAGCAGACCAGCTGCATGTAATAAACACGCAAACTGTCCTCTACGTAGCTATGCAACTTACTATCTGGAATCATTATTGGGAGCCCATGATAAGGTGTTCTAACAAGAAAAAGTGAGTAGACCATTCGTGTAATATCCATGATAATGTATTTTATTATGATAATTGTCAAATGTTGATGTATTGTAAGGACGGAAATAAAAAAAAATTCATTTCGTTTCATCTATGTTAATTATATGCTAAAAAGTTATCGTTTCTCGAGCTCAGTGGAGATTTCCATCACTTTTCACTCTCTAATTTTTATTCCGTGGAACACCCGGCGAAGAATAAATTGGTCTCCCACTCTTTTCTGCAAGTTTTCGTGTGTCTTTTAAAAGGTAAGCGTTTGAAAAAAATAATTTTATATATTTTTAACATCAGCGAAGTTTACATTATCCTAAATGTCTTAATTTTCATTTGGCACAAAGGCACATGCAGCTGGTCTTCTAAAT
The DNA here is from genome assembly GCA_947579605.1 of Athripsodes cinereus. Classification (NCBI taxonomy): domain Eukaryota; kingdom Metazoa; phylum Arthropoda; class Insecta; order Trichoptera; family Leptoceridae; genus Athripsodes; species Athripsodes cinereus. Next base: position 15,795,694 of record OX388326.1, read on the forward strand.
TTACATAACATACATACCTACCTATACTTATCATACTTGACTTATTTTGACTTCAATATAAAATCTAGTATTTATTTTACGATTTGACATCTCATTATTATTATTATTTATTGTTTTTTTTATTTTATATTAACTTGTTGTTGTTACTTTTATTACAGTAAATCAGGTCAGTAAATAAATTGAGATGTGCTGTGAAGAAGATAAAGCTAGTTATTATTTAATAATTTTTTTTTTTTTTAAAAAGGATATATCTGGGTTTTGTTATAAACCCAAATACAACCTTATACACCTTTCACAGTAAGCTAAAAGCTTGTGTCGTGAAAGGGGAGTTTTGCCGGCATCTGGGATCGAACCCCGGACCCCTTGTTCACAAGGCCGAGACTCTACCTCCAGGCTACCGACGAACTAATTCTTTTAGTATCTTATTTTTATTGTTTCAAGACGTTTTTTATATTACATCAACCCGTAATATTATTATTATTGTACAATTTTTAATATTGCAAAAACACGGAAACCTTCAGTCGCATAAAAAAGAAATGTCAAAACTGCGCTATGACACGTAAGACTAAGGGCAGGGACAAACAACTCAACATTATATTTTCGTGTAGCGTAAATTTATCTACGTTATAAAACGTAACATGACGTAAAGACATTGATTTGTAATCATCATCACATCCATTCAAGTCCTCAAACATGCTCTCCTGTTTATTTTACACAGAATGTATGTTTTAGCCATCGGACTACCATGTCTCCAAATTCCCTTTATCTTAGCGGTGTATATTTTCTTTGTCACTATGTTTATTTATGTATTCTTTTTGCACATCATTATTATAAAACAGTGTTAACAAAACAATACAAAATATAAAATACCGAATAAAACAATACAAAATTTAAAATTTTAAATACTAAGACGATATGCAGTGGCGAGATTATCACAATCAAGTGATTTCTTCCATCTAACCACGACACATTGAGATATACCTAGTCAAACAAATTAACTTATATAAAATACCATCAATGTATAACAAAAGAAAAAAAGGAAATTTAAAATTATATTTTACACACCCAACACGTGGTAGGGATTATGGATCGGAAGAGGGGGGGGAGCTAGGGAACGGATACTGAGTTGAAGACAGCATTTTTTCATCAACTGAAGACTTCAACATTGAGCGATCGTGAAACTCTGTGCGAAGAAGGAAGATTGTTCCAGCAACGAGCACCATAAACTGAGAATGATTTCGGGAAATAATTTGGTACTGTGTGTAGGAATCGCCAGAAGACGCTCTTCATTGGATCGCAATGGTAGACCATGGCTCGCTAAATACTCGAAATTTTCTTTAAATGTTCTCTTTTATTCGTCTTTCATCTTGGCTATTATACAAACTTTCAAATTGTTTACATTATTCCTTACAACTTTTTAGCATTTACTACTATTCCTTCACGCCGCATCCCAAGTGGGGTAGGCAGAGAGAACGAAATGCCATATGGATCTGTCCTTTAGATACTTCTTTATATTTTTCTACAATCATAATATAATTTCTCATGAACACACGTCGATTTCTCTGACTCAACACACGGCCGTCTTTGAGAATTTGATCCACGTGGTCAAGTCGCGTAGTTCTCACACCCCTTCTTTCAAACAAGTTTATCCTTTTTGTCATTCTTTCCCCTTCCATTCGTTCCACGTGACCAAACCATCTCAATTTATTTACCCATTAAATTTCGCGTTTACTCTATTTCTTACAACATTGCTTCATATTTTTGTGTACCTTTTCTTAACCGATCATCTAACAATAATAAACTTTCTTTATAGAAAGCTTAGTGTCTCGCAGCTTGCTGATAGTTTCTCAGGAAAGTTGATAGAAATGTAACAGTAATTCGGTTGACATCCGGTTTGGTTTCAATATCCAGTTAGGTATAGGTATGCCGATTTGATTCTTTCTTTTCGTTCTTTTACTTTGCTCCCGAAAACAAATCTGTTTAATATATCTACTCATACTACTATTACACCATCACGACATATCCAACAAGTGGGGTAACCAGTAGGCCAGCTGATAGCTGTCTTCTCTTTGCCAACAAAATATTAAGATATTCAGGTAGGGTGGCAAACTTTATCGCTAAATTTGAGATGTAAAATGTCTTTATTTTTTCGAACACCTGCCTTTTACAGGACACTCGAAAACTTACGTAAAAGAGTGAGAGACCAATGCTTTTCCAGGCGCTCCACGGCTTTAACGTTAGCAAGCAAGCATACACCTGTAAATAAATAATTTGTATTTTGATGTAACAAAGAGGACCTAAATAAATCTCGACAGCCGGCTATTTGGTTTTTTTAAGTAAAAAATTAATATTGGTAATAAATATGTATGCAAGCGAAACTTGGATATGGCTGAAGAAGGACGAGAGTTGAATAAATGCAGTGGAGATGCGATCACTGAGAAGAATGGTAGGTAAAACATTGCGTGATAGAGTAAGAAATGAAGATATTAGAAGAATGAGTGGATGCAAGAGGCGCGTTGTGGATAGAATGCGTGTAAATAAATTGAGATGGTTGTGAAGCAAATGTATGGTGAAAGATTTCTTTCTTCTTTGAACATGTCCAAACCATCGTAAATTTTTTACACGCATTCTATCCACAACACTCATTCTCCTCGATATCCTCATATTCACTCTATCACGCAACGTTTTACCAACCATTCTTTTCAGTGAACGCATCTCCACGGCATTTATTCCACTCTCGTCCTTCTTCAACCACGTCCAAATTTCACTTGCATGGTCGGATATTCACTTCATTTACAATCCGATTAATGAATTATATTCGTTTCAACGCTCTTCGTGACATGCTGCTATTGGAGCTGAGAAGATTAATCTAACCTTTCTGGTCGCTTTGTGATATAAAATAAAGAATGGAGACACAGTGGGTACCTACCTTCTAGCCACCAGCCAGACGACAAACAGTAATTGCTGCTGGAAAAAGAAGAGGAACGAAACTATGTGCAGTATCGTTATGGTAAGAAATAATTTAATTTGTTCGTACATTGGTAAATTTTCTTTTATTATTTATTCACACTATTCACCAAATTCATTAAAACAGATTTGTCGGGGCGTTCCTTTCCATAATAACAATTTATATACATAAATAATTCAAACCTAACCAAAAGCAGCAAACATATATTTAATAACTATAACTATAGTATTTACGTACTTTCAATTGTATACAAATCCACATTTCAGGAGCCATTCCTTGACAAGTCTTTTTGTAGCAATCTTACCTCGAACCACATTTCTTAATAGATGTTGGCATCACATTGTTAAACAATTTAGGCATATTATATTCTAAAGTTATCTTACCGTATTTGTTATTGTATTTTAGCACTATATATCCTTCATTTTATTTAAATCAAGTATGATGAGAGTGTCGCGGTCTTGTTTTATATTCATCCTTCAAAGACTAGTCAAGGACTATCCTTGATGATGGCCAATGTGGCGCGGAGGAACTGCCTTTGACTATTTTTGTTGAATTAATAAAAATTAAAACACTTATATTTAGTATCTCGTGGAGCACCCGGTAAAGAATTGGTCTTCCACTCTTCTCCTTAAGTTTTTGAGTGACTTTCAAAAAGCAGGTGTTCGAAATACTTTAGACATATTTTTACACCTTAAATTGAGCGATATGGTTTGCCACCTTTCCTGGATGATTTAATTTTTTTGTTGACACTAAGAGGACAGATTGCATGTTTATTACATGCAGTTGGTCTGCTGGCTACCCCACTTGTGGGATGTGATATGATGGGATATTTAACAGAAGTAGATATTATTACGATACGACGGCGAAAGGGATATTTTTGCTTGCATTTAATCAAATAGTGCACATTCTCCCGAAAGTTATGAAAATATATAGATTTATACAAGATTTTAGAAAAAAAAATGTGAAAATGCGGGTGTATTCAGGGGATGGATTGCTAGTCAAAGAAAAACTCAATACTAAGCAGAAAATAACAATAAAGTTAGAAGATAGAATAATAATGCTCAAGAAATCAGAAAAATGGAAAATAAAAACTGGAAAAATGATGCAAATAAAAGCAATCAAATTGAACATTAATTGAGAAGAAAATTCTCTTGACATCAATGTTGTAATTTAATTTATTTCTCAACCAGAAAGGGCGCTTTGTTGTGTATTTTAATATTTATTGCCTTATTTTTTTTATTGAAGTCTATAATTAACAATGTGTCTTTACTATTGAGGGCGTACTCAGAGGATGACAAACTGGGACAGTTGCTCTCACCCCTTTAGGAACTTGAATTTCGTTGGAAATAGGCTATTGAAATTAAAGTGGTGAGCATTGTCCATGGATACGCAAAGTGATTAAGTGCCAATTCCTAAGCATTGGGACGCCTTTTTCAATTCTGCCGACTAGATTTTGCATAAGGTTACATTGTGAAAACGTACGCCGTGTCCCAGGTGGGGTAGGCAGAGAGAACGGAACGCCATGTTGATCTATCCTTACATACTTCTTTCGCTTCCTCTACATTCATCCAGTTTCTCATACATGCACGTCGATTCCTCTTACTTCACACGCGACCGTCCTTGAGAATTTGGTCCACGTGGTCAAGCCACGTAGTCCTTGGACGTCCGCACTTTCTCACACCCCCTCTTTCAGATAAATACAACATCTTCGTCAATCTTACATCGTCCATTCGCTCCACATGCCCAAACCATCTCAATTTATTTACACGCATTCTATCCACAACACTCCTCTTGCGTCCACTCATTCTTCTTATATCCTCATTCCTCACTCTATCACACAATGTTTTACCTACCATTCTCCTCAGTGATCGCATCTCCACAGCATTTATTCCACTCTCTTCCGATTAGATTTTGCACAATGTTACATTGTGTAAACATGGTTCTCCAATCGAACTGTCCGAATGATTTTTGTAGGTAATCGGCACGTTGGGTCCAAATTCAGTACAGCCCTAAAAAAAATATTTTTTCTAAACATTGGGAAATCGTATCTACCTAAAATGCTACGCTTGTTAAAATAAATGACGGAATTCAAATATATATATCATTTTACAGGACACTCGAATTTTTACAGAAATGAGCGGGAGACCTATTCATTGCTGGAGACTCCACAGAGCACTAATAGGTACCGCATGCCATTAAGCAGTTTGCTTTTAATCACTGTGCAATTACGAACCTTTGCAATATAGGTATGGCCACCATTATTACCAGTGGCGTAACTTGACTTTTTATATTGGCAATGCATCCATCCATCCATCATTATTTGTATTCTTCTTCTTCTTCTTCCAAATCGGTCCCTCAATGCTGAGGATCGTGATCACCATGACCCAAACCAAGCGACAAGCTCCTCCACCGCGCCCTGTCCTCCGCCTGCCTAAACGCCTCACACACTGTACCCCCTGCAGAATCTCTAACATGATCTGACCATTTTGTTGGTATTCGGCCCCTGCTTCTTCTTCCTGTATTTGTATAATCATTTTTAAAATATTTTGTATGAGTTATTTGTACTACATCACATAAATGTATAAAAATACTACATAATAACTAATACTAGTTATTTTAAACATGTTTCGTGATGACCACATTGTTAGTGTCAATAAAATCGAACAAATTGTAATATCATTATTTGTAATGAATAAAAGTGAATGTAAGTAGAAACCTGAGACGTTATTTTGTCTTTTATACATAGGTCCAAGCTGCCTACTTATCCTCTGTAAAATGATTCCAATATTTATTTGACGAGGGGTTGATGAATAATTTGAGACTGAGATGTCATTTCATCCAGATATTAGTGCAAAGTGTCGGTTATTTAATTGGTTTATTAAATTTTTACAATCATTTTTGCAAAACTAAAAGCGTGCGAAGATATTTTGCGTGTGTAGTAAGAACACTATTGTAGGCATGCTGTTTAATGTTCTTTTTTTAAGATCAAAAATATCAAAACCACTTTTGGTGTCCATCACTTAAGCCAGCCTAGAGCCAATTCGTAACCGTTGGGCCGGCTTTTCACTTCTTCCGATTAGATTTATAACAATGCTGCATTGTGTTAATTCTTCTGATTGGTTTTGTCATCTGCACGTTGTACCCAAATCCAATAATAAATAGAAGAAAATTGTAAATATTCTCATAAATATCACTTTACCCATTGATTTGTTCTATTTCAGCAGTTATCTATGCAATCAATAAGGCATTCAGTGTTTTTTGCATGTATGGAAACCACGTCACTGGTTATTGCCTATATTGACTTGTTCGCTACAAACGGCATTGGTGACTGAAACTATACGAGTACTTCCTGAAAACATTAAATTCTATGGTTCAGCATAAATTTTATGGGTATTGGATTTTAGCCGAATCATACCAACTACCTGCCATGCATTCAAAAAGAGAACGTAAAAATTAAAACACTGACGTTTCTACAATATTTTTTTTTTTTAATGTTTCGTACCTTTTTTGCATTTCTCACAAATAAGAAAACCAGTCGTTTCACTGCATTAATGAACATACAGATATTCTCTCTGCGCTATGTTAGGATGAAATATTGAAGGAAACGTGGCATAGCCTCATCACTGAATTAAAGAAATTGCATTTTACTTTAAAAAATAAAATAACAGTCATATCATAAAATGGTACCTACTTACTCATATATATTTATAACTCGGCGGCAAAATTGCCATCCACACTTCTCAGCATTACACAACCAGAAAAGTCTTAATATTATGATCAGTCATGGTCATTCAAAAACTTAACAGTCTATTGGTGGGAAAAATTCACCTGTCCAGATATACAGGATATCAAAGAATCAGACTCAAAACGCGGGTTCAAAATACCAGCATTGTGCCTGGAATATCTGTGTTCAGAAACTTTCTATTAATATCACAAGTGTTTATACATCTTCTTCTTCTTTCTGTGCCATGTCAGGTCCCCCCGACGTTGGCGATTACTCCGGTGAAAACCTCCCTGTCCTGTGCTGCCTTGAACAGGTCATCCACTGTCCGGATTCCGGTCCACTCTCTAATGTTGCGCAACCAGGACATCTACGTTCTGCCAACTCCCCGTCTTCCCTTTAATACAAGGTGGAGGAGACGATACTTCTCTCCACGCAGCACCTGACCCAAATATGAGACCTTCCTCACTTTAATAATCGACAACAGCTCCCTCCTGGCTCCGGCTCTCCTAAGTACTATATAAATGTTTATACATAGATTTTTTAATTTCAATATTTTTTTTAAATTTGTAAGTTAATTTAATCTATTTTTTGTAAATTATTTATCAAAGATTTCGGAATTACCCCTGTAGCTGACATGACTAAAGATAGGAATTATATAAACGGACCAAGAATACCAAGAAATATTTATTTCTCCTGATATATAATATAAGACCTATATATTATAATTTATTTTTGAACTCTGGAGCACTTGGCAAAGAATATATTGTCTTCCACGTATTTTGAAAGTTTTCTGATAACCTGTAAAATCCAGGTGTTCGAATAAAAAACATTTTACGTTTTGAATTCAGCGATGAGGTCTATCACCCATCTTGAATGTTTTAATTTTAATGGCAAACAAAAGACTATCTATATCTTAAATACAGACAATTATTCTATTTGCGGGATATGCCATGATGGTTTCAAAACAAACTACTTACCATATCAGATTGCTCAAGTAATAAACCCGCCATCATCTTCATTGTGTACATAAATTTTATTTATATGCCAATTTTGTGAGATACTACTATTACTATACCATCACGGCATATTCCACATGTGGGATAGCCAGCAGACCAGCTGCATATAATAAACATGTAACTTGTCCTCTCAGTACTAACGAAAATTGTGACTTTCAGGATGGGTGACCAACCTCATCATTACTGAATTTAATAAGATAACATAACAAAACATGCATAGACAATTCACACAGATCGAGCTAGTCCCAAACTAAGATGAATCTTGTATTATGGATAACAACGCGACGATACACATACATATATATACAATGCACTAAACACATATACATGTAACACCCAGACCCAGGACAATTGAAGAAAGATCCACCACACACCCGGATATCTCAGGAGTCGTTAACTCCTACTTATCCGCACATTCAAACCAAAACTGTCCTCACGGGCGGGCCATTAGGGAGGCTTGAAGGGCCGACCGGCCAAAACCGCCGTCGTGGGAATCTTTTATACTACTTCTCTCTTCAATGTCCCCTCTGGACGGTTATAATGTTTATTGAGTTATTTTACAATACATATTTAAGAAAAAAAAGAAAGAAAAAATAAACAAAATAATACAAAACGTGAAGCAGAATATAAAAAAAATTATAATAAAATACATATACATAAATCGGTAAGTACAGAAGGCCGAAGATCAAGGACAATTTGAAAAAGATCATTCATCATTTTGCCCTGGCTGGAAATCGAACACGGAACCTCGTGACTCAAAGGCAAGAGCGTTAGCTCCGCGCCACACCGGCCGCCTAAAGATGTAAAATTTCATTATTCTTTCATTGTTACAAGACAGTCGAAAGCTTAGGGAAATAAGCGAAGTATCAATCATTGTCGGGTGCTCAACGCAAAATAAAGATTGATGAATTTATTTATTTTAAACATTTCACATGCATCAGGATTCAAATCTGAGTATTTTACGTGTGCCTAAACGAGTAAATTACGGAGGGGTCATGTGGCAATTAAAACGTTAACGGCTATACGTCAAAATTATGAAATACCGTATGCTACAAAAAATAATATATAATATTGAAATTTACGATCGTCAACCAATTTAGTTTTGCATGTTCCATTCACATAATCGTAATGGAGAAATCCAACATGGCGACGGCGTGGTTACACAGCTGATGTTGAAATTTTGATAACTGTCAAATAGGGGTGCGAAACGATACATCGAAGACCAACTGAAAAAATATGATGAAATGTTTATCATCGAAATAAAGTGTGGTTTGAAATAAAAAATGGATGAATACAACAACAAAAAAACACTTTTTTTTAACGCCTTACTCCTTTTACAAACTTAAGCATTATTTTACATTGCGAGCAAGAACAAATTTTATGTATAGGAATAATATCAAACATTTAAATAAAATACAAAGACAAAAAGAAAGATTATTGATAGAGTATCAAAGAAACGTTTTAATTATAAATTTATGTACATTTATTTTATTTATTTATTTATTCATTCTTTACTGTACATTGATAAAAAACAATAACATAAAAGGTATACATTCAAATTAAATACAATCAATATACAGAGGGCGAGTTTATCGCAAAGGCGCGATCTCTTCCAACTAACCCAAGATTACATTTATTGATTTAAGCGTAAGGAAAAACCTTACTAAAGCCTTTGTATGGAGCATTCTGCTTTATGGTTGTGAGACGTGGACTATCAGCAAGAGTGAAAGCGGACGGTTGACGGCCTTTGAGATGTGGTGCTACAGACGCATGCTGAAGACCTATTGGTCGGAACACGTCGAAAACGAAGAAGTGCTAACCAGGGTAGGCGAAAAAAGACAACTTCTTAAGAGAATCAGCCAACAACGAGCTAACTGCATTGGCCACAACATCAGGCACCCAGGACTACTCATCGCCATCGCGGAGTGTAAGATCTATCTATCTATCTATACCCTCACGCCGTGTCCCAGGAGGGGAAGGCAGAGAGAACGGAACGCCATATATATCTATCCTTACAAACTTCTTTCGCTTCCTCCGCATTCATCCAGTTTCTCATACATGTTCGCCGATTTATCTTACTCAACACGCGGCCATCCTTTAGGATTTGATCCACGTGCTCAAGCCACGTGGTTTTTGATCTTCCGCACTTCCTCACACCTCCTCTTTCAGACAAATAAATCCTCTTCGTCATTCGATATTATAGTAATATCATAAATCGATGTATCATTGTCAACCCTAAATTTTCCACGGGGGAAGTCAGAGAGGCGATAAACGTCGGATTATACAAACTGTTACAATAATTCATCACCAAAATTATGTGGTTGTTGTTGGCCCTCTAATTAAAACTTTACTTTATGCACTTATTTTTTTTATTATATGGCAATAATCGCTGTATGATAACATGACTATTTTGTTTTCTCACGCGACCGAAGTTTTCGACACAACGTTTTACAATTATTCATAAAAATAAAATATAAGATTTTAATAAGACGTAGCGAAGGGGTTAAAAATATTTCAAAAACGGTTCCTATTTTACTGTTGTGATATCAATCAAAGGTTGGCATGGATTAGCCACGTCGTTAGATCTGGAGAAGAAAGGGTGACTAAAGGTATTTTGCAGGGTATACCCGAGGGCAGAAGACCGTTAGGCAGACCAAGACAAAGATTGTTGGATAACATCAACCGAGATCTAGAGGACCTAAATGCTTAGAACGAGTGGCGGTCCATTGCTCAAGATAGAAAGGTTTGAAGATCTATTGTTTCGGAGGCAAAGGTCCTGCAAGGGTTTATTAAAAAAAATATTATATCAAGATACATACTTTGGCCATGGAGCACCCAGTGAAGAATGAGTCTTCCACTCTTTTTTGTAATTTTGTTAGTACCCTGTAAAAGACAGGTGTTTAAAAAAGGATATTTTCATCTTGAATTCAGCAATGAGGTTTGCCACCCGTACCGAATGTCTTAATTTATTGTTGGAACAGAGAAGATAGTTTGCATGTTTATCACATGCGGCTGATCTGCTGACGTCCCCACTTTTGTGGTCTTCAAAATTCTTCGGGATTTTGGACAATGGTCCATCTTTTAGTGGTTCTCCTTCTGTTATTCTCTCACGGTCACCCTTCAGGAATTATACAATTAATAATTACAATTAGTGATGTAACGAATATTCGTATTCGCATTCGCAAATATTCGCATATTTCAAAGGATTCGCATTCGCATTCGTATTCGCAAAAAATATGCGAATATTATTTTGGTAATAAAGTATCGGATATTCGGTAAAATTACCGGATACTTACCCGGTACATTTAAGAAAAAGGTACTGCAAGAAAATATTCCTTAAGAAAACTGAAGAGTTTAGAAATATTATAAATTCCTATACCATTTTGAAAATTCGGCGACGGGGGGTAGGAATTTTAATGTTCGAGCATTTGTAGAAATTTAAGGAAGTCAATATTAGTTATTCGTATTCGCATTCTCGAATGTCGACAGCAAATATTCGCATTCGTATTCGCATTCGCGAATATCCAAAATCACACATTCGTTACATCACTAATTACAATACGTAATTTATTAATAAACCTATGACCTAATAACTCTATTGTTTGTCGAGTGAAGGACGATTTAGAGGCTCACCCTTCAGTGTAATGTATATCCTTTTCAACCTCTAGATCCTATTACTGCCTACTTTGTACGTACTAGAATTAGCTACGGCATAAAACTGCCGACTCGTTAAAATTTCACGCATGGCATATTTTTGTAATTGAGTTCTCACAAATAATCGGGATAATTATTTATTAGAGTTCATTTGTAAAATATAAAATATGTTTGTTTGTGTCGTCGTTGCATAGTATTCAAAAAAATGTACTTTATCTGAATTTATATTAAACAAGTATCTTAGAAGGATTTTGGATGTCAAATGGTATGAACATGTTACAAATGATGCTGTGCGCCGACGCACCCAGCAGAGACCTGTAATCTCCTTAATACAGGAGAGACGATGGTCCTGGCTGGGACATGTTTTGAGAATGCCCAATGATAGTTGGCCAAAAAGAGCACTGTTCTTCCGTTCGCAAGGGTTCCGTCTGTCCGGGCGTCCCTCTTTCACAATACACCGTTCCTATGACAACGATATCAGAGCACAGGGAATTTCGTGGTAAGAGGTAACGCAATTGGCGCAGACACGCTCTGAGTGGAGGAGGCTGATTTCTGCCCTGTGCTCCCGAGAGGAGCGTTGATGGTGATGATGATGTGATTTTTTTTTAATGCTTTGACATTTCTATAATAAACTTCTTATAATGACATCATAACCATTTTATTTTTAATACCTATATTTTTTTACACTTTCCCATACAAAGATGTCAGTACCTATAGCTGACGGACTAATCACTAACGTAATTTCTTCCAGACATCCAGTGCTGTCTCAATTTTGCCGAGATAGTTCTTTTCAAACCCTGGTTGCAAAAATTCCTTTTAAAACTCAGCGACCCAACTGGGAATCGAACACAAGACCTCGATGATGCAAGTCAACTGCGATAACCGTTGCACCACGTGGCCGGTTTTTTTATATAGTGATTCTTAGTGTCAAATATTAAAATTCAAAACTTAAAGAATAATGTCACATGCCAATAAAAAGTCCAAAAAACAATTTCAATGCCCTAGTGAACATTTTTAAAGAGTAGGTATGCCATAATAAAAATGTTCGCACATTTCTTTTTGAATATGCAACGACGGTATGTTGTACTCAATGGACAATGTAATGTGGCAAGATGGAGGAAAAATAATACACTCTATACCAGATCTCACACTTTTGTCATGTTTCAAGCTGAAAACATTTCATCATAGTTTGTAATTTTTTTTGTTTTGAACAACAGATTTAAAATCAACAAGACAATCTACATTCTCAATTCAGCAAGTAGGCATGGCACTCATTATAAATATCTCATATTTTTAGAGGCACTTACAAGATAATGTCAATATCGTAAAAACATAACTATTATGCCAAAACAAACCGCTATTATTTGACAGCAAATGGTAGAAATGTCAAAAATATATTAATATCACGGCCGGGTAAAACTGTACTAGTATATTTTAATAATAATATGGGCATTATATCTATAATTTGTATGAGTGGATACAAGATACTATGTAATAAAGCAAAAATAACTATATGAAAATTATATAGATGGCGGTAGGGTACGTTAATTAGGGTACCATATGAAATTATTACATAATTTATTTCAGAGAAAAGTACAAAATATGCGATGTATATGCATAATTGACTGCCGTATTTATAATATTATACTATACTTGTATTTATTTATTTCTCAATAAATTACAATTTTACATTCATACTTTATTGATGCTGCCCAACTAGGTAGGTCCTGTACTAGGGCAAACATTTATGTTTATATACATACTTCTGTTTAGAGCCGTAGTTACTTGTAATAACCTATTTAAAATTATTTGGTAACAATTTTTTTTAAAAAAAGAACTCTTTTTGTGGCATAACTATAATAGTTAGACATATGCTATCGCGACACTTTTTGTAAATAATGATGTTTTCTGCAAAGTCCTAAAGCATTATTTTATTCTATCATCAATAGTTTTCTCCGAATCGGTCTTGTTGAATCTCCCGATTGCGAGTGTGGTTGGGACGAGGAAACGCCGGACCATAGCATCCTAGGATGTCCAATTAGGGACGCTATGGACATATATTTTAAATTCATAAACGTTGAGTACCCTGTTAATATTGTTTACCTTCTTATATATATGATGTTTTTTATATGAAAGATGAAAATATGGCCATAACATCCAACGGGATGAGCATAAAAAAAAAAAAAAAAAAAAAAAAAAAAAAAAAAAAAAAAAAAAAAAAAAACCCTAGTTTTCGCAGCGCACGCGATGAAAAGAATATTTTGGGTATTTTCACACCTTGGGTTACATTGTTGGAATTTTAGTAAGGATCCCTATTTTTTTTTTAAATATAATATTGCATATATCACCTGTAGATGGTACTGTAACTTCCCAACAGTGCAAGAATATTTAAAATTGGTTCAGTAGTTTCGTAGCCTATTCAATGCAAACAATCAAATCTTGCTTCTTTATAATAGGTATTAGTATACATGTAACGTGTAAAAGGCTCACGCCGTGGATGTAGAATAGAATAGAATATTATTCAATAAAATTGTTTACATTACAATTATATAGAAATAATAGAAGTTTATTTTTATAACATAACACATTAATATCTAGTTCCCCATTCAGCACATGGAATTAAAATCTGGTATGAGGGCAACAATTAAAATAATAATTTTTACACATTTAGTTAGGTCTGTTTACTAGCACTCATTTATGTTAATAAAGTTAATAAAAACTGTGGAGTATGTATGTATAAATAAATAAATAAATAAATACTATCAAGGTTAACAAAAGTCAAATGTTAAAATCAATAAAAAAATGAAAATAAAACAGTCAATCTCCAAAGAATTAATTAACATTATATTTAACAAAACAATCAATAACTAGACACCTGAATTTTTCGCGTTTGCGATTAACCCGATTTTATTCGCGAATTTTGCACTTTTTTACGAATAACGCGATTTTTCATGTTTTAGAAAAATAACACCGAAATTTGACTCTTTACGACATTTTCATAAAAAAATAACAAGATATTTTATTATGATAAAAAATCTTCTTTATGGTAAACTAGGTAATGTTTGCTTAACGTAAAAATAAACAATTTTGAAAACTAAACCCAATAATCAAGGATTTACTTAGGATGTCATTTTTCCATTTGCTTGTAATTTTTCAAACAATTTTAAATATTCGTTGCAAAGCATTGTCATTTAAAGTGCAAATAGAACTTGCCATTTTAAATCTTGTGTAGATTTCTGTTAATTTATATTTTTTAGTAAAAAAACATTCATTTCATAGAAATGACACTATTTAACAAAAAAAATAAAATAACGCCGATTTCTTGATAAATACACCACATTTTTTTAAACAAAAAACACCGCTTTTCTAAAAAAATAGCCACGAAAAATTCAGGTCTCTATCAATAACAAAACAATCTCTCAAACACAAAAAGTTTGAGAAGGAAAAAGCATAATAAATAATTAAAATATTTATTCAATAACTTGGTTTCGTGGTAGGCTCTTTACGCTTCTGTAAAATAAAACTGTTTATAGAAAAAAATACATAGAATACATTTTTTTAAAGATTTAAAGAAACCTTTGAAATTTGATAAAAGAAAATTTTAATTATTATATAAAAAAACAAACTCAAATTTATGAAATAGATTTGCCACTTACAATATAATAAAATTTAAAAAAAAACAAAAGGCGAAAATTGAAATTAAAAATAAATACCTAAATAAAACAATATTTTACTTTAACCTACTCTTTACGTTCGGCATTAAAACAAATTTTCTTTTTAATTTCAAACTTTTCAATATCCGTTGGGAAAAAATTGTTTTTATTTATTTAAATATTTAAGTATGTTTATGTTTACATAAATATTTATGTTGTATTGGGATTAGAATAATTCAACATTCTGACATTCTCAGTAATAAAACATGGCCCAGGTGAAATTATCGTGTCTGCTGATGATGATTCAATATGATTTTGTTTTGACGCCGTTTAACAGTCCCTAGATCGTCTCAAGGGCGCCGGTGAAGAGTGCAGTTTTCAATTTGCTTCTGATGCTGGTGACAGTCTGACTGTCTCTCAATGGCACCGGTAGGTGATTCCACGTAACCGGTCCAACAACACCAAAAGTCCTCTCTATACTATTTTCTCTGGATATTACATATCGACTAACAATGACTATTTTTTTTTCAAGCAGGCACCCGACACCGAATGAATTATGCAACTATCAATGACTCAACAAGTCTATAATTTTGATTTTTTTTTATAGTACCTACACACAATCAACATCACTATTTCAATTCCACAAAAAGGCAACTATAAAAAATACATGCTTCCCTTAGTATTAATAAAATATTAAATATTAAATATTTAGTTATGGAAAACAAAGTAATGTACCTACCTATTTTAATTTCTACAAATAAAATTTTGAATTGTTTAACTATTGAACGGAACAAGGACAACAACGTTTGTCTTTAACAGTGCGATTAATATTTAATATAATATTTCACTTTCTGTTGTGTTTTCGTCTAAATGGCGCCACGGGTGAACACACTTAGAAAAATACTAACGAAATTCCACAACGAATCATTGGTACGAATCTATAATATTAACTCTTCGCAAACAAGTTGTTTTATTTTATTTTATTTTTATTTTATAGAGACACTCACAGAAAACTGACAACACAATACATAAATTACAAACATACAATAAGATCTGGCCAGTTCCCCAATTAAGAGTGTCTACAGCATACACAATCAGAGAATTCAATTAAAGCGTGATTCAATATAATGCCACGATAATGATAATCTCTATATAGTATTAATCCTGTCAATGCACATCATCACAATTTTTCTTATGTAGGTAAACTGCTCTGTTGATTTTATTGGTAAATTTACCAATGATTTGTTTGCGAAGAGTTAATATAATAGATTTATACCAATGAATCGTTTGTACGATCTCTGGTCCTGATGATAGTACCGTACTAATGATTCGTTTTGAGTATTTTTCTCGGTGCATAGTCTATTTGAGTTCTGAAGTATGATATCCCAAGAAATGATTGCTTCTAGGGTTTGCACAGAATGATTCTCGATTGGCTGACCTTACATTGTGACAATGAAAAGTGTGGAATTAGTAAACGTTGTCCATGGAAAACGAAAGAGATAAATAATCTACTTATTATTTTTTACTTATTATTTTTTATTCTTTTTGCACATCATCATTCAAATAACAAAATTAACAGAGCAGTTTACATAAGAAAATAAGTGATGATGTTCAGTGGCGAGATTATCACTATATAATGATTTCGTCCATCTAACCACGATGGAAGAAATCATGAATCAAGCGTAGAGCCAATTCGTAAGCATTTGAACTCTTTTCTCACTTCTTCCGATAAGATTTTGTACAGTGTTGCATTGCGTAAACAAAGTTCTGCTGTAATTGAGATATCTGATTGTTTTTTGTTTTTATTTTCCCTGAACATTACTAGGTATGAATGCTGGTTTGAAAATATATTTTTTTTTTTGTAAAATGAACATAACCGCAAAATATGTACACAATCAGAGACTCGAAAGAGAGAGAGAGAGAGATAAAACAAGAAAGAGCAAAACATTTTTAGAATTTATTATAATTATATTATAATACAACCAAAAAATAGGCGTACTTTGTATGGTAATTAGAAGTTTTCAAAGAACAACAAAAAAATATTTCGGTGTACAAGTAAGTTTGTATTTTAAAAAGAACAAAGAGCAATGGCGTATAAGAAGGAGGGGGTAGTTGAAAAGTGGGACAGCTTCATCCCCCTCGTAAATTTCAGTGGACAACCCGACAGAGAATACTGCCCTGCTAAGTAAAAACACAGTAATTACAAAAACACATAGGTGTCAGAATCGCAGAACAAGTTTGAAACCTTTAGTGTGTATTTTTTACATTAAATATTATTAAGTATTAAAAAACAAAACATAATCATCACAAATATCTCAGATATTCAATATTTTTCCTTTTAGTAAACTAATTTAGATATTTGCAACAACGATGGAAGGTTTGTTTTTTAGTATTTGAATAAATAAACACAAAAAGTAGTTTCAAACTTGGTCTGCGATTCTGACACCTATGTGTTTTGGTAATTACTGTGTTTTTACTTAGCAGGGCAGAATAGGTCTCGTACTTTTTTATTTACATACATAGGTTTTCGAGTTTTAAGACATTTTACATCTTAAATTCAGCGTTGAGGTTTGCCACCCATCCTTAATGTCTTGATTTTATATGGGCACGGAGAGGACGGCTTGCATGTTTCTTGCATGCGGCTGGTCTGCTAGCTACCCCACTTGTGGGATATGCCGTGATGGTATAGTAGTAGTAGTAGTTTTCGAGTTATGGATGACATAGGAACTGCCATTCCTGTAACATTCATGGGTGAGGGAGGGTGCAACCCTTAATGTGAGTATACTATTAAAACCTGAGCCCGTAGACAATTCGTACTTGGCGATCGACTACAGACGAATTTTCGTCAATAACTGCAACAATAACGCATAATTATATGGTACATGTAGGTAGATTGTCGAAAAGTTCGCCAGTAGGCGATCGCTAAGTACGAATTGTCTACGGGCTCAGGTGTTCGTAAAATATAAGGAATAAATAAATTAATTAATAAATACTTTACTCAATCAATCAATATCAATGTACAAACGTTTAGACAATATATTTATAACCAATTGGCTACAAGTAAGTTGCAGCAGCCTCTTTAGGTTGCCCTGTATCGAGTATAAAAAATATTTAAAAAAAAAAATACAATAAACAGGGATTAATAACACATCTTACAAAAAAATCACAATCAATAAATTAATAAATCAAAACACATATTATTAATAAATGAATAAACGAATAAATTAAGAAATTAACGAATGAATAAAACATTTTACATCTTCAAATCAGCAGTGATGAGGTAAGCCGCCCATCCTTAATGCCTATTTTTTTATAGACACGGACAAGGCATCAGAAAATAAATTCAGCCTAATTGCTACTCCAGTTATGGTAAATGGGGTGATGGTAAAGATGGAAAAATTCCAGGCTTATCTTATAAGCTGAGAGCTCAAAACAAAAGAGTCGTAGTTTTTTAAAATTAGAGTAGGTAATATTTCAAATTGAAAATTGGAGTTTCGAAAAAATTTAGAAGTTGAGTAATTTCTGTAATTCCCATGCAACTGCCCCTCTACAAAACATTCTCGTTACGCCTATGGCAAAGAATGACATTACTTAGTAGTAGAGTGGGAAAGGAAAGAAATAAAAACAAACTTTTTTAATTAATTCTTTAACCTTTATTATGTGGGGTCCTGCAAGTCAATAGTAAAATACATTAGTATGATGATGAGTACACTTTTGTCATCCCATACATTTTTTCGGCGAAATTATATCTAAGTCATAATATAATTTATATCTTTACCAGATTTATGAAAAAAAAAAATCAAATTCGCCGCGTAGGGTAGATATATTTATTATTCTATTTATTTTTGCGTCAAAAACTCTAACAAGTAAAGTTCTCACTGTCCAAAAAGGTCATATTGTTTTATTATTGAGTTTACGTTGTCCAATGTCCAAAAAAAAGGTATAAATCTGAAGTTATATTTCAAAATAACTTTTCATTCAAAATTGACTTAAATCCATGGCTAATCTGAGATTAAAATTTATTATTCCTGGTTAAATTGAACCTAATCACAAAAGCATGTGTTCTATAGCGCACCTACATACTTTAAAATATCTATCTATCTATACCCTCACGCCGTGCCCGGGAGGGGTAGGCAGAGAGAACGGAAAGCCATATAAGTAGATCTATCCTTACAAACTTCTTTCGCTTCCTCTACATTCATCCAGTTCCTCATAGATGTTCGCCGATTTTTCTTACTCAACACGCGGCTGTCCTTAAGAATTTGATCCACGTGCTCAAGCCACGTGGTTCTTGGCCGTCCGCGCTTCCTCACACCTCCTCTTTCAGACAAATACATCCTCTTCGTCATTCTTTCATCTAGCATTCGCTCAACATGTCCAAACTATCGTAACTTATTTACACGCATTCTATCCACAACACTCTTCTCGCATCCGCTCATTCTCCTAATATCCTCATTCTTCACTCTATCCCGCAAAATTTTATCAACCATTGTTCTTAGTAAAATAACACCAATATAAATTTAATTATTCCGTACTTAGAAAGGGCTATGACTAAACATAGAACTAAAATAAAAAAAGTAGAATCATTTTCAATCAACAATAATTAATAAGAAAATCATTTTGAGAAGTAATTATAGTAAAAAAAAACATGCATGCCAATCCCGCGGTACCTGAGGATAGTCGTTTTCATCATTTACATGAGTATTTAAGTTCTGTTTGAGTTTTAACTCCACGAATGTTCCAGGCATTGATGTAAACATTAATATTGTTTATTCATTTCTGTGAAATTTATCTTCTAATTTCGTCAAAACGGTTTTTATAACACACGTCTGATATTTTTTAAACGAAATTAGAAGGTACTTACCTATATTTCATAAAAAATGACAAATATGTCAACAATATTAATGTATAGACCAATCCCTAATACCTGATATATTCTTGCGGTTATTTTATTTTTTTATTTTATTGATTATCCAAGCAAAACAAACAGTCATTCAGTGCATATTACAAATAAATATATTTAATCTATAATTGACCATATTGAAGAAAGATCCACCACACACCCGGATACCTCAGGAGTCTTTAACTCCTACTTATCCGCACATTCAAACCAAAATTGTCCTCACGGGCGGGCCATTAGGGAGGCCTGAAGGGCCGGCCGGCCAAAACCGCCGTCGTGGGAATCTTTTATACTACTTCTCTCTTCAATGTCCCTTCTGGGCGGTAATAATGTTTATTGAGTTATTATACAATATATATACAAGTAAAAAAGAAAGAAAAATAAACATAATGATACAAAACGTGAAGCAAAATAAACAAAACATGATAATAAAATATATACACAAATTGGTAAGTAGGTACAGAAGGCCGAGGTGAGGTGTCCAGAGACGTGCTGTTAGGCGTTTAAAGGGCGCGAGCCCGAGAGTCGCCAGCGCCAGCATGGTGTGGAAACATTAAACCCTCCCAAAAGGGACATCCCTACCAAACCTACTCTCCACCAAGGGAGACAGGACGACACAACAAAAAGACGAGTTCGCCACACGCACCGCCGCCACAATGGGCAAAACCAACCCTACGACACTCCCACGTCAGACGGGGGTGAACCCGGCTGACGCAGAAGCTCCCAACGAGATACCCAAACATCCACAAACCCCAAAAATGCCTTTAGGTTCCTTGGGCATTGCAAAACCTCCCCAAACCATATAGGTCTGGGAGTGTTCTCACTCATATCATCTAGCATTGCATCTCTAGCATCATTCATCACAGAGCACTCCCATAGGATATGCTCGGCATACTGCGCCCCCAATCCACAAACACACCACGGATTCTCCGCAAGGCCAAGGTCATAATTATATTATACTATAATTGACCAGTGAAGTTTCCGGATATAACTAATAAATCAACATGTTCACATGTCTACAAAAAGCAAGAAAATTCAACAACATGAAATGAATTCAGCATTACATTATAGAAAAAGAACATGAACATATAGTGGGCCATTGGCAAAAATAAAAAAAAAATACAATATATACTTAATAATATAATAGCGCTCTAAAATGGAGGATTGGAGGATAAGAGGAATTTGGGAAATCGCAATCGCAAACCAAACAGTGCAGAAACCAGCTACCGTGAGTTACACAGGGCACCCGCTGTGGCATTTTTAACAACATATAACAATAATACTCATGTAAATGTTGAAAACGCCTATTCTCAGCTACCGCGGTGTTGGCATGAACGTATTTATGACTGTAGTCACTTCGCGCATCGGAAGGATTAAGATCAAGACAAGATTAAGATCGTATCATAATAAGTAACCCTGCCGGTTGTCAATACTCTTATAATCAGGCATAAAGTCGGAACAACGCTAATCTTTCTTCGTGAGTAACGTGTATCACTATACCAAACAAAGCAGATGGAAAAACACTTATTTCTTTATTGTATATTGAATACGAGTACTAAAAGCAATCCCTAAAGTGGTGTTTACACGATACGATATAAAGGCCGTACGATTTCGCTTACATAAAAACACAAAATCGATCGAACGTCAATTGATCGTGAAACGTGTTCATAACATCCATCAACATGGATTCAATACCATTTATTTTAGAAGGATTAACTATGTGACAGTTTCGAGAGATTTTTAATGTGTTTAGTATTTTACAATGCACTTCCGTTCCTTGATTATTTAAATTGCGATCGATGATCAAAATGACATAGATTCAATCTATCAGTCACGCTTTGATTTTGACATTTTTAGAAAAATGGCGGGTATAATAGTTATAATAATATTAATAAAAATATTTATTGCCCAAAAATAGTATACATACAATAGAATAA
Source organism: Athripsodes cinereus (assembly GCA_947579605.1). Taxonomy (NCBI): domain Eukaryota; kingdom Metazoa; phylum Arthropoda; class Insecta; order Trichoptera; family Leptoceridae; genus Athripsodes; species Athripsodes cinereus. Next base: position 15,817,546 of record OX388326.1, read on the forward strand.
AAAAAAACATGACAATATTATTGCTATACAAATATATAATATTGTGCAATGGGTGAAAAAAAAGTGTGATATATTCCAACCAGTGATATGTTACAACTAGATTCGCAATGTCATTCAAATATTCTCCAAAAATGTGTACCCACCCGTCGACGTACTATAAATCCTTATATTTTATAAAAATGATTTTCAAATTTACGTACTAAACTTTCACCGGGCTATACTCTCTCATTTCAAGGAAGTTGCGTTCCATTGACCTGACCATTACAAGATGAGGTATCTATTTGAAATAAAAACCCACAAAATGCCGTACTTTCTTTTTGAGAAGCGAGAAAAACAGCAAAAAAGAGTGTAAAAAAAAAGTGTGAATGAGATAAAAAATACGTTTTTTACGTCAGTTTGAAAGGGCAAGAAAATATTCTTTACCGCCAAAATTGTGTATCATATTATATTGCCATACTAAAACTAAAATTAATTAAGAAAATATCGATAATTTATTTCGAGTAAATGTATCATTATAAATGTATGTTACATAAAATAGTTTAATTTGTGTTTTTTTAATACTTTTACAACATGTTTTACGCGAATTAACCAATATTTAAATAATTTAAACGTGTTACATGAAGATTCAAGAAACGAAAAAACATTATTTTTTGTTAACGGCAACATCGGCTGTTTAAATTCAGCCAATCACGTCGCTCGATAATTTGACATATAGGAAACGACGCCATTTATATTTTGACAAAAGAAATACGTGATACATGTGTATTTTGTAAAGTCTTCGTTCCGTACAGAATTATTTGTTTAATTACTACATTTTATAAAATAATAAACTTCATAGTATGACAATAAAATATTGTACATTATATTATATACAAATGTGAGTGGTACCACTCATACACAATATTATTTATGTACAGAGTGAATTAAGTGAAGTGATAGTGAACACTATAACAAATATTTTTGGACTAAATAAAAGGTAATAATGATGTTTATGTACACATTCATATAAAACCAATAGATATAATGAACTAAGTAATATGATACATTAGTTTCTACGAAGAAATGTTTGAGGTTATGCCTTAAAAACACAAGTAAATATAACATTTGTTACAGGAGTCAGTTTTGTTTGACAACTCATTTCATTCAATTCATTATGAACTTATAAACTGACATTATACAATTACATCTGAAGTAATTTACTATTTTAAGAAATACCGTGATATTATTTAATTGATATTGATAATATTAAGTAAGTAGATGCAACATTATAAAGAAATCATATTAATCGTATTTAATCGTGAGTAATTTACAACAAGATATTAAAACTTTGTTATTTTTACCTTTTTACAGAAATAATGGAAAATGCATAACAATAAACATTGATTAAAACGATTCTGATGTTAAAGGATTATTCATTACCATGACAATGACATTTGAGGGCTAGGAAAAGATTACATGATTAATGCAAAGGCACCCTGAATCTTGGAAGCTGGTTCTGCCTTGTGATTCTAAGAGAGCATTCATTATTATAAAGGTAAGAATATATTTGTTAATTTAAACACAACAGCACATAAAGCATAAGGAACTTAAGTCGTAGTAACAAAAAAATAAGGCCAATTGCAGTGTTTTATATGAATTTAATTTATAAGACATTTAATACTTACATATATTATATTTTATATATATAATAACAAGAATATATAGCCAGTTAATAGGGATAACTAATTATTATTATCACTTTGAATTATATTATAATTAATGAAAATGTTACACTGTAAACTGAGACATGAATCATAAATTTTAAATAAAGCGTACCAAGATTGAACTATCACTAAACGAACCATAATTTTTGTAAAATCTGTGTAAGAGAGCTATCTAAAATGTGTTATATAATATATTATTTTCCTTTACAGATATGACTGGTTATTCATTTCAATAACAAGAATGACAAAATCAAATATTTGGATGTTAGTTAATAAATTGAAGACAGTAAAATATCCAAAAAGTGGAGATTTGAAAGCATTTTCGGAGTGCTTGGCAACGTCATGAAGACCTAGCATGGTACAAGAAGAAGAGAATTAAAAATAATACATAATTTTATTATTTTACTCAAGAAGTGGAGATTGGGAAGTGCTTGGCAACGTCTAGAGGACCTAGCATAGTATAGGAAGAAGAAAATTAAAAATAAAAAACAAATTTATTATTTTACTCATTCACTGTGTTTAGGTAGTAGAATTAAATAAATCTTATATTATGTATTTTTGGTCCAATATATAACACTAAATTTAGTTTTCTATTTTTTGTGAGATAATATTATCAGTAGATAAATAAAATATGGCTCCATTTTTAAGAATGATTTATTTTGTGTTCTACATTGAGTATGGCATGGTGAGTAGGTATGTAAGTATTGCAATGGTTTTCGTATATATTATTTCATTACATTAGCTTGATTAATCTGTATTAGAGTGTATGAGCCTTTTTAATAAGTAAACTTGTGTGAAGGAGGTGTTAGGTACTGCTTACATACATGAAATTACTTACATTTATTCTAACATGTATATTTATTATTCTCAGCTATATCTAATTATTAGGTATTAAAATATTTAACATTTTAAAATATCTTTTTATTTTCCCAATTCCATTACAGCAACCATTTCTTGAATTTGGAAAAAAATAGTTTATTTTCTAACTGTATATCCCATGGAACATCCAGCAAAAAATAGATTTCCAACTTTCTATAAGTTCTTCAGCATTCTGTAAAAGGTTGATATTTGAACAAATACATTTTACGTAAGTGATGAGGCTATGCCATGCATTATTTATTTATGGTACAAAGTGGACAACCAGCGTGATTATAACATGCAGCTGGTCTACTGAATCCTTCACTTTTGTGTTGTATCCTATTGATATCACCCATCCTGATTGCCTAACCTTTATATCGGCACGGAAGGGGCAACCTGCATGTTTATTACATGCACATGAATTGCAAATCCACATGCTATGACCAGGCTATATATGCCCATTTTCATTGAGGGGGTTATTTCAAGACTCAATACTCACATAAAATAAAAACCCACCAATTATAATATTTCCTTTTTAAGATGTAATTATAACTGCATTTAAGTAAGGTAAAACAAGAAGCACATTTTTTGCATCTGTTGGAAAGAATAAAAAACAATGTCGTGTCAATGAATAAAAATCGTCAACTTTTTTTCTTTTTTTTTGGATGGCTTTTCACCCATTTAGAGTGTTATCGCCAGGAAACAGTCTGAACTCTTCTTTCTCTCAATAGAAGCAGAGTGTATCTATAACACTATTCACAAGATATTCAATGTGACCCATGGTTGCCAAAATTGTGTGGCCATATATGATTTTCACTCTATCATAATACAAATCTTACTTTTCATTATTCTGTTTCATATTGAAATGTCTACCTTTTCTTAAAGAATATTTACTCACGGTACCTTTTTACAATGTAACGGGTATTTGTACCGATAACTGCTTATGTCAACACCAAATTACCGTACATCTAATATATAAAATTCTCGTGTCACGGTGTTTGTTATCACACTCCTCAGAAACGACTTAACAGATTTTGATGTAATTTTGTGTGCTTATCGAGTGGGTCTGAGAATCGGGCAACATCTATTTCATACCCCTTAAAGTTAAGGGTGGTCCACCCCATTTTTTTTTTTTAATTTAGGGCAAAAAAAAAATTATGCATACAGCCCTAAGTTTTCACCCTTCCACCATCAATCCCATTTTTTTAATAGCGATATAAGTACATAATTCAATCATTTTCAACTCCGGTCGATTACTGCAGTTATCCCCGCCAGGCGTCTTCTATAAGTCTAAATAAAAATTACTTTGATAATTTGTCTACAACGCTTCATTCGTCTTTTAATTATTATAATATCCTCACACCTTTATAGTCTTAGTTATTTTTTATTGAACTCAAAATAATTTCCAAAAAATAATGTATAGGATGGCAAGACAACGTTTGCCGGGTCAGCTAGTAATAATATAAATATTCATCTCTTTTCTTATGTATATATTCATCTCTTTCTACCGGCCTTTGACGTCTGTAGTAATCCCCATTCTCATATTGTCTACCTCTTGTTATCTACAAACAATTTATATGTGTGTCGCTTTTTTTCAAACTAAAAATTGCGGCACCAAGGTCCGCAAAAGATTTTATTGATGGTACATGTTTGAGATTCATATTGCAAATCTAGGTATAACATATCACTGATTCCATCCAACCCATCCATCGAGATAGAAATCGCGGAGTATTTATCAACAGTTAAAAATGTTATGGAAGAGGATATAAGGTATATTTTAGTAAGGAAGCAAGCGCAACAAACAAACAACAAACATAACAGCTGTCACGAAACGGGAACCAGATAATATAAAGTTGTTTCCTTAGAATTCCGATGTATATCTACGAATGCAGCGCATATCTACGCGTGCGCGCATCGACAAACTAACAAAAAATTGAAAGATGGCCAACTTGAGACAATATCGTTTTTTACTGGTTTTTATCGTTTCAGATTTATAAACAATCATTTAACACGGTTCAAATGGCTGACGATATTATAATAGTTTCTTAGCTACTTTCGTCACGTGAGAACACCCCATAACTGAAGTCTCTACTACTTGTCGACATTCTTAAAGGATTAGAAGTTTGTTGTTTCCCAATTTATTTATATACCTGCTACTTGTCACCAGATTTATATGGACATTGTTGCCAGATTTATATGGACACTAACGTATTTATAGGTATTTTAGACTTTTAGAGTCGTAGATGCCTGCAACCTTACTGTTTGTTCATTCCAGGGAGTTTGTAAAATAGAATTACAACGTGTCACACAACAAAATAAATTATCTCCATGGAATTATCAGAATAGAAAATCTCTCCCACTCATTTCTGGAAATTTTCGAGTGCCCTGCTGTAAAAGACAGATATTCGTAAAACTTCACGAATATGACCTTTTCAATTAAGCGATGAGATTATATTATTGTCACCCATTCAGAATGTGTTCGGTGGCAATTCATATAAACAGAAATAGTAGAAATAAAAATACACAAAGCTATTCAAACACAATTTCAAACCTGTAGACATGTTTTGCTCCCTTTTCTCCACATCCCTCAACCTTCTCCCCACATCCCTTACCCCAAGTGATCTTAATCTAATCATGCTTGGTCTATCTTTTAAATTTTTCTTAACATTACTCTTTTATAATATTCCATCTTTTTCAAACATTACAGGATTTCGTATTTTTATTTTTTTTCTATCTTTTATTATTAGTTTACTCTTTGAATAATTCTTCTTCTTTCTCGTGCCGTATCAGGTCCCCCCGACGTTGGCAATCACTCTGGCGAAGGCTTCCCTATCCTGCGCGACACGGTCCAGTCTCTTATATTGCGCAGCCAAGACGTTTGCCTTCTACCAGGACCACGCTGCCCCTCAATCTTCCTCATCAGTATCAGCTGGAGCAGACTATAGGTACTTATCGCCCCGCAGAACGTGACCCAGATATGAAATCTTACGGACCTTATCGTCCTTCAGCAGCTGTCTACTGCAATTGGCTCTTCTCAAAACCTCCGAGTTGCTGACCAAATTGAATAATTATCTTTTACAAACATTACAAGTTTTTGTATGTTTTTTCTTCTTTTATATCTTTTATTGTATATGTATAAAAACATGTATAAAAAAGCTTATTATTAATAGCTGTTAACGAATGAATAAATAAATAGTTTTTGTTTGTACCTACTAATCATATGTTTCAAACTATATTTTTGTGTGTTAGCGATGGCTGCTTGTGCGATATGCTAGTGAGAACAGAATGATGAATGTGCGATGCTTAAATAATTGACTTAACTGTGGTACATGTTTGTGGATGACAGCTGAGTTATGAACGACTTTTTTTTTATTTTTGTTAACCATATTTATAGTTGTTTTTTTTGTACTTTTTACCAATAAATAAAAAGAAAAAGAACACATGCAAGCAACAATGTACTTATGGACACATAATAATAATAAAATGTAGAATATATTATATTGCAGTATGCACATGCATTAGGGAAAGGGAAAGGGATTTAGGAAATTATTTTTATTAACTGCAATCAATAAACAGAGGGTGAGTTTATCGCAAAGACGTAATATCTTCTATCGAACTTAAATTACAAGCAGATACTTCAATGGTGACCCCACTTATGGGATATACCGTGATGGTAGATATATGTACATAATTAGGAAGATTAATCAAGAAAGATGCTAAATAGATTGAATTTTGTACGGAGGGAAATTTACAAAATAATCAAATGGTGAGAAAATGTTTAAATTTAAAACAATAATTTATATGTAATGGAAAAGTTCTGACCCACGTAATGGGGTGGAATGACTAGTATATAAGTTTAAGTTTGTAATTAATTTTAAATTGTATTTTAAATTGTAAAAAAAATAATATTTTTATAATTTTATAAATAAATAACTATAACTATAACTATAAATGAACTAGCTGACCCAGCGAACTTCGTACCGCCTTAGAATCAATAAATGATTAATATTATTTTTAATATCTTTACAAACTCACGTAACTGTCCAAGTGTGTCATCGTATAGTGTAAAAAAATTAAATTCATTTATGTTGAACAATTACACTTAACTCAGATTTATTTATAAATTATCTGCTGTACGTAATATTCATTTAAAATTTATAAAAATTCTTATCCATGATTTTTTCAAAATTGGAATTTCAGAACCAAAGATGTTCAATTGCATGGATACCTAACGATTCTTATTAGAAAATGTATACAAAAATTTTCTGTGAATAGATCAATCTATAAAAAAAACATCATCGTTGATTTTGTTTAACTCTCCATATTGCATTTTTATTGAAATTAAAAATGTATAGCGCAAATAATTTTCTTTGTAATTTTTTCTTCCCGTAAATTTGTAAGATATTTTAAGAGACTATCGGCTATTGGGGACGGAGAAGAATCCAACAAATTAGAGATCATCCAAATCGGTTCAGCCATTCCTGAGTTATAAATGTTTTTAACACTTTTAAACACATTCATTAATATATATAGAATATTATATGAAAATATTTTTACCCAATGCGTTTACATTTTCAATTCGCGGAACTTTCACAAAATGAATAAAACCGAAAAGAAAATCAATTTAGATTTTTTTTTCTCATCTGAACCATTTCAGCCCTAAAAATTTCTACCCTCTAAGCATTTTTTTTTTTAAATTTATGTGAGGGTAAGTACTAACTAGGTGTCTCCGAAGTTCTAGCAGAAATTTCAATTAAATACAATAAAATATTTATTAAGCTTTCAATTTACAATACCATTTAAAAAAGGTTTTCAATATGACTTAAGTTTTTTTTTTTTACATCTTTTATGTACATTCCTCATCAAATAATAAGCTCTTTAGATTGTAATCTCCAAATATTAGTTTAAGCGTGAGGAAGAACCTTACTCAAGCCTTTGTCTGGAGCATTCTGCTATATGATTGCGAGACGTGGACCATCAGCAAGAGTGAAAGCGGATGGTTGGTGGCCTTTGAGATGTGGTGCTACAGACGCATGCTGAAGATCCATTGGTCGGAACATGTCGAAAACGTAGAATTGTTAACCAGGGTAGGTGAAAAAAGGCAACTCCTCAAAAGAATCTGCCAACAACGAGCTAATTGGATTGGCCACAACATCAGGCACCCAGGACTGCTCATCGCAATCGCAGAGGGCAGGACCGAAGGCACAAATGGCAGAGGTCGACCGAGAGACGCCTATATGGACCAACTGAAGAGGGACATGAGCTGTGGCACACACGTTGAACTAAAGATACTAGCTGAAAATATGGAGGAATAGAGAAGAAAATCCAAAATCGTTGCAGACCAATCCAATGGATTGTAACTCATTATTTATAATATTATTGATTGAATTGATGCATTAGTGCCCGTAGTTACCTGAGCCCCTAGACAAACACGCACTTGGCGATCGACTACAAACGAATTTTCGCCTATAACTGCAACAATAACGCATAATTATATGGAACGTGTATAGGTAGATTGTCGAACAGTTCGCCAGTTTGCCAGTAGACGATCGCTAAGTACGGTTTGTCTACCGTAAGTCCCGCGCTGTTGGAACTAGCTCGCCCACCTGGGTTATTCCGGTCCATAGCCGTATATTACACAACCACGACATATCTGTCTCCTTCCCACTTCACGACGTCTCTTAATCTTGCCCTCTCTTATCAATGGGGAACTTTCACAAAAAAAAAAAAATTTTCCTCCTCCTCCTCCTTCTCCTCCTCCTTCTCCTCCACCGCCGCTCCCGTGGCGGAACATGTACCTATTTGACGTCATCAGACAAAAAGACATTTATTTTCTACGATTTAAATGCGTGCTAATAAAAATCACTGCCTTACGACGTCACAACGTGGTGATTCAATAACTTGGCGTTTAAATTTTGACAGAAAATATGGATTTTTAAAATGAAAATAATTAATGAAAAGTTCTATTTTATCGTTTCTTATTAGGATATTTGTGAAAAGCGTAAATTTATTAACATAAATTGATAACGTTTATTTATTTTTATCAAGAAGGTATCGCACGTATGCGATGAACTCGCCAATATTACAAAATTATCAGTCACGACAGCACAAAAATTTGCTGGACAAATCGGAGACCTCCGACACCTGAAATATAAGGAAAAAGGGTTAACTGCTATAAATATTCCACATACGGAGTAGCCAGCAGACTAGTTGCATATAATAAACACGCAAACTGTCCTTTGCGTGCCAACACAAATTTAAGACATTCGGAATGGTTTGAAAACCACATCGCATAAACTGAAATGTAAAATGTCTTTGCTTTTCGAACACCTTATTTTTACAGTAGGTACACTCGAGATCTTACGGGAAATTGTGGAAGACCAATTCATTGCCGGGTGCTCAGTAGCTCAAAATTTTAATAGGCCAATGCCGGGAAAAAATTGCGTATTCAGATTTCCAGGAAATTTAAAGACTAGGCTCAAATTACTGGTTCAAAATACATTTGTCAGAAAGAATGATAAAGAGGATATACTTGTCTGAAAGAAGGGGTGAGAGGAAACGCGGGCGTCCGAGAACCCGGTGGCTTAAACACGTGAATCAAATTCTCAAGGACGGCCGTGTGTTCAGTAAAAGAAACCGACGTGCGTGCATGAGAAATTTTATGAATGTGGAGAAAGCGAAGGAAGTGTGTAAAGATACAGCTGTTTGGTGTTCCGTTCTCTCTGCCTGCCCCACTTAGGACATAGTATAAAGTATCATCATCGCCCTCAACGCTCCTCTCGGGAGCACAGGGCAGAAACCAGCCTCCTCCATTCAGAGGGCATTCTTGGCATTCTCTGTGCCAATTGCGTCACCTCTTTCCACGACATTCCTTGCGCTCTGATATCGTTGTCATAGGAACGGTGTATTGTGAAAGAGGGACGCCCGGGCCGACGGAAACCCTGCGGACGGAAAAACAGTGCTCTTTTTGGCCAACTATCATTAGGCATTCTCAAAACATGTCCCAGCCAGGAACATCGTCTCTCCTGTATTACGGAGATTACAGGTCTCTGCTGGGTGCGCCGGCGCAAGTATAAAGTATAGTGTAATATAATTCTAATTTCTTTAAATTATTTATTGCCATCCACACTTCTCAGCATTATACAACAAGATAAGTCTCCATTAGATCAGTCACGATCACAGAAAAACTTAACAGTATAAGTAATATATTTTACAGGACACTTGAAAATTGACAGAGAAGAGTGGGATGTCCATTCACTGCCGGAGACTCTGCAGGTGTATGTAAATTATTTTGGAGTACAAAAAATTAATCACTAATTCTCTGCACGCGCCCAAACTCTAGATATTATTAATAAAATATCTACGTAAAGTAATGGCATTGTATGTATATACTTGTCTAGATAATCACGTTATAAGGAAGATATAAGTATACTTCATACCAGCTTAATACTCGGCTTCAGTGAGAAAATAATAAAAAAAAATAAGCGAAGCTAGGTATTTTTGGAATTAACTTATTTATTGTGTCCGTGCACACGTCGGGCAGACGTTAATTCCATAATAGGGAACTTGCACATATTTTATTTATTCTTTAGAATCATAAATAAAGTAATCAGTAACACATATCAGTAATTTTTTTTTCGATACGTTGCTTAATTTCTGTTTTATAGCATTTTGAAATTTCGATTTTTGAATTTCCGCGAAAACGCCACATCCGAAAGCGCCATTTTGATGACGTCATATGTCCCTTCGATCTCTCTGTCTACAGATGCTTAGTACATTTCGTAGTATATATCTATTAGTTTGACGAGGTTATTTACTGTTTTGGTTTGGGTTTGAACGCTTTTTTTGCCAAAAACTTCAATATGATTAAATTTTTACGTATAACAAACATCAGTTCCTATTTTTTTATTTAGTTTTAATAACGGAAAACGATTTTCTTAAGGGGCGATCGGATATTTATCATGCATATAATAATAAGCCCGCCGGTGGGCGCTATAACTTTGTCTTATAATGTTATTACTAATTTGTAAATGCAATACAACATTGTGTAATAAAAGCATATTATATTCAATGGCAATTATTATCAATTTTCATCATTCTTAGGTCTGATTAGACAGTTGATGGCCTACCTTGAATGTGCGCGGTCGTCATTAGTGTTGTATGAGTGTTGACAATAATTTTGTTCCTGTATAAGTTTAAAAAAAAAAATCGTTTTTGTTTTGTTCAGTAGTTAAGGGGGTGTGGTACCACTCTCTTTTTTTTCTCTTTTTTTTTATTATACATAATTACTTATTTGATATTTGTTCTAATTTATTTTTTATTTTTTTTGTACTTGTTGGATTGCGTGGGGGATGGAGGCTCCCCAAGAGCCTCCAGAGCCCCGAAAACGGGTGCGGTCTCTGGAGCCCACAGATGCTGGCCCATCTAAAGGTGGGAAAGTGAACAAATTAGCGGACAACTTGAGATATGACGATAGGTCACCAGAACCATTTACAGTCTTCGTACAAAACCTGGATCCATTAAAACCTCTACACTCCATGTCCTTCGGCAACTTATTGTTTAAACAAAATATAAAAGACATAACACTGGGCGGAGTTCGAATTGAGGGCCGTAATAAAATATCCGTAACTTTTAAAACTGCAATAAGTGCAAATTTATTTATTGCGTCTGACTTCGTCATATCAAATGGCCTGAAAGCATATATCCCGTCGTTTATGGTCACCAGGATGGGAATAATTCGAAATGTTTCAACAGAATTCGATAATGACGAAATTGTTGAATATCTTTACGTGCCAGGTAACATCAAAGTCGTAAAAGCCCGACGTCTTAATTACAAAGACATGTCCACCGGTGCTGCCATTTGGAAGCCATCACGAACAGTGGTGGTAACGTTTGAGGGTCAGATTATTCCTGAATATGCGTACATGTTCCACAACGCACTAAATGTAGAGCAGTATATCTTCCCAACAATATTGTGCCATAACTGCTGTCGCTACGGTCACACCAAGGCTCAATGCCGATCCTCCGCCAGATGTATTAAATGTGGGGATAATCACTCAGGTGAAACGTGCGTCTCTGCACAGTCAACGTGTGTAAACTGTAAAGGTAACCACCCCGCGTCCAGTGCCAATTGTCCAGAGCTAGCTAGACAAAATAACATCAAATACTCTATGGCAGTCGACAGTATTTCATACAAGCAAGCATCCATAAAGCACCCTGCAACACCAATCAGCTATGCTGAAAAAGTTGCCTCTAGCTCGACACATAAAATCTCTCGCCCAATTACTAGGCCTCACACCAAAATACCTCCCAGCATCAATAGACAGGAGCATAATTCCAATTTGATGTACCAAAATGGAGAGATCCCTCACTTGAGAAATGGTTGCGCTCTTCAAAGCCAGCCTGAACCTTCAGAGCCATCAGGTCATCTAAATGCTAATTTTGAAAATCAAAACCATTTTCAAACATTAATTAACCTGTTAACTCAGCTTTTGATTCAAATAATGTCCTCTTCAGATAATCAACCGTCCATCGCTGCTATAATTCCTCTTCTTCAAAATCTTTTAAAAAATAACCACTCAATCCAATCAAACTAATTTTTCCGTACTTCAATGGAACAGCAGAAGTGCTGTCTCCAACAAAATCGATCTTATTCAAATTCTTCATACGTATAATATTTCAATTGCTGCTATTTCAGAAACATGGATCCCGTCGGGTTTTGACTTTGTCGTCCCTGGATACTCCGTCTTACGGGCAGACAGGGCTGACGGCAAAGGAGGAGCCGCAATTTTAATTTCATCCCGGTTACAATTCACACAAATTCCATTACCAGGTAATAACTCTTTTCAAATCGTAGCAGCAAAAATCGCCGATATTGTCTTTGTATCGGCCTACATCCCTCCGAGAACTAGATTTGATGCCGATTACTGGTCCTCAATTTTGCTTCTTATATCTCAACCCTTTTTCATATTGGGCGATTTTAATGCTCATGCATCTGCATGGGGATGCTCATACGGAGACGCTAGCGGAAAACGAATATTAGATTTCATTGGCGACAACAATCTTTGTATTTTAAACAAAGGCGACCCTACTCGTGTTTCTCTTCCTGGACAAGCTAAAAGTGCAGTGGACATATCATTGTGTACTCCTGATATGGCAGGCATCACCGAATGGTCGGTTCTGGATGACAGTTTCTCCAGCGATCATTTTCCAATTATCTTGAAAATCGATAGAACCATACAGAAACTATCAAAAACTCTTAGTCACGTAAGGGGTTACAATACAAAAAAAGCAAACTGGGAAATATTTAGATACGAAATCGAAAAACAGTTGAAAAGTTTGTTGTCCCCAGAGAACCTTCCTGTCGAAAACTTGGCCAATCAAATCAATCGGATCTTTACATCTGCTGCGGATGCCGCTATGCCTAGGAAAAAATCAGGTTTTAAAATTTCTAACTCTCCTCCTTGGTGGGATGAAGAGTGTAGCAAGGTAGTGAGGGCTAGAAAAGAAGCAATGCGCGTTTATAGGAGTGACATTAACTTTACAAATTACTTGATGGTTAAAAATGCTCAAGCTGCAGCCAAAAAAACTTTAAAATGTAAGAAAAGACAGGGATGGAGAAATTTTTGTGAAAGTCTATCTCCAGACACCTCATTAGGCACTGTGTGGAATGCGATTCGAAGATTTCGTGGTTCGCGTGGTGCATCCCCGGCTCCCTCACAGAGCGACGATTGGTTTAACGGTTTTTTGGATGGACTGGCTCCCTCATACGTTCCTAACATACTTGAGTTACCTTCTCCCGCCACGCCTCTTCGTGGAGAGTCGTGGATGGAAGCCCCTTTCAGTCTTGACGAGCTTCAGTCTGCCATAAGGACCCCCGGGGACTCATCTCCAGGGGTAGATAATATCCCTTATTCATTCTTTCGCAATGCACCAAAATCTTTGCAATTATTAATTCTCAACCTTTTCAATCAAATCTTAATGTCGAGTTCTGTACCACCCGAATGGAAAACACAAATTGTTATTCCTATTCCTAAACCCGGAAAAGACCCAAATCTGAGCTCATCATACCGGCCCATAGCTCTATCGTCCTGCTTTGTTAAGATTCTGGAGAGATTGTTGAAAGCTCGCATTGAATTTTACATGGAGGGTAAATCACTCTTCCCCCCTTATCAATTTGGCTTCCGAAGAACCTTTTCATGTATGGATAATCTGAGTGTGCTTGTTACAGACATCAGAGTAGAACATACTAAACAGAATTCCATTGCATCCGCTTTCCTAGACATATCCAGTGCTTACGACAATGTTATGCTCCATACCCTTCAAAACAAATTGTTAAACTTAAATATTCCATTTCTTATTGTCAAACTGGTCTTCAATATATTATGTGAGAGAAAACTTCTAATTCAAAACTCTCAAGGTAAACATACAAGAACTGTCTACAGAGGACTCCCACAAGGCTCGGTCCTCAGTCCAATATTGTTTAACATTTATACCGCTGACATCCAACTTTTAATTCCATCAAACTGCCAGATCCTCCAATACGCAGACGATTTTGTCTTGTACTGTAGTCATAAATGCATATCTACAGCTATGTCTGTGTTAAAAAACGCCATCCTTGCAATGAAATCATGGACCGAACTTAATGGTTTAAGCCTCTCGCCATCTAAAAAGCCAGATAGTCATCTTTTCAAGGAAACATAAACTTCCTGATATTCCAATCACCATAGATAACATAGAAATACCAATTGTAGATCAAGTGAGGTTTTTGGGAGTCATTTTGCATAGGAAGTTATCGTGGAATCCCTATGTGGAACTTATAGTTGACAAATGCGAGAAGGGAATGAATGTTCTTCGGTCGATCTCAAGAGTGTGGTGGGGATCCCATCCTTCTACAATGAGACTCCTTTACAATGCACTTATTAGGAGCCACCTTGATTTTGGCGGCTTAATATTAGATCCCATTCCAAAATTTTTAGCACTTAAACTGGAAAGATTGCAATCAAAATGCTTACGTCTCATTTTAGGGGCAATGAAGTCTTCCCCCATTGTTTCGCTCCAAGTAGAATGCGCAGATATGCCCCTAACCTTACGTAGAGAATACCTTGGGTTCAACTTCCTCTTAAAAATAATCGATTACAAATTTCACCCTCTTAACGCAAAACTTGTTCAGCTAATTAATCTGTGCGAAGAACACTCTTTCTGGCAGAATAAATCTCACCCTGTGCTAAGCAAATGTTTCATCTATCTCAATGCAAAGTTTGATGTGTCAACCTTCGATAGACCTCCTCTTTTCTCAATTCCTTTCAAATCAGCTACGCACATCCCATCAATTATTGAATCAATTGGAATTGATAAATCCACAAAATGCGATAAAACTACAATGAATCGAAAATTCAGAGCGGAAGTCGACTCTAGATGGCCATCTCACACACTTGTTTTCACAGATGGCTCAAAATTTACAGACAAATCTGGTGCAGCGTTCGTTATACCCGATATGAATGTAGTAGGTACATATCGGTTACCTGGTTTCATTTCCATATTCACTTCGGAATGCGTTGCGCTAATGGAAGCCTTGTGCGAAATTATAAGTAGATCTATTCCTAAGACTGTTATATTTTCTGATTCTCTTAGTTTAATTCAAAGATTTCTAAACAATGGAAAGATCTCTCCCCTAGACGGATTATATGCAGCAGTTAAACATTTGTTCTATATGGCATCACAGCGTGATTTGGAGGTCGTCCTTGCCTGGATTCCCTCGCATATGGGTATCGCGGGAAATGAGAGGGTCGACGAATTGGCTAAAGAGGCGTGTGATTCAGGATTAAATATTTCGTTCCCGTTCGTTCCTAACATCCAGGATAAAAAAAATGCAGTGTTGGAACATCTCAGAGAGGATTGGTTCGATTTGTGGAAGGGTTCTTCAACGGGCGCTTATTATAGATCAGTCCAGTCCGAAATCCCGACGGTGCCATGGTTTGTGAAGAGTCCACTCAAGAAAACGGAAGTATCCCTTATATGCAGGATGAGAATTGGCCACTGTTGTATCGCCTCCCATTTGCATAGAATTGGTGTTTTTCCATCTCCATTATGTGAGTGTGGCGAAGAGGAGACGCTGGACCACATATTTTTTGGCTGTCCATTGTTCAATAATAGGACGCTTCTCACACAGTTAAAAAAAATATGCACAACTTTCCCACTAAATGTTCAGTACTTTCTTTCCCAAAATTCTGCAGAAGTATTGCGAGTGGTATGTAGCGCCTTAAAACTCAATAACAAGCTTATATAGCTAGGTGTATACATTATAGTCTCTACATAGTGAGTGGTACCTAGGTACCTACTCGTATTATATTGCATGGAGTTTGTTGTAACATTAGTGTCGAGAATTCATGATAGGTAATTTTCATTTCGTTATATTATTTGATTCTATTGACGAATAATGTGATAATTATGTGTACCTATGTATTTTTACGCTTACTTAACACCTGTTAATATTATTACGATGCATTTTTTTGTTTTGTCAGTGGCACAAATCACTCGAATCGAGTGGAATGCCGTAACCGATTAATAATAATAATAATAGGTCTGATTAGTGATTACAGGTTCTAAATACGCCATTACTTTTCTGTACTGGGTGCATGGTCGGAGTGAAGATCCTGCTAAAAAAATCTGTCCAATTTCATTGGAAAAAACCAAAGTTGGCTGAAATAAGCACAGAAGTTAAATTTATAACTTGTGCTGAATTGAGTCATCGATCATCTACAAATATATCCAGACCGAGTGGGTTTCTGACAGCCATTGTGTCAAAACCAAAAGATTTTTATTGTAAATCAGATAGTATTTTAAGGATATAGTAACAAATATCGACACCATAAGCATCCACTACTTAATAGATGTGTTCACAACCTAATAACAATATTGATACCAATTTATACTGCGAATGATTTTGTTTGCTTTGTCATTGGACGATAGATATGGAAAGCTGCAAAGAAGTCGCAGAACTTAACTTAATGTACAGTATGCAGCTAAAATAATTTATTCGGTGTCGTATAAGCTATATTTGTACACTTGGACTACACAATATTGTATGATATTTTTGGAAACATTTTGTATCAATCCAAGATTTATATTTACCTACTTCGAAAATGTTAGAAACCGGACTCAAATACCAAGCGATTGTTAATCCCATACATTACGATAAACAACAAAACACCACTCGGGACATGTGACGTCACAAATGCGATAACCAGCAATATGGCGTTCAAACAGCGGGCGAAAAATCGTGATTTTATTTATTAAAATAAAAGATGAAAAATATTTATTTTTGAGTTTTTATCAAAATATATTCGATATATAACCTTTTTTCTACCTAATTAATGCATTTCACAAAATATTCCTCTCGAGTGCAAGTTCCCTATTAAATAGGTAATTGGAAACAGTCAGTCAAACAGTCTGGGTCTCGGTAGATACCTACTTGGGGGGATTCCTGCGTGGGTGGGGGTTTGAGAGGTGTGGCTCAGTAAATAACACATTTATGCCTGTAAAGAGGCACAGCATTACTCATGTCATTTGCTATTGTGTTTATTTTTAATATGTATAAATGTTGGGCCTGTTAGCGTATTTTTGTGATAAATAAATAAATAAACTCTTTTGAGATGCGCCGTTTTGGGTAAAAACCACCGCAAAATCACAATTCTATTGACATAATCTGTGTTAGCAGACCTTAGAAATTTTTGACTTTCCGTTGCCTCCTCAGAAACGCAGATTTCCGAGATGTACACTACAGTGGGGCCAGTATACTAATGCACTTCAGGTATGATGATCTCTTTCTTTCATAGGCAGGTATCAGCAACCAAAGGCATTGTTATAGAATATTTTATTTTCTATATTGTTATCTAATCCTTGTACCTGTATACCCAAATAAGCATTACGCGCCTTATGGTGTGGACCAAGGGCCACACACCCTTTTCGCTTGTTTTTTCTGTCACATTAATATAAGAGTTCCTGTTTGGATATTTTGTGTCAAAAAAATATTACATATAAAAGTTTTCAAGTATGCATATTAGTACAGTAGATTAGTTAAACTAGTTAAATAGGATATCAAATAATTGGAAGTAGGCATTTACGTACAAAGAATAGTTATAATGGTTATATTATAACACTCTATAAGTCATCATTGGTTTGTAAGCAGAACGTCGGATGGTTAAAAAAAAACAATAGGGACATCTCAATACAAAACTGCAGGTAGTGACATTTTATAATGAAAATAAAAACGAACTAAAAGTGGATAGTACTATGTATACATGTAGGTATAAAATAGGTATAATTTTTTCAATCATCTGTTAAAGAAATTTTATATTTCAAAATGCAAAAAAATTAAGTGATTGACAACCTCTGATAAATGTTTGGTTGAGGGTGAGACCTAAGGAAGTTGAGTAAAAGCGTAGCGGGGGCTCAGGTGCACTCATATACTGGCCCCACTGTAGTATCATGTCATTTAGCGCTTTGAACACAGTCAATAATAATCTTGAACTGACTTGAATTTTGCGCTTCTTTTACGTTTGTTGTTTTTCACCTTATTTTGTGGTGACTATGTAATGTATTTCTTAGTTCTGAAACTATTTTGATTTTTTGAAAATTTATAGAGTTATTTTTTTAGATTATTTATGGATTATATAATTAAATATAGATATGTACCTACCTACTGTTAATCTGGGAATCTTAGTTATATACTATACTTGGTTACACATGTGCATTCTGTAATTGGGTTAATGCTATACGTAATTGTTTTATACTATGAGTTCGTCGGTAGCTGGAGGTGGAGTCTCGGCCTTGTGAACAAAGGGTCCGGGTTTCGATCCCAGGTGCCGGCAAACTCCCCTTTCACGACACAAGCTTTAAGCTTACTGTGAAAGGTGTATAAGTATAAGGTTGTATTTGGATTTATAACAAAACCCAGATACATCTTTTAAAAAAAATGTAATTGTAAAAACCTGTAGAAATGCCAATAAAGGAAAATGAAAAAAAAGAAGAAATTAATAAATTAAACTGACAGACTTGCGTTCAAACAAGTTAATCTTTTTATAAGGTGAATTTTTTTCATGCCATAAAGCACTTGGACTAGGAAATTAGATTAAATTATTATTAAAAAATATGATGTACCTACTACCAGCTATATATTATTGTGCTTGTACATTTACTCTAGTATAACGTTTCTGTGTATCGGAGCAAAACTACAATATGTACCTTATGAACAAAGTAATTTAATTATTCATTCGAGCCTTTGACATTTTGCCCGATGCCTTGATTGGACAAAACACTCCTCGCAAAAAGGTAGGGTTGCGGGAACAAGTCGCGTCCAGGGGCACTGCAGAATAAGGTGACGTTGTCTTTTTCAAGCATTGCAAGTAGTTTCATGTGTAAAGTTTAAGTACAAAAAAAAATGTGTTTTTTAGTGAAACGTGTTTTTTTACTACGGTCTTAGGAATCAAATTGTAACATTTATCAAATAATTTGATTAAGTCGGAACTTGGAAGAGATCACGCCTTTGCGGTAGACTCGCCCTCTGTATATTGATAATATATTATTTTAATATATTTTTCTATAAAATGATATAACTCGTGGAACCTCATGACATAGTGTAGTTTCGTTCTAACATTTAAATATTTACCCCGGTACTACGTATATAGCGGGGTAAGGTATGTATACTTTTCTTACCCCGCCGTACGCTCCTTCGCTTATTAGTGGACAAAATTTAAAAGTGAGAAAGAGAGAGAGAAAACGAGATAGAAATATGGGAGGTTAATTGTGAACACGACTGAAAAAATTATTAGGTCCAATTTTTGATAAATATTTCTTTATTTATTTATACCATCTCTCATCTTCCACAAATGGAGCAACTTGTAGAAAAACCGCACATAACGCTGTGTTCACACGGTTCCATATCGCTTCAAATCATGGATGTAAAAACCTAACTAGAATGATCACTCAAGAAAACCTTTACACCACTAAAACTACCTTATACATAGTGCCATAGTTATCAATAAATTACCTGAATAAGATATATTCCTCTTTGTTCGAAATATGTTTCGTTATGACCACTACAGTTTTGTCACACCTCTATTTACACACAAAATAACGGTAAAATCTAATTGGATTTATACCTGGCTTGGGGTAGCGTTTGTCAAGCAATACAAATAATTATACTATGAAATAAAAATTTAAAAAGGGTCTACTTTCAGACCATTCTATTTCTATTGTTATAAATTCTTTGAGAACATTCTCTGGTAGCTTTTAAATCTGGTGATCTGGTAGGTTTTAAAGCTACCTAGTAGTTTTGAATTATCCTTCTCTTCAATTATTCTCTATACAAGCTCCAAATATTATAAAAATACATGGAAATTGATGTTGAGTATTTGTTATTTCTAATGCGCTTCTCATTATTCCGGATAGATGGCTCTTTGCCACAAAGTCCTGTTGCCCTCGAATCTCTATTTTATGGTAGACAATCAGGTTATTAATTAATAAAACAAATTTAACCCGTAGAGTCCCCAATTAAAGAATGAGGCTTCCATTCTTTTCCATTTGAGTCCTGTAAAAGGCAGGTATTCGTAGGTCATCATGTTTAAAGACATTCAATATATTGAATTCAATGATAATGTATGCCACCCAAAACTTACAAAAAATAATTGGCAAACCGATTGTTTGCCATCAGGTTTTCACGGTCTTTAACATCTTGTTTGGTTGTTGTCAGAATCTCCATGTGGTAATTTTTATCTTGAGCTTTCGAAATACTTCATAATCCTGAAGATGATGACAGTACGTTTGCCGAAAGTTCGAGATAAAAACTAACAGAGATCCCAAAAATCACCAAACAATACAATTCTTTTCCTTCTCCACCACGGTCAGCAAGGATATAATATTAAAAATTGTTTTTTTTTTATTGTCAAATGATTCCAATGCGATAAATATTGTCAGTAGTGTGTTTTTCAGTAGAGAACTCTTAGTTCATTTCTTTAATATGGTTAAATTCGCTGGAATCTCATAATGAAACCAAAATGGATTAATCTGAGTGTATCAAGGGTCGCTAACATAATTTTGACAGTTCATACAAGTAATATTCTTTTCTATATTATACTTTTTTATCATTTTATATTCCTGTGTGTCGGAGAGAAACTACGCTATGTCGAATGTGAAATGGATGTGTTAAAAACTGGATATAATATTAATAAATATATACACATATAAACAAAGTATAAAACAAAAAGGTAGGTATAGCATTCACCCAATTACAGAATGCACATAAATTATGTTAACAAATATTTTATATTACTAAAATTCCCAAATTAAAAGTACATATCCATGTATGTATATAAATATAATCCATAAATTACCCAAGGCAATAATTTTTAAAAAATCGAAATAGTTACAGAACTATAAAATACATTAAATAGTCACCACAAAATAAGATAAAAAATTACAAACGTAAATGTAATAAGCGCAACATTCAATACGCTAAAAATAATAATAGTGAAAAACAAAAGTTTATAGTTAGAATAAAACAATGTTAATAAAAATGATAATAAAAATATGGGAACTAATTATTTGATCGGCTATTAATCCATTCGTTCGGCAAGAAAAAATCAGCATTTAAGTCATTTGCGCAGCAAACAATGTTTTCATCTGCCATAAATAAAAAATAATCGCAACATTTGTTTTAGAAACAAACTTGGTTATATCAGCAAATTAACAAATAGTAACAGCTTAATAAATAATCGCACAACAAAGTAATTAGTTGACCAGCAGAATTGTTATTTGAGCAGCAGAATTATTATTTGACCGGCAGAAAATATTAGATAAACAATATTTTTCACACACCGATTTACCTTCGGTTGTGCTTGGAGACGGTTGAAATAGCTTAAGATTTACAGGCATAATTCACTCGAAGTCGGGTGCTTTGCCTTAAAGCAAGAAAGAAGAAGATTTACCTTCGGATCCACATGAAGTTTTTGTGATTTCTTACCAAATTAATGATGACTACGAAAATAATGCCAGTTTCCGCTTTGCTATATTAACGAAATATCTAACTGAAATGTCGAAAAACGCTAGAATCGTTGCTAGATGCTACATATAAAATCACATAAAAAGATGCTAGGTACATACAAAGATTTATTATTTGAACAAGATTAAAAATTTAGCTTTCACAAGTTTAATTAAAATTAGCTCACGGTTTGCTGCTCATTTATTTATTTTGCTGCACAAATAATCATTATGCTGGTGGTACTTGGTGGAAGCTTATGTTTAAATAACTAAAAATAAAATACTTATATTTAGTACGTTTCTACAGAGAATTGATTAATCGCGAGCAGACATTCGAGATTTTTCGCTCTCATCATCAGGCTAATGTAAAATGAAGAAATTATATTCAAATACATGTTGTTAATGAGAAATAATAATAATAGTAGGATATAATAAAAATATACAAACAAATACACATAACATACAAACAACCGTCGCAGAAAAAAAACTTGAATATACAGAACAAGCAGAAGAATTAATAAAAAAAGTATTTAATATTCTAGATCCCTTCATATACCTACCTAATACCTTTAATCATCCCAGCTACAGGGATAGCTCGGAAATCTACAATAAATAATTTACAAAAATTTGATTCACTAGTAAATTTATACATCAAAATTCAAAAATCTATTGCTTACTTTTTTGTGATCATGACTGATCATATGGAGACTTTTATCTGGTCATATAATTCTGAGAAAAGTAGATACAATTCTGCCGCCGCGTAAAAAATATTATCATTAATAATTAGTCGCAGTGACCGACAGTCATTTTGAAATGTAATTTTGTGTTTATAAACAACAAAATAAGAAGCAAATGTAGCCATGTAGGAAAAACTTTGAACGGTCATAATGACATTTCGTGACATAGTGCAATTTCGCTGCGTCATGGAATACAATTTGAAAATGTCTTTTGCAAACACACTGTAATGAGATTTCATTTACCAGAAGATTTGCACAAATTTTTAACAGATTTCATTTAAAAAATTTAAAGACTATTTTTTTTTTTTTATTTTTTATTAATTTTATTTGAACTGAGGGGCTACTGGGCTATCCCAATTTTTAAATAATTAAATCGTTTAATATTTCTCTTTTTTTTTTTTTTTGAAAACCAAAAGTTTTCTCATACGAACCACGACAAATATTTGGGAAAAATAAAAAAAATGTAACGTCGAAAAACCCTCGCACCCTTTGCAAACTTATGTATTTAAATACTTTGAGAAAAATATTTTGTTTTACAAAAAAAAATTTAGGGCTTAATTGCAATGTGACTAACTCCATTTCGTAGGTAAACTTTTGAAAGCGGATAACAAACTCAATACTGCTTTAAAACTTTTTATACTACTATAACTACTACACAGGAGAGAACAGGACGCCATTATAGATCTATCCTTACATGCTTCATTCACTTCTTCTACATTCATACAATTACTCATACACGCACGTCCATTTTCTTTACCAAGCACTCTGCCATCCTTGAGTATATTTGATCCACGTAATCAAGCCACGTGGTTTTCGGACGCCTGCACTTCCTCACACCTCTTCTTTCAAAAGGCATATCCTTTTTGTCATCTTTTCCTCATCCATTTGTTCCTTATGAGCAAACCATTGTAACTTATTTACACCATTCTATCCACAGTACTCCTCTTGCATTCGCTCTTTTTTATAAGACATATTAAATATTTTTTGGACATTTGAATATGTGGATCAAATGGATGATGAATGTATGACAAGGAAATACTTACACACATCTGAAAAAGGGAGTGTGAAAAAGCGCGAGCTTCCGAGAACTGAACCGTGGATTGTTTACACTCAAAGACGGATGACTTTAATTATTCGTTCGAAATGTACAGAATAAAGTTATAAACATGCAAGCCGTCTTCTGCGTACCGACTATCAGTTTAGGACCAGAGATAGTACAAACGATTCATTAGTACGAATCTATAATATCAACTTTTCGCAAACAAATCGTTGATAAATTTAATTTAGTAACGATTTGTTTGCAAAAAGTTCATATAATAGATTCGTACTAATGAATCGTTTGTACTATCTCTGGTTCTAATCTGATAGTACGTATCAATGATTCGTTGCGAAATTTCGTTAGTATTTTTCTCAGTGTAGGTATGCATAATATAAGAGCATCGAAATAAATTATCTGTAACATATAAATATTTTCGCTAACATTTGTATTTATTTAAAATTTATTTATTTTTATTTATTTATTCTTTACTGTACATTGATTACAAGCAAATTTTCACAAAAATACATTTAAAACAAAGGCAATCGTGCAATCAATATACAGAGGGCGAGTTTATCGCAGAGGCGTGATTTCTTCCAACTAACCCTAGAGTATACATACATATATGCACAAAAATCATTACGCTGTATGCGAAAAATAAATATGTATTATATGCTAACATACAGAGGCGATGTTATCATTCTAGAAATATTTAAATCCACTATGTCCACAAAATATTGTAAAAAGTAATTAAATAATTGGGTATATTTATCACACAAAGTAAAAATTACAAAGGAAAAAATATACAGGAACCCGTGGAGCACCCGACGATAAATTAGTCTCCCACCCTTTTCCGTAAGATTTCGTGTGTCCTGTATAAGGCAGGTGAACGAAAAAATAAAGACATTTTACATCACAAATTCAGTAGTGATGAGGTTTTCCACCCATCCTGAATGTCTTTTTTTTTTGATACGGGGAGGACAACTTGCATAGTTATTACATACAGCTAGTCTGCTGGCTTTTCTACCTGTGGGGAATATGTAGGTACGCTTTTTGTACAAATTTATTTTTACTATAAAGCAGTGGTTCCCAAAGTTGACTGGGCTCCGATCCATATACCTAACAAAACATTCCAATCTTGGGACCCAGCTTTTAGCTTTCTTAAAGAAAAGAGGGCATAAATATTAGTAATTCTCAGATTCTCTAGTAGCGAGTCATGGAACTATTTAATGCTCAGGGCCCATTCAATATTTGCTCGCGACCCATAGTTTAGGGAACTACTGCTATAAAGTGTTTTTTATTAATATTCTTCGCCAATTTTTCGCAACAACAAAATATTCGTCTATTTTTTCACCGTCAAAAGTAGACTATACACTCTTTTCTGTAAGTGAAAAGTGAAAGACAAGTCTGTATGTGGGAGCGAAACTACACCATGTCGAATTTTAGCCGAAGTGACTTATAAATATAATGTTGTATTCCTTGTAAATATACTTTTTTAAATGACATATTATTATTACTCGGTTCCGTCGGCCCGGACGTCCCTCTTTCACAATACACCATTCCTATGACAACGATATCAGAGCGCAAGGAATGTCGTGGAAAGAGGTGACGCAATTGGCGCAGAGACGCTCTGAATGGAGGAGGCTAGTTTCTGCCCTGTGCTCCCGAGAGGAGCGTTGAGGGCGATGAATGAATTATTATTATTCACCTGTCTTGGAAACGAGTAATATTTAGAAATATCTTTAAATAAAGAAAATTATCAAATTTGTGTTAAAGCAAAACAATGCCATTTTAATGCAATTTTGTGTAATTTTTCAAAAAAGTGTGAGATATTATGATTAAAAGCAATCATTCACACAAAAATAAGGTAGGTAGAGTCTCGGCCTCTAGAACAAGGGGTCCGTGATTCGATCCCAGGTGCCGGCAAACTCTCCTTTCTCGGCACAAGCTTTTAACTTTGTGTGAAAGGTGAATAAGGTTGTATTTGGATTCATAACAAACCCAGATATATCTTTTTTTTAAATAATGAAAAATAAGAAAAATAAGATGATTTTCGCGTTAACTAACAAGTGAGAAGAAATATAATTTTGGAAAAATGGTGAACATTGAGATAGTGTAGTATCGCTCCAGCGTACAGAAGTGTAAAAATAGTTTTCGAAACCAAATTATGGTTTGGAGAACAAAAAGAGAAGGATTTTGGTCTCTTATAAATGTCGTTTCCACTGGATAACATATTCAGCCTATCAAAAATTAATTAATTATCCTTATAAAGACACATTTAGCATAATTTCTGCTTATGTTGTTATTAATATAACTAGTCAATTTATACCCGGTTCCGTCTAGAAAATTAAGATCAATTTAATAAATAATTATATAAACTCCTGAAAAGTATCATCGACTCGACCGAACTAATCCATATAATATAAGTACTTAATCTGCCCCCCAAGACGAACAAGAACTGGTTCTACATTAAGATTTCCACAGTGTACCAAAAATTACAACCAAAACTCGTACATACAACGAGCTTGTGGTAGTTACGACTCATTTTTTGGCGCGGTGGATATCCACCAACATACAAAGGCCAAATTCAAGTCTCAAATATTTGTGTCTTTAATAAGAAGATGACTCTGCTGTAATGGTTTTCTTTCCTTTCCCTTTTCCGCCTTCATGAGGGCTTTATTATTAGTTTCAATTTTTTTTTCTGCAAATATAAGGTACATATAGTCTTGATAAAAATAATATATGCTTACGTCAAATAATAGCACTTTTTCCAGTTTAAACATACATATATAATAATAATACATGTATAGACAATTCACACAGACCGAGCTAGTCCCAAACTAAGATGTGAATCTTGTATTATGGGTACTAACGCGACGATACACATACATATATATAATGCACTACACACATATTCATGTAACACCCAGACCCAGGACAATCTGAAAAAGGTCATTCTTCATTTTGACCTGGCCGGGAATCGAACCCGGGACCTAGTGACTCAAAGGCAAGTGCGTTAGCCTCCACGCCACACCGGTCGTCAATATTATGTGTCAACTAAAAACCTGCAAGCTGTTTTGGTTTATTAATTATGTAACTCATATTTTGTAATGTATACTGTTTAACTGTTTTTGGCATAAAATAAAAAAAAAACATCTTTGAGATGTACTGCTTCTTGAGGGACTAGGCAGCTAGACATTGTGCTTTAAGATCAGCACAGAGTGCAAACCACGGATTTGTAGTATCATTGAGATGACATACAACCGTCTGATTTGTAGATTCTGATGAATCGTACGAGAGACTTCGTTTTGAGTGTATTATATTTTCACTATCTTGTCTATGTACGAACGGACTTAAATATTTATTAAATTTTGAAAATACTGATAGTACTGAAACCATGAACCTTTGTTACGAAGGGCCGTAGGACAACACATCCACCTGTGCGCCGTTGCGGAATAAACCTATGTCAAGAATTTCTCTGAAGGGATAAAACATTATACTATATATACCTATATATTAGATAAGTACCTATCTAATATACATTCCTATATAAGCATTATACCTACAGTAAAAATAAAGTGAATCGAAAATATAATATTATTATTTTAATCATTAATTTATTTATATTTTTTTTTTTATTTTAGATTGATTATTATTTTATTTATCATTTTACTGAATTTTTAATTGTAGTTTTGGTTTTATATTTCAAGTGTTTTTTTTTTAATATTGTCATATTATTTTTATAAAATTTTTATTGTTATGTTGTTTTAACTTCATTTGTTTTGTTTAACTGAATAATTTAGGATTCTCATTTTAATTGATCGTATGTATAATGTGTTAATTTAATAATGATTTTCTTTTTTTCTATTTGTTTATTATTATTTCATATACCTAAATCATTTTGCACATTGTTATGTCATGTATATGCATGTTTTTATATTAAGTAAACATGTAAAAGGCTTAGTGCCGTGTACATTTGAATAAATAAATTTGTCATCACAGATGCAAACTAATAGAATCATTAGAGTTTTAAGAGTTTTACCTTCCCTTACCCGTGGATATTTCAGGAATGATATCCTTAGAGAAATAAATTTTGTCGTCATTCCTCAATACTAAAAAGCTGTAGCACAGTCTCATTGCTCATGTCTAACCTTCCTAGCGAAATTCGCGATCTAAGACTGTGGTCTCCAACCCCAGCACCGGTCCTGGCTAGGTCATGTTCTTAGAAACCCAATGGTAGTTGGCCAAAAAAGCATTGTTCTTCCATCCGCAAGGGTTCCGACAGCTCATGTGTCCCTCTTACACACTATACCCGGCGTTGACACTTATTCGGTTTTTTTCTTTTTTGTCTTTGGTCGATTAAGGTAGCATTCCTTCCCTTCCCCCTTCCCCTCTCTTTTTGCACAGACATCGTAATTTATTTACTTAATTTACTATTAATTCTTATATCTTTTTTATATGTGTATGTATTTTCTTGTATATATTTTTATTTTGAGTATTTATTATTTTTTGTAGTTTTTATTTTCTTCTTTCAAATGGTTGACTGGAAGATGTTGCTCTGAAACAAGTCCGCCATTTGACAGAGCACTGTTTCTATTTATTTTGTGTTTCTTGTACAAACTTTGTATTATGTTCTGTCAATAAAGCTTTATTATTATTATCTCATATCTCATTTATTTAACAAAACAATATTAGATTCTACATTTTAAATACAATATAAGATTAACAATAAAATTTAAATATAACATTAAATAACAAAAACCAAAAAATATTAAAATAAATTTATATTCAAAATGTAGAACCCCAACATTATTCGAGTTGATTCTTCCATGATGTTCTATGAAATAGTACAATCATGGAAGATCGCTTACAGAGCTACAGGGACAAAAACCTTCTTACTATCCTGGTGGACGATAGAAGTACGGCCTTCTGCATGCTGTATTTGAGCCTGTCATCTACTCCCAGTTTTCTGAGATTGCTTGACAGACTCTTAGGTATTAAACCATTCACAGACAACACTATAGGCACGATGATTGTGGTAGGTGTTCTCCACATATCTTTGATTTCGTGAGCAATATCAAGATATTTTATTATCTTATCTTGCTCAGCTTTATTTAAATTTTCATCGTGCGGTATAGTGATGTCTATGATGTATGTTTTACGGCATCTGCGATCAACCAACACAATATCTGGTCGATTAGCTATAATAGTTCGATATTATTATTATTATATTATTATTATTATTATTATACCGTTCCTATTATATTTATAACAACGTCAGAGCGCAGAATGGCGGCGGAATGTCATGGGAAGAGGGGACGCAGTTGGCACAGAGGCGCTCTGAATAAAGGAGGCCGGTTTCTGCCCTATACGGACCAACTGAAGAAGCACATGTACCGTGGCACATACATACGTAGAACTAAAGAGACTAGCTGAAAATAGGGAGGAATCGAGAAGAAAATCCAAACTCGTTGCAGACGAATCCAATGGATTGTAAATTCACTATATATAGTGAGTTTACAATGCATTGGATTGTAAAACTCTCACTTTATATCATCTCCTGCGTAAAATCATTTGACCTTTCATTCATTGAATGCATGTTGCACATGCATTTTGGATGAAAATCAGGTCATACAGTCATTCATATATATCTATACTTACTTACGGTCGGTGCAAATAATCTGTTTATCTATTGCTGTTAGGAAAAATTCTAGATAAAGTATACAACATTATAATTATTTAACTGATAGCAATCTGCAGACAGATTATTGGAGCCGAATGTTTGTTGATAATTAATTGGTGCCAAAATTAGATAATAATCTTAATAAAATATACTTAAGTTCACGTTGTATTTATCTTTCTATATTTAAAAAATATGGATAAAAGTATTTTTACAAATTTAGACTTATAGAATAGCGATAAGAGCGAGATATTGCGAAATAAACCGCACACATACTTATCTCCTATTTTTATAATCCGATTACGAAGAATTTTGTAAGTATTGACTTAAATTGGCGTATTGAGTAGATAATAAATATTTACAGAAAATTGATATTAAAGTATTATTTAGTTCTGTAAACATAACGTGTAGGTATTAAGTATTATTATCTTATGTAAATATGAGTTAGGCATTGCAAAATAATCTAATAAATAAATTAATTAATAAACAAGTACTTATTTATCGCGTCGTGGGATACAAATTATTATATTATTATTTTTTTTTAAAGATATATCTGGGTTTTGTTATAAACCCAAATACAACCTTATACACCTTTCATAGATGGGCAACGAAGGCATTCATTCGAATATTCCACGGGAGAATGCTCCGAATTATCACCGAAAGATTTCAGATTTTTGCTTGATGCTTGATGATTGACGTTCGCATCCAACTATGTGGACGCCGCCAATGCGAATAGCGAATATTGACTTGGTTAGATTTCTACAATATTGCTCAATCATTAAAATGTATACCCCCCGTGGCCGAATTTCCAAAATGGTATAGGAATTTAAAATATTTCAAAACTCCTCGGTTTTCTTCAAGAATATTTTCTTGCAGTTCATTTTTCTACAATGTTTTTTATTTTTATTTTTTATTAAAAAAAAAAGATATATCTGGGTTTTGATATAAACCCAAATACAACCTTATACACCTTTCACAGTAAGCTAAAAGCTTGTGTCGTGAAAGGGGAGTTTGGCTGGCACCTGGGATCGAACCACGGTCCTCTTGTTCAAGAGGCCGAGACTCTACCTCCAGGCTACCGACGAACACATGTACCGGGTAAGTATCCGGTACTTTTACCGAATATCCGATACTTTATTACCGAAATAATATTCGCAAAACATTCGTATTATTTTTTACGAATACGAATGCGAATATTCGCGAAAGCGAATGCGAATATTTGTTACATCACTAGTAGGTACTATCATAGTTTAATTTTTTTTAATTTTGTGACAAAACACTTTTTACATACCTATTTGCTCCTTAGATAGTGATAATGTTTCAATGTGTTTGTTAAATATTGATATTGATTTTGTTTAAGAAATAGGAAAAAAATGGTTCTGTGTGAAATGGTGATCTTTCGTTCACTTTAAGAGTCCATGTTTTACTTCCGTATTGAAAAAAGAATACTTCCGTTTAATAATAATAACAGAATAAAAAGATAATTTGTATTTAGCGCTGTTTAATGATCCGTGATCATCTCAAGAGCGTCGTGGCTTTTTAGTTAAGTATATAGCTGACCATAATTATGTTAGCATTTAACATTATTTGTCGAAGTTAAAAGATTGAAATTATCGTCGAAGATGGGTCTCATGTAATTAAACTTGTATCCTGCATTTCACCTCTGTATCTGGGTCGATTGTTTTTGTTGTGATACTGCCAAGGTATTTAAACTGGTCAACTATTTCGATATTTACTCACTTAAGTCATGCAGATGATCCAGAACAATCAAGTCTTCCAAATGACATCCACTTGGTTTTAGCGACAATTTTGTCAGACCCAACTCTTCTCCAGCCGTGTCAATCTTATGAAGAAGCTCTTGGAGATCGGTTATACTTTCAGCCAATAAGACTGTATCGTCAGCATATCTGATATTATTTATAACGACTCCATTGATCTTCACTCCAAGGCTAGAGTTTTCTAGAGTTCTTTGGAAGACTTTGTTGGAGTACAGGTTAAACAATAGAGTTGACAGAATACAACCTTATCTTTGTATAGCTATAGCCTCTGTATTTCCGAGGTTCTATTAACGATACAAAAATAATCACCAACACACTTAATTGTTTACTCCATTTGTATGATGGTATAGATGGGCAATATATTATATTTTACAGTTATATAAGTGATAAATAAGTATGCACTTTTATATCATCTTATCAGTAGTTACTTGGAAAGTTATCATTGCAGTAATACTTAATCATTACTAGGAAATCTACACTTATGTACCTTTTTAGAAATGATTGATTGAGATGTTTGTCTTTTTTTAAATTTCATTTAGATAAGAGATCGATATTTCGAAATTTAAATGTGTGTGAAACATAGTACCATGTAGGTACACAATGACATTAAATATTATAAACTGGAAATTTGAAGGAAACTAAATTAATGAGTTATTGGTATTGCGACCAATCGAATTTTACAACCAATATAATTTCATATCTATCAGTTTCAAACGAGCATTGTTCAAGAAGATAATTAATTTTTGTTCATATCTCCCTCTCGTTGTAGATACATTTATAAAAATATGTTAATGTTGATGCGTATTTTGAAAGTAAACAATGCCAGTACGGATTCATAGTGTTCTTGCACTGTATGTTTTCAAAATGTGAAACAAAATATTAAAGTCTCAGAAAATATACACGATTTCTGCGTAATTGCCGTGTTTACTTTCTGACGCTGATTCAGTGAATAAGTTAAGAAACTATACAAGGTTAGAAACGACATGTTTTGACATTGTATAGATTTAGGATGTAAACTTGTGATAAGTAGGTACTTGTAAAGTATACAATATATAGAGCAGTTAATAATCAACAAATCGTGTAGTTATTATTTTAACTGGTAATTTAAAAGTACCTACTAGAATAACTTTATCCTTCGTCACAGACAAAAATATTTTTAATATACAAAAGAAACACAAATGTTAGTACTTATGTAAGTGCTACTATAAAAAGGCGCCAGTCAAATAAAAATAATAAAAATATAAAATTAAAAGTATTTATTTATTGAAGTATATTTACGCCTTTTACATGTTGACAAATTTAAGAAATTATTACAACGAGTAGGTAAATCCAAAATAACAAAAAATAATTAAGCATAAAAGTAATAAAAAATAATAATAAAAACAAAACGTAAAAAATAATAACAATTATACATGGAAAAAAGAGAAAGCTATAAATCAAAATAGCTTCCTTGAAACTAGTCGCGTATATATTCTAAGAACGTTGCCTCGTGTAGCGCTTAGAAAATATACACTGTAAGTCCGCAATGGAAACTAGTGCGCAGAATGTTTTTGCACAAATTTTAGTGTACGTTATTGGAAAATATACACGATAAGAGCGTAATAAACATGTATAGTTTCTAAAAATATTTATGCTTATTAGTATTTGAAACTATACGCGAGCAGTCCCAACCTGTGCGTAATACCATATACGCAGTGTTGATTCAGTATGTATTGATGGTCCATATTGAATGTTCATCTTTTTATAAGAATCAACATTGTTTGTCTATATTATGTTCTATATAGAAAGACTCTCGCACGTCTGAAAATCCAGCTAAATGCGAAAACTTCGTTAAACATTTAAAAACCACTGGTCAAAGCAACGCTGTAAATAGAAGAACAGTATCGTTCTCCGGCGCCATTTAGTGTTTCAGATTGACAATCAACGATGGATTGTCAACGGCCTCAAACACAATCATAAAAATGGTTGCTGTTAGTAGAGTTGGCCGTTATAACTAATAACTCATTTTTAAACTCATTATTTCAAAATAACTAAACTTACAGTTTTTTGTCAATAACATAAATGTTATTTTCGACGACGGCATTATTCAACTGTTAAAACAAGGTTATCGTTATTCCGTTTAGTTATTGTCGACGACGGCGTTATTCAACTGTTATAACAAGGTTATCGTTATTCCGTTTAGTTATTGTTGACGACGGCGTTATTCAACTGTTATAACAAAGTTATCGTTATTCCGTTTTGTCGACGACTATAGTTATTTCGTTTTCGTTTAGTTATATTATAACGTACCACATTGTTACGACTTTGTTATTGTCGTCGTTCAATAACGTTTCAATAACATAGCACGTTATTGAACGACGACAGTTTTTTCATATGGTTTAATAACTTCAGATGTTATTAAACGATGGCAGTTATTTTGTTTTTATTTTGAACTATTTAGTTGTGTTTATTTGAACTTTTTTGAACTAACTATTTGAATTTTTTGGAGGAACACAATCATTTCGTTTAAACGTAGTCATTCGTTTATTTAGAGGTATATAGATAACAATAATATTCGGATTCTTTAATTTTTTTTTATTTTTATTTTACAATTTGATCGTTATTAAATGACATTTTTTAATAACTGTTATTTACAAATACCGATAACTGGTTGAACGTTATTTTGAAATAACAGTTATTCCCACCTCTAGCTGTTAGTTGATATGTATGTATGCTCATCAGATGTCGACCATAGTAGTTTGAAACAGGAATTGGTGGAATTGGTGAACGCACCATGGGTAAAGTGTACTTAAACCAGCCTAAGCCGATTCCCAAGCATCAGAACACCTTTCCTGTTTCATACAAAAGGGAGTTTGCACAGTCTGTTGGTTGTGCGGATGAGGTGTCTGTTGAGTAATGTTCTTAATATCTTCATTCACGCAGATGTGAAAATTCAGCTAAATGCAAAAACTTCGTTTAACATTCATAAAAAATATACCTACATACAAACATTCATAGGAATGGATTACTTTATTGCAAAATGGATTATTTACTGATTAGTATGAAATGTTTCTTATCTCATGATAAGACTAAGGAGTGTTGGTAGGTAGGTACCTATATATATAAATGTATGTTGATACATCACAAGGGTCTGTATATTCTGTGCTGTGCTCTGCTCCCTATTACATATTGGTAATAGTCTCGTGAAGATTATATTCTATCACAAGTTACACTCTGTCCATCACATCACCCTGTACGCTCTAACAATGGCTTCAACAGGTCCAGTCTTAGGGATTGACTTAGGTACAACATTCTCATGCGTGGCAGTTTATTGGAAAGGTAAACTGAGAGTTATAGACAATGATGGTGGAGGATATATTACTCCGTCGTGTGTTCATTACTCTGAGTCTGAAGATGAAGTTCTTGTTGGGGAAGAGGCTGTTAACATGATGCCTGAGGAGCCAGAAAATACATTATATGGTAAGTACCTACTTGATAATGAATTTATAGTTACCAATTGAACTAAATCTACAATATATTAGTTTCATTGTAACCTATATGGACCAAACAACTCTCATTCACTTGAGTTGGTTTTAATCTAAGTAATTGACTAAGTTTTTCTTACTATTTGAACTTCAATAAGCATAAATTCATAACTAAATTTATCTTTTTAATAAAATGTTGCATTCTATGAATGGGTAAGAGTAGATACTATGCTGTTTGTTTGTTGATAATGTTTTTTTCTGTGTGATGTTGTTTGATTTATTTGTATGGTAATAAAAAATATTAATAAAAATATTTTTTACCAGACACTAAGCATAACATTCAACGACAGTTAAAATTCCTCATACTTATCAAAAAATCAATTATTTATAAAATAAGTTGTTTACAAATAAAAACATTGTGTATTGCATTAATTTAAAAGTCAATACAATCAATACCTTTTTATTTCACCCATTACTATATTCTTTTCTATTTTTTGTCGTTACGGCCGATGTGACGCGGAAGTAACGCTCTTACAAAGTCCGGGTTCAATTCCCAACCAGGGCAAAAAAAGAAATGACATTTATCAAATTTTCTGGTTCTGGGTGTTACATGTATGTTTAAATTATGTTAGATGTATTGTATGGGTGTATTCGTATCATCGTGTTAGTATGCATAAAATGAGATATCATAGTTTGGGACAAACTCGATCTGTCTAAATTGTCTATACGTGTTATATATTGCTTTTTGAGACATCAAATAATTATAAAATCGTTTTGAAAAAACATAGACGGTATTAATATTGCGAATTACACATGGATTGTAAAAATTGCTAATCTTTGTATATAGCTATGATTGTCAATTAATTGTATAACTGATATGTTTATTATACTTTGTATTAATTTGAAATGATGTAACCAATGTGAAGTAAAATTTTGAAATAAGTGAAAATCACCCATTTATACATAATATCTTCAGTTAAAGTATTTCTTATAAAGTTGATCTTATTAAATTAATCAAAATCGTATAACTTTTTTAATACATACACAGTTGTTACTTATAAATTGATGAACAATCATTGTATTTACGCCATAATGGCTCCTTGTATAAATGCATAGAAAATATTGACCTTATTAGGTAATATGTATATACAAACATCTATATATTGCAGTATTGTAACAAATGTAATATATCATTCTTTCAGATGCAAAAAGACTTATTGGAAAACAATATAACGATAAAAATATTCAAGAAGAAATTAAAATGTG
Source organism: Athripsodes cinereus (assembly GCA_947579605.1). NCBI lineage: Eukaryota > Metazoa > Arthropoda > Insecta > Trichoptera > Leptoceridae > Athripsodes > Athripsodes cinereus. The sequence goes on from OX388326.1 coordinate 15,853,106, forward strand.
GTCCTTTAATATTGTGAACAATAAGGAAAATCCAGTATACGAAATAAATAAAAACGATGACAAGCGCCAAGTACGACCGGAAGAAGTAAGCGCAATGATATTAAAAAAAATGAAAGGAATTGTCGAACGCAGATTAAATATGGAAGACATTAACAATGTCGTGATAACAGTACCAGCGTATTTCAGTGAAGCTCAGAGGAAGGCTACATGGCAAGCAGGTCATTATGCAGGTCTAAAGGTTTTAAGACTCATTAACGAGCCAACAGCCGCTGCACTGGCGTTTGGATTTGATAATGCATCTGAACGTAAAATAAATGTCCTTGTTTACGATTTGGGAGGGGGAACGTTCGATACATCGGTTTTAACGATGGAAGAAGGAATTTATGAAGTAAAGTCCTACTCAGGGAATACTCATCTGGGTGGACAAGATTTCACCAGTGAGTTAGTGAAATATTGTTGTAAAGATATTGAAAAGTCATTAAGGAAGAAGGTGTCGGATGATAAAAAAGCCATGATTCATTTAAGACGTAGTTGTGAGAAAGCTAAAAAACAATTGTCATCAATTGTAAAATCTACAGTCATATTGCAATACCAAGAATATAAATATAAAACAACTATAACGCGAACGAATTTTGAATCACTGAATAAATCATTATTTGAGTCAACTCTGACATACGTTGCGGATGCTCTCAAGGAGGCTAAGATGAGTGTGTCAGATATAGATGAAGTCGTATTAGTCGGGGGGTCCACGAGAATACCTAAGATAAGGGAAATGTTGAAGGCATTTTTTAAAAATAAGGAATTAAATTCCTTTCTGAATCCAGATGAGGGAGTAGCACTAGGAGCCGCTGTGCAAGGCGGGATGACGAGGGGAGACTATGGGGGGAAATCGGAAATAAAGTTACAAGATATCACACCGATGTCATTGGGTATTGAAGCAAGATTAGAAGGAATAAGTGGTATGATGTCCACTGTGGTACGCAGAAACAGCCACATTCCGTTATCATGCACTAACGATTACAGAACATCAGAGGATAATCAATCATCAGTACCGTTTACTATATATGCAGGTGAAGATCAGATAGCAAAGAATAACATTTTTTTAGGAAAATTCATCATAGATAATCTTCCACCAGGTCCTGCAGAATCTATTAAATTTGACGTTACATTTAAAATTAATGAAAATGGAATCTTGAAGGTAACAGCAGTGGAGAGATCAAAAGGACTTAGGAATTATATAGAAATAGTAAATGTTACGGAGCGCATATCAGAAGCGGAAAGGGAGAAGATGATCAAAGATATAGAAAAAATAAAAATATGATTACGGACAAAAAATTATTAATTTGTAGGAGATTATAATTATGTATGTAATTTAATAGAGATTTCATAATTACTTCAGTCACATAATACATAGGTACTTTGTTTGTTATCTTATTTAATATTTTATAATATGTTAAGCTTAGACATTTAGTTATTCTCACATAAGTTAGTTTGATATTTGTATTGATAATAATTGTTAATAATATGAAGGTAATTGTCGTACTGATCAATAATATTATGTTTATATATGTAACATCTGATATTGCAGGTATGTAATTTTAATACGAAATTGTGTAAAAAGTTACTTATGCAATATTTAATAATATTCCAAATAAACATGTAATACAAAAATCATGTGTTTATTTCTCAGTACATATTATCCAAACCAACTTTACCACTCCTGTTGTCAATATATTATCATTAAACTTATACAACATATTGTAAGATATTATCCTGGAACACAAAGTGACATAAGAACTTCTCTATCTGTGGCAGAATCTGGAAAACTATTATAATGGACATTTGCTCCTGAGGATCACTAAGTAACCATTCTATTTTCATACTAGGACCTACTTAGATATGTCTTCAGTACTGAGACAAGACAATAATATCATCCATTGTGTCTGTACATATATTGTGACTGAACATAGACGACACTCCAGTACATAATATTGTAACGATATAAACTGCTCAGTGAAACAACAGTCACATGTAGGTAATACTGTTGTCTTTAATAATTCCTTACTCCACTCTGAGGCGGTTCACTGTCTTTTATATCCAATAGTTAGGAGGGACTTTTTGCCTATAAAAGGTTCTTATACAACAAGATCCTCAGCTTACCTCCTCAGTCTCTCTCATGACGCGGGGGTGTTTGTATGCGTTGAGGATGTTCTCATAAAATAATATCCAGAGAGAGAAAGAGAGAGTTAGAGAAACTATTTTTGTTTTACCATAACAATATTATTGCGGATTCTAGAAATATATTCATAGTTGGATGGTGTTATGCGACAATGTTTCAAATAAACTGTGTTATGAATAATAGGATAGATGTTTTGTATTGAGTTAACACTGACATTTGTATGGGTTAATGGTTAACATAGTATGTAAAGTGTACGAGTATGTATAGGCACGAGTATATCGATGACACAGTCATGTCCACATTTGACAGTTTAGAGAAAACAGTTTTTGAAAGTTTGAGATTCTTAATTAATTCACTAACTTCAAATTAATGCAGAAGGTGTTGAAAATCATAATTTTTTAGGTACTTATTTTTTACTTTATTTTTAACCAGAATGCCAAGAATTAGCATTTTTAGATGATGGTCATGGACATGTGTTTGGGTGTGTGATGGAAGTGCCACTCATGGCGACTTTTTGGATGCGTTTATGCGTGCACAGATGACACATGTCCGTCCTAAATGGACATGTGTTTTTTAGAATCTTCATATCTTATGTGACATGTTACATCTGTGCACAAAACAAAGTGAATTTGTGGACATGTGACATTTGGTTTTTACTAAATATTTCAATAATGATATTAAGATTGTTGGTAATATTTAATCAGGACTTAGATGGCGTTGCAACCAATCTTGTACATGTATTAACTCATTTTACCTAAAAAGTGGACATATGTCTTCTGTGCTTTAAACCATCGATATATGTATGTATTGCAGAGGAATAATTAGCTTTGGTTGTAACTTATATTTAATTTATAATTATTAATCATTTAGACATTAGATTTGGAGGATGTTCTCTTAACTAAAAAATAATCAACAACATGCTTAATTGGTTACCCCATTTGTGTGATGGTATAGATGGGTATTATAATTATTATATTTTACAGTTATATAAGTAATCATTGCAATAACACTTAATCATTACTAGGAAATCTAAACTTACAAAATGTATATGCACCAATTTAATAATGATTGATTAAGTTGTTTCTTTCTTCTTTAGCGTATTAAATAGATAAGAGTTGAATATTCCGAAATATAATTTGTGTGTACCATACTGTTTTGTAGGTATACAATGAAATTTCATATAGGCTGGAAATTTGAAAATTAAAGGGAAAAATAGTAATGAGCTTTTGAAAAAGTTTCACATATTAGCATTATTTTGAATAAGTTGTCTGGTTCAGATGTGGGTGATCCTTTGCTTGGGTGACGATCCCTTCGTGTAAAAATTTAGAATTCAATCGTAGAGACTCTCAAAAGTATAGAGGATTGCTTGATGTTACAAAAAGAATCCAAATTAAATAAATGCTTTGTGTCATGATAATAGTCTTCTGTTAAATGTCACCAAAAGTAAATGTGGTCGTTACTCCAGAAAAAAGACTGTTCACTTTGATTATCACACATATATAGTGGGCTACAATATATTGGATTTGTCTATAACGAATTTAGATTTTCTTCTCCATTCCTTCCTTATTTCTGCAAGTCTCTTTAATTCTACGTATGTGCCACAGTTCATGTTCTTCCTCAATTGTTCCACATAGATGTCTCTTGGTCGGCCTCTACCATTTCTGCCTTTCTCTATCAATTGTTATTTTGTATTTTCTTCATGTCAAATGCATAAATTGTATTAATGTATAAATAAATAAATGAAACTTATTGCTAAGATTTGTTGTGTAAATTCGAAAGCATATATTTTATATTTATTCAGAATAATTATTACGGAGATGAAGCTGCATGTTCATTACAGAGAAATTCTACTTAATAACTTTCGAGCCGACTTTCGAGAATTTCTGCTATCAAGGCAAATGTAAAGAGCTTTATGCGGTAAGAGCGAAAGCTCTCGAAAGCAGGCTTGCCAATTTATAATATCACAAAGAAATTTTGTACTTAATATACATAATAATATAATAATATTACGTATTTTTTATATGATACAGTTTGTTGTTTTTATGATTTGACATGATGCTGTTGATATGTTGTAATTTTATTCTGTGGTTTATGTGGCACAATGTGTTTAATTTTTATTTTTATAATTTGAAGTGATGCAGTGTATTTTGTTTTTGTTTTGAGTTTTAATTTGATACGATGGTGGTGTTGTACAATTATTGTTTATAACTATGTATTAAAGGCGTAAGCCGTATGTATTATTATAAATAAATAAATAAATAAATGTATATCACAGAACACGTGAGGTAACCACCGAAGCGTAGAAAAGAAAATACACTGGTATTAAGGAGTGCATCTACAAATACTTCCTTTGCTCCCTTTACATTCATGCAATGTCTCATATAATTATGAACGCCGATTTCTCTTAATCAACATGTGGCCCTCCTTGAGAATTTAATCCATATGATCAAGTCACGTATAGTTATTGGACGTCCGCGTTTTTTTAGGACTCTACTTTCAGCTACTACTACAACTATACCATCATGGCATATCCCACAAGTGGGGTAGCCTCTGTCTAGTTGCTGCTGTCCTCTTCGTGCCAATATAAAATCAAAAAATTCATGATGGGTGGCAAACCTCATCGCTGAACTTGAGATGTAAAATGTCTTAATTTTTTCAAACATCTGCCATTTACAGGACACTAGAAAATGTGCAGAGAAGAGTGGGTATCAAAAAATATATCTAAGTATCAATAATTTCAAATAGGTATTAAGTATATTTTACTCGCAATTGATGTCAAACATAAAGGCCAATAAACTTACAAAGTTGCAATGTGATTAAACAAGATAGTGTACTTAAGAACAATAACAATAAACAAAAATATGTTCATTTTAATAATTAAATTAACATCAGGTCTTCGTCTTCTTATGGAACCCTTACTGCATAAGTCCTGCACGTGGACAGAGCCTATATGCGGTAGTGAGTGCCTCCCGTGGGTCTTGAACCAATTCTGACCAGCTCTTTCTGTCAGCAGCAATGCTTTTTGCATCCTCGGGCTAAAGTCGTCTGTGGAGAAGGTCGGATTCTATGTGCTTCAGCCACGTTTTCCTCGGAGCTCTTCTGTTATATTTCCACTCCGGTGGTCTCTGTTTACATAGGGCCCGGTATGGCAGTCTTGTAGGGCCATTCAGCACACGTGTCCTAACCCTTTGAGTCTGCGTTTGCGGATCTCCTCTTCCAGTGGTGCTTGGTTATCGCAGCGCACTCTAATAACTTCATTCCGTATACGGTTGCGTAGGGACACTTTCAGAATTTCTCGTAGGCATCTCATTTGAAACACTTCGAGTTTGTCAATGTCAGTTTTTAATAAGACCCATGTTTCTGAGCCGTACAACAGCATCGGAAGTATCAGAGTATTTTATAACATTCTAATATCACAAATCTTATAAGTTTTTTTTTATTATAACTGAACAAAATAAAGACAAATAAGTTCAAAACAGAATAGGTAACGTCCTTCAGAACAAACAGTCATCACAGATAACAACAACAATGCAATATTAAACAAAACGTAGACCAAAAAATGATTTATTTATTTATTGAGACCGAGAGGATAATCTGCATGCTTGCTGCATACAGTTAGTCCGCCGGCTACCCTACCAGTGGGATGTTCCGTGATGATATATTTCGATGGTAGAGTATCTATTAGAAAATTTATGATAATTAGTACGAATAACAAACCTAGGTAAAGATGACTAACGTAGTTTGGTAAATAAGTAGTCCTCTACGTGCCAACATAAGATTTATGTCGCAGCGAGATATTTAAAAATATATATTCCGAGAATTCATAATTATTAGTAGGTATATAGGTATGTGTGTGACTAATTTATTTTAAGATAAATACTTTCACATTTTTAGGTACCTACCTATATAATGAAAAACAGGAGAGGCAAAGGTCGAGGAGAGGATAATTATTAACACTTGTGATAAGGTCTTATCTTTATTATTTTGTTAATATTTATGGCCGAAAATATTTTGTAATACATCGGACGAGTATTTATCTAAAAAGATTAAAAAAAGAAACATAATAGATATGAACAAAAATGACTACTATTATATATATATACCACCACGGCATAACCCACAAGTGTGGTAGCCAGCGGACTTAAAATAGGAATATGGTAAATTTATTTATGGCTCCGTTTAATGTTCCATGACCATCTCAAGGGCGTCGTGACTTTTCTTGAACAGTAGAGTTTTCAACTTGCCTCTAAATTCGAGGTTAGTTGACTCTCTCTAAGGCAGCGATGCACAAACCGCGGCCCTCGGTCGATATATCTGCAGCCCGCCAACGAATTATATAATATAAAAAAAAATCCAATACCAGTCATAATCGGATATTCGGTAAAAGTACCGGATACTTAATAATTCGAGTAACTATTCTTAAAGAAAACTGAGGAGTTTTTGAAATATGGAAATTCGACGACGGGGGTTTGAAATTCAAACACGTAACATTTTTAGTATCCGGTATTGACACAAACAATCGGTACAAATACTCGTTACATTATAGATAAAAAATATTCTTGAAGAATACCGAGGAGTTTTTGAAATATTTCAAATTCCTATACCATTTTGAAAATTCGGTGACGGGGGAGTAGAAATTTTAATGTGTGAGCATTTATAGAAATTAAAACTTTTAGTGTAAATTTTCTTATAGCGGCCCGTCTTGGTTCATAATCTTCCCGAGTGGCCCCTGTTCCCTATAAGTCTGCGGGAAATATGTTCCAGGCAGTTGGCTTGGCGCAGCGACTCTGAAGCTCCTTTCTGTAAAATTGTAGGTATTGAGTTCGACGAGTTTGTTGACAGAAGTAGAGGCTTAGTCCAGTGGTCGCCTCGGAGTTTTGTACCGGTATCTATAGCTTAAGGCCTCGTGGACAGTGAGACACAAAAATTTAAACTCCACTCTTTCTGGAATCATGACAAAATATTTTTTATCTCTTAGTAGTGAAGTGATGTAGCAGCATCCTGGCAGCAGCACTAAAAGCCATCTGAAGACGATTGAGAAGGGTCCGGGGCAGTCGTGTGAATATGATTATGAAGTAGTCTAGATGAGAAAAGAAGAAGGCAGCAACCAAATGAAAACGGAGTAATAATTAAAACATCTTTATAATATATATACATTCTTAAAAAAAGGACATTCAGGATGGGCGGCATGCATGTTTATGACATGCAGCTGGTCTGCTGGCTACCCCACTAATGGGATATAAAACTATGAAAACTGCACTTACCACATCTGTGCGCTATGCCATCGATAATATTATTTAGAATACCTTCACAAAACTCTTGAAAATATTGTGCTATGCAGGTTGTATTTTGAGTGTGGCAAGAGTTATTATTTTACACATGTATTATGTAATTAGAGATAAATAACTCCAAGATGACATGGTCCAGATTTGCAAGCACAGGTGCATGTTATTTCACAGCGTATCTATGATGATCAAGTGTGGCTTTATGTCATCTCTACACACTTTCTTTATCTCTAACCACAAGAGAAGCTGTGTTACGGAGTAAAAATTAGATATATCTAAATGAATAATATAAAACATACTAACTTGCAACTGAGTGGGAAACCCAGGATATTTTATAAGAATGACGTTTTTCTCCAACCTCGCAGAAAAACGAGATGTTTTTGAACACAAAACACTATGTTTACTTGGTGTCAAATATTGGATAATGTCCAGTTTCTCCTTTCTGGATCCTTTGAAAAACTACAAAAAATGTATTTTGTTTATAAACATGCTATAATATCATTAACCTGATCAGATTTGTATGCATGAAACATTTCATTCTAACGGGTAAAAAAACCAAACATCAGATTGTAGGTTCTTTGTATTGTCAGATGACAGAATGGAAAACAAGTTACATGTGTACATACATACAGGAGAATAAGGACAGATAATTACATAGAACGTTTATAACATTATTATGATCATTTATAAGTATACGAATTATAATATAAACGACTTTAAAATCGCAATATATATTAAGATAAAAACTACAATACAAAACAACTTACCGAAAATATGACAATCCTGTTTCCTGCGAATGTTGGATTGGATTTATAACCACAACCATTTATAGCGCGCATCACCATGTTAATCATAAGTCCTATTCTTCTAGATATAAAAACAAAAACCGATATGAAAAATTCAACTGATGTGCAAAAACTTGATACATTTTTAAAACAACTAAACATACAAGGGTTTGTTCACGGGAGCATAAATGTCACTCGATGTCGAGTTACCTGAACGACCATGAAGTTGCAGTGAGTGGTGAATATAACCCCGGATAATCGTGAATAACTTAGAGCGTTTTTATGACCCAAATGTCATCGTAATGGCGCCATTATTTGTTACGTCTTGTTTTTATTATTATTTTATATTGCTTTTATAACTTTTAAAATTATTTTTGTTATTTTGGATTTACTTGTTGTTATAATTTCTTAAATTTGTCAACGTGTAAAAGACGTTAACTATAAATATATTTAAATAAATAAATATTTTTATTATTATTTGACTGGCGCCTTTTTATAGTAGCATTCAAGTTCTTTTGTGTTTCTTTTAAATGATAAAAATATTTTTGTCTCTAACGAAGGAATAAATTATTTTAATAGGTATCTTTAAATTAACAGTTAAAGTAATAACTACTTGATTAGTTAATAACTAATTGCTTTATACTTTTTTTTTAATTATGCCATTATCTAACTTTCTGAGCTTGTATACTTCACAAATACTTGTTACAAGTTTATATCCTAAATCTATCCAAACAAATTCACTGAATCAGCGTCAGAAAGTATACATGACAATTACGCAGAAATCGAGTATATTTTCTGAGACTATATTTTGTTACACATTTTGAAAACATACAGTGCAAGAACACTATGAATGCGTACTGGCATTGTATAGGTACTTTCAAAATATGCGTCGTCACTCGGTGACTGTCTGAACGCAGCCCAAATGCGATGTACCGAACAAAATTTGTTTCATACAAAATGCCCGCCGTTCCCCTCCCCGCGCAGCTACCAAATATTTACCAAAGTGTCTGTCCATTACTCTATTAAGGTCCATGGGCCCTATTCTCCAATCTAGATTGATAAATGTCACCTCTGAGATATGTCGATTAATTATCTCGCACGAAAAGTCGAATGGCAGTCTACGACCCTATTCTTGACGCCACTCGAGATTTGAACGGTCGACATTCGAGAAGCTACCGGCAACGTCGCACTTTTTGTATGTTTTTGTATGTGGTCATCGAAAAATGACATTTAATTATACAATTTTTCAAGAGATGGCGCTTTCGTGTGGGGGACACGTGACGTACAAGATGGCGCTTTTATATGAGGAGTCACAATCAATATCAAACTTTTCGTTATATTTTTATTTAAACTAAAAAACTTTATAAATCCGGCATCACTTTGTTTTATTTTTATACCGTATGCAAAATGTAAAGAACCATTGAGTGACTCACGGCGGTCATTTTTATCAATTTTTGACATGTCGATTGGTGTGACATTCATCTCGATTGGTAAAACACCACTCGACAAATTCTCGCATGATTTCGTGTGACATTTGTCGTATACGACTTTCAAGAATAGGGTTTTGAAGGAATCGATCGAAAGTAATAAAATCTCGATTGCGACATCCATCAATCGAGATTGGAGAATAGACCCCCATGCCTCTAATGCACCCATAAAGCAAATTAACCTTGATTTAAATTTCGCGCAAAATGTTCGCAAACCTTTGCAAACTTCAGTTCAATGGTTACCATAGATACATTAGTAGGTATGACTCCCAAAAAAAGTTCTGTTTCGTTGCATCATATGGAGTTTCTATGCTCTCTGTCACACGCAGGGAAAGAACGTAAATAATAATATTATTTATTAACACAAATACAAGTCTACATGCATGTGTAGTGGTACTAAATATATGGGGTCTATAACAGTGGCTCTTAACCTTTTTGGGGGTACCGAACCCCACCAGCTACAGCATATGCATTCACCGAACCCCTCCTAATTTGAAAAATAAAATAAGATTTTTACAAATTCAAAACATGGTGTATAAGTATTTATATATAAGTGTACAAAATGAAAAAAAATTAAAAAAAACAAAGATCAAAACATTAAATTTTAATGGTTAAATCAAAACATGAAAGATATTAATTTATAAAATATCGGAGTATTTTTTAATTTTTCCAACTCGCAAAACTATCTTGTTTTAAAAATGATTTTCACCGAACCCCCAAGAGTGACTCATCGAACCCAGGTTAAGAACCACTGGTCTAGAAGTTTGCGTCTCGGAAACGTTTGTATGTATTAGTGCATACTGCATACGACAGTAATATTATATTTTATTATGTGTGTATTGGGCTTCGGTTGTGTCATTTTTAATGAATTATTTTTGATGAATTGTGAAGTTGTTCATTTTGTAAATTTATCTAATAGCGGTAAAATGAAAGGTGTTTATTGAGATACCACATTCATGTTAACGCGATATAATATTGAGGTTCAATTTCATTATTTATATTTCAACAAAAACACAAAAAAATGTATCTAACTCCAAATGTATTGTTTTTTTGCGTTTTAATTTATTTTCAAATTTGCATCTGATTGTTGATATTTTTTTATATATATAAGTTGACTATAAATTAAAGTTTGTTTTAATTTTTTTTCTTAACATAATTTTGATATTTAATTAAAATTGATAACTTGAAGTTAACAATTATAAATGTGTGTGGTGTATTATTTTATGATTATAATTATGATACTATTCCACTTATCTCTTAGAAATACTATAAAAATCTCTAGTTATTTTTCTCTAATCCAAACATTTGTAAAATTGTATGTGTTTCGCATAGTACAAGTTTAAAATTTATAATGACAAAACTGACATACTTGAGCGGGTTTAAATGTGTGTAACGTAAATTTAAATAATGTCTTTGTATTGCACTGTAAGAAATTATCATTCCTTGTTTTGTTACGTACTTGATTGAAGTTTAGATATTCGATTCAAGATAGGTAAGGTATTAAGTACCATAATTAACTCGATTGCGGGTGCCTTGCCTTATGTAAAGAAGGTTTTCATTTCATAAGATTAGGTTTAGAGATGCTTTTGATTATATTCAATAGTTATATTTGTTATTTGATTTTTTTTTATAATAAGAATTAAGGGTAGGAAAAGGTAGAAATAAGCCTCCCCCGTTCAACGTGATTCTGCGCAAATTGAGTATTTTTTTTTTCATTTAATGATATTTATATTGTTCAAATGTTGCTGTCATTAAAACGGTAAATTGTAAAAGAGGGTCATCCAAACTATCTGGATGATTGTGGTCAGAAAAAATGTAGGTTTTGGCTAACAATTAGTTTCTAACATAGGTAGGTACATAGTATAATAAATTCTACCTACTGTACCTACACAAACCGCATGCCCAATACCAAAAATCTAGTCCCGCCACTGATAAACAGGTACATAAGTATTATAAAGTTATCATATTTTTTCACAACGCAAATGATAAAATGAAGACATGATAATATTTAAAATCAATTTATCATATTTAATTCTTAGGTAGGTATTTATTAGATACAAGCAGGTAACTACACTTTCACCTGGAGTTGCTCGGGAAATTAACATCAGATTGACAAAATATTATGTAACACTCGCAGATAACAAAAGTAGGTACCTACTCTCCTGAGATGTAGGAAAAATAATCTGAAAAAATCAGCGATGAGGCATTGTAGTGAACAGGAATGGTATTGTGTGTGTGTGGTGATGACGTCAGATGTACCAACTAGATCATGTGTGGCCAACCTTTTCAGCAGCCGGGCCAAATTTTAGAAATTATATTTCCTACCGGGCCGTACAACAATATAATACATGTAGGTATGGAACATTTAATAATTTTACTTCACCTTAAAATTTCTACCCCCTCGTCGCCTAATTTTCAAAATGGTATACGGATTTGAAATGTTTTGCAAACTCCTCGGTTTTCTTTGAGAATATTTTCACCAAATACCTTTTTTCAAAATAGTAAGAAACGGGTAGGTACTCGTACCGACTATCATAGAAAAGTGTGCATATATTCAGCTAAATGCAAAAACTTCGTTTAACATTCATAATAGATAAACCTACATACAAACATACATAGGAATGGATTATTTTATTGCAAAATGAATTATTTACTGATTAGTATGAAATGTTTCTTATCTCATGATAAGACTAAGGTGTGTTGGTAGGTACCTATATATAAATGTATGTTGATACATCACAAGGGTCTTTATATTCTGTGCTGTGCTCTGCTCCCTATTACATACATATTGGTAATAGTCTCGTGAAGATAATATTCTATCACAAGGTACACTCTGTCAATCACATCACCCTGTACGCTCTCACAATGGCTTCAATAAGTCCAGTCTTAGGAATTGACTTAGGTACAACATTCTCATGCGTGGCAGTTTATTGGGAAGGTAAACTGAGAGTTATAGACAATAATGATTCAGGATATTATATTACTCCGTCGTGTGTTCATTACTCTGAGTCTGAAGATGAAGTTCTTGTTGGGAAAGCGGCTGAATACATGATGACTGAGGAGCCAGAAAATACATTATATGGTAAGTACCTACTTAATAATGAATTTATAGTTACCAATTGAACTAAATCTACAATATATTAGTTTCATTGTAACCTATATGGACCAAACAACTCTAATTCTCTTGAGTTGGTTTTAATCTAAGTAATTGACTAAATTTTATTTACTATTTGAACTTCAATAAGAATAAATTCATAACTTAATTATTCTTTTTAATAAACTGTTGCATTTTATGACTGGGTAAGAGTAGATACTATGCTGTTTGTTTGTTGATAATGTTTTGTCTGTGTGATGATGTTTGATTTATTTGTATCCTTATATTGAAAAAAGTAAATAAATAATATTAATAAAAAAAAGCTGTTTTACCAGACACTAAGCATAACATGCAAGGACAGTTTAAATTACACAAACTTATCTAAAAATCAATTATTTATAAAATAAGTTGTTTACAAATAAGAGCATTGTGTTTTACATTAATTTAAAAGTCAATACAATCAATATGTACCTATTGTATTTTTTCGGTGGTAACCTTAAAATGAAAGTTCATTTTTATTAATATTAAAATGATTAGTGTTTTAAGATATTATCATAGTTTGGGACTAACTCAATCTGTGTGAATTGTCTATACGTGTTATATTATGCTTTTTGAGACACCAAATAAATATAAAATCCTTTTGAAAAAACATAGACAGTAACTATCAATATTACGAACTACACATGGATTGTAAAAATTGCTTATCTTTGTATATAGCTATGATGAACCTCGATGGAAAAATATATTAATAAACAAAATTTAGTAGCAATATAACTATTATATGCATACAAAAATTTACATTGAATTGTATAACTGATATTTTTTATGTTACTTTGTATTAATTTGAAATAATGTACCTAACCATATGAAGTAAAATTTTGTGAAAATTGAAATTTTAAAATTAGTAAAAAAAAACATTTATACCTACTTATAGTATTTCTAATAAAGTTGATTTTATTAAATAAATCAAAAATGTTATACTTTTTAATACACAGTTGTTTCTTTCAAACTATTGAACAACCATTGTATTTACGCCATAATGACCCCTTGTATAAATGCATAGAAAATATTGACATTATTAATATGTACATATATACAAACATCTATATATTGCAATATTCTAATAAATTTAATAAAACATTCTTTCAGATGCAAAAAGACTTATTGGAAAACAATATAACGATAAAAATATTCAAGAAGATATTCAAATGTGGCCCTTTAATATTGTGAATGATAACGGAAATCCAGTATACGAAATAAATAAAAACAATGACAAGCGCCAAGTACGACCGGAAGAAGTTAGCGCAATGATATTGAAAAAAATGAAAGAAATTGTTGAACGCAGATTAAATATAGAAGACATTAACAATGCCGTGATAACCGTACCAGCGTATTTCAGTGATGCTCAAAAGAAGGCTACATTGCAAGCAGGTCATGCTGCAGGTCTAAAGGTTCTAAGACTCATCAATGAGCCTACAGCCGCTGCATTGGCGTTTGGATTTGATAGAACATATGAACGTAAAATAAATGTCCTTGTTTACGATTTGGGAGGGGGTGTATTCGATACATCGGTTTTAACGATGGAAAAAATATTTTTTGACGTTAAGTCTACCTCAGGGAAAACTCACTTGGGTGGACGAGATTTCACCAGTGAGTTAGTGAAATATTGTTGTAAAGATATTGAAAAGTCATTAAGGAAGAAGGTATCGGATGATAAAACAGCCATGATTCTTTTAAGACGTAGTTGTGAGGAAGCTAAAATACAATTGTCATCAAGTGTAAAATCTATAGTCATATTGCGATACAAAGATTATAATTATAAAACGACTATAACACGAACAAATTTTGAATCACTTAATAAATCATTATTTGAGTCTACTCTGACATACGTAGTGGATGCTCTCAAGGAGGCTAAGATGAGTGTGTCAGATATAGATGAAGTCGTATTAGTCGGGGGGTCCACGAGAATACCTAAAATAAAGGAAATGTTGCAGTCATTTTTTAAAAATAAGAAATTAAATTCCTTTCCGAATCCAGACCAGGGAGTAGCGTTAGGAGCCGCTTTGCAAGGCGGGATGATGAGGGCAGACTATGGGGGGATATCGGAAATAAAGTTACAAGATATCACACCGCTGTCATTGGGTGTAGAAACAACAATAGACGGAATAGATGATATGATGTCCATTGTGGTAGGCAGAAACAGCCATATCCCTTTATCATGCATAAAGAAATATTCTACACTATATGATAACCAATCATCAGTATTGTTTCCTATATATGCAGGTGAAGATAAGATCGCAAAGAATAACATTTTCTTGGGAGAGTTTCGTATTAAAGATCTTCCACTAGGTCCTAAAGGATCTATTAAATTTGACGTCACATTTGAAATTAATGCAAATGGAATCTTAAAGGTAACAGCAGTGGAGAAATCAAAAGAACTCACGAATTCTATAGAAATAGTTAATGTAACGGAGCGCATATCAGAAGCGGAAAGGGAGAAGATGATCAAAGATATAGAAAAAATAAAAATATGATTACGGACGAAAATTATAAGTAGGTAATGATTTAATTTTCTTAAATAGTTTGTGAAAAGTTGGAAAGAGGTAGAGATTTAAATTCATTTTTAATCAACTCTAAAATATTAATATTTATACAAATATTTATTTATTCATAAAAGTCTAATTTATAGGAGATTATAATTATGTAACTTATATATTTTTAATTTAACAGGTATTTCATAATTACTTCAGTTACGTAATATAATACATACTTTGTTTGTTATCATATGTTATAAGTTATAATTGAAATCCTACCCTCCGCACAAGCATTTAGTTGCTTATGGAGGGAGCATTTTTACTGTGTGTAATATTGTTTTATTAATGTAATATCAATGTATACTGTGTATTTATGAATAAAATAAATATAAAAAAAAAAAAATATGGCTCCGTTTAATGATCCATGACCATCTCAAGGGCGTCGTGACTTTTCTTGAACAGTAGGGTTTTCAACTTGCCTCTAAATTCGAGGTTAGTTGATTCTCTCTAAGGCAGCGATGCACAAACCGCGGCCCTCGGTCGGTATATCTGCAGCCCCCCAACGAATTAGGTACCTATATACCTAATATAAAAAAAAATTGCCAATACCAGTCGGTATTGGCAATTTTTTATATAGTCGGATATTCGGTAAAAGTACCGGATACTTAATAATTCGAGTAACTATTCCTTAAGAAAACTGAGGAGAATTTGAAATATGGAATTTCGGCGACGGGGGGGGTTGAAATTCAAACACGTAACATTTTCAGTATCCGGTATTGACACAAACAATCGGTACAAATACCCGTTACACTGTAGAAAAAAGGTACTGCGAGAAAATATTCTTGAAGAATACTGCTCTAAGGTCTGCGGGAAATATGTTCCAGGCAGTTGGCGCAGCGACTCTGAAGATCCTTTCTGTAAAATTTGTGGTATTGAGTTCGACGAGTTTGTTGACAGAAGTAGAGGCTTAGTCCAGTGGTCACCTCGGAGTTTTGTACCGGTATCTAGAGCTTAAGGCCTCATGGACGCGTATTTTGAAAGTATACAATGCCATTACTTACAGGTTGGGACTGATCGCGAATAGTTTCAAGTAGTAATAAGCATAAATACTTTTAGAAACGCTCTTATCGTGTATATTTTCCAAAAACTTACACTAAAACATGTGCAAAAAACATACTGCACAAGTTTTCATTGCGGAATAATCGTGTACATTTACTAAGCGCTACACAAGGCAACGTTCCTAGAATCTATACGCGACTAGTTTCCAAGTAGCCATTCTGATTTGTTGCTTCCTCTCTTTTTCATATATAATTGTTTTTATTATTTTTTAACGTCTTTTTTTTTATAAATAATTATTTATTGCTTTTATTACCTGTATTTTTGTTATTTTGGATTTATTTTTTGTTATATTTTCTTAAATTTGTCAACATATAAAAGCGAAAATTGTAAATGTACTTAAATTAATAAATATTTTTATTATAATTTGACTGGCGT
This sequence comes from Athripsodes cinereus, assembly GCA_947579605.1. Lineage (NCBI taxonomy): Eukaryota > Metazoa > Arthropoda > Insecta > Trichoptera > Leptoceridae > Athripsodes > Athripsodes cinereus. The sequence goes on from OX388326.1 coordinate 15,869,964, forward strand.
CTTTTTAAAGTCGCACGTAAGTACTGAAACATTTGTGTTTCTTTTAAATAATACAAATATTTTTGTCCTTTGTTTTTTTTTATAATAAAAATATTATAAAAAATATTTTTATAATATAACTATCTATGATATAAATATTTTTATATGCACGATAAGAGCGTAATAACCATGTATAGTTTCTAAAAATATTTATGCTTATTAATATTTGAAACTATACGCGAGAAGTCCCAACCTGTGCGTAATGGCGTTGTACACTTTCAAAATACGCTTCACTGAATCAGCGTCAGAAAGTATACACGACAATTACGCAGAAATCGTGTATATTTTCTGAGAATATTTTTCGTTTCACAATTTGAAAACATACATTTCAAAAACACTATGAATGCGTACTGGCATTGTATACTTTCAAAATACGCCTCGTGGACAGTGACACACAATAATTTAAACTCCACACTTTCAAGAATCATGACAAAATATTGTTGATATCTTAGTAGTGAAGTGATTTTTAAGACGATTGAGAAGGGTGTGGGGCAGTCGTGTGAATATGATTATGAAGTAGTCTAGACGAGAGAAGAAGAAGGCAGCAACCAAATTAAATAGCAGTTATAAAATATCTTTATAATAAATATATACCTTCTAAAAAGGACATTTAGGATGGGCGGCATGCATGTTTATGATATGCAGCTGGTCTGCTGGCTACCCCACTAATGGGATATGTCGTATTTGTATAGCAGAAGTAGTAGCTGTAAGGGGGCTGGTGTTCGAAAAATACAGACATTTTACATTTTTGATTTAGCGGTAATTTACACAGTTGTCAAATGACAACACGATGCATTTAAGATTAAACTCGCCTAAAATACCTCTTGATGAGTGTAAGATTATTTTTTTACTGTCTCATCTTATAACGATATCTATAAAGTACAGCCAAACGATAGCAAATCTTTTGCAAACTTCAGGTCAATAGCTAACATAGACAAATTTATGTGACCTCTAATGCACCCATAAAGCAAAATAACCTTGATTTAAATTTCGCGCAAAATGTTCGCAAACCTTTGCAAACTTCAGTTCAATGGTTACCATAGATACTTTAGTAGGTATGACTCCATGGATGTATATAGGTAGTTACTCTATTTAGGTCCATGTATGACTCCCAAAAATAGTTCTTTTTCATTGCATCATATGGAGCTTCTATGTTCTCTGTCACACGCAGGGAAAGAACGTTAATAATAATATTATTTATTAACACAAATACAAGTCTACATGCATGTGTAGTGGTACTAAATATATGGGGTCTAGAAGCTTGCGTCTCGGAAACGTTTGTATGTATTAGTGCATACTGCATACGACAGTAATATTATATTTTATTATGTGTGTATTGGGCTTCGGTTGTGTCATTTTTAATAAATTATTTTTGATGAATTGAAGCTGTTCATTTTGTAAATTTATCTAATAGCGGTAAAATGAAAGATGTTTATTGAGATACCACATTCATGTTAATAACGCGATATAATATTGAGGTTCAATTTCATGATTTTTATTTCAACAAAAACACAAAATGTATTGTTTTTTTGCGTTTTAATTTATTTTCAAATTTGCATCTGATTCTTGATATTTTTTTATATATATAAGTTGACTATAAATTAAAGTTTGTTTTAGATAGTATTATTTTCCAATTTGTTTATTTTTTTTTCTTAACATAATTTTGATGTTTAATTAAAATTGATAACTTGAAGTTAACAATTACAAATGTGTGTGGTGTATTATTTTATGATTATTATTATGATACTATTCCACTTTATCTCTAAGAAATACTATAACAATCTCTAGATATTTTTCTCTAATCCAAACATTTGTAAAATTGTATGTGTTTCGCATAGTACAAGTTTAAAATTTATAATGACAAAACTGACATACTTGAGCGGGTGTAAATGTGTGTAACGTAAATTTAAATAATGTTTTTGTATTGCACTGTAAGAAATTATCATTCCTTGTTTTGTTACGTACTTGATTGAAGTTTAGATATTCGATTCAAGATAGGTAAGGTATTAAGTACCATAATTAACTCGATTGCGGGTGCCTTGCCTTATGTAAAGAAGGTTTTCATTTCATAAGATTAGGTTTAGAGATGCTTTTGATTATATTCAATAGTTATATTTGTTATTTGACTTTTTTTTATAATAAGAATTAAGGGTAGGAAAAGGTAGAAATAAGCCTCCCCCGTTCAACGTGATTCTGCGCAAATTGAGTAATTTTTTTTCATTTAATGATATTTATATTGTTCAAATGTTGGTGTCATTAAAACGGTAAATTGTAAAAGAGGGTCATCCAAACTATCTGGATGATTGTGGCCAGAAAAAATGTAGGTTTTGGCTAACAATTAGTTTCTAACATAGGTAGGTACATAGTATAATAAATTCTACCTACTGTACCTACACAAACCGCATGCCCAATACCAAAAATCTAGTCCCGCCACTGATAAACAGGTACATAAGTATTATAAAGTTATCATATTTTTTCACAACGCAAATGATAAAATGAAGACATGATAATATTTAAAATCAATTTATCATATTTAATTCATAGGTAGGTATTTATTAGATACAAGCAGGTAACTATATTTTCACCTGGAGTTGCCCGGGAAATTAACATCAGATTGACAAAATATTATGTAACACTCGCAGATAGCAAAAGTAGGTACCTACTCTCCTGAGATGTAGGAAAAATAATCTGAAAAAATCAGCGATGAGGCATTGTAGTGAACAGGAATGGTATTGTGTGTGTGTGGTGATGACGTCAGATGTACCAACTAGATCATGTGTGGCCAACCTTTTCAGCAGCCGGGACAAATTTTAAAAATAATATTTCCTACCGGGCCGTACAACAATATAATCCATATATGGAACATTTAATAATTTTCTTTCACCTTAAAATTTCTACCCCCTTGTCGCCTAATTTTCAAAATGGTATACGGATTTGAAATGTTTTGCAGACTCCTCGGTTTTCTTTAAGAATATTTCCTCCAAATACCTTTTTTCAAAAAAGTAAGAAACGGGTAGCCACATGCGGCCCGCGGGGTGCGATTTTTCAATTGACACGTATGATCAACAGATGTCGAATATAGTGGTTTGAAGCAGGAATTGGTGGGATTGGTGAACGTACCATGAGTAAAGTGCACTTAAACCAGCCTAGGCCGATTCGTAAGCATCGGGACACCTTTCCTGTTTCATACAAAAGGGAGTTTGCACAGTCTGTTGGTTGTGCGAAACATACAAACATACATAGGAATGGATTACTTTATTGCAAAATGGATTATTTACTGATTAATATGAAATGTTTCTTATCTCATGATAAGACTAAGGAGTGTTGGTAGGTACCTATATATATAAATGTATGTTGATGCATCACAAGGGTCTGTATATTCTGTGCTGTGCTCTGCTCCCTATTACATACATATTGGTAATAGTCTCGTGAAGATAATATTCTATCACAAGTTACACTCTGTCCATCACATCACCCTGTACGCTCTCACAATGGCTTCAATAAGTCCAGTCTTAGGAATTGACTTAGGTACAACATTCTCATGCGTGGCAGTTTATTGGGAAGGTAAACTGAAAGTTATAGACAATGATGATTCAGGATATATTACTCCGTCGTGTGTTCATTACTCTGAGTCTGAAGATGAAGTTCTTGTTGGGAAAGCGGCTGAATACATGATGACTGAGGAGCCAGAAAATTCATTATATGGTAAGTACCTAATTGATAATGAATTGATGATTATTGTATGTAACACAGTCTGTTGTGTTGAAAACTGGATTTTCACTTGCTCAGAAGTGTGGATGTCAATCAAATTAAGTTTTAAACTACTATAGATGACTCGTACACATTGAATTAGCTCAGAAAATGGACATTAATATTTTTGCCTAGTCTGAGGATCGACTAGGCAAAAATATTAATGTGTACGAGTGTGTACAATGTGTACGAGTCATCTATAGTAGTTTAAAACTTAATTTGATTGATAATGAATTTATAGTTACCAATTGAACTTAATCTACAATATATTAGTTTCATTGTTACCTATATGGACTAAACAACTCTAATTCTCTTGAGTTGATTTTAATCTAAGTAATTGACTAAGTTTTATTTACTATTTGAACTTCAATAAGAATAAATTCGTAACTTAATTAATCTTTTTAATAAACTGTTGCATTCTATGACTGAGTAAGAGTAGATACTTTGCTGTTTGTTGATAATGTTTTGTCTGTGTGATGATGTTTGATTTATTTGTATCCTTATATTGAAAAAAGTTATTTATTTATTTTTTATTTATTTATTTGAAAGAAACCCTCAAACAGCAGGTAGAATCTGCTGGTTTCAGAAGGTCATTATGTTACAAATTACATTAAATATAAGAACACACTACAAGCAGAATACAATCAATAATATTTTAAGTCTATCATTATATCACACTATAACTATATTGTATATATTCACTTCACTATCACCGCATTGTAGGAATCAATATCATTAAACATTATTTAACATCACACTGGTTATATCAAATTATTCTTGATAAGATTCTTAACTTTCTTAGTGTACTGTTTTATATTCTTTGAACTTCTGATGTCCTTTGATATTGCATTATACAGCAATGTAGCTGTGTATTTGAAGCCATTTCTTCTTCTATTAGTTCTTGGCAACTCGTTTCTTAAGTCAGAAGCCGCTCTTGTTCTGTACTGATGTATATCATTATTCAATTTCACTTTTAAATTAATCTTAGTTAGTCCATTTTTAACTTTATGAAGATATTTCACTTTTTCCAATTTTATCATTTGTTCTAAGTTAAGCTCATTGGTCAACTTATATAAATCATCAGTTCTAGTAAATTTGCTTAATCCATGAATGTTCTTTAAAACCTTATTCATGACTCTCTGCATTGAATTCCTAACCTGCATACTACATTGCGACCAGGCAAGCAATCCGTACGTGATATGTGGCACAATAAAAGCATGATATACAGTATGTTTTATTCTTTTGTTGAATGATTCGTTTCTCCTCATCACACCAATAAGTGGGGATAACTTGTCAATTTTATTATTTACATGCGAGATCCAAGCAAGCTTTTCGTCAATATCTAATCCTAAGTATTTAACGTTGTCAGTTCTATCAATTGGAATTTCATTAATAACTATATTTAGCTGAATATCAATCTTGTTTTTGTAAATAATATTAATAAAAAAAGCTATTTTACCAGACACTAAGCATAACATGCAAGGACAGTTTAAATTACACAAACTTATCTAAAAATCAATTATTTATAAAATAAGTTGTTTACAAATAAGAACATTGTGTTTTACATTAATTTAAAAGTCAATACAATCAATATGTACCTATTGTATTTTTTCGGTGGTAACCTTAAAATGAAAGTTCATTTTTATTAATATTAAAATGATTAGTGTTTTAAGGTATTATCAAAGTTTGGGACTAACTCGATCTGTGTGAATTGTCTATACGTGTTATATTATGCTTTTTGAGACACCAAATAAATATAAAATCCTTTTGAAAAAACATAGACAGTAACTATCAATATTACGAACTACACATGGATTGTAAAAATTGCTTATCTTTGTATATAGCTATGATGAACCTCGATGGAAAAATATATTAATAAACAAAATTTAGTAGCAATATAACTATTATATACATACAAAAATTTACATTGAATTGTTTAACTGATATTTTTATGATAATTTGTATTAATTTGAAATAATGTAGCCATACGAAGTAAAATTTTGTGAAAATTGAAATTTTAAAATTAGTAAAAATAACCCATTTATACCTACTTATAGTATTTCTAATAAAGTTGATCTTATTAAATTAATCAAAAATGTTAAACTTTTTAATACACAGTTGTTTCCTTTAAACTATTGAACAACCATTGTATTTACGCCATAATGACCCCTTGTATAAATGCATAGAAAATATTGACCTTATTAATATGTATATACAAACATGTATATATTGCAGTATTGTAATAAATGTAATATAACATTCTTTCAGATGCAAAACGACTTATTGGAAAACAATATAACGACAAAAATATCCAAGAAGATATTCAAATGTGGCCCTTTAATATTGTGAATAATAACGGAAATCCAGTATACGAAATAAATAAAAACAATGACAAGCGCCAAGTACGACCGGAAGAAGTTAGCGCAATGATATTGAAAAAAATTAAAGGAATTGTTGAACGTAGATTAAATATAGAAGACATTAACAATGCCGTGATAACCGTACCAGCGTATTTCAGTGATGCTCAGAGGAAGGCTACATTGCAAGCAGGTCATGCTGCAGGTCTAAATGTTCTAAGACTCATCAATGAGCCAACAGCCGCTGCACTGGCGTTTGGATTTGATAATGCATATGAACGTAAAATAAATGTCCTTGTTTACGATTTGGGAGGGGGCACATTCGATACATCGGTTTTAACGATGGAAGAAAAATTTTTTGAAGTAAAGTCCACCTCAGGGAACACTTATCTGGGTGGACAAGATTTCACCAGTGAGTTAGTGAAATATTGTTGTAAAGATATTGAAAAGTCATTAAGGAAGAAGGTATCGGATGATAAAACAGCCATGATTCTTTTAAGACGTAGTTGTGAGGAAGCTAAAATACAATTGTCATCAAGTGTAAAATCTATAGTCATATTGCGATACAAAGATTATAATTATAAAACGACAATAACACGAACGAATTTTGAATCACTGAATAAATCATTATTTGAGTCTACTCTGACATACGTTGCGGATGCTCTCAAGGAGGCTAAGATGAGTGTGTCAGATATAGATGAAGTTGTATTAGTCGGGGGGTCCACGAGAATACCTAAAATTAAGGAAATGTTGAAGTCATTTTTTAAAAATAAGGAATTAAATTCCTTTCTGAATCCAGACCAGGGAGTAGCGTTAGGAGCCGCTGTGCAAGGCGCGATGATGAGGGGAGACTATGGGGGGAAATCGGAAATAAAGTTACAAGATATCACACCGATGTCATTGGGTATAGAAACAAGAATAGATACGATGTCCACTGTGGTATGCAGAAACAGCCACATCCCGTTATCATATACTGAATGTTTCGCTACATTAGAGGATAATCAATCATCAATAAAGTTTTCTATATATGCAGGTGAAGATAAGATCACAATAAATAACATTTTCTTGGGAGAATTTCGTATTAAAGATCTTCCACTAGGTCCTAAAGGATCTATTAAATTTGACGTCACATTTGATATTAATGCAAATGGAATCTTAAAGGTAACAGCAGTGGAGAAATCAAAAGGACTCACGAATTCTATAGAAATAGTTAATGTTACGGAGCGCATATCAGAAGCGGAAAGGGAGAAGATGATCAAAGATATAGAAAAAATAAAAATATGATTGCGGACAAAAACTATTAGTAATGTTTTAATGTGTTTAGTTTGTTAGCAAAAGGTTGGAAAGAGATAGAGATATTTAATTTATTTTTAATCAACTCTAAAATAATCATATTTATGCATATATTTATTTATTTATTCGAAATGTCGAATTTATAGGAGATTATAATAATATATGTCACTAATATATTTTCAATTTTATAGATATTTCATAATTACTTCAGTCACATACGTACATACTTTGTTATCATATTTAATATTTTATTTGTGAAGCTTAGATATTTAGTAATTCTCACATAAGTTAGTTTGATATTATTTGTATTGATAGTAATTGTTAATAATATGTAGGTAATTGTCATACTGATCAATAATATTATATTTATATATGTAACTTCCGATATTGCAAGTATGTAATTTTATACGAAATTGTAGAAATAGTTACTAATTCAATTTTTAATATTCCAAATAAACATGTTAAACAAAAATCATGTGTTTATTTCTCAGTACATATTACCCAACCCAACTTTTCCACTCCTGTTGTCAATATAAATATTATCATTAAACTTATACAACATTTTGTAAGATATTATCCTGGACCACAATGTGACATAAGAACTTCTCTATCTGTGGCAGAATCTGGAAAACTATTAGAATGGACATTTGCTCCTGAGGATCACTATAAATTACCATTATTTATTTTCATACTAGGATCTACTTAGATATGTCTTCAGTACTGAGACAAGACAATAATATCTTCCATTGTGTCTGTACATGTACATGTGACTGGACATAGAGGACACTCCAGTATATAATATTGTAACGATATGAACTGCTCAGTAATACAACAGTCACATGTAGGTAATGCTGTTGTCTTTAATTCCTTATTCCACTCTGAGGCGGTTCACTGTCTTTCATACCCAATAAATGTCGGCCGGTGTGGCGCGGAGGTAACGCTCTTGCCTTTGAGTCACGAGGTCCCGGGTTCGATTCCCGGCCAGGGCAGATTGAGGAATGACCTTTTTCGAATTGTCCTGGGTCTGGGTGTTACATGTATATGTGTTTAGTGCATTGTATATGTGTGTATCGTCGCGTTAGTACCCATAATACAAGATTCATCTTAGTTTGGGACTAACTCGATCTGTGTGAAATGTCTATGTATGTATGTATGTAATTAGGAGGGACTTTTTGCCTATAAAAGGTTCTTATACAACAAGGTCCTCGGCTTATCTCCTATATATCTCATATTATTTTCATATCAGCAATCACTTGGAAAAGTATCGTTGCAGTAATACGTAATCAGAAGGTATTAGGTAGGTAATCTATATTTACAAAATACTTAAATGTAGGTACCTATTTAATCATGATTGATTGCTTTGTTTTTGATTTACAATTGATTAAACCCTGATATCTATTTCTAAAAATAAATTTGTTAGTAGGCACGTTAATAATATTAACTTTTGTATATTTACCTATTGTACAAAGATAACGATCCTATGAATATAATAAATAAATAAAAAAAAATAATCTTTATTGTACATTTTTAAAGTGGTACAAATGGCGGGTTTATTGCAATTTCTGACAACCAACCAGTTATACAAATGAGACACTTACATACTTAAAACTGAAAAACAACTCTTATGTGATACAGAATACAAACTTACATACATACATTCACACATAGACAAAAAGCTCACAATACACATAAATGAGATGTAGAGCCAAGGGAAAAAAGAAGGGGGGGGGGTCAAAGCTCAAGATGGATCATTTATAGCGAGATAATGATGCTTCAGTCTACTCCTGAAGATGGAAATAGTTGGAGCAAGTCTGACCAACAAAGGCAAATCATTCCATAACCGAGCTGCATGTACACTTGTACAGTGAAAGAAGATGTGAAAAAAGATTATATCGTCCCTCTTCTGACTAACTGTCGCATCTGACATTTTTGGCGAAATCGAGTTATGATCAACAAGTGTATTTATGTATATGTGCCCTGATTGTTCCCACTGAAGATTACACCTGTAACTGTAACCGTTAGCCTGGAACCGCTTTCTGATTCGTTGTCGTATTTACGAATTATTCTAAATAAAATGTGTTGTCGTATCTACAAATTCCTCAAAATTTCATCACAGAAATGATTCTGAGATATATAAGACTAGGTACAAATAAAATAATGTAAAATATTTGCACTGTATCATATAACTAGGAGAGACGCAAATATGCACGGCAAAACACTAAAAACGCTCTCCTGAACAACTTACATTTTAGCAGATACGACTGTTAGTCAGGAGAGGGACGATATTATGATTCCTCGATTGCACGGCTTAGGGAACCGGCACTTGTCTGATATAGACTTGTTCAATATGAACATGAATAATTTTAGAAAACTTATTTAGAAAATGTTTACTCCCCAGTCTTGCGCTTAGTAGAATTAATTAAATATGTACTCTTGTTACTTCATAGAATTAAATAAGTATGTACAATTGTTACTTCATAGAATTAATTAAGTACATGTACCATTGTTACTTCATAGAATTAATAAAGTATGTACTCTTGTTACTTCATAGAATTAATTAATATGTACAATTGTTACTTCATAGAATTAATTAAGTACATATGTACCATTGTTACTTCATAGAATTAATTAAGTATGAACAATTCGAGTTCGTCGGTAGCCTGGAGGTAGAGTCTCGGCCTCTTGAACAAGGGGTCCGCGGTTCGATCCCAGGTGCCGGCAAACTCCCCTTTCACGACACAAGCTTTTAGCTTACTGTGGAAGGTGTATAAGGTTGTATTTGGGTTTATAACAAAACCCAGTTATATCTTTTAAAAAAAAAAAAAAAAAAAAAAAAAAAAAAAAAAAAAAAAAAAAAAATTGTTACTTCATAGAATTAATGTGAGACAATGTATTAGTTAACACGTAATACAACAGGATTAACTAATACATTGTCTCGCAATATCGGTGCGATTAGTTTTGATGTTTATGTTTCATTTGCGAGTACCTACTTCCTTTTTACCTATATGTCTGACTTAGTATGATTTTCTATGTATTTGTGCATTTTTTTAAAATTTGATACTGTATATATTTCACAATACCATTATGGTACCGACACTTATGTATGCAAGCGAAACTTGGACGTGACTAAAAAAGGACGAGTGTGGAATAAATGCTGTGGAGATGCGTTGACTGAGAAGAATGGTTGGTAAAACGTTGCGAGATAGAGTGAAGAATGAGGATATCAGGAGAATGAGCGGATGTGAGAGGAGTGTTGTGGACAGAATGCGTGTAAACAAGTTAAGAAGGTTTGGACATGTTGAGCGAATGCAAGATGAAAGGATGACGAAGAGGATGTTTTTAGCTGAATGAAAGGATGTGAGGAAGCGCGGACATCCAAGATCCACGTGGCTTGATCACGTAGACCAAATTCTAAAGGACGGATGTGGGTTCAGTAATAGGAACAGACGTGCTGCATGAGAAATTGTACAGTACCAAATTGTATAGTAAAATCTTAGTATCATCGTTGAAGCTTACAATTTCTGAACATCTTACTTTTTATTGGCACGGAGAAGATGAACTGTATTTTTACTATACGAGGTAAGTCTATTGACTACCCCACATGCCGTGATGGTATAGATTAAAATCAATCTTGAAGTTTCAGGAGAAAGTTTCTGCAGAGAAGAAAATCGATGGTTTACAATATGTTTGCTTAGAAAAATTCTTAGTAATGGGTACTATAGACAGAGTTTTGTTCTAATGAAAGACACATAAGCTTGCTATTGAGATTAATTGTTTCAGATGATTAAAGAACTTTCAAAGTTCTGTCTTAAGTTATTAATGTCTGCAAGTAGATCTTAAGTAGTTTTACGACTTAATAATAAAATAGGTTGGTATAAGCCATATATTGGGTGAATAAAAAAAATATGTAAAAAAAAGATCGTTAAAGTGCTATCGCAACGTTTTCTAACGAAATTAAAAATTGTAACTCTACACCGACCGTGTTGCGGTCGTTAGTCAGTAGTTGCTTTAACGGCTAACGGCTGCTACACGTATTCCTTAACGGGCCGTTCTAATGCTATATTATAACGCATATCCCAAGCTTGCCTGTCAAGCGAATAACATAGAAAATTACAAGAAATAATTTGTATTAGAAAAATTATCCTCTCAACTACATGGAAGTCAAGCATTCGTAAAATACAGTCGATTCCGCTTATGTGGGACACATCGGGACTTGGGCATTTTGTCGCAATTAAGCGGCTGTCCCTATTAGGCGAAATTCACTTTTTTTTCATTAATTTATTTGTTTTTTTCAACTCAGGACATTAACCAGTAATACACACATAAAATTAATAATGTATTTTTTTTTTTCAATAATTTTATTTTAGAAACTTCTGAAAACTGTAAATTACAAATAGGTAATTTAAATTATCATATAAATAACAAAAATGTTATATAAACTTTAAAGAAAAAATAAATCCTAATTAAAATTATAAATGGGTACGTACGATCAATTTAATTCAATGCAAAAATGAGAATTCTTTTTACATATTTTTTCTTGAGAATATGTGTAACATAATAATGTGCTATTATCTTAAATTTACTGTCCCAATTAAGCGGAATTTCGTCCGAATTAAACAAAAAAATTTACTATTGGTTTCTTGGTTTGGTTTCTATTCTTTGAGATTTGTCCCAAATAAGCGGCTGTCCCGATTAAGCGGAATTGACTGTATCTCGTTTATATGACATTATGACGTCTTCCGTTGTGTTAAGACGTCTCTCTCGTTAATAAATCAAATAGTAGGATAAAATATTTGTTTTATTTATTTCGATATGTAGTTATAGGATTTTTGTTCATTTCGCACTTCACAATTTTTTGACCGTCCTAAGATCGCTGGTAAAAAGGACGTTGTTTATTTTGCTTCTAAAAGTGGTAATTCTATTTTATGGTTTGATATGATGCAATTTGTCTTGTATTTGTTTTATAGTTTCATGGAGTGCAATATGTTGTAAATGCATTCTGAGATTTGATGTGACACAGTGTGTTTTATTTTTATAATTTGAAATGATACAGTATGTTTTATTTTTGTTTTGAATTGTAATTTGATACGATGATGGTGTTGTGCAATTATTGTTTGTTACTGTGTATTAAAGGTGTTAGTCGTATGTATTATTATAAATAAATAAATTATATTGTTTAGACGTCGCAAATCGGCAGACAGTCTATTCTACGTCACAGGACTTGAAATGCCGAAAGCCCTCTCATGGAATTGTGTAATCTTGAATCTGTTGAGCTCTTCCAGCTTATTGATGGATGATGCGAATGATCGAAGTGATCCTCGAGGAACAGTATTCGGGACGAAAAGTTCGGAAGTGTATAGTGGTGACATGTTGTTCAAGTCTTGATATACTAGAAAGATTCAATTTGAATATCACTCTGTCCTCAATTCGCAGCCAGTGCAGTTTAACTTAGCAACGGTATGCTTACGTCTCATGGACGGGTAACTAAGGGATTTATTCGAATATTTCTTCGGAGAATGCTCCGAATTGTCGCTGAAAGGTTAAAAATTTTTGCTTAACGATCGATGATTGACGTTTGCATCCAACTGTGTGGGAGCCGCCATTGACGAAAGCGGTCGAAATTTTAAATGAATCTAAGTGAAAATTAGCTGTGTTGTGTAATTAAAGAAGAATATTGGGTCATTTGTTTGATTTTATTGGCACTAACAATGTGGTTAAAGGGATTGGAAGAGTACATGGCAAGATAGGGGAAGATGGAGGCGAATGTTGGAGGAGGCCAAGGCTCACAACGAGCTGTAGAGCAATTGATGATGATGATGATGATGAACAATGTGGTAATCACAAAACATTTTTGAAATATTAAGTAATAGTTACTGATTACATTTTTAATTTTATATTAGAATGAACTATGTCTAATTTGCAAGTTTTTTGTCTGACAGACGAGTGTAGATACACGTTACTTGGTACAATTCTAATAAAAATAGCAAGTTGGGTAATTCAGAAAGTAATTCTTGACTCGTTAAAACGAATCTTAGCGAATCGTTTTACAAGATCGTGATTCGTAAGTTATTGCTATAAAAATATTAAAGTATGTAACACCACGTAATTTTTATATGGCATAATAATAATATCACCCGCCGGATTCAACTAGCAGCCGCTACCCAAACACAGGAAGTGTCTATTAGTCACCCGATTTGCCGATAGATGTCTCATCGATGGAATGTTCGCGAACCTTCTAGAACCTTCCAGAACAACCTAACCGGAAATAGGAAGGCGGAGTCCAAGGCCAAGGTACATCCCCCTCCATCATGACATCCACCACCAAGGCTACGATCAGCTGTTCCTTACTGCTGAAAGGGTATATAAACAGGAACACTCCATACAATCGGCAGATCGCATCGGCCCATCCTGGGCCTAGGTACTCCTTAAACCTATATGCTGGTCACCTGCTGTACTGTGCCATCACAGGCGGTTAGGTGGTGCATTCCTTTCATACCTATACCTATATGCTGGTCACCTGCTGTACTGTGCCATCACAGGCGGTTAGGTGGTGCATTCCCTTCATACCTATACCTGAATACCTATACCTATATGCTGGTCACCTGCCGTGCTGTGCCATCACGATCGGTTAGGTGGTGCATTCCTACATGCTAGTTTCTTCCTAGTGAGGATCAGTGTAGTAGTTTCATTGTGGTATGTTTTGTTGCATAGGTATATGTAAATAGTGTTAAGTTATAAATAAAAGTGTTCATAGTGTTTATTGTTTAATTCTCTCGGTGTACCCCTTCAGGGACTACACCTGGCGCCCAAAGTAATTTACGTATTGTCTCTCTGCTCTCCCCATAAGGGAGGAAATAACTGGTGTTATAAATGGCGGCCCAACTCGTGGCACGAAAACGACCCTGAACTATTGAAAGTGGTAAGTGAACAATCGTAGTTATACTGTACTTCAAAAATCTGTGAAAGTGTTTTCTTAAAAAGGAAAAAAAACTTTTGATAATATTTGTATAAACAATTATAATAGTGATAAATGTTATTGAACTGTATTATGCAAACTTATATGTAGTCGTTTGCTATAGTGTTCATAAATAATTATAATAGTTAAGTGTGTAAATAATCATAGTTGTACTGTAGGCACTCATCGAACACTTACGGTACACAGTGAAAGAGTTTTTCATAAGAACTATGTCGGTGCAATGTGCTTATATTAGCTACCTCCATGAATAAACTGTTTATAAGTTGTGTTGTTTATTTTGAATCTACAACGGTGCACAGTAAAATTATTGTATTATAGAATATGTTGCAAAAGTACGTACTAAATATATTATATATAAATATTTTTTTTTTTTTTTTTTTTTTTTCCTTCATTTATGGCATAGCATCCTACGAGGATGATTTGTGCCAAAAACAGTCTCAAGGTATAGTTAAATAGTCAAGAAGATAGTCATCACAGAATAATAAAATTGGCTTTCATTGATTTGAGAAGGGACAAATGGATTGATTCGGATGTCATACTCAGCAATGATTCAATATTCAAAGGAAATTGGCAATCGTTCTGAAGAGCATCAACGAAAATATCATATGCATCCCTGATAGGGCACCCCAGGAAAACATGGTCAAGCGTCTCCTCGTCCAGGCCGCACTCGCAGTATGGGCTTTCAACAAGTTGGATTTTAAAAAGATGAGCGTCCAGTCTACAGTGTCCAAATCGCATTCGACATATGGCAGTAATTTCAGATCTGTTGAATTTCGATTTGTGGAACCAAGGTTTTCTTGCGATTTGGACCTGGATCGACCTATATCTTTTTCCTTTTATGAGTGATACGTCCATCCACAATTCACTCCACTTTTTACGAGCATCAGCTTCTACGGTTCGCTTTATGTCATCGTCTGGAAGGATGAAATCTTCCATCGTTGTTCCGAGGGTGCAAGCAGTTTTAGCCAATTCATCGACAGATTCGTTGTGGCGGATACCACAATGTGCCGGAATCCATGCGATAATGGTATCTTGATTGGATAAGGATCGATAGTACATAAGGTTTCTAATGCGCATAATATTCGGATTATCACTGAGAGTCGAAGAAGGGGACATAAGAGTTTGAACAAGAGACAGAGAGTCAGTAAAAATGACGCATTTCATGATATTATGCGTATTTGATAGACACAAGGCTTCAATTATTGCAGCGCATTCCGCCGTGAAAACTGATTTAGATGTCAATTTCAATTGAGAGGAAATATTTAGAGAAGGTATGAGGGCTGCAGCTCCAGTGCTTTCACTTGCAGAAAGCTTTGAACCATCTGTAAATATCGTTACGTGATTAGGCCACTTGTCGGCCACTATGGAAAGAAAATTTCGATTCATGCATTCTTCAGATAATTTAGTATATTTGTTCAATCCTATGTTATCAATCACATTAGGCATAAATTGTAGAAGTTCAAATGCGGAATCGTAAAAAGGTGAAGGGAACGGAAACTGTTTTATGTTGAATGAAACATTATATTTATTTATACTATTGCATAGGTGAGGAGTAGGCTTATTAGACCAGTATCTGTTTGTTTCGTAGAGAGTTTTCAGAATATGAAGGCTTTTCAGAAGAGGATGATTGGAGTATTTAAGTCTTTTTAGAATAAAAGTGTCTGATAAGTATTGTCTTCTGAGTGGAAGTGGCATATCCACGCACTCTACTTGAAGCGAGTTAATAGGAGTGGACTGCATGGCTCCGACTATTAGTCTGAGGGATTTGGATTGAATTCTCTCCAACTTAGTTTCCAAATATTTCGGAAGTGGGCAAAAGAGGAAGCTCGCGTAATCCAAGTGACAACGAACAAGTGCATTGTAAATATTCTTCATAGAGGTGGGATGACTACCCCAAGATACACCAGTGATCGCCCTCAGTAAATTTATAGAGTTCTCGCATTTTTCTGCAACATGGTTAATTTGGGATCTCCAACATAGTTTTCGTTCCATATGTAGACCCAAAAATTTGAGTTCATTCACTTGGGGGATTGGTGTTCCATCCACATCAAGGGAAACGGAGGGAATGTTGTGTTTTCTTGAAAATAGAATAGATTTGGATTTGGAAGCAGAAATACAGAAAGAATTTTTATTCATCCAATTGTTAATGTTCTCCAAAGCTGTTTGTATTAGAGCAACTGCACTATCGATATTTTTGTTTGCTGCATAGAGGGCCAGATCGTCTGCGTATTGAATTATTTTAACGCCACTAGGAAGGACTTGATCCAAGTCAGAGCAATAAATATTAAAAAGCACTGGGCTTAAAACAGAACCTTGCGGGAGACCCTTCCATACTTTTCTACGAGTGCCCCCAAGACCGTCATCGATGACTATTTCTCTGTCAGAGAACATGTTGTATATTATATTGCAAAATGGGAGAGGAAGATTAATATTTATGAGTTTTTGGTAAAGTGTGGAAATACATACGTTGTCAAAAGCTGAATTTATGTCCAAGAAAACGGCTGCTACGTGTTCTTTATTAGTAAAGGCAATATTTATGTCTGTGATGAGTATACTAAGATTATCTGCACATGAAAGTGATCTTCTGAAACCAAATTGACTTACAGAGAGCAAACAATTATGCTCTATATACCAGACCAACCTATTTTTAATCAGATGTTCAAAGAGTTTTAGTGCACAGGAGGACATAGCTATTGGTCGGTAAGAAGAGCCCGAATTGGGATCTTTACCTTGTTTTAATATTGGTAATATCAAATGCTGCTTCCACGGTGTTGGAATTGTTCCTAAACAAAATATTTCGTTTAGAAATCCAAGAAAGATATCAAGAAAATGCTTTGGGAATTTTTGGAAAAATGTGTAAGGTATTTTATCAGTACCAGGAGAACTATTAGGTTTTAACAAGTGAAGGCAAGTTTGAAGCTCGTTGAGTGAGAATGGAGAAGTTAAATTATCGGTGTTATTATTTGGTATTGACACAATAGGTGGGTCTTTGACGGGGACGTGAGAAGGGGCCAATTTATCAACAAAGTTTGGAAGCCATGCTGATCTAGATCCGCATACTTTAGGAGGAATTAGAGATCCTTTGAATCTCCTGATCATCTGCCATACGATTGTTGAAGGTGTATGGGGAGATAAATTGGAACAAAAGGTCTGCCATCCTTTGCGCTTCTTCTGTCTTAATACTTTTTTAACTTTGGCTTGTATGGCTTTAGCTTGGAGGAAGGTGTGCATGCTAAAAATTTTTCGTAATTGATGCATAGCTTGTCTTCTCTCGTTTATCAGATTAGAACATTCATCATCCCACCAGGGAGCATTTTTTGCTCGCTTGTGGTTAGTTTTAAGAGGCATACTACTGTCTGCCGCTTTATATATTTCGTCTGTTATATATTTGTACTTAGTATCTATACAATTCGATTGAGATAAACGAGATTCAAGAGTTGATGCACATAAATCCAGCTTTTTCTGGTAAACATCCCAGTTAGCCTTACGGGTGTTATAAAGAATTCTTGTGATTGGGATGTTCCTTATTGGTTTTGTGAGTAGAGTCATAAATATTGGATAGTGATCGCTTGAACAAGCGTCTTCCGAAATACGCCAGACGATAGAGGGGAATAAATCACTTGTGCATATACTCAAATCAATAGCACTGAGGTTTTGGGATGGAGAGGTTATTCTAGTAGGCGAACCATCGTTTATGATGCACAAATTGTGTTTATCCAAAAAGGAGAGGACACAATTTCCAGATCTGTCTGTTATTGAGCATCCCCAAGATGAGGAGTGGGCATTGAGATCTCCTAGAATCAGGAAACTAGATGGGAAAAGAGGAATGATAGAATCGAAATAGGAGATGTCGAAGCCAGAATTTGGGGGAATATATACAGATACGAAGCCAATGTCGTTAATTTTGACTGCTACTATTTCCAGAAAAGGATTGTGAGGAAGTGATATAATAGAAAAGGGAATTGAGCTGTTGATAATCACAGCAGCACCGCCACCGCGACCCACAGAACGATCTGCCCTTATACAGCTATATCCTGGGATTTTAAAGGTATAATGTGGTTGTAACCAAGTCTCACTTATTGCAGCTAAGTCTATGGAATTTTGGTTTAATAATGTGATTATTTCATGTTTATTAGAGACTGCGCTACGAGCATTCCATTGCAGAAGGTTAACTGGTGTCTGATTACTCATTGCCGTTATTGTTTGAAATTAAATTTAATAAATTCGTTAAGGAAGGAAAAATTTCTGTATTTAGTGTATTCTCAGAGTTGGATATCAGCATTGTTAATATTTGGACGAGCAAATTTATAATAATATGGGGTTCAGTACTTGTTGGAGTATTTTTGGTAGAAGAAAGAGTAGGTGGGGTTGAAGATGAGATTGAAGATGAGCTTGCATTCAAAGCACAACCATTTTGGGGATTCGATGGTTGTCCGTTTGTATAAGATAGAAGGCCATCGATCATCTTTTTGTCTAAGTTTTGCTTAAACGCAGAAGGCCGAGGGGTAGTTGTAGTTTTAGTGTCAGCTGAAGCTACTTTTGTGGAATTTCTTGTCACATTGCTATACAAGTTACTGCGTTTTGGGATTATTTTTGCTGCGTAAGAGAAGGAGACATTTTCATCAGCCATGGTCTTCTTTATTTCTTTTTGTCGGAGAAATTCTGGACACGAATTGCTGGTGGCTACATGAGAACCTTTGCAGTTAACGCAGTTTGGTGTAGATTCTTTTAAAGGACAATCTGTTTCTAAATGAGTATTACCACACCTTGCACATCTGGCGGTCGATGTACATCTAGCCTTAGTATGTCCATACCTCAGGAAATTGTGGCACATGTAGCTTGGGTATATGTACTGTTCAACTCTCAAAGAATTGTAAAACAAAAAGACGCGCTCTGGCAAAGATTGACCCTCAAACGTTAATAAGATCGTTGTGGAAGGTTTCCATTCTGACGAGTCAGAGGTAGTGACTTTTCGGTTGAGCCTACGCAGTTTGACAACTTTGCCAAAAGGAGAAGGTACAACGATGTTTTGCAAAATATCCTCATCTGTAAGTTCAAGACGGACACCGCGGACGATACCTAGTTTGTGTAGCTTATAGTTTGGAATAAATGCTTTTAAGTGATTTTCAGTGATGATCTTATTCGATAGAAAGTTATTTGCATTTTGTGGGGAGTTGAAGGTAATGACGATTTTCGTTCTACTATCTGAACGCACGCCTCCGGGAACAATGCCGGTTATATTTCCCTTCGCGCATATTTCCCCGATAAACATGGGATGAATAGGTTTGCCGCCCATCTCATTCTCTACTACTACTAGGTATGGAGACTGAGACGTAATAGAATACATATTGGAAGAGTTTGAATTGGCTTTGTTGGTCGCAGAATGCAGGGAGATATCATCTAAAGATAATGGCTTATTTTTGGAATCTTCAGCGAGATTACAGGCATCGATCGATTCAAATCTTCCGCGTTTTCGGTTAACACCCCCGGTGTCCGGGGGCTCTGTTTCATTCATCCTTAATAGTTTATTTTAACTCAGTGTATAAAACGATAATATAAGAAAAGAAAAAATCCAGAGAAAAATCAAACAGAATTTGCAATCAAAATGCAAAAATAACAAAAAATATAAAAATTATGTATATCGTACAAATTTTATTGAATCTGTTTGACCGCACCGCGGTTCAATGACCTCTAAATAGGCGAACGCAGGCGCTCGCCGCTCTCGGTTGGTAAACAAACAATTATATTTCACGATATGAATGAAAAAATAAACAAAATAAATTTATTAATAATAATTAAGCACGGAACTCGTACTGTTAGTATAGTTAGTACTAAGAAGAAAAGAAAAGAAGAAAAAAATATGTTAAACTTATGTTAGTTTCAAAGTAATTATGTTATTATAATAAATCAAAATTTTATCTGAATGTTGTATCGTCGACACGTCCGCCTTCCACAGTGCTCCGATGCGAAAAAAAAAAAAAAAACTATATATAAATAACTTTGTACAAGAAAATAACAATCCTTGTAAACTTTAACTCAAAATATTCATAATAGACTGTATACAAATATTTATACTATGTTTTGATAGAATGCTTGACAGTGTGTAATCTTGTGTAATCTTGTGTTAAATTAAATTATCATATAAATAACAAAAATGTTATATAAACTTTAAAGAAAAAATAAATCCTAATTAAAATTATAAATGGGTACGTACGATCAATTTAATTCAATGCAAAAATGAGAATTCTTTTTACATATTTTTTCTTGAGAATATGTGTAACATAATAATGTGCTATTATCTTAAATTTACTGTCCCAATTAAGCGGAATTTCGTCCGAATTAAACAAAAAAATTTACTATTGGTTTCTTGGTTTGGTTTCTATTCTTTGAGATTTGTCCCAAATAAGCGGCTGTCCCGATTAAGCGGAATTGACTGTATCTCGTTTATATGACATTATGACGTCTTCCGTTGTGTTAAGACGTCTCTCTCGTTAATAAATCAAATAGTAGGATAAAATATTTGTTTTATTTATTTCGATATGTAGTTATAGGATTTTTGTTCATTTCGCACTTCACAATTTTTTGACCGTCCTAAGATCGCTGGTAAAAAGGACGTTGTTTATTTTGCTTCTAAAAGTGGTAATTCTATTTTATGGTTTGATATGATGCAATTTGTTTTGTATTTGTTTTATAGTTTCATGGAGTGCAATATGTTGTAAATGCATTCTGAGATTTGATGTGACACAGTGTGTTTTATTTTTATAATTTGAAATGATACAGTATGTTTTATTTTTGTTTTGAATTGTAATTTGATACGATGATGGTGTTGTGCAATTATTGTTTGTTACTGTGTATTAAAGGTGTTAGTCGTATGTATTATTATAAATAAATAAATTATATTGTTTAGACGTCGCAAATCGGCAGACAGTCTATTCTACGTCACAGGACTTGAAATGCCGAAAGCCCTCTCATGGAATTGTGTAATCTTGAATCTGTTGAGCTCTTCCAGCTTATTGATGGATGATGCGAATGATCGAAGTGATCCTCGAGGAACAGTATTCGGGACGAAAAGTTCGGAAGTGTATAGTGGTGACATGTTGTTCAAGTCTTGATATACTAGAAAGATTCAATTTGAATATCACTCTGTCCTCAATTCGCAGCCAGTGCAGTTTAACTTAGCAACGGTATGCTTACGTCTCATGGACGGGTAACTAAGGGATTTATTCGAATATTTCTTCGGAGAATGCTCCGAATTGTCGCTGAAAGGTTAAAAATTTTTGCTTAACGATCGATGATTGACGTTTGCATCCAACTGTGTGGGAGCCGCCATTGACGAAAGCGGTCGAAATTTTAAATGAATCTAAGTGAAAATTAGCTGTGTTGTGTAATTAAAGAAGAATATTGGGTCATTTGTTTGATTTTATTGGCACTAACAATGTGGTTAAAGGGATTGGAAGAGTACATGGCAAGATAGGGGAAGATGGAGGCGAATGTTGGAGGAGGCCAAGGCTCACAACGAGCTGTAGAGCAATTGATGATGATGATGATGATGAACAATGTGGTAATCACAAAACATTTTTGAAATATTAAGTAATAGTTACTGATTACATTTTTAATTTTATATTAGAATGAACTATGTCTAATTTGCAAGTTTTTTGTCTGACAGACGAGTGTAGATACACGTTACTTGGTACAATTCTAATAAAAATAGCAAGTTGGGTAATTCAGAAAGTAATTCTTGACTCGTTAAAACGAATCTTAGCGAATCGTTTTACAAGATCGTGATTCGTAAGTTATTGCTATAAAAATATTAAAGTATGTAACACCACGTAATTTTTATATGGCATAATAATAATATCACCCGCCGGATTCAACTAGCAGCCGCTACCCAAACACAGGAAGTGTCTATTAGTCACCCGATTTGCCGATAGATGTCTCATCGATGGAATGTTCGCGAACCTTCTAGAACCTTCCAGAACAACCTAACCGGAAATAGGAAGGCGGAGTCCAAGGCCAAGGTACATCCCCCTCCATCATGACATCCACCACCAAGGCTACGATCAGCTGTTCCTTACTGCTGAAAGGGTATATAAACAGGAACACTCCATACAATCGGCAGATCGCATCGGCCCATCCTGGGCCTAGGTACTCCTTAAACCTATATGCTGGTCACCTGCTGTACTGTGCCATCACAGGCGGTTAGGTGGTGCATTCCTTTCATACCTATACCTATATGCTGGTCACCTGCTGTACTGTGCCATCACAGGCGGTTAGGTGGTGCATTCCCTTCATACCTATACCTGAATACCTATACCTATATGCTGGTCACCTGCCGTGCTGTGCCATCACGATCGGTTAGGTGGTGCATTCCTACATGCTAGTTTCTTCCTAGTGAGGATCAGTGTAGTAGTTTCATTGTGGTATGTTTTGTTGCATAGGTATATGTAAATAGTGTTAAGTTATAAATAAAAGTGTTCATAGTGTTTATTGTTTAATTCTCTCGGTGTACCCCTTCAGGGACTACACCTGGCGCCCAAAGTAATTTACGTATTGTCTCTCTGCTCTCCCCATAAGGGAGGAAATAACTGGTGTTATAAGTATAGTATATTGTTGAAAATAGAAAGAACAATAGTCCCACTATTTTCTGTAAGTTTTCGAATGCCCTATAATGAATATGTGTATATATGTCGGGTGATTTATTAGGCGCCGTTAAATGGAGCATCCATCTCGAGGGCGCGAGAAACTATGTTGGAAGAAGGATGTCCTCAACTTGCTCCTGAACGTTGTTTTTGACTGGTTTTAAGCTTATGGTCTTGCGAATCATTATCTTGGGGTGCTGATCCTTACGGGTAGGGGTTTTATCTTTGGATGGACGATATTGTATGTACTTCAACATTATGTAATAAATCTGAATATTTAATTTATTGTAATAGTTCTAAGCAGTCCTAGTACGTAGTAACACGTTACTGTAAGTAAGCATGTAAAAATGTATTGTTTTAGTTTTAAGAAATATTGTAAAACCTTAAGGGACGTTACCTCACGGTTGTAGGTACTTAACTGTGAAGAGGTTTTTTCGGGGGGGGGGCTTCAGGTGATCTCTGAGGCCTCTCATGTAAGTAAAAAAAAATCACGATGATGAGTGTGGATGACAAAGGAACTACCATTCCTGAAACATTAGCTACACCAAGGGTAAGGGAGAGTACAACCCTTAATGACTGATTTTTAGGTTTGGGAGTGTGTCCCTGTTAGGAGCCTTTAAAGTTTCTTCACCATGTAGACGCTGCTCTTTTATTTATTTATTTATTTTTATTTCATCATAATATAAATACATGAATTTTCACACAATATCGTGGATTACCCAACTAGTCAGTGAGACCTGTTCTAGGGCAATCCAATAATAGTTTATGAATACATTCTTAAAAAAAACAATACAATTCACAATAATAGTTTAAAAGAAAAGAGAAAAAAAGAAAACCTGTGATCAATACTACTCACATACACAGATACATGCCACCCACACACACACAACCTCACACAACACACACACACACAGAAATAGACACACACATACACATAAGGACACAGCTACCCACACGTATATCGACCAAAACAATACGTTATGTCTAGCGATTTTCATGTTTTTTTTTTCACTCAGAGATAATCTGCTGGCTTCCCTACTTCAAGAAGATGTCGGCACGGTAAAGATAAATTTCCTAATAGATAGAATCCCAAATTCCTCTTATCCCCCATTCCTCTGTTTTAGAGTAGGTACTACCTATCATATTTTTTGTTTTTGCCGATGGCTCACTGTATATTCATATTTTTTGTTGTTGTTTTAGAAGTAAAGTGAATATGATTAACTCAATTCATGTTTTTTTTTCTTCTTTTCTATGGATTTGTTAAGGTACTGATTTATTTGTATTATTCGCCAACTTCACTGGTCAAATATAAATTTATTTATTTTACAATTTGTATTAATGTGTAATATTAATTTGTAATATGGTTGTGTAACAGGGATGGATAGGGTGAAAAATACACATATCCGTGGTAGTTTCATAGTCGCTCTCATCGGCGAAAAAATAACCGAAAACATTTTAAGATGGTACGGACACATCTTGAGACTACCGCAGGATATATGATCAAAAGGAAAATGGACCTAGAAGTAGGACCCAGAAGACCAGGCAGACCAGTGACCACCTGGATGTCCACAATTTACGGGACCTGAAGGAGGCAAAGTTACGCTCGGAGGACGCAGGGGACCGGAAAACTTGGAAGATGAGGACTAGGAGAGCCGACCCCAAGTAAATGGGATAAAGGCTAGGGCGAAGAAGAAGATTAATTAGTAATATTATTATTATAAAACATCACCCTGCACTGAGACCATAACAGTTTTTGGCCAAGGCGGTCTCAGAAGGAAAAATGAATAAACAAAAAAACAACAAACAAAGAAATGCCAAGTCGAGAAAAAAAAGATATCATCAAAAGAGACAATCAAAGGAGAATCCCTATCCTGGCGATAAAGTCATTGTATGTTATGTTAAAAATATCGACATGAACATTCAAATTATTAAACAATTTTATAGCCTTTCCGACAGGTGAGTTTGGTATTATGTTTGTTTTGCTACCAGGGGGGTAAAAAGGTAAATGCTGTCGAGAACAATTGAACGATACTGAGACGTAGATACAAAACTCACTCAAAATTATTGGATTACTTATAAAGCCACTCAAGAATTTGAAAAAATGCCTCGCGAAAAAACATAGAGTTTGAAAATATGTACCAAATGACTATGTTTTGCTTGGCTAATACATAAAATTAAAAAAAAAACCCGAGTTAAAGTTCACTAGTAGTGTTGAATACTGCCATCTGTGTGGTGAATTATGAAGCACTAGTCACTGGCTATAGACATAAAATGATAATCTATGGCTAATAAATTCAATTCAGGGTTTGTCTTTGGTTACGTGTATATAATACACACACACTTGTTGATCCACCTCTTCTTCTCCAATACACAGTCAAATAACATTAATATCTATACTGTTCTATTTTGTTACAAGTTTTACATTAAATCCAATATAATTAAGAAAAAACAGTGTTTGTTCTGCATTACTCATCATTTACACACAACTCAACATTAAGCGATCGTGAAGGGACATAGGCGATCGAGACACAACAACATTGGCGACCGTGAAACAGGACATCTTTCGGAAAAAAACATCGAATCCATCATTGCGTATCGTATCCTATATTTTCCTATTCATTTACAATTCTATCCTATAATATTACATTTCCATTCAAATAGATCAATATATTTAACTATCTGGGGATTCATTGCCATTTTATATAAATATTATACATTTTAAGGTTAATTGTTACAATAATATCTACCCTACAATTTCATAACTGTACTCTTATCTAATTGTTGATTTAAAACATTTGTTTAATAAATAAAACTAATATTATCTTTATTGTTTTGCAGATAACCCGTGATTCCATCATTTTCGGCATTTTTATGAAAAAAACTGTGTGTAAATTCTCGTGAGAAATATTGTTGCAAAATAGTCGCGTGTTTTCAATGTTCATTGATTGGCATTTTTTGCATTGAGTTTCTCTTTTTATTATTGTATGTTTGTTACATTCTAGTGAATTATGTTGTCTGGAGAAAGAGAAACAAGGACAGCCACTTCAAAAATGGAAAAAGCACGTGATTCTGAAATGGAGGTTTGCAAAGGATTGATATCAAGGCGAGGCGTTTTGAAGGGACAGCTCACGCGCTTTAAAGATTATTTGAGTAAGAAAGATTTAGATATTTGTGAATTACAGTTAAGGACATCAAGAATGGAAAGCATGCTTGAAAAATTTGAAATGTTGCAATGTGACTTGGAAGAAATTGATGGTGAGGAAGTGGTGTATAGGGATACTTTTGAACAACTATTTTATACCACTTTAAGTAAGGCAAAATCATTATTGAAAGATCAACTACAAGTCACATGTGAAGTTAAGTTAAATCCAATTCAAATACCTACATTTCATGGTAATTATGAAACATGGTTACACTACAAAGATACATTCAAATCTCTTGTAGGCAACAATAATTCTTTATCTAACTTACAAAAGTATCATTACTTACTGAGCTCATTAAAGGGTGAAGCTTTAAGGTTAGTTTCTTCTTTGGAAGTTTCAGACACTAATTACTCTTTAGCATGGGACATCTTAACAAGGAGATTTGAGAACACCCGCCTCATTGTGGACAAACATGTTAATCACATTTTCAATCTCATTCCAGTGAAGCCAGAATCATATCAATCTTTAAGGCGATTGATCGATGATTCACAGCTCCATACGCGAGCTTTGGAAAGTTTGGGACTACCCACAAGCAGCTGGGACATCCTGTTAATTCACATAATTGCTAACAAATTAGATTCAGTATCACGTAACATATGGGAATCGCATCACTTGCAGGGTGAGCTACCTACATTAAAGGAACTGTACAAATGTATTGGGGAGAGAGCACGTATTTTGGAGACGACGTCTCACAACAAAAACTTCAAACCATCCAACACCTCCAACCGAGCAGGAGTTGGCTTGGTTGCAAGGGTACGAGCAAACCCAGTTTGCCCACTTTGTTCTTCACAACATCGATTAAACCAATGTGAGCAGTTTAAGTCGATGGGGACTCAGCAAAGGTGGGAGCTGGTAAAAAGGCAGCGACTGTGCCGTAACTGTATGTTAAGGAATCATATTGCCAAGGATTGTTCTTCAGGAGGAAGATGTAAGGTGTGTCGGAGGGACCATCACACCTTATTGCACACACCGAGCGTGCACAATTCGACAGCAAATACGGAAACTCTGGGACCTACTTCACAGGTTCCTACTGTGGTGAACCATGCTTCGCTCTCAAACGACGAGGAAGTACTGTTATCCACGGCCATGGTTGGGATCCAACTCCCTGATGGCGGCATTTTTAGGGCACGAGCACTCTTGGACTCGGCAGCACAGTCGAATTTCATTACAAAGAGTTTATGCGAGAAACTCAACTTACGAACAAAGGGAGCATATCTGCCAGTCTCGGGACTGCGTCAACAGGTAACTCACATTGAAGAAAAGGTAGATATAACAATTAATTCTTTATTGTATGATTACAGGAGGGAAATCAACTGTTTGGTCCTGCCTGTAATTACATCAAACTTGCCACTGCGATCTGTGGACAGACGACGTTTTCACGTGCCTTCCCAGATGCAGCTAGCGGACCCTGACTTCCATAAATCTTCTCCAATAGACTTGTTATTGGGAGCACAGGTATTTTGGGAGGTACTTCAGGGAAATCATGCATCAGCTCAACGTCAGCAGCCGATGATGCATCAGACCAAGTTAGGATGGGTCATTGCAGGAGCTATTCCGTGGAACTCTGAAGGAATCAGCAGACAAAGGCCGGTATCTTGTTACATTTCTTTGAATCAATTAAACAAAAACATTGAGAAATTTTGGGAGGTAGAAAGTGTGCCTAATTCTCTGGTTCGAACCCAGGAAGAGACATTATGCGAGAAACACTTTACTAGTACTACGACTCGTGATGAGTCGGGCAGATTTTCAGTAAGTCTACCCTTCAAGGAATGTCCACCTAACGTGGGAAACTCTCTTGAAATAGCCGAGAGGAGGTTACTTTCGATGGAGCGACGGTTTCAGAAGAATACAGAGCTGCACACACAATATGCAGCATTCATGAATGAGTATTTGGAATTGGGGCATATGTCTCCTTGTCTACCTGACAAGGAAAATGCAGTTTATCTTCCCCATCATTCCGTTTTCAAGGGAACAAAAATCCGTGTTGTGTTCGATGGTTCTGCAAAAACATCCAATGGAAAGTCCCTAAATGATAATCTGATGAAAACACCTACCATACATAATGAGTTATTTACATTGTTGATTAATTTCAGGAAACATCGATATGTCTTGAGTGCAGATATACAACAGTATTATAGGCAGGTCAATGTACATGAAAGGGACAGGGATTATCAGAGGGTCTTATGGAGGACATCTCCCAGTGAGGAAATAGGACATTTCCGACTCAACAGCGTCATATACGGACTCAGTGCGTCACCATATCTCGCGATGAGATGTCTAAAGGAACTAAGTACAATTTATTCTTCTATTTTTCCTCTCACTTCTCAGGTGATAGAAAGGGATTTTTATGTGGATGATCTCTTAACAGGTGATCATGATAAGCAGACTTGTATTAATTTAAAAAATGAACTGTCATACCTTCTAGACAAGGCAGGTATGAAACTTACCAAATGGAGGTCAAATCTGGAAGACCTACATGACACTGGTCAGAACAATGACAGTAAATCCTTGAATCTGGAGGACGATTTTCAGTGCAAAATTCTAGGGTTGCATTGGAACAGTTACGAAGACACCTTTCATTATAAGGTTAACATTGAAACAAATACATCAACGTCTACTAAAAGGACAATTCTTTCAGATATTTCTAAGACGTTCGACCCGTTAGGACTCATCGGGCCCATTGTAATTAGGGCAAAATTATTAATGCAAAAAATTTGGCAGTTACAGATAGGATGGGACGATGAATTACCTGAAGACATTATTATTGCTTGGAACCTTTACAAAAGGGATCTACAAGACATCAACATCATCAAGATTCCAAGGAGGGTAATTGTGACGTCAACAGGTAGTGCAGACATACAAATATTTGGGTTTTCCGATGCATCGAAGGAAGCGTATGGTTGTACTGTATATTTGAAGTCCATGGATGAACAAGGTAGGACACAGATCAATTTACTTTGTGCAAAATCTAGAGTGGCACCTCTCAAACAACTTACTTTGCCTAGGCTAGAATTATCAGGAGCGCTACTATTAGCTGGACTTGTCAAGTCCATAAAGGAGAACATGGGTTATCAAGGTGTATCCACTAAGCTTTTCACAGATTCAACTATTGTGTTGTCATGGCTACGAGCCTCAGCAACAAAAATGGATACCTTTGTAGCAAACAGGGTAGCAGAAATTCAGCGTAGCACAGAAGATTGTCAATGGATACATGTATCGTCACAACACAACCCCGCAGACTTGATTTCCAGGGGTACATCTGTACAACAACTTTCATCTTCAACTTTGTGGTGGAATGGTCCATCTTTCATACAAGAGGATGAGAAACTTACAGAATGTTCTTCTACGGTTGATATACAACAAGATATAGTGGTAAATACTACCACACTGGTAAATATTGAATCATGGGATATTTTCACAAGATATTCTTCATTTAATAGATTGCTTAGAGTTACTGCATATTTAATAAGATTTAAGAATAATGTAACATCAAAAACAGGACGTAGAACTGGACCTTTACAGGTATCTGAACTTCAACATGCACATGATGTATTGTGCAACATCGTCCAAGGTATTTTCTTTCACAGAGAAATAAGGGATTTAAAAAAGGATGGTCAGGTGTCTGCTCGTAGTAATGTAAAATCATTAAATCCAGTATTGATAAATGGTATACTTTGTGTTGGAGGAAGACTGAAAAACAGTGAGGTACCTACCCAACAAAAACATCCTATTTTGTTGCCTGCGGGACACGCTTTTACAACATTAATTATAAAGTATTATCATTATACTAATTTACATTTGGGTTTGCAGGGACTGTTGGCGCAGCTACGACTCAAGTACTGGCCATTGTCAGCAAAGAATACAATAAGAGGGGTTCTCAAGCATTGTATCCTGTGCTTTAGGTACAAGACGCCAGTGAATTACCAAAGGATGGGGGATCTGCCTGCAGACAGGGTCACTGCGACAAGGCCATTTTCAATTGTTGGAGTAGACTATTCAGGTTTCTTCAATATAAAATCAGGTTTTACCAGGAACGCTAAGGTTGTAAAATGTTATATTTGTTTATTTGTTTGTTTTGCCTCTAAGGCAGTGCATCTGGAAGTTGTCACTTCCATGACGACAGAGGCTTTTTTGAATGCATTAAAAAGATTTGTTGCTCGGCGGGGAATGCCAATCAAGATTTATTCAGATAATGGCACAAATTTCATTGGTGCAAGCAACGATCTTGCCAGAATTTATACACAGTTAAGAGCCTCTGAGGAGGAGATTGTTAATTTTTGTTCTCAACGATGGATCGACTGGAAATTCATTCCAGCTCGATCACCCCATTTTGGTTCTCTTTGGGAAGCAGGTATAAAACTAGTAAAAACTCCCTTGAAAAAGGCTTTGAATTCTCAGGTATTGAATTATGATTCTATGCTTACTTTGATTTGTCAAATCGAAGCCTCCATTAATTCCAGACCAATAACCAGTTTATCCTCTGATCCAACTGATCTCAACCCACTCACTCCTTCCCATTTTTTGATTGGAGACTCGTTGGCGAGGTTACCTGAACCAGATGTATCACACTTACCAGATAATCGTTTAAACCACTACCAAAAGATTATTGCTATGTTCAAGGGTTTTTGGACTAGATGGAGCAGGGAGTATTTCCAGGGACTCCAACAACGGACAAAATGGACACACGGAAATGAGAGACAATTGAAGGAGGGGGATTTGGTGCTAATAAAGGACGAGACTGTTCCCATGCTTTGGAAACTTGGCAGAGTTGTCCAGACACATCCAGGTCCAGATAACGTCACCCGAGTTGTCACCTTGAGGACCCAATCTGGACTGACAAAAAGAGCCATCCATCGTGTGGCATTGCTACCAGAGCCTTCGGAACAGTGAAATACCTATGTGCTATATTGTTTTAATTTTTTCTTTTGTGAAGTGAGCTTGAATACATAATAATATGCATTAAACAAACAATAATACAGTACATCAAGATTTTAAACTCCAAACAAGACTTACATCAAGATATTAATCATTTATAATAGTTGAACATGAAGCTTATAAACCCAAACAAAATATTTAATTAAAAACATGGACATTTAACCTCAAGAAAGAAGATTTATTATGTATATTGTATTTTGTTGTATGTATTTTCAAATATCTTAGCATTGGTAGAGGAAGGATTTAATCATGGGTTGTAATGGGAAAGTAAATTCATTTTAGGTTTAATTAGTTGTTATCTTTATTGTAAAAATGTAAGTCCAATTGATGTTAATATCATCAATCGCTTACAGAGGGGGAGAATGTTGAATACTGCCATCTGTGTGGTGAATTATGAAGCACTAGTCACTGGCTATAGACATAAAATGATAATCTATGGCTAATAAATTCAATTCAGGGTTTGTCTTTGGTTACGTGTATATAATACACACACACTTGTTGATCCACCTCTTCTTCTCCAATACACAGTCAAATAACATTAATATCTATACTGTTCTATTTTGTTACAAGTTTTACATTAAATCCAATATAATTAAGAAAAAACAGTGTTTGTTCTGCATTACTCATCATTTACACACAACTCAACATTAAGCGATCGTGAAGGGACATAGGCGATCGAGACACAACAACAAGTAGTAAGGTCTCAAAGTAAAACATATTAAGTTCTGTACCGGAATAACTTATAACGTAGTAAAACAAGCTTATGACAATGCTTTAATCTCGACAACTCTAGCACCCGTGTCCACCGGAAAAACCACTATTCGTGGAATCTTAGAATTTTTTTTATATATTTTTTTATTTTCCTTAATAGGCATTTCTTTAGGTTTTTACAATAATATAATACAAAACAAATAGGTATAGCACTAACCCAATTACAGAATGCACATATGTTAACAAATATTGTGTATAACTAAGATTCGCAAATTAAAATAACATATCCATGCACATATATGTATAAATAACCCATAAATAACTCAAAAATAAATTATTTTAAAATTTCGAAAAAAAATCAAAGTATTTACAGTACTAAAAAAAATTCGTTACATTGTTACCACGAAATAAGGTTAAAAATTTCAAACGTGAATGGAATAAAAATAATAATAGTGAAAAACAAAAGTAAATAGTTAAAATTAAACAATGTTAATGAAAATAATACTAAAAATATCAGAAAAAAAAATAATGAAAGATCACTGATAAGTATATACACATATAAAACAAAAACAATGGTCATTAGGAAAAGGAAGTTTAGGAGACTCATCGGAATAGAACAAGCTTTCCACTTTTTAAAAGAAAAAAGATATATCTGGGTTTTTGTTATGAATCCAAATACAACCTTACACACGTCAACTTATTTGATCATATGTGATTGAGTCCTGTAAAATCAAATATTCGAAAAATATTTTTCTAACATAGTTTTATGTTATCCAGCAATGATGAGATAATATGGTACGCAACTCAAATGTTTTGACTAGTATTTGAATTAAAAATTAAGGGTTGCCCCACCCCTCACTTATGAATTTTACAGGAATGTCAGTTCCAATAACATCCATAGTTTTCAGACTAGTTATTCCTAAAGGTAGGGTCAGGGTTCGTCTAAAGGGTTCCCTTCATCATAATCCTCCCTTAAATTAAATACAACCGTTTATGTCCTCCAACTCAATATTTTTATTTATTTATTTATTTATTTTATTCTTCTTGCACATCATCATTCATATAACAAATAAAATAAAGCAATATACACAAGAAAAAAATAAAATGTGATGATGTGCAGTGGCGAGATTATCACTATATAGTGATTTCTTCCATCTAACCACGAAAAAACTTAAAATTAACTTACAGTTTTGTATTTTCTATTTTCCTAATCCCGTGGAGCACCCGGTAAAGAATTGGTCTCCCACTCTTCTCCATAAGTTTTCGAGTGTCCTGTAAAAGGCAGGTGTTCGAAAAAATAAAGACGTTTTACATCTTAAATTCGGCGATGAGGTTTGCCACCCATCCTGAATGTCTTGATTTTATATTGGCACGGAGAAGACAGCTTGCATGTTTTATACGCAGCTGGTCTGCTGGCTACCCCACTTGTGGGATATGCCGTGATGGTATAGTAGTATAGTAGTAGTAGTAGTATTTTCTATTTTCTAGTTGTTTATTTAAGACTGTATCTTGGAACAGCCTACTTTCCAGAATAATATTGCTCCCCACTTTTCGCGCCTTCAAGCGGGCGATCAAGGCTCACTGTCTTTATCATCTTAAATTTGGCGTCTGTTTCACAGTCCTTTTGTCTACCCATTCGTCACTTATTTACCTCCTTTTTTCCTTTCTTAAAGGTTACAAATGAAATTCACACGAAATTGGGTTAGTTGGAAGAAATCGCATCTCTGTGATAAACTCGCCATCTGTATATTAATGGAATTGAATATTGAAAAATGTATGTGTATGATTGCTTACTTACTTTTCATGTGGCTTCTTGTGTATTTAAATCTTTGCCCATGTGACCTGCGTCGTCAAGAGTCCAGCACTGACAGCCAGTCCACCGCCTCCAGCTTGCCTCATAGATTGCTTGAATCAATGGATAGTAAATAATAATATCTGGAAAAATATCTCGACAGTATGATCTCGATTGTCGGGATTACAATTATTAATATTCTGCAAAGGAATATTCTCCCCAGGTAGGTGACCACTAAGCGGATTTGCGCTAAGCGGAGAACAATAATAGCAATAATAATAGTACTTACAATACAAGTAAATAGATGGTGCTATTTCTAAGTGTAGGTAGTAGAAGCGAATCTACACTATCTCACGAGATGTCATTTTTCAAGAAGGCTGTTCATAGTTTGACAGCCAATATGGTCCAAAGAAAACGCTACATACCTATTGCCTGTGGGTCAAGGCAGAATGAAGAATGACATTTTTCTATGAATTAAATTTACAGTATGTATTTTAATATATATTTGGATGTACATAATGTATTATTTATTCATGGCTTATTATTATTATTCGTATCTAATTTATTTAACAAAACAATATTAGATTCTACATTTTGAACACAATATAAGATTAACAATAAGCTTTAAATATAACATTAAATAATAAGAACAATAAAATATTAAAATAATGTGAATCCCAACATTATTCGAGTTGATTCCTTCATGACATCCTATGAAAATAGTACAATCATGGGAGATCACTTACAGAGCTACAGGGACAAAAACCTTCTAACTATCCTCGTGGATGATAGAAGAGCAGTCTTCTGCAAGCTGTATTTGAGCCTGTCATCTACTCCCAGTTTTCTGAGATTGCTTGGCACACTTTTTATTATTATTAAATAACTATTGCATGAGGTTACATAGTATATGTAAATTTAACAAACGAAATAACCATATATGGCTTACTGTTTTGACATTTCTAGAATAAACTGCTTACCATGACATCATATCCATTTTATAAAGTGATTCTTTGTATCAAATATTAAAATTCAGTACTTAAAGAATAATATCATATGCCAATTAAAAGTAAAAACAACAATTTAAATGCCTTAATGAACAGTTTTTAAAGAGTATGCCCAAATAAAAATGTTTGCACATACCTACCTCTTTTTGAATAATTATGCAACGACGAATAAAGACGCCTCAACACCCCTTCTTTGTGATTTCATGCAAACGAATTAACAAAATTACTGTCATTTTATTTGCCATACTTTTTAAATTTTGGATAACATTTATGTTATTTTTTTGTATTACTATAATAATTTGAAATTTTTTCAATGTGATTTATATTTTAGTTTTATTTTGCTAATATGAATATAGTGAAAATATTTTTTTGAAGATTTCCGTCGCAATGATGATAGATTGAGTGGTACTATTTTAGACAAATTATCCTTAGTAACACAAGAGTGTGAATAAAATTTTAAAACCAAGATTAATCTTAGTACACCTCGATTAATTTATTTACAACCCTCGGATTTTCTTTATTATTATGACAAACTGCATACACATCAAAAATAATTTTCATTAACAAAAAATTGTAGAAAATGTTTATAATTCAACCATTTGTTTTATGTATATAATAATAATAAAGTATGTTGTTTAACGTGCATACTGCAAATATACCTAACGTAATATGTGCAATAATAAATTAAGAATATAACGAGTTTCACAATTTTTTAATTCAGAATGCATACTCCGTGCCTAGCGGGAGGACGTTGGGGTGTGCTCGCTCTGTCTCTGAATTAGGAAATAAATAAATTCAGTTTATAGAATAAATACAGCTTAAATTTTATTTATATGTGACAACATACTTTTTTATACCCGTGAATATTTTTGCATATGAAATTTTAGCTTATATTTATTAAAAAAGCTATTTCATTTATTGTTTAAATAATTTTCTTTGCGCCTACTAAAAAATGTTGCCTGAAACCACTAGAGCTAAATCTGATTTGTACCTTAGGTAAGAATGGCTCTTAAGACAATGTTTATGTTGGGCTAAATCCGACATGTTGTGATTTCGCTCTAACATACAGATATGTAAATACATGGAACTTGAAGAAAGGGCACTAAGAGCGACAGAATATGAGGATTATGGAAAGATATTATAATAGGGTAAACAGATAAGTACTTATAAACTTTGTAAGGAACTGTTGTCTCATAGAAAAGTTTCATTCATTCATTCATTCATTCCATCACGGCATTTACCATATATAGAAAGCAAACCTCTCGGTGCTTATAAAGAATAAGACATTCAGGATGGGTCACATACCTCATCGCTGCTGAATTGAAAGTGATAAAATAATAATATCATCGTTGCATATTCAAAAAGAGACATGTGCGCACATTTTTATTTAGGCATACTCTTTTAAAACTGTTCAAATAGGCATTAAAATTGTAGTTTGGACTTTTTATTGGCATGTGATAATTATTCTTTAAGTCTTGAATTATAATATTTGATACTAAGAATCACTTTATAAAATGGTTATGATATCATTATAAGCAGTTTATTCTAGAAATGTCAATACATTTATGAATTCACATTTCCCTTTTTGAATATGCAACGACGATATATTGCAGTACACAGTCGCGTGCCTGCCATAGATGCAAAAAAGCACAGCATGCCAATAGAATATATGAAGAAAATATTGAAATCATCAAAAACTAGTTTGAATTTGCCGCCAAACATTTCGTTGCAAAGAGAACGAATCACAAAAATATACGCAGCAAATATTCAATTTTTGTAAGTTTTAGAGTTTTTATCAAAAGCGCGTACTATTTGTATTGAAGTGCGTGTACAATCGATACGTTATTTTGACTTTTTTTAATAAAATACAATAATTTACCGTGATAGCTAAATTAATGGAATAGTAAGTTATTGCTTTATACGTAGCCTCTGTTCTCACAAACACACACTTAAATTTTAGTGTGAATACGTAGTAGGCAATGACGCGCCATACATATGTATTATTGGGTATGTTTGGTTGTATGTGTGCAATCTTAAGGACAAAATAAGCAAGCATGCACGAAGAACGTTTGGGTGCATAATGTACCTATATGAGTATGTTTTTATTTGTATTGGTTGTGTGAGTCGTGCGTAACGTCCTAGGCAGTTAAAAATAATTTGAAGGTAGATGCTATGTGCAACCGCTAATAGTTTTTAGACTTGAAACGTTCTTCATAAAGGATTGATTAATATTATGATGGATGCGCGAGACAAAATAAATTATATAGTAATTACGACATTTAACTTTAAAGTTACTTACATACTTCAAAATAGTATTTATTTGTATCGCAGACTTCTGTATTTTATTTATTTATATTAAGGACCCATGAAGTCTTTGGCAAACAATAGATCTCCCACTAAAGTTTTTAAGTGTCTTTTAAGAGACATCGCATATAAACCATTTAATATCTTAAATTCAGCAAAGGGGTATGTCAACCATTCTGGATATCTTATTTATTTCATTTTTTTTATTATAACGAATGTAAGACCAACATGAAAAGCCTGGTCCCGTCTCCGATATATATATTATATTATTCTCAAGGACTTCCACTCGTTTGCGAGTAAAATAGTATATTTGTACAAAGCATGCCCGATGTGAAAAGCCTAGTCCCGCCACTGGCAGAACATATATATTATTATTATTAGAGATGCAACAAATAGTTTATTTGCCGAATACCGAATATTATGCAAGATCATGTACCGAATAACCGAATATTCGGCAAAACAATGGTGAGAGCGTGCGGTACTCCCGAGCGCGAATCTTCATGTAGGTACATCATAGACATTATGTACTTAACTTGCAGCGCGGTACATTTTTTGAAATTTTTGTATTCCAACATTAATAATAACAATTATAATATTATGTTGATTCACTCCATGTTAAATTAAATTAATTAATTAGATATTTGGGGATTAATAAAATTGAGCATCCTGCAGCTGACAATGAAATAGCATCAATCTACAAGCTATTAGTTCCTTCAAGTTTTACATTTGAAATGTTTGGCAGAATACCGAATAATAGACTAAATATTTGGTATTCGGCCGAAAAGTAAAAATGTTGCCGAATAGACAGAATACCGAATGGTTGCCTAATATTCGTTGCATCTCTAATTATTTTGTCTCAAAGGAGTATAAGTCGGCACGGACGTCTGAGAACTTTTGACGCCCTTGAGATGGATGTAGTGCAGCATAGTGCAGTGTAGTGTAGTGTGGTGTAGTGCAGTGTAGTGTTGTGTAGTGCAGTGTAGTGTAGTGTAGTGAGTAGTGATGTCACGAATATTTCAAAGAATTCGCATTCGTATTCGCAGAAAAAATGAGAATGTTTTGCAAATATTATTTTGGTAATAAAGTATCGGTCATTCGGTAAAAGAATCGGATACTTTCCCGGTACATTGTAGAAAAAGGTACTGCAAGAAAATATTTTTAAGGAAACCGAGGCCTTTTGAAATATTTTAAATTTCTGAAATTTCGGGAGGGTAAAAATTTTAATATTTGAGCAATTGTAGAAATTTAAGCAAGTTAATATTCGCTATTCGCATTCGCGAATGTCAGCAACAAAATTATCGCATTCGCATTCGCGAATATCCAAAATCGCACATTCGTTACATGTAGTAGTAGTTAGTAGTAGTGAGTGCGCTGTAGTACAGTGTGGTGCAGTGTATTGTAGTGTAGTGAAGTGTAGTGTAGTGCAGTGTAGTGTAGTGCAGTGTAGTGTAGTGCAGTGCAGTGTAGTGTAGTGCAGTGTAGTGTAGTGCAGTGTAGTGCAGTGTATTGTAGTGCAGTAAGGCGATAACTGATATACGCATATGTATTATATTATGTACAAAGTGATGTAGGTATGCCTTGGTAAATAATATACCTACGTAGATTGGTAATTCTGTGATTAATTGCCTCCGTGTCCCAATTGTCAGATTGACAACAAAACGGAACTGGCCGGCAACTCAATAGTGATGTACCTGCAGTCAAAACATCGATATACCAACAATTTTCTATTTCACTATATTATAATATTATACCTACTTAATCTTTTTCTAAACTCCTCGTGTCACATCCTTCGTGGGGCAGGCATGGAATATGAAACATTCATTCGATTTATTTATTTTTATAAGATACTAGCTGACTCAGCAAACTTCGTACCGCCTAACAATCAATGAGTGATTAATGCCACATGCCACGAAAGAAGTAAAAAAGTTACACTACCCTCTCCCCACACACAGTATAAGGGAATATTGTTGCAATATTATCGTCAACCATATTGTTTCTTTTCTTGAAATTAAAAATGCATGGCATGAAGAATTCGTAATTTTTCTTCCCGTGAATTTGTAAGATAATATTTTAATAGCTAATCGGCTGTTCGGGGCGGAGAAGAACCCAACAATTTAGAGATCATTCAAATCGGAACAGCCATTCTTGAGTTATAAATGGTGTAACTAACACGACATTTCTTATATATATATTTTTTATAAGATACATATATTTGGGTTTTGTGATCGCGAGGCAGAGACTCTACCTCCAGGCTATACCGCGCTACATGAAAATCAATGTAAAAATGTACCCGAATTTTATATATTGGTTCCCAGCAATGAATAGATTTCTTTCTCTTTTCAGTAAGTTCCGAGTGTCCTGTCAAAGGAAGGTATTCGTAAAATATCAGGTTTTAGGACATTTTACTGTGCGCCACCCATCCTGAATGACTTAACTTTTATCAACACGGAGAGAACCAACAGTCAATAGTTTAATTTGACTGAATAAATCCAGGATAAAATTCCCTATGATTAGCGAACTCTAGAGAGTGTGCACTGTGCAGGTGTTCAAGACGAGGTTAAAACCCCTATCGTTCAGGAGGTGTTATGATTCTTGAATGGGCCCTTGCGGTGGTTTTTCTACAAAACGGCGCATCATAAATAAGTTGTCTAGTTATTATTATATATCTGTACTTTATTGCCAGGATAGAGATTGTCCTTTGATTATGTTTCTTTTTGATGATGTCTTTCGTTTTTTTTTATTTTTCCTGTTGAGACCGCCTTGGCCATAAAGCTGTTATGGTCTCAGTGCAGGGTGATATTTTAATCACAGTATACACAATTGCATGTAATAAACATAAAAATCATCCTCTCCGTATAAAACTACATGCGAATCGTCCTCTTCGTACCAAATAAAGATGTTAATGAAAAACTAAAGGACTTTCATACTTCATCGCTGAAAGGAAGATTTTAAATATCAAATGATCTAGAGTTTGTGTGTTCATATTGTAAAAAGACATTTTGAACATATTTGATATCAATAAAACACTGTTTACTTTTAGGTACCTACATGTAAAAAATATTGTTGTTGCATGTGACTTTAAGAAAAAAAATTCTTGTAATTAGTTCTCTTGAAAATGTCAAGCTAACTTGACGAAAGCGCTTGAGTATTAATAAATCAATAGTGAAAAGTAAAACAGTGTTTTATTGATATCAAATATATTTTAAATATCATTTGGTTCATATTTTTAAGGTTCACTATCTATATCATGAATACAATAAAACATTTAGAATGGATAACATTTCTTATCACTACGAAAATTTATATCTTTGAGTTTTTTATTTACATTACTAACTTGGAGATGAGAAGTGCTACCCATCCTTAATATCTTATCTTTTCTAAGCACGAGAACGACTTGCATGTATATCTTTTGCTATGATGTTATAGATTTTTTTTTTTTTAAAAAGATATATCTGGGTTTTGTTATAAACCCAAATACAACCTTCACACTAAGTAAAAAGCTTGTGCCGTGAAAGGGGAGTTTGCCGCCGGCACCTGGGATCGAACCACGGACCCCTTGTTCCGGAGGCCGAGACTCTATACCTCCAGGCTACCGACGAATTTGAATCGGTCATTTGAGAAACAACATAAGTCAGTCAAAACAAACTTTTCAGAAACTTGTTATAAAGTTTTGAGTGAAATATTGATATCTAACTCAAATCAAAATATAACTTTTAGTTTTTTTTTTATTATGAACCTTTTTTTTTATTCCAAATATTTTATTTGTATATTAATTTGTGAATTCCAAACCTTTGACCTATGTTATTTCTCAAATGAACACCATTTCATGGAATTAAAATCAACATTTTCATCTCAAAATAATTATTAAACGACCAAAAATCACTCATTTTCAACAACATAAGTCACTGACTTGTGTTGTTTTTGTATCGACTGGCCAAGTTAATCAGCTCAATTTGTATGAAATTGCTAAAGTTTCTAAATAAAATAACGTGCATTTCAAGAAAAAGGATCCAAATAAAATAAAAAATCATATCCGCTAAAAACCTGGCTTATGTTGTTTCTCAAATGACCGATTTATTTCTTCTTTTTAAAACAACACCTTTCTAACTTGCAATCTTACATACAACATTCTCTGAACATGACCTAGCCAGGACCGTCATCGTGTTTCATGCATCGGACGATGTTGCTATGTCGCAATTAACATTTCAGTGCGTTTCATCTGAAACTTTTTAATTAAATCTCATTTAGCGGTAAAAACACATATTATTTACTAGCTTTTATACCCTGATGCACTCAAAATAATATGTTTAGTTTTGAGAATGATAACTAAAAGTTGATTTTAAAGACAGAAAGCTCATCGACCTTCCGCTCTCTTCCATAGCCTTCAACGTACTTAGAATAATAAAGTGTTGAAATAACCTCTTTCCCGGAAATTTCAGGAGTCGAATGACTCCAATTTATCCGTTTATATTAATGACAACAAATATTTTAAACTCCTCCAAGTCGATCAGTACCACTAAGCCAGAATTGGCATCTCCGACCCTGCCGCGTCAGTGGACGGTCGACGTGAAACCCTTACATCGCCACGAATAACTTAAAGCAAGATTAACACTGTACCTATAGTGATATCCTACATCTAATAACGTCACATTAACACTAAACATTCTTCAAACCAGGTGGATAAAGAAGTGTCGATCTTAGAATGGTAGTCTATTTATTGGCTTATAGTCGATGAGGTCCAAGCATCAAACTGTAACCTTTCTACTTCTTTAAAAACGGTCCCAGTTGGAGAGCCTCGCAAATATTCATACCTATTTCTTATACAGCCTCTCAAGAACACCCTAGTTCACATTATTATTATCTTCATC
Source organism: Athripsodes cinereus (assembly GCA_947579605.1). Classification (NCBI taxonomy): domain Eukaryota; kingdom Metazoa; phylum Arthropoda; class Insecta; order Trichoptera; family Leptoceridae; genus Athripsodes; species Athripsodes cinereus. Next base: position 15,911,835 of record OX388326.1, read on the forward strand.
ATCATACGTCCTTCAACGAGCACAATATCCTTCATTCAGACCGTCATTGTAGTGTCAATTGCTTCATCTCTCCACACGACATCCTTAGAGCTCTGACGTCTTTGTTTGTATTGTCAGATTCTTCTCAATTGTCGCTATATAACCTTTAATGCTGCCGCCAGAATCATTTACAGAGAGAACAGATGCTGCCACATCACACCACAGCTTATGGAGCTACATTGGGCTAGAGTCCCAGAAAGAGTAGAGGTCAAACTGTGCCTCACGGTCTACAAGGCCTTGAGCAGCAAAGCATATTAACGCCTAGCTGAACTCTGTTCCATTGACGAAAATCTGAGGCGACCACCGCGCTCAGCTTCCACAAACTTGTAGAACCTAAAAAGGCAAACACTTCCAAAGTCGCAGAGAGGAGCCTCAGCGTCGCGAAGCCAACTGCCTGGAACCGATTACCAGCGAATCTAAGACAGAAACCAATCTACTGCCACATTCGGGAGCAAGCTGAAAACATAACTGTTCAGGAGAAGTCAAAGCGCCCTTGAGATGGTCATGGATCATTAAACGGCGCCAAATACAAATTGTCTATATTCTAATTATAAAAGAGGGACATTCAGGGAAAGAATTGTGCTCTTTTCAGCCAACTATCAATGGACATTCTCAGTAAATGACCCAACCAGAACTTTCATCTCTCCTACTCTTTTACAGAAAGCAAAAGTATTTTTGCTTAGACATTATAAACAAGGCAAATTATTTACAAAATATTGAGTTGTTATGTTGGGTCAACGGATGCTGCGGAGGGGTGAGTGTGGGTTTCGATAAGTGGGAGGGGTGTTTGATTAATTGGTGTTTTTTCATTCTGTTTATCTCTGGTGAAAAATAATAAAATAAAGTAGATGTAACACACTTATCCAGGTTCTTTATATATACTTTTTTTTTATTTCATAAAATATAACAATTAGAGATGCAACGAATAGTATATTTGTCGAATACCGAATATTGATGAGATCATGTGCCGAACAACCGACGAATATTCGGTTATTCGGGGGAGAGAGAAGAGAGAGAGAGAGAGAATAAGTGTATGTTTATATTCTCATTATGTTAACCCTCCTTTACACGAGACTTGTCTCTATAAGGAGGATGTTTAGTGCTTTTATCAAATAGTCTGTGTATTGTTATATATGTATAATTAATTGTTATGTTAAATAAAATAAATTAAAAAAAAAATATTTCAATCATTAAGCAATTTTATAGCCTCGCCGACAGGAGAGTTTGGTATTATGTTTATTCCGCTATCAGGGGGTAATAAAACCTTTTTATTTATTCTGTTCCCTTACATTCTTTTCACGTGTCCAAACCACTCTGGATCAATCATTCCAATTGATCACACTCACCGATAGTCAACCTATTTGAATAGGTATTATTAACTAGGTATGTATGTTGTATATGATACACATACATAATATGTGAACTTTCTTAAGAAGTGCATAACACAGAGTTTCGACGCTTATGAATCGACTCAAGGCTTGGTTAAGAGTACTCTTTAAACCTAGATAACATTCCCAATTCCTCTGTGTCATGCTAATCACATGACTTGAAATTTTTGAAAGTTGTATATATGTATAGTTCAACTCAATATTTTTCCATTATTGAAATCAAGTTTTTATACGATTTCATACAATTCCTGTGTTTTCAAATTGGAAAGACGTCATCTGTTGTAGTTCAGTGGAAACAACATTGGAACAATTGTGTCAAAAAATTCATAATATAAATAGGTATATTATAGTATATTTTATTTCACATTACTTTCGTAAATCTTATCTCAAAAACAAAACGTAGAAACAAATAAAAGTGAGATGGATTTTAACTAAACTTTGTTCCCCAGAATTTCCCAGAGTTCGTTATGCAGAACGTCTTCTCTGATTAGTTAATTTATCGCGTTTTTACATCACTTTGTTTTTTTTTTCGGAAAGCTAAAAGTTTTTCAAAAGCCGCAGCCAAAAATATACAAAATCCTTTCATTCCCATTCCACAAAATACAACTTAGTGATATCAAAGTTACTACTTCCTCCAAAGATATGCAACTTAAAAGATTGGATGAAGATAAAATAAATTCGTATTTTAAATAAACTTACATGGCAAGATAGTGTCAAGTAGATGAAACAGAAAATTAAATTTTTATATTGAATTGGAAAGGAGTGTCTTGGGTATCAGATAATGCGCATTCCAAGAATAAGCAAGGACATATCCAAAGAGTTTTTAGAAGGTGACTTTTAAAATAATTTGCCCTTAAACTTCATAATTGGTTAATTCCAAATAGTGGTTAGATGGAAGAAATCACTGTAGAATATTTTCCTGTTAAAAGGCTAAATATCACTACTGAAATTAGGACTGTATAGGAAGCTGTAACTCACCCCAAATTTCTATTTTCTTTCTTATATTGCACTTAAACACTTTATATAAATTGTTTGTTTTAATATCACTATTTGATTATTTTTATTATTGAATTACTATAATTCAATACAATCACTTAATCATTGAATTACTTTAATTAAACACAATCACTTAATTACACTATTGAAACTGTTTGATATATGACTGATATATATGCGTGTGCACATCACCAAAGTTTTCAGCAGAAGAGAGAGTTTTTTGTAACAATTATGTGAGCACACTGGGGTATAAGGAAGGGAGTGGGGGAAGGATATGCAAAGAAGATTGCACACACAATAGACACCAGTGATACACACACAAAAAAATATTAGATATTGATAATATATCTAACATCCTCACCACCCCGAAAAGTAGGAATATGTGAATGAAAATCTCATCAAAATGATTGTAACTGTTTCAATGGTTGAAAACCATAACCTTAAGATTCAATTCAGTTCCTAATGTATGTTTACTCAATCAGACCTACACAATGTACATGAACTAATTTAAACGGAAGATACATGTGTATCCGACAACTTATAAATGTATACATAAAATTAACCTACGTTGATAACTTATCCTATACCTAAATGTAAACTGTATTACTCTATTGGTAGTGGACAGACCTTTACGATTGGTCTTGTTATGAAGCCCTTTGCTGTTTGAAGCTCCACTACTCTAATTACTCCGTCGTCTCCTGGATGTAATTTTATAATTCTTGCCAACTTCCATTGTAAAGGAGGCAAATTATCATCTTTTATTAAACCCAAGTTGTTTAACTTAACGTTGATACGATCAGCTGTCCATTTTGCTCGTTGATGTAGAGTATGTAAATATTCAATATGCCAGCGTCTCCAAATTTGCTGACTGAATTTTTTTTATCAATTCCCATCTTCCCAATAAATTAGTCTTAGTATTTTCTACACATTTTTCAGGAATGTTTAACAAAGGTTCTCCTATAATGAAATGCCCTGGTGTTAGGACATCCAAGTCTTCGGGATTATCTGATACGTTACAGATGGGTCTTGAATTTAGAACTGCTTCTACCTTAGTTGCTAAAGTGTAGAGTTCCTCGAATGTTAACGTTGTCTCTCCAACAACCCTTTTCATGTGAGATTTGATGGACGAAATCGCCCGTTCCCACAGTCCTCCCATGTGGGGAGCTGCAGCTGGATTCCTATGGAATGTTATTTGTCTTTCTGTTAAGTATTCTGATATATTCTCTACTGTTGAATTATCTTGTAAGAATTTGTTAACTTCCTTTAAATGATTTTTTAATCCTACGAAATTCATGCCCCCATCAGAATAAAAGTCTGAACACAGTCCTCTCCTAGATATGAATCTATCTAATGCTGCTAAGAATGCTGAAGAAGATAAATCTGAAACAATTTCAATATGTACGGCTTTTGTAACCATACAAATAAACAAACATATGTACGCTTTCTGTATTTTTGAATTACGTAATGTAGAAGACTTGATGAAGTAAGGTCCAGCTAGATCACATCCAGTTTTTAAAAAGATTCTTGCTTGACTTACTCTGACTTGCGGCAACGTTGCCATCAATGGTTCTATATTCTTAGGTTTTGTGCGAAAACATCTAATGCACTGATGAATAACTCGACGAACTATGCTTCGTCCAGAAATAATCCAATATCTCTGTCGTATATTAGACAATGTTAGTGATGGACCTGCATGTAAAAATAGAGTGTGATAATATTTAACAATTAACAAGGTGAAATTATGAGATTTTGGTAAGACGATTGGATGTTTTGCCTCGTATGATAATGTGGATTTATGTAATCTTCCATCTATTCGTATGATACCACTTGAATCAAGAAATGGTCTTAACTTACAAAATGTAGTACGATGACTCATATTACGCTTTATTAACTTGATATCCTTCGAAAATTCTACTGATTGTACATGTTTAATGAGTTTTACTAAAGCATCCTTCCATTCAACGGCAGTTATGTATCCTGATCGCTTATTCTTTTTGTTTCGTATGTTATGAATAAATCTCATACAATAGGCTGTTATTCTAACAAGTTTAGAAAACGAACTAAACTTCTCCAAAATATCCCAACTGGTATGATTTTCTACAATGTGAACTAATGCTGTATCTGGTACAATGTCTTCAACAATTTGTTTAGATGTAATATTCTCTATTGGCCATTCAGAAGGAGATTTGAATAACATTGGTGGCTTCCACCAAAGTTTGTGGTTTATCAAGTGACTTGGTGATAAGCCGCGTGACGCACAATCTGACGGATTAGAAGACGATGGTATATATCTCCATATGTTTATATCACACATAGAATGAATTTGTGATACTCTGTTGGCTTCAAATGATTTCAATTTGTGAAGAGGTGTACGTAACCACGAAAGTGCGACTTTTGAATCACACCACGCATATACAGATGAAATATGAATAAATTCAAAAATATTTTGAATATAACTCAATGATTTTGAAAGTAAGTGAACACCGCAGAGTTCCATTCTTGGAATAGATAATTTTTGTTTAACAGGTGCTAACTTTGACTTTCCCATTAATAAATTAACATCTATGTTTCCTTGCTGATCTTCTGAACGTAGATATATTGCTATTGCGAAACCCTTCTCAGATGCATCTGAAAAACCATGCAGTTGATAATCTACATTCTTTTCCAATGAAACTACACATCTGTAGATTTTAATGTTTTGTATTTCACCTAATTGAAAGATGAACTGCTTCCATTTGTCTGAAATATGATTGGAGATTATGTCATCCCAACCTATTTTTAAGAGCCAAATCTCTTGGAGTATAGATTTTGCGTAAAATGTGACAGGTGTCAACCATCCGCAAGGGTCGTAAAGCCTTGCTATGTTTGATAAAATTGCTCGTTTTGTTATGGCCGTGTTTTGTATATTCACATTATACTTAAAGTAATCACCTGATGGAATCCACTGAATACCTAATACTTTAATACCTATATCACATTCTGAATCAAAGGATTGAATTTCTTGACAGCATTCACTAGGTATATCGTACAGAAACTCCTTGCTGTTGCTAGCGAACTTGCGTAGTTCGAAGCCGGCTTTTGCTAGGAGATCTATTAATTCTGTTTTGTATTCAAGGGCCTGTTGAAGGTTGTCAGCTCCGCAGATAAAATCATCCACGTATATTTGATTTTGAATGATCCTACTAGCATTTGGATGTGAAGTTTGTCCTTCTCTTGCTAACTGTAATAAACACCTATTGGCTAGGTAAGGTGATGAAGTGATACCAAATGTAACTGTTGTAAGTCTAAAAACTTGTAATGGTTTGTCTGGTGAATCTCTCCAGAAAATTCCATGATAATTCCGATCATCAGGATGCATGCATATTTGCCTAAACATCATACGTGCGTCGCATATAAATGCTACCTGGTGTTGACGAAATCTTAGTAGAACATCTGCTATATTCTTTTGAAGTTTCGGCCCTGCCATGATAACGTCATTTAAAGAATATCCGTTACTACTCCTCATAGACGCATCAAAAACGACTCGAACACGCGTTGTTGAAAGTGTGTTTTTCACAACACAGTGGTGAGGCAGAAAATATTTGATTTCAGATATGTTGGCTTTTTCCATGTGGTTTAACTTTAAATATTCATTTATAACTTGTGTATATTCTACTTTGAGAGCCGAATCCTTCTCAAGACGATATTCCAATGAATAAAATCTTTTAAGAGCAAGATTTTTCGTTTCTCCTAGTTCCGGAGTAATATCCCTAAAGGGTAGTCGCGCCACGAATCGACCCTCCTTTGTTCTTGATATTGATCTTGAAAAATGTTCTTCACACTTCTCATCTTCTGGACTAACTGCTGTGATGTCTGGAACCTGCTCCAGTTCCCAGAAGTTTTGAATCAGAGTATCCAATGTAACTGCATGTGTTACTTGATTATTGCCTTTTGAAATATCGTTAGGTAGCTTCCCTATAATTACCCAACCAAATATTGTAGAATAAGCTGATGGTAATGTGGAGTCCAGTGTAATTTTTTCTCCATTCATAATCTCATTGAAAATATCTCCTCCTAATAATATGTCTATAGGACGTGAGATATGAAAATCTTTGTCTGCAAGATTGAGACCAGTAAATTTATTGTAAACATCCGAACTAATATTTTGCAATGGCAAATCCTTTGTAATCCTCTTCATACTGCATGTAATAATATCAAGTTGTGGTTCTTGACTGTGAACAGGTTTGATTGTACACCTGATTTGATAATTAAGATACTGAGAATTTTCTCCACCTACTCCCGTAATTGATATTGCTGCTCGTTCTCTCTTTAATTTGAGTCGTTGCACACACGCTTCTGAGATAATGGAACATGTACTACCTGGATCCACTAAACCCCGAATTTCATGAAAATGGCCTTGTTCATCTCTAATATGTAACATGGTTGTACCTACAATGACGTTGCATAATTTGCCTGTTGATTGTAATGATGTTTGTAAACATGTACCTGTCACTGTATGAGTTTCAGGTTCTCTATGTGGAGAAGAAGAAGAAGTATCAATGCTGCTTGCATGTACTCTATCTACGTGTAATAGGCTATTGTGCTTCCCATTGCACACTTTACATCTCTTGTTAGATGTGCATTGTTGCACCCTGTGTGGATGTAAGCAGTTCCAACAAAGATTAGATTTCTTAATTAATTTATTTCTCTCATGTACGTCCATATTCCTGAATGTGGAACATGCAAACACATAATGCTCTCCGTTGCAACAAATACATTTGGTGTGTGTCTTCGATACAACTGATACTTGATGTTTCGTAAATGTATTACGCTCCCTGGGTTGATAACTGCATGCCTCGTTTGCTTTGCAATGTTTTTCTAAAAAATCTACCAATTGAGAAAATGTAGGCATTTCATCATTTGAATATTGTAATTCAAATTTATTACGCAATTCTATGGGTAACTTCTTCAATGTTAAATGTAGTAAAATGAATGATTCTTCACTAAAATTAAACTTCATTGATTTCAATGCTAAAACATTCTGATTGATAATGTCTAGAAAATTACGTAATGTAGTTTTAGCATTAAGTTGTACTGATAATAATGCGTCCAAATGCTTTTCAGAAATGATACGTGTATTATAATATCTATTCTCCAAGATACTGAATGCTACTGAATAATTCTCATCACACAATGTCAAATGTCTTATCAATTGTAAAGCATCCTCTTTGAGACAGCTCATTAAATAATGCATTTTTTGAATAGGCTTTAATGTAGGATCATCATGAATGAGACTTCTAAAAATGTTTCTAAAGTTGATATACTCTGTAATTTTACCCGAAAAACTAGGAATTTGAATGTTCGGAATATGAAATCTATTATGCGAATTTATTTCTGGTTTTATATCAGTATCGACTTTCTGTTCTAAATTTTGTTTGTAGTATCTATTATAAACAGATTTTGTAGAATAAATCTTTTCTTCATAATCCTGATAAATAGCCATATGCATTTCTTTATCAAAACCTGCCTTTTTTGCAGCTTCAAGTGAAATATAACACTTAAGAAATTCCTCATAATTTTTCTCAAGATCTTCGTAACGTGTTAAAAAAGCCGTCTTTATTGTTGGATCATTATAATTTGCTTCATTAATACTAGCAGATATTTCGCACAATTTATCAAGAGACATCTTTGATAAATTAAATTTGATTTCAGCTGACATTTTGAAGTTTGACTGAGTAATACAATAATAAACAAAGTTATGTCAAAGTGACGTTTAAAAATGTCAATAAATGTAAACAACTAAGATGGCTGCCGTCTTGAATTGCAGCTGATTGCCAACTATGAACTATCTATGGTTTTCAGTTGAACAGTAATCAAAATCAATGTGAAAAAAATGCTACCCACAATACTTTGTTGCAATTGAAATATGAATCTACTATGTACCTATGTATGAAGTATGTATCACTGAATGAATACTAAATGTGCAAATCGCTTTGAAATAAAATAGAAAAAAGGATAACTATATACGGTAAGAGGGACCAAAAGGGGTGTAGAATATTTTCCTGTTAAAAGGCTAAATATCACTACTGAAATTAGGACTGTATAGGAAGCTGTAACTCACCCCAAATTTCTATTTTCTTTCTTATATTGCACTTAAACACTTTATATAAATTGTTTGTTTTAATATCACTATTTGATTATTTTTATTATTGAATTACTATAATTCAATACAATCACTTAATCATTGAATTACTTTAATTAAACACAATCACTTAATTACACTATTGAAACTGTTTGATTTATGACTGATATATATGCGTGTGCACATCACCAAAGTTTTCAGCAGAAGAGAGAGTTTTTTGTAACAATTATGTGAGCACACTGGGGTATAAGGAAGGGAGTGGGGGAAGGATATGCAAAGAAGATTGCACACACAATAGACACCAGTGATACACACACAAAAAAATATTAGATATTGATAATATATCTAACAATCACTATATAGTGATAATCTCGCCACTGCACATCATCACATTTTTTCTTGTGTATATTGCTTTATTTTATTTGTTATATGAATGATGATGTGCAAGAAGAATAAAATAAATAAATAATTTGATACATTAATCTCTGTAAATATTCGGCTTTGCTACTTAAAGAAAACATAAATCAGTTACCTAGTTAAAAGGGCGGCTGCTATCCTTTCGACTAGGTTAGTTTTAATTTTCATCAATTGGCAGGAAATAGGAATGCCAACAATGAACGGGCAGTTGAAATGTTGAAGAATCTCAGTCTAAACTCTAAATCAGGGGTCGGCAACCTTTTAGCTGTGGTGTGCCAAGCCACTCTACCAATATGATTCAGGGTGCCGCCTTAATTCTGTATATATATATATATATGGACAATTTGTAAAGCACCGTTTACTCATAACATGACCTCAAGGGCGCTGTATATCGTATCCATCACCCGAAACTCCCAGCAAAAAGGTGTGTCTTCAGTCCTTTTTTAAAACTCTCTCCATTCACCTCCTCTCGCAGACACAGAGGCAGCTTTTTCCAACATCTGGGACCCGCAACACTAAACTATATAATATAAATCTAAATTATATAATGGGGTTCTAGAGGAGAAGAATTTTATACCAAATTTATCTTTTAAACATATTTATTAAAAAAATAACATAAAATTCTTACATAAATTAATTTTTTTTATTGCGAGCCACGTTAGATAAATAAATATAATTAAACGTTTTCTCTTATTTAAAAATCACTTCGTCTCGATATTTTCGCGATTTCCCTGATAACTTTGTAGAGTGCCATTCAGAACCCCATCGCGTGCCAAGCCTGGCACGCGTGCCATAGGTTGCCGACGCCTGCTCTAAATGGTCTGATGAAAAGAATGATCTGCCGTAGGGCCGTAGACAAACCGTACTTAGCGATCGACTACTGGCGAACTTTTCGACAATCTACCTACATGTACCGTGTAATTATGCGTTATTGTTGCGGTTATTGTCAAAAATTCATTTGTAGTCGATCGCCAAGTGTGTGTTTGTCTAGGGGGTCATATGAGGAATCGGATGATAGCACTCTCAAGATAGTAAGCTGTGGAAAATGAAATTTCAAAAAAAGATTATAATTGAAATTAGAAGAATAAGACTGAGGTTCAATTTCAAGACCAGAATGGTAATTAATCCAAAAGTTTTTAAGTCGCATTGTGTAGGGTCACTTCTAATTTTTTCTATATCAATGTCGACTCCCCTTCCACATATCACTGATGTTTTTTTTTCTTCTCGCTACCATATTAGGAGTACAACCTCCACATATACTTACAAGCAACTTATTTCCCCTTCTTTTACTTCCTAATTTTCTCCAACTTTTCAACTAAAAATCCATTTCATGCTAAAGTTCTCACAACGCCAACTTGTAATAATTTTAAGTATGTATAATAATATATGTACCTAGCTGGGCACCATTAATCAGAAATTTAACACAGTTAATCGCAAATCCGTTAAAGTAAAGTTAATTTTGTTAAACTGTTAATAAAAAAGTTAACAAAGTTTAACTTGTCGATCGGCTGTTTTCATTGGAAGTTCGTTATATTATTATTTATTGATATGGCGGTAACATTTCGGTAGCATATTCGCATACAAATGTGCAATCTGTAAATGGATTAATATGATTGTATATTGTAAACACCGTTCTTATGACAACGACATCATATTAATTATAATTACTAACTATACGAGAAATAGTGGAAACTCATACCCTTTCTCTTCATCTTCTGGACAACTAGACAGAGAGACATATAAAAACACTCTAAAAGTTTCTCAAGAAAATAAAACATGATAGGTACTCCTTCCGAAAAAGGTTGTTTCACATAAAGCCGCGTTTACATCGGCTTATAATGTTTAAAAAAACTTGCAATAAAGAAAAATACCAAAAAAAATAATTTACTATCTCAGAATATTTTCACATTAATAATAATAACCACCCAAAAATTATAAAAAATGATTTACAAAAAAACACTTAAGATGAATGTAAATAAGTTTCGATGGTTTGGGCATGTGGAGTACCTGATAAATAATTGGTATCCCACTCTTGTCTGTAAGTTTTCGAGTGTCCTGTAAAAGACAGGTGTTCGAAAAAACTGACTTACTTATATTGACATACCAAAATTAATTATTCATATTGACCTTATTCATATACAATTTTTTGTTATTGTTTTTACATTATCTTGTTGTTAATCTTGTCTTGTGGTGTATTGTTTTGTATATACTGTGATTACTTAGTTTTTTTTGTTGTTGTTGTTCCTTAGGTACACTTTTTTTTGCTAACATGTAAAAGGCTCACGCCGTATATTGTATAAATAAATAAAAAATAAATAAATAAATAAATAAACACATATTACAGCGAATTCAGCGATGAGGTTTGTCACCAATCTTCAATGTCTTCGTTTTTCATTGGCACAGAGAAGACGGCCTGCATGTTTATTGTATGCAGTTTTTCTGCTGGCTACCCCACTTGTGGGATATGGCGTGATGGTGTAGTTATAATAAACTTTATTGCACAGTATAGAACATAAGGAATTTCAGAGTTATTAAATAATAGTATAGAATATAATTTATTTTTTTTTTTATTTATGTTATATTTAAACTAGCTGACCCGGCAAACGTTGTTTTACCATATACTATTGCCATTTACATTTGCCATATATATTTATATCGCAATTTTAAAACAGGGGTTGATGATAAAAAGGTGAAAACTTAGAACTGTATGTATTTTTAAAGCTTCACCAAAAAAAAAAAAATTGTCCAAAATAAAATAAAAAAAATCGGAGTGGAATTCCCTTAACTTAAATGGGTATGAAAAATAGATGTTGGCCGATTCTCAGACTACCTGATAAGCACACAAAACTTATTAATATGAATTGATATTAACATTTTATTCATATTCCTCACACATGCATGTTCTCCATTCTTACTTCGGTGATATTTGAGTTTATTTCTTACCAGCCTAAAAAATTCATCTTAAAAACGAGACATCCGAATGAAAACTGGACTTAAGAATTTTCCACAGAATACATAATGGAATTTCTTCACAAAAATACAATATACTCATGTATAAATAGAAATAAAACAAAAATGTAAGTAAGTGTTTAGCAGTGTAAAGATTTCTCCAATTCCGAAAGAGTAATTTACAATGGTTTGCTTTTTTTAAAAAAAATTGTATCTGGGTTTCTGTTATAAACCCAAATTCAACCTTACACACGTATGAATCCATTTGTAAACAACCAGAAAGTGGAAAAGTCGTTGCTCAATGTTCTTGATTATTTTTATACTTTGCCTGTTGATTGCCTGATATGTTGAGACTTTCAAACAAGTATTACTATTTTTTACTCTCGATTTTTTTTGCTGGTCATTTTTCTATCGTGCCGTGGATGATCATAAATGAAAATAGATCTTTAGAAAAATCATTTTATCTTTTTTATTTATTACATATCAAGATACTTACTGGTCGAACTCGGTATGACAAAGCTATCTGACAGACGTGTAATAATAGATCTCATAATCCTCAGTAAAATACTTATTTCAAACTTTGACTGCCCAGAACTTATTGCTATGATCAATTTTCATGTACCAAAACAAGACAAAATATGTTTTTTCAGGAAGCGCAGGCAAGGACCAACTATCACAAACATTCTATTATAAATCGCCTTCACATTCTCGAAAATAAATTCAATAATTTAATAGATTTTTTCCATGATCCAATCCACATACTAAAGTTGAATCTATTTGCACATTACAATCACATTTATATGGACAATAATCAGGAATCAACATCTTAGTAGGAACCTTTCCTCCTTTATATACCTACCTAAGTTTATTTTTTTTATGTATGTTTGTAATATTGATTTATTAATTTTGTGTTTGGTACCTATGTTTTGTTTTGTTATGATATTGTACCTATGTAAAAAAAAATATTGTGTAAAAGGCTAATTAGCCGTAAATAAATAAATATATAAATAATTTAGAAAAATATATTTTGAGTATGAAATTTTCTAGTTTAGAAAATATGTTTGATCATCGATTTTATATTGACCTAGTTGTAAATCTTGCTGTTATACAATTTATTTATTTCTTATTAAATGGTTCTATTATATATCAAAAAACTATTATATTATAGGGTGATATAGAATTTAGTTAATTAAATACTCTCCGTATGCCAGAAGACTGACTACCAATTAGATCTTTGGAGGATGTGGGAGAGAGCAGAAGACCGGCGGGCCGCCCTAGAAGAAGCTGGCAAGGGCAGGTGTCGAATTTGTCTGTTGAAAGACTTGGTTTGGAGTGGCCAGAGGTCCTGGAAGCAGCAGTGGACAGCGATCTCCGGAGAAGGTACCTAGGCGCAATGGGCCCCCAACCCAGCTAGGACAAGGGGAAGAATATGTATGTACGTATGTAAATATCTATCATTATTATTATGTTGTCAGATAACATGATCCAAAAGACAATGGACGTAGAAGTAGGACCCAGAAGACCAGGCAGACCAGTGACCACCTGGATGTCCACAATTGCCAGGGACATGAAGGAGGCAAAGTTGCGCTAGGAGGACGCAGGGGACCGGAAAACTACGAAGATGAGGACAAGGAGAACCGACCCCAAGTAAATGGGATAAAGGCGAGGGCGAAGAAGAAGAATATTATTATGTTGTTGAGGTTTAAAAATATCTATAATTGGTGGCAAGGATTGCCTTCAACAAAAAATCGAAGATATTGGAATCCCCAAATATCGACTTAAGCGTAAGGAAGAACCTTACTAAAGCCTTTGTATGGAGCATTCTGCTTTATGGTTGTGAGACATGGACCATCAGCAAGAGTGAAAGCGGACGGTTGGCGGCCTTTGAGATGTGGTGCTACAGACGCATGCTTAAGATCCATTGGTCGGAGCACGTCGAAAACGAAGAAGTCTTAACCAGGGTAGGCGAAAAAAGGCAACTCCTTAAGAGAATCAGCCAACAACGAGCTAACTGGATTGGCCACAACATCAGGCACCCAGGACTACTCATCGCCATCGCGGAGGGTAAGACCGAGGGAACAAATGGCAGAGGCCGACCAAGAGACGCATATATGGACCAACTGAAGAGGGACATGATCTGTGGCTCATACGTAGAGCTTAAAAGACTGGCTGAGAATAGGGAGGAATGGAGAAGAAAAACCAAACTCGTTGCAGACCAATCCAATGGATTGTAACTAAATATATATATATATATAATTGGTGAATGAAATAAATTTATGTGTTCATTCATTAATGTGTTATCTGATTTATCGGCTTTGGCGATTTCCGTATAATATCATTAAGTTTTTTTTTGATAAGCTATAATATATTTATAAGACTCACATTTGTTTAAATCAACATCTTGCTATCGTTGAAAGAGTGACTGTAATATCTAAACAAGAAACCACATAGTATAAACAGAATGTATGAACATAGTGTAAACAAATATCGCTTTAATATCCTAAAAGTATGATATAAACTAGAGATGCAACGAATAACAATATATTTGCCAAATACAAAATATTATACAAGATCATGTGCCGATTAACCCAATATTCGGCAAAACAATGGCGAGAGCGTGTGGTACTTTCGACCGCACAATGTCTTGTAGGTATATCATAGACATATGTACTAGACTTGCAGCGCGGAACATGTTTTCTAATTTTTTGTGTTCCAACATTAATAATAACAGTAATAATACTGTTGTTTCACTCCATATCAAATTAAATAAATTAATTAGATATTTGAGGATTAATAATTATCCATCTGTAGCTGCCAATGAAATAGCAACAATCTACAAGCTATTAGTTCCTTCCAGGGAATCTTTTTATTACACGTTGAAAAGACACCCACCTCCACCCGGATATCTCAGGAGTTGTGAACTCCTATTTATCCGCATAATTAAACCAGAATTTGTCCTCACGAGTGGGCCATTGGGCAGGCCTGAAGGGCCAACTGGCTAAGACCGACTTAGTAGACAGTCTGAAGGGCTCTGGATGATCAAAACCTCCCATGTGCGGAATATTTTCACTGCACAAATACCATAGCGAATATGTGGATTGAAAGCTTTCATGGCGATCTTCACTATCTGGTTGCTGGTTGTTGTTTTCCGGGTTTGATATCGCAAACCCGAAAAACAACAACCAAATACCATAGCGAGTAGCCTGAGAGACTGGCCGGTTCAAAAACCCCGCGTGAGGAATCTTTATACTACACTCCTTTAATTCATAAAGACATAATTATTAGTACGATACCCATCCTGAATGCTTAAAATATTATCGATACCAAGAGTACGACTTCCATGACACACAAAGAATAGATTGCAGTGAGGCGTGCGGAGGAACTCACCTGACTAACACCACAGAATTCCATACAAACCCTAGAACCCCGACTCGTTTACAAAAGTGAGGCAAAAAATCTATGAATTTTTGACAGAACGGTTGGCGAAAGCGTGTGGTGTTTCCTACACTTTATGGACTATTTCTCGCATTTTTATAAAAATACATCATTTTTACATTTATATCAATGTAAATGGACATTTTTTTAAAGTTCTTGTTGACGTTTTTAGTGATTTACCACACTTTTTTTTGGCCAACCGTTCTGTCAAAAGTGTCGAAAAATGGTGCCTCACTTTATTTCAATGAAAATACATACGAGTACTCCATCTAGGTATTGGATATAAAAATCTATGACTAACACTTGACAGTGAGAGAGACCTTTGCTGTTGTGATTGCCAGCGCTGCGAAAACCTTACAAGGCACAAAAGAAGAAGTACCTAGATATACTCAAATAATATTTAGACCCTAATACGAAATACTGTAGAGAGCTATTGCAGTGTGGTAAACGAGATAAGTTTTCTACTATATTATCCTTAGCGTATTGTACACGGACCGTCTTGTTGTTACTTTAACACATTATGAAACGCAATTGATTTTGGGTCCACCAATTGTGAACTATTTATTGGAAAAAAATTCAAGCAATCAAATTCATGTAAGACGTCAATCGGTTCACAAGTTCTAATTTTTTTAACTAACGCATTTAAACCAGTCTAAGTCAATTCATAAGCAGTGAGACACTTGAACTGTTTCCTACTAAAGGATATTTACACAATCTGTTTATTATTGGGGTTTGGTATCTGTTTTTTATTTATTTATTTATTTTGGTCAACGGAACACTACAGACAATACATATATGTTTAGTACAATAATACAATAAATAATCAACAATAAGTATACAATGCAATGTCAAGTTTATAATTGTTCATATATTAATAATAATAATAATAATAATAATATTTATTTGTCAAAAATATTCACAGAAACATATGTAGTTACATAAATTTATTAAACATTGCACTAAATATATTTAAATCACCCTTAAAAAGACAAGTCTTGTGTAAAGGGGGATACATTCCCTGAAACGATATAGTATACTTAAATTAAACAATTTTCCAGTTTAATACATACTTTAAAAGTTTTTTCTTTTTAATTGCTCGAAGATTCTTATAACACTTATTACTGTTAAATTAAATCAAAGCCCAATTGGTTGTCGTACTTAATTAAAAACAATAATAAAAAAGAAATTAAGAGTAAAAACACAAAATTAATAATCAAAACATCACTTAAAGTCATGAATGAAAGAGTGAAAGAGCAATTTCAAAGCAAAATCTATCTACCTTTACAAAATAAAGAACAACATACCTATTAATACAATACTGAGTGTCATGGGAAACAAGAAAATATGAAAAGGATGGAAAACTACTACTACTACTATACCATCACGGCACATCCCACAAGTGGGGTAGCCAGCAGATCAGCCAACACTGTTGAGTAATATTCTAAATTTCTTTATCGATGTAGGTATGAAATATCCAGTTAGATATGAGAACTATAGAATTCAGGGTGGTTAGCAAACATCATCGGTGAATTTCAGATGTGAAATGTCTTTATTTTTTCGAACGCTTGCCTTCTACAGGACACTTAAAAACCTACGGAAAAGAAAATACATTGAAGGACCCACCGACCACCCGGATAGCGCAGAAGTCTTAAGACTTCTTTATTTATCCGAAATTCTTTACTAAACAAATCTTGTCCACACCGGAGGCGCCATAGTGGGAAAAGAGTGGGAGACCAATTCTTTGCCGGGTGCTCCACGGATTTTTTTTCATTGCCAAAAAAAAACTGTAAAAGTATTCATGTATGAACGCCACGAAGTGTTAACGAAGGCGTCAAGCTAAAATTTCGATAAATTGTTGAAGTTTGTTCACATTATATTAGATTATTTTAGAGAAAACAACAACATTAACAATATGGCCGCGAGCCCTAATTTGACAATATGAGAATGAATGTTCGACACTCATTCTCTTTCTCTCTAGACTCAACAACCAATGGTTGGTGTTCTATGAACAGATTCGAAGGTACAGGGTAAAAACATTTTTCAGTTTTTTTTTTTTTTCAAAAATGGCCTTTTGCTGAAAATATTGCCACAATCACGGATAAAGATCAGATTTATTTATTCATTTGTTTATAGTAAGATATTTATTAAGATCGTATTAACTGGATACAGATCATATTAAGAATTGCAATCAGCATCCACTGCTGTCAACTTACTTGTAGAAACCAACAAGGCAAACACTTCCCAATAAGCTGAAACATTGCTTGAGATGGTCGCGGATCATTAAACGGCGCCAAATACAAGTTTTCTTTATTATTATTATTATCTCATATCTCATTTATTTAACAAAACGATATTAGATCCTACATTTTGAACTCAATGTAAGATTAACAATGAAATTTAAATATAAAATTAAATAACAAAAATCATAAAATATTAAAATAAATTTATGTATATACAAAATGTAGAACCCCAACATTATTCGAGTTGATTCTTCCATGATGTTCTATGAAATAGTACAATCATGGGAGATCACTTACAGAGCTACAGGGACAAAAACCTTCTTACTATCCTGGTGGACGATAGAAGTACGGTCTTTATTATTATTATTATTATTATCGTATTTAAATTGTCATTTTTTCACATCAAGTATTAAATCTGAGCGAAAAAAGGGAGGATCGTGTAAAAGTAAGAACAATATAATCAATAATAATCAATAATAATCTTTTGTCTTATTTTAGAGGCATTAACTATGTAACAATTTTTAGACATTTAAAAAAAATTCTAACTTGAATGTCTTGGTTTATTTGTAACATGAAATAAACATAGAATGTAACAAATAAGCATAATTCAAAGGTGAATAAGGTTGTATTTTGGTTTAAAACCAAACCCAGATATAATATATCTTTAAAAAAAAATATGTCGAACATGGTAGTTTGAAACAGGAATTGGTGAACGTACAATGGGTAACGTGCACTTAAACCAGCCTAAGCCGATTCGTAAGCATCGGGACACCTTTCCTGTTTCATACAAAAGGGAGTTTGCACAGTCTGTTGGTTGTGCGGATGAGGTGTCTGTTGAGTAATATTTATTTATTTATTTATTTTATTCTTCACTGTACATTGTTTACAGTAATACAAATTAAAACATTTATCTTAGAATATAATATCAGTTACACAATTCAATGTACAGAGGGCGAGTTTATACAACTAACCCCGTATTATTACTAATATTCTTAAAAAACATAGAAAATCAAGTTAGATTTTATTTATTTTATTTTATTTATTTATTCTTTACTGTACATTGATAACAAGCAAATTCACACAAAAATAGATTTAAAACAAAGACAATCATACAATCAATATACAGAGGGCGAGTTTATCGCAGAGGCGCGATTTCTTCCAACTAACCCAATTTCATCAAACTTTCACATAAAGAAAATCTTAAAGAAAGGAAAGAGGAGGTAAAAAAGGAGAAGAATATGTAGGAAAAGGGACTAGGATACAGAAGCCATATTTTGTGTGATAAAATGGTCCTTGACCGCCCGCTTGAAAGCTTGAAGAGTAGGGAGCAACCTTATCCTGGAAGGCAAACTATTCCAACAGCGAGCACCATGAACAGAAAAAGAGTTTGTAAAAAAGTTTGAGCTATGAGCTGGTATCGCCAGAAGACGCTCGCTATTGGATCGTAAGGGCAAGCCATGGCTCGAAAGATACTCAAACATTTCCTTGAGATAGTATGGTGAAGACGTAGAGAAGCACGGTAAGCAAGATTTTATTTAAATAATCTTTTTTACATGGTAGGTTGCTTGGTTAGTACCTCTGTCTAGTTTGCGACGGCCATGGACTGGCAAGATTGAATGTATAAGTTTATTTTTATTTAGAACCGACACAAAAGCATCTCCACGCTACTACTTTCGTTATTTTTACTTAGTCTAAATATATATCCACTTATATACAGAGTGTAAACTACACTATGTGAAAAAAAAATATTAAAGAAAATAATCAAGCTATCTATGTATCTATTTCCTCGCGACTTATCTCAAGTGGGGTTGGCAAAGAGAAAGGGAAAGCCATAATTATTGTTTGGGCCAATTCTAAATTGTGGTTGATTTCGGGTTGTTCCTATGTGGGGGTGGGGGGGTTTGTGTGAAATGTTTCATTTATCAAAAAATGTCACAATTCTTCCCATCCTTGCAACAATCATAATATATTGTGTTCCTATCATTCTTTCCTTCTCACCAGTATTCATTGTGAATCCATACCTACCGCATCGCTTAAAACTTAAACCGCATCAATATAATTTCACCGCTTATTAAAATATAAAATTACAAACCCGCATAAATCAATATTAAATTTACCGCACATTGAGATTATTATTAAGTTATATATTCAAAGAAGTGTTTTTGTGTGAGAGGCAAGGCGATTCCAGGTTCCAGAATCCTCATCCAAAAGGGTAAGTGGAACATTCTTGCTTTTCTTCTCATCTTCACCTTTGAACAACGCACCCGCATCACCATAATTTTGGTCCTAACTCGAGCCTGATAATTGAACCAGTTTAAATAACATAAAATTCGCTCAAACTTTATTTAAAATTTAAAATTCAAAAAAAAAAAAAGATTAATTTGAAATATCGAGTACCTAATATTGTTGCATATTGTATGCTCTGTAAGTATTTTTAAATAATACTTTTCGTACCAAATATTTCTCTTTATAAGTACATATTATTATAGAATATTTCTCTTTCTTCTTCTTATTTCATTTTACGGCAATGCACCCGCAATCGAGTGATTTATGCCTTGATTTCACAATAAAATGCATTTCACAAACAATAATTAGGACGCAATATGCGTCATCACAGCGCTTAGTATCAAATACATTTACCCCTTTATCATATTCGTCACAAAATCAGCAAATATACAAGTCAAAAACGATGTATAGGAGAATAGGTACAAGCACATAATACCACAATATACAACGGTGGTCGAAGTGGGACAGAGCTATACAAAGTAGGAATCTACCGTTTCGCTCCCTCCCATGATTCCAGCCTACCAGCATAATTATTGTGTTGTTTACAATAACAAACTGGGAACGGTTTTTCAAATTATGTTTAACTGAACATTAGAAACATAGTCAAATAATATTGTTTCTTTTATTCCATCACACAATGCAATCATTTAAATACTGATATAAAATTGAATGAACTAAATAACAAATATAAGATATTTTATGTATCATCTGTACGATCTTATTTTTCTCATTTTTCCATCAGATGTTCTTACTATATTTTTTAAGATGATTTATGAGAATTCGATTGATAATCAGTGAATTTTGAGATAGAAGGGAGTGAACTGATATGGGAAATGTCGAGCAGATTTTTCTTATTTCAAAAATAAATTCTTGGTTGGGCAAAAGGGGGCAACCAAAGAACACGTGGTCAGCCGTTTCAGAATCCTCTCCACATTCGCAATCTGGAGAGTCAACAACATTAATTCTAGCCAGGTGTGAGGCCAATACAGTGTGACCGATCCTCAATCTGCAAAGTAGAGTAATATCAAGTTTCGGCAGTTTGGCATCCAGAAACCACGGTCTAGATGGAATATTTGTTTGAATTGATCTATAATGAGAGCCAGTCACTGAGTTATTATGTATGTAGTTCCACTTCTCAAAAATTGATATTTTGGCTGCACTGATGCAATCGTCAACTGGTAACATAAAATCGTGGGGTGACAAGCCGTCAACGCAAGCGTCTCTAGCCAAATCATCCACCCTCTCATTGCCACTAATACCCATATGCGAGGGGATCCAGGATATCACTATGTCTAGGTTTTTTTCATTCGCCTCCCATAGAAATCTTTTAATGTCGAGGATGAGATGGTTATTTGATGAAGTGTGATTTTTAGAACGGAGGTGGGATACAACACTGAGCGAGTCAGTGAAAATGACAGCACGTGGAAGAGAATTACCAACAATGTATTTTAATGCCTCTTTGAGGGCTACGCACTCTGCTGTAAATATTGATGCAGCAGACGGAAGACACAATTTCATTTCAAGGTTCTGATTTGGTGCATAAAAGGCAGCACCACACTTACCATCCTGAAATTTGGAACCATCTGTGTAAAATAATGCATAGGACGGCCATCTACTGTGTACAATTTGGAGAAATAGCTGGTTAACAATGTTTGGATCGAGTAAAGACATGGATCTGTCTAGTCCTATTGAATCAACAATATTCGAAGTTATGACGGCGGGAGGTATTGCGATATTTGATGGACGGGTCTGGTATGATAAGAACCATTTCTGGGATATATATTCCCAAGAAGAACACAGGAGAGGGTACTTCCTGTTTCTCCAGTAAGGCTCATTCAAGCAATGACTCAGCAATAATTGTAATTTAGCAATAAGGATGTGTTTGTGTGACATTCTTTTGATAATAAATTTGAAGGCTAAAAACTCCCTCCGGAGCGACAGTGGCATATCGACGCATTCTACTTGTAGAGCAATTACTGGAGATGATTTCATTGCTCCTAGAATTAGTCTGAGGCATTTGTATTGGAGTCTGTCAAGTTTCAAGGACAGATAGTTTGGAAGAGGATCCATTAAAAAGCTCCCGTATTCAAGATGACAGCGAATTAGAGCAAAGTATAAGGTTCTCAAGGTAGAAGGGTGAGCACCCCACCAGACTCTAGTTACAGCTCTTAGGATATTTATGTTTTTTTCACATTTTGAAATAACATTTTCAATATGCAGGTTCCATGAAAGTTTGCGGTGGAGTGTCATGCCTAAAAATTTGACTGACTCCTTCATTGGAATTGGAGTATTATAGCAGCTTATTTGGCAACCAGGAGATTTGTGTTTATTAGAGAAAACAACTGTTTGGCTCTTCGTAGGAGAAAGGGACAAGCCATGCATTTCCAACCAGTTATTGATGGCATGGAGAGATGTCTCCAAATTCTCAACCGCACGACACATCGAATTATGAGAACTATATAAGACAAAGTCATCCGCATATTGAAGTATATTGCAGGACGAGTGGATGGATGTTCGAATATCCAGAGTGTACACATTAAATAGGAGGGGACTCAAAACTGATCCCTGTGGGAGGCCTCTGTAAGCCCTTCTTTCCACCAGACCATTTGCCGATTCAAAGATTAGGCTCCTTTCACACATTATATTAAAAATAAGACAACATAACAAGTCTGGGACTCCGATAGAACTTAGTTTATCGTGTAAGATGGGAAGGATGACACTATCGTATGCACTGGAGATATCCAGAAAACAAGCAATCAGGTCATTTTTATTTGTTCTCGCTATCTGAATATCGGTAACTAAAATGCTCAAGCTATCAATGCATGATCTACCCTTTCTGAAGCCAAACTGCCATGGTGGGAGTAAGTCATTACTTTCCAGAAATCTTTCTACTCTATATTTAATCATGCGTTCCAAAATTTTCAAGAAGCAGCATGACAAAGCAATGGGTCGATATGATGAACTCAATGATGGATCCTTTCCAGGCTTCAAAATTGCGACAATCGCTTGTTTTTTCCAGCTATCTGGAATTTTTCCCGACTTTAAAATTTGATTATACAAAGTTAATAGTTTAAGCAAAAATTGTTGTGGAAAATTTCGAAAAAACGAATATGGAATGGAATCTGGCCCAGGTGCAGAATCTTTTGTTGAATTTATGGAGATGGACAGCTCTTCAACAGAAAAAGGAACAGTGAGGCAACATGTTTGAGACTGCATTCCAGGTCTTTTTTCAAGCTCCTGGTGGACTGGGACATATGGAGGTGCCTGTTGGTCAATAAAACTTTCCATCCAAGAGAGATCAGACTTATTTGGTCTGAGGGTAAACGAACCTTTAAATTTTCGGACTGAATCCCAAACTTCCGAAGTTTGAGTATCTGGTGAAAGAGAATTGCAAAATTCGACCCAACCCTTTCTTTTTTTCCTTCTCAGAAGTTTCTTTGTGCGTGCCTGCACACTGCGGACATTCAGAAAATTTTCTAGTGACATGTTTTTTTTGAAATTTTTAACAGCTTGAGACCTTAAATGAACCGCCTGTGTGCACTCGTTATCCCACCAGGGGGGAGAGTATGTAAAAGATTTTCGTGGGGTTGACGTAGGAATTGCTACATTTGCCGCGTCTGTGACAATCTTAGAAACCATCACTGCATACCCATCGGTATCTCCCTCAAATTCCTGGGCCTCCAGCCTTCCCACACCAAGCATCAACTGTTCCCTGAAACTCTCCCAGTTGGCTTTTCTGGTGTTAAACCTTGTTTTAGACTGATATTGAGATGAACGTTTGGATCCATTTCGTATGTCTATAATGATAGGAAAGTGATCACTAGAATGAGGATCATCTAATATGGTCCAAGTAGTTGATGAAGCTATGTCTCCTGTGCAGATCGAAATATCTACTGCACTCTGATTTTGTTGTGAAGAAGAGAATCTCGTGGGATCACCATTATTGAGAATGCATAGGTTCATACTGTCCACAAAATTGAGAACTGCTTTTCCTGCTGTGTCAGAAAGATGGCAGCCCCAAGAAGAAGAGTGAGCATTAAGATCTCCGAGAATCATATACGATCCCTGGAGCTTGGAAGTGACATCTGTCCAAAAAACAGGCTCGAACTGTGTTCTAGGAGGGGCATAAACTGATACAAAAGATATATCAAATATTGAAACAGCAACTATTTGAATTTCTGGGTGAGAAGGAAGTAATATTTGTTTAGATGGTAGAGAATTTCTTACTAAAAGAGCAGAACCACCTCTACCATCAGAACGATCATCTCTATAGCAATTGTATCCTGGAAAGGAAACGAAAGAATCGTGAGAATACCAGGTTTCAGACAAGCACGCAAGGTCGATTTTGTGAGTTTTGAGTAGCAATATTAAATCATCTCTATTTGACACCGCACTACGGCAGTTCCATTGTAGGATTGTAAATTCAGCGCGTTTAGTTGTTGGAAGATTTTTTGGATTCTGTATACAGGCCATTTTCGGTGAGTAAAGTTTTTAGGAGAGAAATAATATTGGCAGCGTTGGACGGTTTTTCTTTTTGTGGGGATATTGCATCTATTATAATTTAAAGCAGTGAGAAAAGGAAGTTATTATTATCGGAAGTCAAACTTAATTTGAGCTGTTCAATGATGTTAGAGTCAGTTGGAATTTGGTTTTCAGTAATGGCGCAACCATCAGGAGTATTGGATGTGGGAGAACCATTAGTATACATAAGTAAGGAGTTATGTTTTGCTCGATCATATCCTGTAGGTGAGTGAGGCTTTGGGCTTTTGGAAGAAGATTTTGCAATGGAAATATATTTAGTTGATGAAGTTGAAGTGGATGCTACCACATCCGCATATGACGTTTTAGCTGATGGGTGCCGTTTTGATGCTTGTATGTATGACACATTAGCAGAAGCCATTGTATTTTTAATTGCCTTTTGGCGGGAGTATTCTGGACATGTAAGGCTGATTGCCTTGTGTGCCCCCTTACAGTTAAAACATTTTGGATCAGATGCTGGGCATTCTTCAGCAGGGTGGTTCTCCCCACAATTGTAGCATTTAGGTACAGATCTGCAATTTGTTTTTGTATGGCCGAATTTGCAACAAGCAAAACACTGAATGGTCGGGAAGAAGTAGGTTTCAACGTTGAACGAATTGTAAAACATATATATGCGTGACGGAAGAAATTGCCCTTCAAAGGTAACCACGATGCTCCTAGATGGTTTCCACACCGCTGTTCCCGATGATTTGTCCTTGTAATTTAGTCTCCTGACTTTGACAATATTTTCCACATCTGGATTGCTTTCGATGATTGAGGAGATTATCTCTTCTTCCGTGACATCTTGGGGGACACCCCTAATAAGACCCATCCGTGTTACATTGTATGTTGGAACATATGCTTTATAAACGGAGTTTGACAATAGAAAAATATTTTTTATGAAGGAATTCGCCGCTGTCGCGGTTGAAAATTCTAGGGATATTCTGAATCTCCCCTCAGCCCTGACTGAACCATTCACTATGTTTTGAATCTTTTTTTGGTAAAGAAATTTCCCAAATTCAAAAGGGAAAACGGGATTTCCTTGTTCACTTTTTTGAGCGAACACTGTGAATGGCCCACAAGATTTTGTCGAGTAAAAGTGTTCTCTGACTGTGTTAGTTTTGAGTGAGATGGATGGTGGTGGAGTACTTGGATTTAGAATCGAAGGCGGAAGATTCGATGGCTTGTCATGTGGTGGTGACAAGGACTCCTCCATTTTTTCCTCAACGAATTTTCTTTTCTTTGAATCCGGAGGGTCAGGGAGGGGGGGAATGGGTTGAGAAGGATGGCAGTCCATCCTTCTCTAGTAAGGCAAATACCTTAAAATAATAAAATTAAAAAAAAACAAATATTAAATACGGATATACTAAGATAACAAACTAAAGTGTTTAGTATCGAGAAAACAAAATTGAAAAACCGGCCCTAGGCCGAAAACTAAAAAATGTTCAAAATTAGTAAATAATAAATGAAAGAAACTTATCAACACAGCGAGACTGCAACGAAAAACACAACCGCTCCGCACCAGCGCGCCACGTAGAAAAAAAGAATATTTCTCTTTGTAAGTACATATTATTATAATATAATTACTTTCTTCGCAAAATAGGCAGTTAATAGTTTAATTTGTGTTTCTTAAACATAATATATTGTTTTTTTATTCAACTGTATTACAACAATATAAAATAATTATTATTGCGATAATATCATTGATACCTAATGGGTGGGTTCATTTTTAAAATAATATATCTGAATTAATTTGAATAGTATAATAGATAGATTTACAGATAGATATTTATATTTAATTGTGAGTATATTTGATTTGTCACGTATTTGAAAAATAAAAGATATATTTTTTGATTGTATTGTTAACCTGTAGATACTTATATCGTACAAGCAATTTTTTTCAATACCTACTCACATATTAAATAACTTCATATTACTTACCTAATTTATTACAAATAGGTACATATCTTATTCATTTATATTATATTGTTACTGTTTGATTGAACTCATTTAAATATGTCTGAAAGTAGGATAACTCTTTTAGAAGCAAAGAAAAATGCCATATTTGCTAGAATAAATAATTTATATGAGTTATCTAAGAAAGAATTTAGTAGAGACAGTCGTTCTCAAGAAAACTTTGTAGGACAAACTGAATCGTTAAATGATATAAGACAACAGTTTGAAAGTGTGATTGAAGAATTATTCTCATTATATATTAAAACGCAACCAAAATTTGAACCTGATTTTCAAATATTGAATACTTTTGAAGATTTAATTTCGCATATTAAATATAAAAGATCGCAATTAATGGCAAATAATATTAATATAACTTCTTCTATACCTAATCAGTCGAAAAATTCTATAAAACTACCCGCTATCGAAATACCTCGATTTGACGGCCAATACGAAAATTGGTCAGTATTCTACGAATCTTTTAAAACCAATATTCATTTAAATGAAAATTTAAACGATTCTCAACGCATACAATATTTGATTGGTAAATTATCGCATTCCGCTTTAAATATAATTTCTGGAATAATACCTACTGGTGAAAATTACACCGATATATGGAACAGTTTAGTGAACAGATATCAAGATAAGAGGAATTTAGGATCTCATTATATAAATAATATTTTTGATATCAAACCTACGCTTCATACCGCATCCAGCTTAAATAATTTTAGCGAAAAATTATCTGCTTCTATTGCAGCTTTAAAACAGTTAAGTATACCCGATTTGTTTGATTTTGTAATTTTTTGTAGTATGTCAAGAAAATTGGATGCGCAAACTATTCATGAGTTTGAAATGTCTGTAAGAGGCAAAGATATTCCATCATTAAAGGAATTGATTGAATTTGTGCGGGAAAAAGCAAAAATTCTAGAACGAACGTTAAATGATAGTAAAATTATATCGCGTGTGGAGAGTAACAATAAATTGCCCAATTTTAGGAACAAACCGCGAAATATTTCTAAGTCATTTATGACTAATATTAACGCATCAAATGAAAAATGTCATTTATGTAACGCAACGCATTTGCATTATTATCAATGTAGTAAATTTATGGAACTCAATCCCAGGGAAAAATTCAATTTGAAAAAATCATCAAATGGTTGTATAAATTGCTTAAGTAGTACGCACAAAAGTAACGCTTGTAAGTCAAAAAATTCATGTAAGCGATGTCAAAAGCATCATCATTCTTTGTTACATTTTGAGAAGGATAACTCTATTACGAATTGCATTATTTCTGATGAAAGTAATTCAAAACCTAGTACTTCAAATTTACCTACACAATCAACGTCTTTATGTGCTCGTAACAATAAAACATCTCACTCAAAAATAATTTTATCAACCGCACAAATTTATGCTTATTGTAATGGAACTGATAAAAAATTAATTAGATGTTTGATCGATAACGCTTCGCAAAATAATTTAATTAATATTGATTGTTGTAAAAAGTTAAATTTAACGATAACTCCTTTGAGTAATTCTGTCATAAGAGGTGTAGGAATAAGTTCACGTCCCGTGCATGGTTACACGACATTAAAGATTGAGTCTCGCATTTCAGGAGACAAATATAATATCCAATGTTTAGTATTAGATTGCATTACAGAGGATCTGCCTGTGCAATATATTAATACAGGAATTTTCCCAGGTCTGGAAACAATTTCGTTAGCAGACGTCGCTTGGAATGTGCCTGGTGAAATAGAAGTTGTTCTGGGAGCTCAATTGTTTCCCTACATTTTAATGGGTGGACGAATTGAGGTTCCAAATTTATCTCCATTAATTGAAACCACATTTGGATATATAATTATGGGTAATGTGCCCATCGAAAACGCATCGCATAACATAAAGAATTGCAACATTAGTTTAAACGCAATATCGAAAATTGATCAAAATAATTTTGACTCAATAACATTTTGTACGCTATCTAACAATGAGTTAGAAAAATCTCTACACAAGTTTTGGGAACTTGAAGAAATACCAAATAAAAGATATTTCAGTCCTGAAGAGACCGCATGCGAAAACATATATCGTTCTACAGTTTCTCGCAGTGTAAATGGTCAATATGTAGTTTCGCTTCCTTTTTGTAAGAACCCGTCTGAATTGGGAAATTCTCGCGCAACCGCTCAACGCAGATTATTAATTCTTGAACGCAAATTCAAAAATAATGAGACGCTTCGTAACAGCTATAATGATGTTATAAATGATTATATAAAGAATGATTATTTGTATGAAGTCCCTATGCAAAATGAGTCAGATGAAGGTTATTTTATTCCGCATCAAGCTGTCATTCGACAAGATAAGACAACTTCGAAAGTAAGAATTGTTTTGGACGCAAGTTCGAAAACTCATTCGGGTGTGTCGCTCAATGATATTCTTCACGTGGGACCTAATTTGCAAACTGATTTGTTTTTGCTTTTGCTAAATTTTCGTTTGTTTGCTGTGGCAATAACGGCCGACATTAAGCAAATGTACTTGAGAATAGGAATGTTTGATGAACATCAGAAATATCTAAAGATATTATATAGATTTAATGCCGATGAAAAGATTCGTACATTCGCATTTAAATGTGTTCCCTTTGGCTTAAAGTCAAGCCCATATTTGGCTATGCGCACGTTGCATGAACTCGCTTCTGATGAAGGCCAAGCCTTCCCAAGAGCAGCTGAAGTGGCCACATCCAATTTTTATATGGATGATTTGGTTAAGTCGGTCCCTGAAAGTCCGAATAATCAAGACGCTATAAATTTGGCCCAGGAATTGGTATCATTTTTTAAGGCAGGAGGGTTTGATTTGGTGAAGTTTTCATGTAATAAAAAAGAAATTCTCTCTAATTTACCACCACTCAATTGTGCCTCGGTAACACTTTCTGACGATACAAACTTGAAAATATTGGGTTTGGAATGGTTTCCTGAAACAGATGTTTTTTCTTTTAAAACTTCTCCTTGTAGTGAACAATGCACAAAACGAACTATCCTCTCTGTCGTAGCAAGGCTTTTTGATGTTTTAGGGTTAGTCTCTCCAGTAATTTTATCTACCAAATTATTAATTAAATCACTATGGATTGCTAACATTGGCTGGGATGAATTGCCTCCCGAACAAATAATAAACGATTATCAAAAACTTGTAAATGAATTACCTCTGTTATCAAATTTAAAAATTCCTAGATATTTAAATGTAAAACACGGATGCACTGTAACTATAGTCGGCTTTTGTGATGCCAGTTTAAAGGCATATGGCTGTGCAGTGTATTTACACGTTGTTGATTCTCAAGGAAATACATCAGTTAACTTAGTATGCTCCAAATCTAAAGTTGCTCCAATGAAGATTGTTTCGTTGGCTCGCTTAGAGTTGTGTTCGGCAGTATTACTCGCAAAGTTAATTCGAACGGTATATAATGCCTTCAACCCGCTTTACACAATTAATAATATATACGCTTTTTCGGATTCCACTATAGCTCTTTCGTGGATCCATTCGTCACCGCATCGCTGGTCCACTTTTGTTGCAAACAGAGTGGCCAATATTCAAGACAATCTTGAGTCTAAATATTTTTATCATGTTGCAGGAGTTGAAAATCCTAGTGACTGCTTATCGCGCGGCTTATCTCCTTCTCAATTATTAAAACACAAACTTTGGTGGAATGGTCCTGAATGGCTTGTTAACCAACCAAAGTTTTGGCCAATTAAGCCATTTGTACCTTCAACAATTGCTGATATACCTGAAATGAATTCGAAATCCTTTACAGCCATTGTAAAAGAACCTTCATTTCTGGAAACGCTGGTCCTTCGAGTTTCTTCTTGGAAAAAATTACTTCGCATATTGGTATATATATTACGATTTATACATAAATTACCTAAATCAGAATTTGTTGAGGTCGAACATTTGAATTTAGCCGAAAGATATATAATACACATTGTACAATTATCTCACTTCTCAAAAGAATATTGCGATCTTTTGAAAGGAAAAGTCCTCGCTAATCCATATAGAAAACTTAATTTATTTTTGGATTCAGCTGGAATAATTCGAGTTGGTGGCAGATTGTCTAACGCAGATATATCTTTTGAGGCGAAACATCCTGCACTTTTGCCAAAGTCAGACTATATTGTTGATTTGTTGATAGATTATTATCATGAAATGAACTGTCACACTGGTGCAAATTTATTGAACTCGATAATAAAACAGAGATATTGGATTATTTCTGCGAGAAATGTCATTAGAAAGAGAGTTAGATTGTGTAACTCTTGTTTTAGAACAAAACCGAAGAATCCAAATCCAAAAATGGCGGACCTTCCTTCGTTTCGAGTACGCGAAGCCTCAAAGGCCTTTGTCCACACAGGTGTGGATTATGCAGGTCCAATAAGTATTACGTTAACACGAAGACGTGGCCAAAGGTCCCAAAAGGCATATTTATGTCTTTTTACATGTTTAACTACCAGAGCAGTTCACATTGAACTAGCTTCTGATTTGTCTTCAGACACATTTTTAGCCGCATTCAAACGCTTCTTATCCCGACGGGGACCTGTTTCTCATTTGTATTCCGACAATGGAACTAATTTTATTGGCGCTAAAGCGCAACTCAATGAAATATACAATCTTATCGCTTCATCTAATTTTCAAGAAACTTTACGAGAAGAATTGCTTAATCGAAAGATTGTATGGAAATTAATACCGCCTCATGCACCACACTTCGGTGGTTGTTGGGAATCACAAATAAAATGTTTCAAAACTCATTTGTATAGAGTGATTGGAAATCAATTACTCACATACGAAGAGCTTTTAACTGTGCTTGTACAAATTGAAATGATATTAAATTCTAGACCGATGTGCTTAATGTCTGAGGAACCTTCTATTGAGGTTTTAACACCTGCACATTTTTTGATGACTACGCCGCTTCAATATCTTCCAGCTCCAGACTTATCTTCTGAACGTGTTGATTTATTATCACGTAAACATCTTTTAGATAACTTAGTCCAGTCTTACTGGAAGAAATGGAGATTGGAATATTTGCATACTTTGCAGGCCAGACAGAAATGGGCTACTGATACTAATCCAGTAAAGGTTGGTACCATCGTTTTAGTGGATCAGGGTGACGTGCCTCCGTTGCGCTGGCCTTTAGGGAAGATAGAAGAGGTTTACCCTGGACCTGATGGTGTGGTCCGTATTGCATTGGTTAAAACGAAAACTGGAATAATTAAACGTCCAGTCGTCAAATTATGCCCAATACCAACTCAATAATACAACTTATTTATATAAATATGAACTCATTTATTTAGTATTGAGTTAGTTTACTTATAGGTTAATTTAATTTTAAGTTATTGTTTAATTTATAACCGCCTAAAAGAGAAATATTTGGTGCAATTTTTTAAATGTTTTTTTTCGCGTGCCAATTGATTTCTTTTCTATGTAACTTGTTTATTGATAAATATATTTAAATCATACGCATTTGTAATCTGTTTTGAAAGCTTTACGAGCTTTCAAGGCGGGGAGAATGTTTGGGCCAATTCTAAATTGTGGTTGATTTCGGGTTGTTCCTATGTGGGGGTGGGGGGGTTTGTGTGAAATGTTTCATTTATCAAAAAATGTCACAATTCTTCCCATCCTTGCAACAATCATAATATATTGTGTTCCTATCATTCTTTCCTTCTCACCAGTATTCATTGTGAATCCATACCTACCGCATCGCTTAAAACTTAAACCGCATCAATATAATTTCACCGCTTATTAAAATATAAAATTACAAACCCGCATAAATCAATATTAAATTTACCGCACATTGAGATTATTATTAAGTTATATATTCAAAGAAGTGTTTTTGTGTGAGAGGCAAGGCGATTCCAGGTTCCAGAATCCTCATCCAAAAGGGTAAGTGGAACATTCTTGCTTTTCTTCTCATCTTCACCTTTGAACAACGCACCCGCATCACCAATTATAGTTCTGGGGCCGCAGACAAACCGTACTTTGCGATCGACTACTGAAGAACTTTTCGACAATCTTTTTTTTTTAATAATAAAGAACTTTATTCAATCAATATATTATTATATACACACACAAAATCAGAGACAATATGGCCAATTCTGAATCATAAAATAGTTTAGTTGCACTAACTAAATGTAAGGAGATAGTTGAGTCATAATATTTAGCTCAAATTCGTATTCACAGTTTTCCGTACTAAAACTAATTTAGTTAATTAGTTCATTTTGACACCTTAGTACAACTATAAATTTCGTCGCTCTATGGATTTCGTATTCAGAATGAAATTTCAGTTGACAGCCGACGACTAAAATAAGTTGGATTTGGCAGAATTTTATTCGCGACTTTTAATGTGCGAATATTATTAGTTGCTGTCATTTTGCCGCAGAATATTGCTATATTTTGGAAGTGTTAAGTTGTTTTTTTCAATTAAAAGTAAAAAATTATATTTTTAGGGTCCTCGCAACTCTTGGCATCTATAAATTGTAAAATTATACCACCACCGACGCAAATGCGAACGTCAAAATATACCGGCAAATCTGACATTACACAATTTTCACGTGCGACAACTATTAAATTGTTGCCAGAAGTGTAAATCGGAACGTGAAAAACATTTTTTATTGCGGCATCACCGACTAATATTTGTTTGTCCCATAGATTTTACCGTTTGCCCTTGGCGGTTATCGAGTTTATAGTTGTTTATAGTTCTCGAACGCCCGCGCTTCCTCGCACTTCTCCTTTCAGAAAAGTTTATATACTCTTTGTCACTCTTTCCTCTTCCATTCGTTCCACATGACCAAACCATCTCAATTTATTTACCCGCATTCTATCCACAACACGCCTCTTTTTTGTTTATTGGATTAGTTGGAAGATATCGCGCTTCAGCGATAAACTCGCCCATTGCAAAAAAATATGTGTTCTGTAGTTATGATACCATGTTTTTATTTCTTTGTATAATATTTTTTTGCAATAAAGATTATAATTGTTATTCATATCTCATTTATTTAACAAAATAATAAAGGAATCTACATTTTGATCACAATATAAGATTAACAATTAAATTTAAATATAACATTAAATAATAAAATAGGTACAATGAAATATTAAAATAAATTTATATTCAAAATGTAGAACCCAACATTATTCGAGTTGATTCTTTCATGACGTCCTATGAAAATAGTACAATCATGGGAGATCACTTACAAAGCTACAGGGACAAAAACCTTCTACATAACTGTCCTGGTGGATGATAGGATGAGAACAGCCTTCTGCAAGCTGTATTTGAGCCTGTCATCTACTCCCAGTTTTCTAAGATTTTTTGACAGACTCTTGAGTATTAAACCGACAACACTATAGGCAATAGCAACACTATAATATTATTATTTTATTTCGAATTATCAAAGTCTTATCTTTATTAAATTAAAAACAACTTAATCAATCATTATTGTTTAGGTAGTTAGGTATTTATACGTTCTGTAAATGTATATTTCCTAGTAAAGATTGTTTGTGATGATAACTTTCCATGTAACCGCTGATAAGAATATATAAATGTACATACTTAATATGTTTTAACTTATCAATAAAACGAAAGTTTAAAAACAAGTAATTTTTTTTCAATAACTTAATATTTAATGTATAAAAAGAACTGTATATTTTAAATAGTTAGGTACTAGCTGACTCAGCGATCTTCGTAACGCCTAAGAATCAATGAATGATTAATATTTTTAATCTCTTTACAAACTCCAGTAATTGTCCAAGTGTGTTATCGCAGTGTTCCGAAAAGCGTGTGCCGCGGCACACTATTGTACCGTGGTCATCACTTGGTGTGCCGCGGAAAAAAGGCAAGGTTTTGTGCAAATAATACACCTAAAAATAGTTGAGAGCTATGAGCGAGGCGCTTTGTTAAAAATAGCATTTGTTTTTTTCTTTGGTGTACCTCTAAAATTTCTTGATTTGATAGGTGTACCTTGAACTCAAAAAGTTTGCGGAACACTGTGTTATCGTATAGTGTTAAAAATTAAAATTCATTTATGTTGAACAATTATACTTAACTCAGATTTGTTTATTATCTGTTGAACGTAATATAATTATGTAGGTACTAATTTATTTTTTGGTAGATAGGTACCTATCCATTTTAATTTATGAAATTTCATATCAATGATTTTTTAAAATTGATATTTCAGAACCACAGATGTTAAATTATATGGATACCTAATTCTATTTTGAAAATGTATACAAAAATTATTCTCGAAATAAATAAAACAAGCGTTTTATTCTACTATTGTTTCATTCGGTGAGAGAGACGTCTTTCGTCTTATGCGGCGTACAGACAGCTGGATGCGAACGTCAATCATCAAGCATCAAGCAAAAATCTTAAATTTTTCGGCGACAATTCGGAGCATTCTCCGAAGAAATATTCGTTACGTCTCATGGATGGGTAACGAAGGCATTCATTCGAATATTTCTTTGGAGAATGCTCTGAATTGTCGCCGAAAAATTTAATATTTTTTCTTGATGCTTGATAATTGACGTTCGCATCCAGCTATCTGTACGCCGCCTTATAAGGACATTGTCAATCTTGATTGTCAATCTTGATTGACAATGTCCTTATAAGACGAAAGACGTCTTTCTCACCGAATAAAACAATAGTAGAATAAAACGGTTGTTTTATTTATTTCGATATGGAATTCTACTACCTAAACACCGACACAGTGAAAAAATTATTCTAGAAATACATAGACCAATCTATAAAAAAACGTCATCGTTGATTTTGTATAATTCTCCATATTGCAAATCAGAGATCATTCAAATCGGTACTACCATTCATAAGTTATAAATGGTGTAACTAACACCACTTTTTTTTTAAAGATATATCTGGGTTTTGTTATAAATCCAAATACAACCTTATACACCTTTCATACTAAGCTAAAAGCTTATGCCGTGAAAGGGGAGTTGGCCTTTCTTTTATATATATATATATATATATATATATATATATATATATATATAGATTTGTTTATGGAATTGATAAGAGTGGTGTTGATTATGTATTTACCTAACCAATAAAAATAAAATATTCGTTATTTTCTTACTCAATTAGCGATGACGCATTCATCTAATTTTCAATATCTCATTGTTTATTGGCACGGAGAATACGACTTGGATGTTTATTACACTTTTGAGAGATGGCGTGATAGTGTAGATAGATAAATATGATTTGTATTTTTTTTACGAAAAATAGAAAAACTTTGCAGGTTCGAACACCCTGTATATATTATAGAGAAGAATAATGTAGGTATATTTACGTAAACAAAATGGACGTTGAAAGTCTTAAGAGAAGGAGGAAAATGTATTTTTCATGTTCGCCACTTTTCGCGAGTAACATCCTCCGTGTAATTCTGAAAAAGTTATTTTTTTTTTGTTCGTTGTTATTTTCAGATATACCTACATTACATAATGAAGAATTAATGCAAGTTACAGAAAGTTTTCATGTGTATTGATACAAAATAATGTTTATAAAAGTTGTTTCCATTCAACTACAACAGATGACGTCTTTCCAATTTGAAAACACAGGGATTGTATGAAATCGTATAAAAACTTGATTTCAATAGTGGAGAAATATTGAATTGAACTATGTATATGTACAATTTTCAAAAATTTCAAGTCATGTTGTGATAAGCATGACACAGAAGAATTGGGAATATTACCTAGGTTTAAAGAGTACGTACTCTTAACCCCAAGCCTGCAGGGCTACTCTTGACAAAACTAAACACGATCTTAATCTATGTAGTCTTGATCTTGATCATACGACGCACGAAGGGACTATGGTCATAAACACCGCGCTACCGCTAACTCGCGATGGTTTTGCGTGTATTTTTGGCCAATAGTCACTTCGTGCGTCGTATGATCAAGATCAAGACTAGATTAAGATCGTGTTTAGTTTTGTCAAGAGTAGCCCTGCTGGGGTCGATTCGTAAGCATCGAAACTCTGTGTCATGCACTCCTAAAGGAAGTTCACATAATTTTATGTATGTGTTTCATATACAACATACCTACCTAGTTAATACCTATTCATATAGGTTGACTATCGGTGAGTGTGATCAATTGGAATGATTATTAATCTACAGTGGTTCAAAATATGTATTTATAAATGACAAATATTGTACAAAAACATAATAAAAGAGAATGTTACTTTCGCTTAATTTTCTTCTCTGCATTTCTCTTCACTGGTCTTCGCCTTTTTCGCCACGCTTTTCTTTTTGTCACCAGCTGCAGGCCGTTTTAAAAAAAGCATGTCCAAGAAGATTTGTTTCTTCCTCCCTTTCAGAATGTTCCGGAAATGAGTTAGGCGAAATGTCATTAAATAGCTCGTATCTCAAATTTTGCTCGTATTTCAAAGTAAAAAATCGCTCGCTCGACACTCCAATGTCAAGGTAGCACTGTAGCTCATAATGAAATGGAAGTTCGATCTCTAAGCTTGAAATTATATCGACTGTCCAGAGGCCTGAGTCAATAACACATTTTCACGTTACGTTTTCGTTCCGTTAGCGTTCAAATGCAGATGACATTGCGCCAAAGTGTCAATTTTCGTAACTATTGTGTATCTTAGCAATGAAATTGACACTTGCTTGCAACTTCGTCTATACTCGAACGTTAACAAAACGAAAACGTAACGTGAAAATGTGTTATTGACTCAGGCCTCAGTTCCATAACTCATCAAGTATGCAAGTCTTATAAGTATGTTATTTAATCAAGTATCACACAATATTACAAAAGTTACTTAATAATTTTTACTTTAGTACTCTTGAAAATGTCCACTTTTGTGGAAGAAAACGTTTTGAAACATTACTCGTATCATTAAAAATTTTGTCAGTGTTTTTTGTAACATAAAATAATTTAAAATTGTAATTTCTTCGTACAAACACAAATCTCTTCAACAATTAAATAATAATAATATATGTGTCGGTAATAACATCAAAAATCGGTAAATCCCGACTTAACGTTTTTCCACATATGACATTATTTTGTTACAATCAATTGCAATCGAATTAATTTAATAAGAAGACTCGATTCAGGTTTTAAATATAAGTTATAACGTATTTCATTTACCTATCAAAATAATAATAATCTCAACACAATTCACATAAAATAAGCATTTATTTAGGATTTAACCGAATTTGATATGATCAGATGGATTTAATTAGTTTTGAAAAAAAATGCCAGTGTACTTAACCAGTTTTGAAATAATCAATCACTTGTTGTCTGTATAAGGGTTGTCTCTACTGAAAAGTAGAAAAAAAATACACGAGTTTCGAGTGATACAAATTTTAGTAATTAAATTCTTTGTTTACAGTTTTGCAGTTTTGTGGCACATTCTCTTATTCACGATTGTATGAAGTTAAAATAAATAAACAAATAATTATATTGAGTTAATTAGAAAAACGGGAAACTTTCAAACAACAATATTAACTTATTTTGAAGTTTTCATTTTATTGAAGATCTCCTCTCCTCAAAGTTTTCTCGGCAGCCTATTTCCTTACAGGAAAGTGGCATCTTTTCAGGAAGGAATGTTTGGATTTCGACTATATTCGACTTTGAGCTATATTATTATTAATTTTGTTGTAAGCTTACCCGAAGTTCAGGATAATTTTAAATTTAATTATTTTTCATTTTGAAAAATACAACTGTCTTACTACACCAGCAGACCAACTGTCTGCGATTAACATTCAAGGCGTTCAGGATGGGTGGCAAGCCTCATCGCTGCTAAATTGAAGATGTCGTATGTCTTATACGTGATATTCTATTAAAAATTTAGGTAATAAAAAATTAAACACTGTATAACTTTCACTAATTAATATATTGCTTAGAAACTTTTCGGACATACGTCCATCCTCAGTAATAAATATCTTATAACTCTTCTCGAAAATCTTCTAAGCAATATATCAATTAGTAAAAGTGTTTCATTTTTTATTACCAAAATTTAAAAATGAACTTTCATAATGTTTCCTCTTCAAAAATAGAAAGGTGATATTCTAGGTTTGGATTGTATTCTGTATCACATAAGTGTTGTTTTTATATTGTAAGTGTCTCATTTGTATAACAGGTTGTTTGTCAGAAAATGTCTTCAGGCAATAAACACGCCATTTGTACAACTTAAAAAATGTACAATTTTTTTTTTTATTATTTTATTTTTAATAAGTACCTACCTAAGTAATAAAAATGTCTTTTCACAATGCGAACACACAAACTCTAGATCATTTGCATTTAATAAAAAAAAAAATTAAACAAATGCTTGCTAATTTGTTAATTTTTGTTTTAAATGTATTTTAGTATCTGATTCATTTTGAAAGTTGTAAGTCATTCATTACTGAGCCCTTATGTTGTTTTGATAATAATTCATTTAACTTTGGTGTTTTTTCAAGTCTCTGGTGAATTTGGGATCTTTGCTGTAGGGTTACTCTTGAAATAATCTAAATACGATCTTAATCTTGTTTTGATTTTATTAATCATACGACGCGCGAAGTGTCTATAGTCAAGAATGTGTGTACCAGTCTTGCAGTATTGCGGTATTCTAAACTACAATCCTTTCGTAGGATCAAAATCAAGGTAAGATTAAGATTGTATTTAGATTGTGTGTCAATAGAAACCCTTCTAGTCCATATATTGAATGTATATTTTATTGAAAGCCATCTTTACCTAAGGTACAAATCAGATTTAGCTCTAGTGGTTTCAAGCAACAATTTTTAGTAGGCGCAGAGAAAATAATTTAAATAATAAATGAAATAGCTTTATTAATACATAAATGCCAAAACTTTCTATGCAAAAATATTCATGGGTATAAAAAAATAGTATGTTGTCACATAAAAATAGAATTTAAGTTGTATTTATTCTATAAATTAAATTTGTTTATTTCCTTATTCAGAAACAGAGCGAGCACACCCTCACGTCCTCCCGCTAGGCACGGAGTATGCCTCCTGAATTGAAAAATTTGTGAAACTCGTTATGTTCTTGATGATTGCACATATTACGTTATAATATGCAGTATGCACGGTAAACAACATACTTTATTATTACATACATAAAACAAATTGTTGAATTATAAACATTTTCTTGCATTTTTTGTTAATGAAAATTATTCTTTATGTGTGTATGCAGTTTACCATAATAATTAAGATAAACCGAGGGTTGCAAATAAATTAATCGAGGTTTATCAAAAAAATCAATATTTTTTTAAGATTAATCTTGGTTTTAAAATTTTATTCACACTCTTATATTACTAAGGATAATTTGTTTAAAATAGCACCACTCAACCTATCATCATTGCGACGGTAATCTTCAAAAAATATTTTCACTACATTCATATTAGCAAAATAAAACTAAAATGATAAAATCGCATTTATAAATGTTCAAAATATTATATTAATTTAAAAAATAACATGAATGTTATCCAGAATTTAAAATATATTGAAAATAATATGATAGTAATTTTGTTAATTCGTATGCGTGAAATCACAAAGAAGGGGTTTTGAGGCGTCTTAACATATTCTTTAATTGACTGTTTGATCTTGTAAATATTGTAAGAATAAAATTAAACATAAGAGTTAGGGACATTTTTTTGCCAGGAACTCCTCGGGATGACCTAGGAAAATCCGATAATCCTAGAACCGGCTTACGTTGGTAACATTACACAAATAATAAATTGATATACCGACCTATGTATGTATGTACTATGAAGTCTTTAGACCGCTGGAATTTAAACACTCCTGGAAATTCCTTTTAATAATAAGTTTTGGTTTATTTTGCAAACTTTTCAGTTTAACTTGTGTATTTCAATACATAAAATTAATATTTTGTACACAACCAGAACGCGGCTCATTAACATTCTCTCTCTCTCCCTCTCTTTATTTCTCAGATTAATTAAAATTTAACAAACCAAGCTACTTTTCATCATTCAGTATATTTCAATTAATATCAAATTTATCATCGGATATCACCCAGGTAGGGTCTCGGCTTCATGCACATGAGGTTCGTGGTTCGATCCAAGGTGCCGGCAAACTCCCCATTCACAAAGTGCAATTTCTTGAATACGAGACATTTCTTTTTGTTGATTTATGGTAATGGATAATGGCAATATTCCGTGGAGCACCCGGCAAAGAATTGGTATCCCACTCTTTTCTGTAAGTTTTCGAGTGTCCTGTAAAAGGCAGATGTTCGAAAAAATGAAGACATTTAGATCATGAATTCAGCGATGAAGTTTGCCACCCATTCTTAATTCTTCAATTAATTGATGGTACAGAGAGGACAGCTTGCATGTTTTTGTATGGCTACCCCCCTTGTGGGATTTGCCGTGATGAGATAGTAGTAGTAGTAGTAGTCATCTTGTAGTATTTATTTATTTCTCTCATCTACGGCTTTTAAGCCTTTAACATCAATAAGGTTCATACTCATTTTTTTTTAATAATTAATTATAATACATAACAAAAAAATATCATAAAAAACTTTAATTAATCGATGAAACAATAATGGGTAGGTACTAACGCGAAGATCCACATTTATTTATTGCACCAAACACATTTACATATAACACCCAGACCCAGACCAATTCGAAGAAGACTATTTCTCATTTTGCCCTGACCGGGAATCGAACCCAGGGCTTCGTGACTCAAAGGCAAGAGCGTTACCTCTGCACCACACCAGCCGCCCTGCGACCCAACATCCAATATTGTTGCATGTTGGGTCGCTCGCCACTGCACATCGTCCTAGTTTCTAAAATTTTATATTATTTTGTTAACACTGTTATGTAATGATGATGTGCAAAAAGAATAAATAAATAAATAAATAAATATTCTACCAAAAAATGTATTATTTTTAAAAATTAGAATCTTTCTCTCCTGGGACTTGGTTAGGTGGGTAAACTCTAAGCCGTGATCGAGATAATACAGGCATTGACCAGGCAATATTTTGTCCTGATACTCTTGAGTCCAAGATAATAGTTAAAATAACAGAGGATAAATGTACTAGTTAATGACCCCCCAAATGCGTCAACTTTTCCTCTTTGTATTATATTACTTGAACTTTGTTTGACATCAGTATAGAAAATAATTTTAATTTAATCTTTGAGACATCCATAAAATGAAGATAATAATATATGTATAGTGTAAAGTAGCATTCACATTGCTTCACTTTGGATGATCATCCAGAGTGTCAGGGTCAAACCTGCCCCCCTAGACAAACATGCACTTGGCGATCGACTACAAACGAATTTTCGACTATCACCGCAAAAATAACGCATAATTATACGGTATATGTAGGTAGATTGTCGAAAAGTTTGAAAGTAGTCGATCGCTAAGTACGGTATGTCTACGGCCCCTGTTCATCGAAAGTGAACACGTCTGTTGTTCGTCCTATGCTTTCACTGCCGAGTAAATACTCACGGTCATGATGTCTGTAGTTTGACGTTTATTTCGTAAAAACATAAAAAAAAATCTAAAATAACAGCTATTCAAAATTAAAAAAATCGATAAAATTCCCGATAACATGAAAATAAGAGAAACGATAGGAAAAAACTTGTCTATGGTCATTTCAGTGAAAGAACATTTCGTCAAAATTATGTCGGGTAGTAATCGCTTTCATCCGTCGTCGCTAGTGATCACTATTATTGATGAAACGTCTGTTCGCACCTTTTGATTTTGGAGGATCATCCAGAGTGATCACTGAAAGTGAACAAATGTGAACGCCCCGTAAGCAAAACAAAATAATCAACGCAATATAACAAATAATATTTCAATCAGTTCACAGGTATGTATGAATAATTATGTTTGTTCCTTTTTGTGAGTTATTATTTTATTTATTTACTAGCTGACCCAACGAACTTCGTACCGCCTAACAATCAACCAATGATTAATATTTTTAATCTCTTTACATACTTCCGTATTGTCCAAGTGTGTCATTGTATAGTGTAAAAAATTAAAATTCAAGATAATTGAAAAAAAAAATACAATATGTAGGTCAACTTCCAAATGACAACCAACCTATTTGAATAAGTATTAACTAGGTAGGTATGTTGTATATGATACACATACCTGACATACCTACATATGTGAACTTCCTTATGGAGTGCACGAAACAAAGTTTCGACGCTTATGAATCGACTCAAGGCTTGGTTAAGAGTAGGTACTCTTTGAACCTAGGTAACATCCCTGGCTACCTCATTGAAGAATTTAAGATTAAATAAAAAAATATCTTATTCGTAATATTTTTTTACGATTACCGGCTTTTTACATCAGTACACTTGAAAAGTTGCAAAAAAATAGTGGGAGTCTTCACGTAGGTATGGCTGAGGGTTAAAAAGCTAGTACCAATAATAATAATAATAAAGTACTAATATAATATTAAACAACAAAACAATTTAAAGTACTTTTCCAACTCGACCGCAAAATTGTTTGTATTAAATTTCTGTTGATACAATAAAAGACAAAGATTTCAATTTTGACTCAACAATTTCAAGAATTTCTCACTATGATCATATAAGTAGATCATCTCCATATAAATATTTTAGTTTGTTCGTTTACGTGTATGTGCGTTGCACTATTTTGCAATGCGCAGTAGCTCCTTCTTTTGTTTATTTAGGGCAGGAATCACCAATATTTGAAGTCTTATGGACATAATGATTACTACACTATGTTCCAAGGGCCAAAATAGTTGTAATTTTTCTGCCCTAAACTATATTTCTGGACAAGTCGCGGAGTGTGTGACCTAAGCAAACATCTATCTATCTATCTATTCCCTCATGCCGTATCCCAAGTGGGGTAGGGAGAGAGAACGGAACGCCAATTAGATATGTCCTTACATACTTCTTTCGCCTCCTCCACAGTCATACAATTTCTCATGCACGCACGTCGATTTCTCTTACTCAAAACACGGCCGTCCTTGAGAATTGGATCCACATGTTCAAGCCATGTAGTTCTCGGACGCTCGCGCTTCCTCACACCCCTCCTTTCAGCTATGTATATCCTCTTTGTCATTCTTTCCTCTTCCATTCGTTCCACATGACCAAACTATCTCAAATTATTCACACGCATTTTATCTGCAATACTCCTTTTGGATCCACTCATTCTTCTAATATCCTCATTCCTCACTCTATCTCGCAACGTTTTACCAACCATCCTCCTCAGCGATCTCATCTCCACAGCATTTATTCCACTTTCGTCCTTCTTCAACCATGTCCACGTTTCGCTTGCATACATAAGTGTCGGTACCAGGATCGTATTGTGCACTAGCAATTTTGCCGTGTTCGACACATTGTCATTACTGACAATGGGCCGAAGTGCACCGTTAATCCTTGCACCGGCCATTTTTCTTCTTTCGATATCCTTGTGGCATCTTCCAACCCTCGCAAACATCTTCCATATTCCATCCCTAAGCAAACATACCTACGCTTTTTTGCATTTCAATTACTATTGTGACTTTAAATAATTAGAACAGGTAAAATTGATACACAACTACACACTATTGTCGGTGGAAAATCACAATTACATAAATCCCATTAGTACTTTTTGTTTACGATGAATAGTGGGATTCTGTTGTGGTATTAGTGAAAGGTGAAATTTTTAGAATAATATTTGTAGATCCTAATGTTATGTTGTTAAATAAATGAGATATAAATAATAATAATATTAATTTATTTGTATTTAAAATAACTTGTAATCAATGAACAGTGACAAGGCGAATGACAAGGCGATATACGTCGCTGCATACCTACTGGAGTGGCAAGTAAGTGGTAAGTAATGTGGTATTCTCACTTTGGCGAATATCGCCAGGGCACCAAAATATCGCCAGCCATTTGAACCGTGTGAACAAAATGACAGCTAGTCTGAAACGATAAAAACCAGTAGAAACGATATCGTCTCGAGTTGACCACCTTCCAACTTTTTCTCTGGTTGAACGATTCGCGTATGTGCAGATGGGCGCGGCGTTCGTATCTATGGTAAAAACTTTATAACCTATACATTTTATAATGTTTCACGCTTCGACAGCTGTTATCCTTGTTGTTAGTTTGTGGCATTTGTTTCCAATTGAAAGGCGCCTTATAACCTCTACTATAACATTTTCGACTAAAAATAAACACTTCGCGATCTGCATCTTGACGTCCGCCATTTTGAAAACAGTGTCAAAATCAAAGCGCATCTGACAGATCATTTCTATATCGGTGGACTGTGTGAACAGGTGTGACGATCAATGGATGTAATGAACAGTAAACAGTGTACAAATAAATACACCTG
This sequence comes from Athripsodes cinereus, assembly GCA_947579605.1. Taxonomy (NCBI): domain Eukaryota; kingdom Metazoa; phylum Arthropoda; class Insecta; order Trichoptera; family Leptoceridae; genus Athripsodes; species Athripsodes cinereus. The sequence continues at coordinate 15,956,473 of OX388326.1, forward strand.
CTTTTTACAGGACGCTTGTAAACTTACAGAAAAAAGTAGGATACCTATACATTATATTTTGTGGACTTTGTAAGGGATTTTAAAAAATTCAAAAATCTGTCATTATTATTTGTGGCGTCCGTACGACATAAATAAAAACCGGACGACGTAAAAGTCGTAATGTTTCCGGAAGTTAAGATATAAAAATTCATATTCATAACAACTGGAATAAAAATAAAATGAAATACCTACAAAGTACAAACACAGGAGAACAAAATCTTGCTATTGAATATTTTTAAACTGATTGTTGTCCAGCAACTTTAGGTTCTTGTCTTGGGAAATGTGATCAGGATTCGATATTAAAAACACGTAAAAATTGGAAAGTGAACGTGCTTTATTCACCAGGAACATCGACTGCACAGAGAGCAAATTCATAGATTCCAATGGTTTATCATAAATGGAATTCTGTGTGGTTTATATAGATATCACAATTAACAACCACAGACAATACATAAATTATAAATCAATTACATAGAAATGCTTAAGGTGAAGTCTACGATCATTTCCATGTGTTAACACTGATTTTCAATCTCACGTTCTTATTGTTAAACTGTATATTCGTTTACAATAATAGGTTCTTTTGATTAACGACACGGATATTTAATTAATACAAAGATATATTCAAATAATCGTCCTAATTACAATTTCGAACACAGTCAGTCACGCAGAGTACCAGTGCAAACCAAGGTCGCAACTGTAATGAGCCCCTTTCCACATAGGAAGCTAGCCTATACAGATGTAAATTAGTATTGACACTCAATACAATATTGCTTGCTTAACTTGTGAACAAGTACAAAGTTCAATTCAAAAGTCCAGAGTACAAAGTCCATACACTACTTCTGAAAATTAATAATTTCATTTATTTCGCTACGGAATTCTACTACCTAAACACCGACACAGTTAATAATTTAATGTACCTATCTATTTGATTCACTAAGAAGAATGGTTGCTAAAACATTGCGGGATAGAGTGAAGAATTAGGATATCAGGAGAATGAGCGGATGCGAGAAGAGTGTTGTAGATAGAATGCGTGTAAATAAGTTACGATGGTTTGGACATATTGAGCTAATGCAAGATGAAATAATGACGAAGAGGATGTATTTGTCTGAAAGAGGAGGTGTGAGGAAGCGCGGACGTCCAAGTATCACGTGGCTTGAGCACGTGGATCAAATCCTAAAGGACGGCCGCGTGTTGAGTAAGAGAAATCGGCGAACATGTATGAGAAACTGGATGAATGTGGAGGAAGCGAAAGAAGTTTGTAAGGATAGATCTATATGGCGTTCCGTTCTCTCTGCCTACCCCTCCTGGGACACGGCGTGTAGATAGATAGATAGAGATCTATTTGATTCACAAGCTGAAGCCTGAGCATTTCATTTATTATTTATGTGTAAGTGGTGGTCCAGTAATGTCCCCTATCATTACCAATAATGTATTTCATTACCTTCTGATGTTCTGATGCAACAACAATACCAAACATATGGTTTCAAACAAACTAGTGTACCTAAGTATGAGGAAAATACAATAGAATAAAATAAAAAATGAACATGTTAAATTGAAAATTATAATTTAATGTTACTTACAGTATGACTTTTCTAATCTGTTGCTCAAATTACAATCTCTTAATTATTCATCTTATTGTATACACTACTACTTTAAACTTTAACTTTTTACTTGACCGTGACCTTAGATTTCTGTAAACTTTTAAGTTGCCTATTCTTCTTTGTTTTTTTAATGTTTTGTTTTGATAGTCTAAGATAGTAGATAAACCCTCTACAGACTGAACACTGGACCAATGAGTCCATCCTCAGGGAGCTAAACATTTCGACACGACTCTCAACGATTTGCAGACAGCGCGTTTTGCGATATTTCGGGCACATTGCAGGAAGAGAGCCAGAAAACCTGGAAAGAGTAAAACGATATAAATATTTTAATAAAAAAAACAATAATAACCAATGTATGTTCATCGAAGGAGACCCACCGTCCACCAAGATAGCTCAGAAGTCTGGGGACTTCCTAAATCTGGAAATTTCTACACGAACAAACTTGTCCACACAAGAGGTGCTATGATGGGCAGCCTGAAGGACTGGCCAGCCAAAACCCCCATGTGCGGAATCTTTTGACTACACTTCTTCGATATCTCTCTAGCCGAGAGAAGCATATACATACCTACATAAAATATATTAACAATAAAAGCACTTCCAGATCCACAAATAAGCATAAAAAAAACAATATAAAATATACACATTCAATACTAATATAAATTAAACCATTAAACCCTCAAAGCACGAGCACTGCTGAATTTTGAGGGTCAAATATGTAATAAATGTGTTTTTTTAGTAATAAGGTGTGTATGTAATATTGTTCAATTGTAAATTTTATTTAAATAAAAAAACATTTGAATTTGAATATGTTATACACATTCAGCAGACATTCAGTCTTTGTCCAAAATTTAAAAAGATATAAGAGGTGTGTCATGTGTAAAACCTTGTGAACAAACACGTCTTGAGCCGCTTGCCTGAGAACTAGAGGTAAACTGGTCCAAAACTTGGGACTGGCATGATAATGGGCATGGTCTCCATAAACTCTTTCATATTTTTCCAATACAATCTTAAAATTCCATGATAACCATATTAAAAAAAATACAAGCACCAAGTTCTCCAGTGTATCGGAGTGGTAATATATATATTTATTAGTGAATGATTTTTTTTTTCATATACAGCTACAAATTCAGCGAATCAAAACAGGGTAATATCATATAGAAAAATACTATAAAACTCATAGACTTACGAATACTAGTAGAGCTGTACAAATATTCTTAGAAACTATGTTCCTAAATTAGTAATGAAAAGAATAAAATTATGCCATTTCATTCTATTACATTAAGATGGTAACAATAATAATAAATACTTTATTGTCAAAAATAAATTTTACAAAAGGCACACATATTGCCTTGAGGCAATGTCTTCCAGTAAATCCACTACAATGTTTGATGAGTATGTTTTAGTATAAAGTGAATTTAGATCAATTAAGGTAAACAGAAAATAGAATATAATATCAAACAAGAATATCTTTATGAATACAAAAAATAAAAATAAATTAAAGCATTCACAACCATAAACCTATACCTATATACTGTACATGTATCTAAGTGAGAACTATCTACTATTAATGAGATGGTGGGTTATTTATGAGGGATTTTACTTTATATTTGAATGAGCCTATAGTTGAAGAGGACCGAATTTCATTTGGGAGTTTGTTCCAGATTCTGGTAGCATGTACGGTGAAAGATGATGAGTAAAAATATTTATTTTGAGGTGGAAATTCTAGACGTCGATTATTTTGGGACCTTAACGATAGACCATAGGAAGAAGGGGTAACAAACCGTTTGAAGAGATATTGAGAAGCTTCATGCTTGAGGATGTTACAAAGAAAGTATAGTATGAGTAAATTTTGGGATTCCTTCTATGATGGCCGTTTGAGTTTTGGACGGATTTGAGAGATGTGATAATTTCTTAGATCAAAAATGGTTTTTTAATGGTCTTTTTTCTACTCATCCTCATCCTTTATACCTACCTTTTAAAAGAACGTGTAAATCCTGAAGTTCTACTCGGAATATATGTGTGGGATACTTGTTTATTAGATGGTCCATAGTTTATGTCATTCCACATGAGTACGCCGGTGAATCAATCCATTCCCCATTGATATAAGTTAGATGCAGTACAAGTACAACCGACATCACAAAAAGGTGCACTTCTAATATATGGACTATCAATATATTCATAATCAAAACTATCATACTTTATAAATGTATCTACAACTAGGAACTCAAGGGAGACACGAAAAAAACTGTTTGAGCCAAGCTCGGTTGAAATTGATAGATATGAAATTACATCGGTCGCAAAATTTAATTGGTCGCATTACCAATTTATCGCCATTTTTCCCAATCTATATTAAATGACATTGACAAAACTATACTTTATATATTACAAAAAAATAAAATTAAATAGAAAATAAGATAACGGCATCGCGTCCCTTGTGGGATGATTTGTGCCAAGTGCAATAGATTGACAAAGAGGGTGTATTTATCTGAAAGAGAGTATGTGAGAAAGTGCGGACGTCCAAGAACTACGTGGCTTGACCACGTGGATCAAATTCTCAAGGACGGTTGCGTGTTAAGTAAGAAGAATCGGCGTGCATGTATGAGAAACTGGATGAATGTAGAGGAAGCGAAAGAAGTATGTAAGGATAGATCGACATGGCGTTCCGTTCTCTCTACCTACCCCACCTGGGACACGTCGTGAGGGTATAGTACAGTATATTTTTAGAAGGTATCATAATATATAATTTTAAGGCACTAATCTATAAAACAATAAAAAAAAATTGGCTGATTTTAAAATTTTGAGATATACAAAAAGGGTATCAGAGTGCAATAGGCAAGACATGTTGATCGGACACTGGACTTCAGATATCTCGTAATACAAATCGTATGAGTCTCTTATTGGGCAACCGAGGAAGACACGGTCCAGGGATTCCACATCGAGCTTGCACTCTAGTGATAGTTTTATTCATGGAAAAATAAATAAATTATGAATATTCTCGTACGAAATCTCCCTTTTTATAATATTACTTCCAGCACAACACCATGGCCATACAGAGAGGAGAGCGTACCTATCTTCAAAACAATCAAAATTCCGGATGTGGAAGTTGTAAACGTGATATATTTTACTGTTTTTGTACTAAAAATACTACAATTAGTACAATTAGTATTATTTAGACGGAAAATTAATTAACTTCCTTTTATATAATATAACTAGCTGACCCGGCAAACGTTGTTTTGCCATAATTATATAATATGTATTATGCCATACACATTTACCATATACTAATATCGCTATTCAAAAATAGGGGTTGATTGTAGATAAATGAAAATTTAGGGCTGTATATATTTTTTAATGCCTCAACATAAAAAAAATTTAAAATTTTGGGTGGACCGTCCATAACTTTAAGGGGTATGAAAAATATATGTTGTATGGAACTTCTGACGTGGATACCTTTATGTATCCAAGATTTCTCATTTATCTATGTATTTATCTATATTTATAATATGACGTGGATGTAATGTCCTATAATTTATGAATTGTACAGTGTCCTTGAGGTGCTTCGGCACGTAAACGACACTTAAATATTGTCCAATAATAATAATATGTTGACCGATTTTCAGACCTATCTGATAAGCACACAAAAATTCATCAAAATCGGTCTAGCCGTTTCGGAGGATTATGATAACAAACACCGTGACACGAGAATTTTATAAATTAGATTGGACTAATAGTGATGAAAATTTTAAATTTATACCATTTTGGTGCCAACACTTACGTATGCAAGTGAAACTTGGACATGGTTCAAGAGAGACGAAAGTGGAATTAATGCTGTGGAGATGCAATCGCTAAGGAGAATGGTTGGTAAAACGTTGTGAGATAGAGTGAAGAATGAAGATATTAATTAGAATAAACGAATGCAAGAGAGTATTGTGGATAGAATGTACATAAATTACCATGGTCTGGACATGTGGAATGGGTGGGAGGGGAAGGGATGACAAAGAGGATATACTTGTCTGAGAGAAAGAAGCGCGGGCATCCGAGAACTACGTGGCTTCATCACATGGATAAAATTCTCAAAGACGGGCGTGTGTTGAGTAAGAGAAATAGATATGTAAATTAGAAGAAGCAAAAAGGACAGATGTATTATTGGACTATGTCATAATTATTGAATGATATATAAATTTCTAGACGAATAGGATTGGGATGGGCTTCATTCTCTTAACTTAAATAGGTATATAATTTAAAATAAAGAAGTCCCTTTAAGTCTTAAGAGAAAGCTTCATGGAGAGACAAATGCTATGCATTAGCTTGAGAGACAAAATAAGAAATGAAACCATCCGACAAAAGACAACAGTCGTCAACATTGTTGATTAAATCTCCAAGCTGAAAGAAAATGGGCTGGTCACATGGTAAGGCGAGAGGTTGGCAGGTTGACTTCCAGAATTCTTGAAAGGAGGCCGTGGGAGGAGAAAAGAAGTGTGGGAAAGCCCCAAAAAAGATGTCAAAAGTATGAAAGCCCCAAAAACTATGGATAAGTGTGATCAATTAGAATGATTAATCTGGAGTAGTTCAAAATATGTTTGTTTATTTAATTTATTTTGTATAGATATGCATATGTATTATTACTATGTTTGCTTCTCTCGGCTAGAGAGACATCGAAGGAGTGTAGTCAAAAGATTCCACACACGGGGGTATTTTAGCCGGCAAGCCCTTCAGGCTGCCCACTATGGCACCTTCAGTGTGGACAAGATTTGTTAAGTGTAAAATTTCGGATAAATGGAAGTCCCCAGACTTCTGCGGTATCCGGATGGACGGTGGGTCCGTCAATGTATTTTGTGAAAGGAAAACGGTTATTCTACGTTTGTACATTCTACGGTATTTTTTTGAAAAAAAAATGATAATACCAATTCTGATTATTAGTGCATTTTCATTTTCATAAACTGTAAATAATTCAGTGCAATTACTTTATTAGGCAAAATGATATTTTATGACGCTATCGTGATACGATATGGGACCGAAATAGCAATTAATCTATTAAAAACATATTGATTAACATTAATTTAATATTATTTTGTATGCCATTGCATAATGTTGAATGTAGACATACAATATTTTATAAATCTATCTCATATTTCGTACATTGGCTTCGTCCAGGGGGCCTAAAATGGCAATGAATTCCAGATAAACAAATGAATGAATAAAGAATGAATGAGGACAGAATGACCAAGAAGATATATTTGGTTGAGAGGAATGGTACTTGGAGGTGTGGACGGCCGGCGGCGGCGATCAAATATACATAAAATCACATCTACAAGTTTTACACAAATATAATATATTACAGTATACAAAGATATTAACCCATTTACAGATTGCACATTTGTATTCGAATGTGTTTACATAGCTAGAAATAAAGTTGAAATGATAATAAAAACCAAATATTAAAATACAAAAGAAGAAAAATAAAACGACAACAAAAGAAGTTACTTAAAAATAGACAATGATTTGTACAAAAAAATAAAAGTGGCTCCAAACTATGCAGTAAAAGTTGAACAAAAGATGAAATACGAAAAAGCAACAAAAAAAGAAGAATAAATCGTTTAGATTAAAAAATACATAGCAAATTAAGAAAAAAAATAAGAACTTTATATATGCATACCAGGGATGTTGCGAATATTCGCATCCGCATCCGCAAATGCGGAGCTTCCGCATGTATTTGGACATCTGCATCCGCATCCGCATCCGCAATAATCGATGCGGATGTTCATGCGGATGCGGATGTAAGACAATTTGCGACATTTGCGAATGGCGCGTGCCGTTCGCACTTGACATTAACCAATGGGAACGAAAAAATTGGTGACAAAATCCGACGCGTTTTTATTTTAGCCGGTTTTATTTTATTTTTGCAAATAACAAAAAGAAAAAAAATATTTCATCCATAAAAATCATAATACTTATTGTAGCAACAATTTCGTCACATAGTTGACAGTGAGGCCAACCAACTAAGATAGTTCATACTTTTTTTCTATAATATCTTGAACATCCGCATCCGCGGATGTGAGCCTTCAAAAATCCGCATCCGCATTCACATCCGCGGATGTGTAAAAATCGACATCCGCAACATCCCTGATGCATACACACACAAATATACATACAACTACAACAAAAAATAAAAAATTAGAAAAATATGGGGAAATGGGAGAGTTAAAGGAATATCTTCTTCTTTTATTGGTTTGTATAAGACAACTTGCTAGTTGTTGCTTGCAGCTTGTCCGCTGGCTACTTAATCCGTGGGAAGTACGGTGATAGTTTAAATGATTTAATGAAAACTAAATTAATATCTGAAAATCAATAGCTTTACAATTTTTAAAACAAAATTTCGGCCTTTGGCCAACATATGTACTGATGACCAACTTTTGATCATTTTCCTATTTATACAGTTTGAAACATTATTAAATTAATGCCCAGACAACTGCAAACATGATACAGTATGATTTATTTATGCAACATTGTATCAAATGTACCTACTAGATTGCATCCCCATATTCACTTAGGAATATTTGTTGAATATAATATTATGTATAGTGAGTTACAATCCATTGGATCTGTCTGCAAAAAGTCACAAAACAGGACAAGAATAGTACAAATAATAAAAGATACATAACATCGAGTAAATACCTAAATGATATATACAAATTGCTGAGTAACAAAAAGCCGAGTGTCCAGAAACTTGTTAATTGGCGTTCAGAAGGCGCGAGCCCGAGAATCACCAGTGCCGAATGGTGTGACATTAAACCCTCCCAAAAGGGACATACCTCTCAAACCAAATATAAGTACAGGTAACTTCAAAAAATAATAAGTTCAAGATGGGTAACATGTCGTATCACTTAACAGAAGACTTTATAGATGACTTTTAATATGCCGCTTGATAATAGTACGTTCAGGTTGGGTAACATGCTGTATCACTTAACAGAAGATTTTATAGATGACTTTTAATATGCCGCTTGATGATAGTACGTTCAGGTTGGGTATCATGCTGTATCACTTAACAGAAGATTTTATAGGTGACTTTTAATTTGCCGCTTGATAGTAGTACGTTCAGGTTGGGTAACATGCTGTATAACTTAGTACAAGATTTTATAGATAATTCTTTATCTGTCGCTTGAAAATAAAACATTCAAGATGGGTAACATGCAGTATCACTTAGGTAAGAGGAGGTTTCATAGATGATTATTTACCTGCCGTTTAGAGGACACTGGAAAAATACTTGATAAAGATAAAGATTTGTTTTACAAATTTTACATTTTATAATATTAGCCTTGAGTTTTTCATGCAATAAATTAATAATTGAAATAATTTTCGGACATTAATTAAATGAGTTATATGAATATTATTTTTGTCAATGATAAATTGGTTTGTGTACATAATTATAATTTGAAATATATATGAAAAACTATTCGACAAAATAATACTGCCTATTGTTAGCAATTACAGTGTGCCGAATATGGTAAAAATTAGAATGGCGACGAATAGTATATTTGATCGAATACCGAATATTATGCAAGATCGTGTGCCGAATTCGGCGAATATTCGGCAAAACAAAGGTGAGAGCGTACGGTACTCCCGACCGCGCATCTTCGTGTAGGTACATCATACGGTAGAACACTCAAATTTAATGAATACGCTTCGTAGCATGGGAATAAGAGGCAAAGCTTATGACTTAATTAAAAGTTATCTACATCGTAGGCAATGTATTACAAAAAATGGAGATAAACTGAGTAATGCAAGCTTAATGGAGATAGGCGTTCCGCAAGGATCAATACTCGGACCACTTTTGTATCTGTTATATATTAATGATCTAACATATCTTAATCTAAAAGGAAAATATTTCATCTATGCAGACGACACATTACTGATATATAGTGGCAGTAACAAGAATCAAATGGAGTCTGTGATTAACAGTGATCTAGAATTGTATACTGGATGGTTAAAGTATAAATATCTGACTATTAACTTAGATAAGACAAACTATATGATGTTTAGACAAAAGAATAAAGAGAAGATTAAATTAAATATAAAAATTGACAAGACAGAAATTAAACAAGTTGACAACGTAAAATATTTAGGTCTTGAGATTGATGAAAAACTTGATTGGTCCATCCATGTAAAGAAAAAAATAAATAAAATTTCTCCATTAGCTGGAATTATGAAAAGGGCTGACATGTTTGATTTGCGAACGAAACGTATGATGTATCATGCCTTCATTGTGCCTCACATTACATATGGATTGGTGGTCTGGTCACACTGTAGTATGCAAGTCAGAGATTCAATGCAAAGGATTATGAATAAGTCACTCAAAAATATACATGGTCTAAATAATCTGACAAAGACAGCTGACCTATATAGAATTACAGGAGAGGTGACCCTAGAACAGTTAATAAATATGGAAAAATCCAAAGCTATACATAAAATTAAAGAAGGCAAGTTGAAATCAAATCTGACGCTGACGTTCAATAATAGTGTACATGGATATAATACAAGAAGTGCAGGTCATATTAGAAATGATACACCAAGAACAAATAGAGATCGTGATGGTTTCCTGTACTCTGCAATTAAAGCCTATAATAGTTTACCTAACAATGTAAAAGAATGTAGCAATGTAAAAACTTTTAAAAACAAAATTAGTAAGCTAGTGAAAGAAAACGGTGTTAATGTCCAGAAAGTTTGAAGTGGTGTAGTGTTGTGTCATGTGCATGCTTATATTCATATATATGTGTATATATTGTTTATTTTTAAATGTCAAATGTATTACTTATGTTTATATTTTGTTTTGTTTGCTTGATGTCTGTAAATGGTTTTTACCTCTGATGCCAGCAATCCAGATTGCTGTTTTGAGGTTTATTGTACAATAAATAAATAAATAAAAAATAGATATACTTAGCTTGCAGCGCGGTACATTTTTTGAAACTTTTGTGTTCCAACATTAATATTTTTTTGCATCACAACTTGCCGCTTATTAATTTTAAATATGATTAATTTTAAAACTATGTATAAGTGTATATTAAATAAATACATTTTATTTAACAAACATGTGTTTAATTTTGTTTTATTAAATATATAAATTAAACTATATAGTTAGATATTTGAGGATAATAAAATTATGCATCTGAAGCTGACAATGAAATAGCAACAAACTACAAGCTATTAGTTCCTTCCAGTTTTACATTTAAACTATTCGGCAGAACACCGAATAATAGACTAAATATTCGATATTTGGCCGAATAGTGGAAATTATGCCGAATAGGCAGAATACCAAATAGATGTCGAAATTTCGTTTCATCTCTAGTAATTATTCATCGGTACATACTCGTATGTCATCGTCATCAAAAAGAGCATTGGAAAGACTACAACAATAATATATTATGTTCGTAAGTTGTTTTTGCCAACAATTCGACATAGAGTAGTTTCGCTTCGACATACAGAAATATCAATGCAGATTTTTGCATTGTACGCATATTTCAATTAAAAATATTACTAAATAAATAAATAAATAAAATGTATTTCATAATTATTAATAGGAAAAGCCATAAAGCTATCCACGAATGAGAACCGTAAAGGTTTGTTTACACTTTCACTTGTAAATATTTTTAAATATTTACATTTCAAAAGTTTTTAGTAAGTTTTTGAGAGTGTGAAAAGAGAATTTTTCGTATTTTCGCTAGCTTCGCTGTAGTTTAATCGATAAGTGAATATCTGCCCCTACCTTTGAGTAAATAAGTTTGAAAAAAATTAATAGTCGTAATTAAGAGCAAAAATGCGAGAATAAGAAATAGAAAGGTGCTGTTCCTCAGTTTCAATGTACTGGATTGATTTGACTTTGTAGATTTACCCCCTCCCCCATATCTTCTTCTTCTTATGGAGCCCTTGCTGCAGTTTGTAAGTGAAGACTGTATTATTTTTTGATCATGTTATTTGTAAAAAGGCGCAAGCCGTATATTTCATAAATAAATAAATAAATAAGGTCGTGCACGTGGACGGAGCCTATATGCGGCAGTACGTGCCCTCTGTGGATCTTGAACCAATTCTGTTCAGCTCTTTCTGTCAGCAGCGATGCTTTTTGCATCCTCATGCTTTAGTCGTCTGTGGAGAAGGTCGAATTCTATGTGCTTCAGCCACGTTTTCCTCGGAGCTCTTCTATTAGTTTTCCACTCCGGTGGTCTCTGTTTCCAGAGGTCCCGGTATGGCAGTCTTGTGGGGGCCATTCGGCACACGTGTCCAAACCATCTGAGTCTGCGTTTGCGGATCTCCTCTTCCAGTGGTGCTTGGTTATCGCAGCGTGCTCTAATAACTTCATCACGTATACGGTTGCTTTCCCATATATATTTATTTATTTATTTATTCATTTACATGGTACACAACAGATGAAAGACATATAAATAATAACATGTAAGCGACAAAAACTATCTTAAAATCGGCTACAGTGATATGAAATCCTTGCGAGGCTAGATATTGTCTAATGATGGAGAAAGTCCTGAAAAGGTGCTAAAGAACGATTTACTTCTATACATTTGGGTACTATCCATATTTGTTCCCATCTGCTTTCATACTGGGTCGTCTGGGATATGATACGCTGATACACCGTCGAGATATATATTGTGCGAGGCATTTTTTCAAACTCTAAGTGTCTTTATAAGTAAACCAATGATTTTAAGTGAGTTTTGTATCTTAGTCCCAGTATCGTGCAATCGTTCTCTTCAGCATATACTTGTTTAATCTCCTGATAGGAGAACAAATTTGATCTAAAAACTTTCCATGCACCAAACTCTCCTGTCGACAAGGCTATGAATTATTTCATGATTTGAATCTAAATGTCGATATTTTCAACATAACATACAATGACTTTGTCGCCAGGATAAAGACTCTCCTTTGATTTTGTTATTTCTTTTTAATGATATCTTTTTTGTGTTTTTTTTTGCTTTTATTTTATTTATTCATTTTTCCATCTGAAATCGCCTTGGCCAAAAGTTGTTATGGTCTCAGTGCAGGGTGATATTTTAAGAATATAAATAATATTAATCAACATACAGATTTTCCTCTTTGCTCCATAAAATAAATGTAACCATTGTCTGTAAAGATGATGTTTGAAGGAGACTTGAAATGTAAAGGAAAAGAGATAATAAATCAAAGTGATAAATAATATTGTAAATGCGCTCTAGAGGTGATTTAATTACAAAACAGCGCAATATAAGTTATTCAATAATAATAATCTCTATTCTTTGCTGGGGACAAACATGCTGAGAGTTTAGTGATGATGTTTGCCACCCATCCTGAATGTCTTGACAGTTACTGGCACGGAGAAGACGACATGCAGTTTGTCTGTTGGCTTCCCTATTTGTCGGAAATGCGATGTTGGTGTGAATGAATGAATATTGTCAAGTGTAAACGCGCCTTTTCTTTCTTACACAAACAATGCGATGACTCATAAAAATTTAGTGGACCATTAAAAACGTCAATGTGTTGACAAACCGCTATAAAATGCATCACAAAACGGCGCACCACTCTCCAATAGTACGTACAATCACCAAGTAAATATTTGAGTCCGTTCATATGTACCTATACCTATGTATGTAGGTATTATTATAATTATTCTAAAAATATCACCCCGCACTGAGATGATTACAGCTTTTGGCCAAAGCGATCTCAGCAGGAAAAATGAAGAAAGAAAGAAATGCCATCAAAAAACAAAAAAAAAATAGCGAGACAGAAATAAAAACAAAAGAGATGTCATCAAAAGAAACAGAATCAAAGGAGAGTCTCTATCCTAGCGGTAAAGGTATATATAATGAGTTACAATCCATTGGATTGGTCTGCAATGAGTTTGGACTTTCTTCTCCACTCCTCCCTATTCTCAGCCAGTCTCTTCAACTCCATATATGAGCCACAGCTCATATCCCTCTTCAATTGGTCCATACAGGCGTCTCTCGGTCGGCCTCTGCCATTTGTGCCTTCGGTCCTGCCCTCTGCAATTGTGATGAGCAGTCCTGGGTGCCTGATGTTGTGGCCAATCCAGTTAGCTCGTTGTTGGCTGATTCTTTTGAGGAGTTGCCTTTTTTCGCCAACCCTGGTTAACACTTCTTCGTTTTCGACGTGTTCCGATGAATGTTCAGCATGCGTCTACGAGTATAGCACCACATTTCAAATGCCGCTAACCGTCCGCTTTCACTCTTGCTGATGGTCCACGTCTCGCACCCATATAGCAAAATGCTCCACACAAAGGCTTTAGTGAGATTCTTCTTAAATCAATATTAGGGGAATCTAATATTTTGGATTTTTTGTTAAAGGCAATTCGTGCCTGGTTTATTCTGCTCACAATTTCTGATTTGGAGCGTCCGTCCTGGTTTATTCTAATGCCCAAGTACACGAGTTCTCTTACTTGTTTGATGCTCACTCCATTTATGGCAATGTTCGCAGTCGCTTCCTCCCTTCCAACGACCATACATTTTGTAAAGTAAACCATAAAGGTATGCCAAACATATATATATGGACAATTCACATACAGATCGAGCTAGTTCCAATATAAGATATACATATATGAACTTGTATATTACTAACGCAACAAGACACATATGACATACCTAATATAATATACATAGACAGTTCACACAGATCGAGCTAGTCCCAAACTAAGATTTAAGATACAACTATTTAAAACATAGTGTAGTTTCACGACGATTATGTGTCCAATCCATCTAGCTCATCTTCCTGAGATGATCTTGAACTAGAGCCTTCCTCCTTCGATTAATTGAATTTCAGTATATTTTTGGATTACATTTATTATAAACGAAACATGAACATTCACCAAGAACCGTCGGTTGAAAATATCGATTTTACGTTTATTATATATAGTGAGTCACAATTAATTGGATTGGTCTGCAACGAGTTTGGATTTTCTTCTCCATTCTTCCCTATTTTCTGCTAATCTTTTTTACTCTACATATTTGTCACAGTTCATGTAATTCTTCACTTGATCCATATATTTTTATTTTATTTTATTCTTTTGTATTTTGTCTCATGCTGAGGATTATTTGAATTTACATGTCTGGCACTGTTGTTGCATTCATTGTTTGATTTAGGTACATATTGGTAATGATAGGGGACTTTACTGGTCCACTTATGGCTTTATATGACTATTATTAATACCTGTATATGACTGTTTGTATCCCTGTAAAAATATAATAAATAAATAAATAAATAAGTGTCTCTTGGTCAGCCTCTACCATTTCTGCCTTCGGTCTTGCACTCAACGATGGTGATGCACAGCCCTGGGTGCCTGATGTTGTGGCCAATCCAGCTAGCTCGTTGATGTCTGATTTTTTAAGAAGTTGCCTACTTTCCCCTACCCTAATTAATATATCTTCGTTTTCTACATATTCCAACCAATGGATCTGCAGCATGGGTCAGCACCACATCTCAAGGCCGCCAACCGTCAGCTTTCACTCTTGCTGATGGTGCACATCTTGCAGCCATATAGCAGAATGCTACGTTTATTTGTGCATACATTTTTATTTCCTAGGGAAAGTCGAGTAAAGCTATACACTAGTCAATGACATTTAATACTTATTATGAATTTATGAATAGTAAATTATGAATGGTATAATACATTTTCAATAATATCCATTTTTCATCACGAAAAATTGGTTTTTGAATTATTATTTTTTTATCAAATCCTAACATAAATATTGTAGACCATTCTCGTTTATTAAGCCATGAAGCACCCGGCAATGAATTTATTTATGTATTTATTTATTCAACAAATACAATCATACCAAGTAGACCTGTTCTAGGATAATCCTTTCGTTACAACAAGATATACATAGATAATAATAATATATCAAACATAAAACTAAATAATAAAATAAAAATAAAACTAAATAAAGTAAAATTTGCATAAATATCACCAACAGTCCACACATACATAATATGTAGTGATGTGAGTAGAGAAAATTCTCCAAGGAAATTTCTCGTTCTCGAGAAATTTCTCCGAGAATTTCTCCTCTGATGGAAGAGAAATTTCTCTTCATATTTTTTTCTAGTGGTATTATGACCCTTTGCCCAGTACTTTTCGCAGCCAAACTGATTGATCCAAAAATAGGGCTGATAATGGCCCAAATCAGAGGTTTTAATACTTTTTTCTATGACACCTACATTTTTTTATCAATATGGGCGTGTGGGGTGTCAAGCTTCAAGTTTTTTCATTGGGAAGAGGTTTTTATTACTTTTATTTACGTAAAAGCTTACTCCATTTTTTTCAACAACTCATGTACCTACTTAGGTATTTGCTCTTTTATCCGATGTCAGGTTACAAAAACTAGTAGCTAATAAGTGTACAATGAACTTTATGTAAAATTGAAAAACATCAAAAAATCAATTTTACTATGTTACATTTGTTCCTTTTTAAAACTAGTCTTCTAAGTATGTATAATATTTTTACACATTACCATTTTTAATTGATATTGATTACAGATTTTATTGATCATTGTAAAAATGATCAATAAAAAATATATTTGCCTCAAAATATACCATGATTCTCAGAAAGTTCTCCACTTCGAGAAATTTACCGAAAAATTTCTCGAAAAATATTTTTTTGAGAATTCCACAACACTACATACATGTGATACGTTATTCCCACTAAGCACTCACCCCCACATCACACGCCCATACACAAACACCATCTCAGCCACTCAGAAAGACATGATTGGGTATAACGTAATAGGATACATAAATCAACACAAACATATCCCCCCCCCCACACACACACACACACACACACACACACACACACACACATATCAATAAAAACAGTTAATTTAGACAAATATAATTATTCAGAATGTCTCTTAAGGAAACATCAAACAAGTCCACAGCCCAACTACTACTACACTATCGAGGCATATCCCACAAGTGGGGTAGCCAGCAGACCAGCTACGTGTTATAAACATGCAAGGCGTTTTTTTTAAGTTGCAAAATGTCTTTATTTTTTTCGAACAACTACATTTTACAGAATACTCGAAAACTTATACAAAAGAGTGGGAGACCTATTATTCTTCGTCGGGGACTCCACAGAACTTATATCTCATTTACTAAATACATTCTTCTCAACGATGTGATATAAATTTGAAAGGTTGGTTGGTAGGCATCCCCTTAAGATCTTCTGACTTGATGTAACTACATTATTATCATAATTGTTGAGATGAAGGGTTTAATGAGGCGCGATATGAGGGGAGCTCCTATTTAAACTTAGACTTTAATTCTTACTTCTAACTTTCTCACTTCCCATTACAACATACGCACACTTGGGCCCGATATTTAAACGTACCCTAATGGTCACCCTTATTATAAACTCCACTTTAATTCGATTAATTTTATTTTTTAATTTATTTATTCTTTGCTGTACATTGTTTACGAGCAATTTTGTATAGAAATACAAGTATTTGAAAAAAAAATCATGCAATCAATATGCAGAGGCCGAGTTTGTCGCGGAGGCGCGATTTCTTCCAACTAACCCCATTTCATGAAACGTTCACAAATAAAACCTTTAAGGAAGGAAAAGAGGAAGTACAAGGGAGAAGAATAAGTAGGAAAAGGGACTAGGAACCAGATGTTAAATTTTGAGTGATAAAGTGGTCATTGAGTGCCTGCTTGGTAACGTGAAGAGTGGGGAACAACCTTATTCTGGAAAGCAGACTATTCTGACACCGAGCACTTTTGTTTGTTTCAATTTTGGCCTTCACATCCAGTACGCTTCAGGATATCATTTTTTTTTTAAATGAAAGGGAGGAATGAGTGACTCTCAAATGTACTTATAAGCCCTTACGTATAATATGTAGGTATTATTAATAAATGTAAGAGATTTAGGTGTCACTGAGGATCATTCTATGTATCCTCAAATTATTCATTAGGGCCAATTCTGAATCTTAATGAACTAACTAACTAAAAAGTTGATTAATATTAGTTATTATGTAGTATTCAGCATTAATTATGAACTATAAACTCGAGAACCACCAAGTGCAAACGGTAAAATCTATGGGACAAATTAATATTACTCAGTGTTGCCGCAATACAAAATGTTTTTCACGTTCCGATTTACACTTCTGGCAACAATTTAATAGTTGTCGCGCGTGAAAATTGTGAAATGACAGATTTGCCGATATATTTTGGCGTTCGTTTTTGCGTCGGTGGTGGTTAAATTTTACAATTTATACATGCTAAGAGTTGCCCTAAAAATATAAATTTTTACTTTTAATTGAAAAAACAACTTTAAACTTCCAAAATATAGCAATATTCTGCGTAGGGGATTCGATCCCGACCCTTTTTTCTAATCCCGGGATTTCGGGACTATCTATAGTTGATCCCGGGATCCCGGGACTAGTCCCGGGATTGTATTGGTAATGTAAAGTGGTAACAAAAAGTCAGTAGGCCTTGTCAAAATCACTTTTTTTTACTTTTCTGGCAATGAATTTAAGCTTTGAATCTGCAAAAAGTCGGTTAAACAAAATTACACTTCAAACTTCTAAAATAAACAAACAAGGCACATACTTCTGTTTATGATTTATAAAAGTAACAATTTAACTTTTTTTATATTTTTAAATTAAATTCTTGTATTTGTATTTTTTTCATAGTTTTAACCAGAGATGTGACGTATTTGAAATTAAAGTACTTAAAACACAAGTACAAAATATGTAGGTATTTTCATTTTGTATTTCAAACACCTTTTCGTAAAAAAGTATTTTGTATTTTACACAAAATACTTTTACAAAATACCTTTTTATTTGTTTGAAACAAAATTCAGCCATTAATTGATATGCGCGTGTGCAAGCTTTTTTTGTCAATTTGTTGAACTACGAATACAACGTTTCCATTAGAGTACTCCATATTTGAGATATACACACATAATAATGATGATTGAACTAATTATACATGACGCCGTTGAATGATCCATGACCATTCCAAGGGCGCTGTGATTTCTTCTGAACTGCAGCGTTTTCAACTTTGTCTGCAGGCAATCTGATCCAGGCAATTGACGCTGAGACTCTGGTTCTCCTTTCTGTAAATTTAGAGGTATTTGCAATATTGAACTCTACGAGTTTGTTCACGGCATTAGAAGCTGAGCACAGTCTTTGACTCAAATTTTTGTCAGCGAAATAGGTCAGTGGGTGATGTGCTACCTTGTTGACAGTGAGACACAGTTTAAACTCCACTCTCTCTGAGACTCTCAGCTAGCGAAGACTTCTTAGTAGTGAAGTGATGTGGCAACTCTGATTCTCTCTGTAAATGATTCGGAGGCAACATTAAAAACCATCTGAAAACGATCAAAAAAGGTCTGGAGCAGTCCTGTATATAATATGATGTTACAGTAGTCCGTACGATTTCAGATTCGGAGTATCCATCCTGATTTATTCTGCAGCTGCAAGTTCAGGAATTCTCTAACCTGCTTGATACTCACTCCATTTATGACTATTTTTGCAGTCGCCTCATCTTTTCGAACGACCTTACATTTTGTATTGTCTTTATTTATTTTTTATGTTGTATTTTGATAGTTCTTCATAAGACTTTATTCAACTCATCTTCATTATCTGCAAGCAATGCTATATCGAATTATGTCAACCTTTTCTCCATTTGTCTATACTCTTGTCCAGTTATTCATTTCTTCTATCTATTCATCAATGGCTCGCTGTATATAATAGTTAAAGAGTGATGGAAATATTGACTACCCCTGTCTTACACCTTGTTCTACTATTTGTAAAAGGTATTTTAAAATACGTGTTTTGTACTTAAATACCATTTTGAAAAAGTATTTAGGTAGTATTTTGTATTTGAAATACAAAAAATCAAAAGTATTTGTATTCTGTATTTAAATACTTTTTGAAAGTATTTTGCACATCTCTGGTTTTAACCCAGAACAGTTTTAGTTTAGTGGGGCAATATATTCTATAATGTTGTTATTTATGTTTGTTTGTATGTACTATTTTGGAATATTTAAAAAAAAAATCAACTTAGACTTATTTAACTAACCCATAACAAAAAAATACATACTACGGAGATCAATGTATAAACTCGTATTTTTAAATGAAATTGACCAGAGACTTTATGAATTATTTATTCGAATTAGGTCGATGAGTGATTTTTTTATGCTATTTTTTAAAATATCAAATCGCTCAAGCATTGTTAAAAGACTATTCCAACGCGATTTGCAGTTAAACAATAAATTAAGCTCTCTTCCATGTTCCTTTTCAATATAGTTTTGAAGCATATTATCATTCTTCAAAGATGCTCTTTTAAAAATAAGAACCACTACGAACTTTTTTTACGACTTCATTAATATTCCGGTCATTGGTCAAACTTACCATTACCGATTTTAATGACTAATCCTGAGTCCAGTTCTTCATTATCACCATCCAAATCATCAATAAAAGGCGATAGCCGTTTATGTATTAAATAAATAAATAAATAAAATATCATCACTGATAGGTTCATTTGCAGGTATTTTTCTATACAATAAATCACAAACGGCTAAGTGAATACCGTGTGTAAAACAAACTAGGTGCTTTGCATTAACAAGTTTTCCAACTGTAATTCGGACCATCAGTAACTATTGCCACAATATCGTATCTAGTGAGATATCGAACTCAGAATAGCGCTCTTTTAAGATACTAACACAAGCTTCGGCTGTCAGTGATTCATTGATGTGCTTGAGTCCCAAATATTTGACTTAGTGTATAATTGTATTAATCCCGAAAATCCCGGGATTTCTGAAATTTAATCCCGAAAATTTCGGGACTAAAATACGACCGGGATCCCGGGATCCCGGGATCCCGGGATCGAATCCCCTAATTCTGCGGCACAATGACAGGAACTAATAATATTCGCACATTAAAAGTCGCGAATAAAATTCTGCCAAATACAACTATTTATTGTTGTCAGATGTCAACTAAAATGTCGTTCTGAATACGAAATCCATAGATTCTCGAAATTTATAGTTGTACTAAGGTGTCAAAATGAACTAATGAACTAAATTAGTACGGAAAACTGTGAATACGAATTAGAACTAATTATCATGACTCAACTATCTTCTCACACTTAGTTGACTTAGTAAGTGCAACTAAACTATTTTATGATTCAGAATTGGCCATACTGTGTCGTTGTTTAGATTGTAGAATTCTATAATGAAATAAAAAAACAAATGCTTTGATTAAATAATGAGTTTCATTTACTAATTATTTAAATTATCAATAATGATTTCTTATTAATAGGTCTGCGACCGGTTTCGTTCATTTAAAATGTTTGTGACAGTTTCAAATTTACAGAATAAAAATGAATAAATGAATCGACTTAAGGTGGACTTTATAATAAGGGTAACCTTTAGGCCATCTTGATACATCGGACCGAACTGATGTGATGTCATGAAGAAACATTCGCTACGCACTGTTTGACGCGCACAAGGTCAAATAACTGCGGTTCAAATGTCACCATAAAATTACTTACCAACTATTAAACATGAAACTGTGGAAATTTTACCAACTTAAACATGTTGGTATGTATTGCTCTTAACTGTGGAAATTTTGCCAACTTAAACATGTTGGTAGGTACTAGAATTCTTGTATCTACATATCTATATTCCTATGTCACTTCATCTTCACAGTAATTATTTTTAAAAGGGTGTAACCAGTGTTTAACGTTTATTTTTAACACAATACCACACATAACTATAAAAATGTTTTTAAAAATAGCATCCACGGTGGGTGTTTAATGTACATTTTTTTTATTTATTAACCAATATTGACAATGTGTCGAACATCGCAAAATTGCTAGTGCACAATACCATCCTAGTACCGACACTTGTGTATGCAAGCGAAACGTGGACATGGTTGAAGAAGGACGAAAGTAGAATAAATGCTGTGGAGATGAGATCGCTGAGGAGGATGGTTGGTAAAACGTTGCGTGATAGAGTGAGGAATGAGGATATTAGAAGAATGAGTGGATGCAAAAGGAGTGTTGTGGATAGAATGCGTGTAAATGAATTGAGATGGTTTGGTCATGGGGAACGAATGGAAGAGGAAAGAATGACAAAGAGGATATACTTGGCTGAAAGGATGGGTGATCAAATTCTCAAGGACGGGCGTGTTTTGAGTAAGAGAAATCAACGTGCGTGCATGAGAAATTGTATGACTGTGGAGGAGGCGAAAGAAGTATGTAAGGACATATCTAATTGGCGTTCCGTTCTCTCTGCCTACCCCACTTGGGATACGGCGTGAGGGAATAGATAGATAGATTATTAACCAAGCAAACATACCTATAGTCTTTTGGCACATATTACATAAATATTGGACCAATAAGGTTTCGCATATTACAAGTGTATCTGTGTGTTTACAATCTATAAAAAGGACAAAAAAACATGAACCCTTGAGATGCTCACGCATCATTAAACGACGCCATATATAAATTAACCATATAATTATTCCGCTGGCTACCCCACTTGTGACTCTCTCTAGTCTAATACCACTATGCCAGTGTTGGCATCTCCGATCCTACCACGTCAGTGGACGGGGGACCCGGCCGACGTAGCAGATCCCATCTTGAGACCATCCCATCCCATCCATGAATGTCTTAAAGCGTGAAGCGTTTGTGGCATTTAGAAACACTTCCCCAAACCAGATGGGTCGAGAAGTGTCAACAGTCATACCCAGAATCATTTTATTTTTATTTTATAGTTTATGCAAACATACAGTTATTACAATCCAGAGGTAATAAAAATAGATAAAAAAATGCCACTCTCGCATCCATCATCAAAGGACATTCCCAAAGGATATGTTCCGCATATTTTGCTCCTGTTCCACATGTGCACCGTGGATTATCGGTCAATGCTCAGAAAGTTAACCTCTGAACTGGCCATGTCCAGTGATAAGCTGTACAGAAAAATGGTATAGAAGTAGTAATTTGTGTTCATATCTATTTTGTGTAAGAAATAGTTTTTCTTGATAAATATTTGTCATATAAGCCATATAAAATGTTAAAATAATAATCAAGATAAGACCTTATCACAAGTGACAATAATTATCCTCTCCTCAACCTTTGCTTCTCCTGTTAGGACTTAGTAGCTTCATGTGACTGTTGTATCACTGAGCAGTTCATATCGTTACAATATTATGTACTGGAGTGTCCTCTATGTCCACTCACAATATATGTACCTACATATGTACAGACGCAATGGAAGATAGGTACTTTTAAAAGGGCAGCGCCCGCCACATACCTCGTGCCGTACCTGGAGATATGTATCTCCATAACGACACACACATGCACAAACAGGATTTAATGTCGCATTAAAGCGAGAAATGCTGCCCCGAGGGAGCACTCTAGATATAGCGGCCACACACCAAAAAAAAATTGGTGCAAAAAGGGAAGGGAAGAAATGGGAATATGCCTTCTTCTCTATGCAGTATCGCTAGTTAGGTACTTTTGTCTTGTCTCAGTAGGTACTGAAGACATATCTAAGTAGATCCTCAGGAGCAAGTGTCCATTCTAATAGTTTTCCAGATTCTGCCACAGATAGAGAAGTTCTTATGTCACATTGTGTTCCAGGATAATATCTTACAACTTACAATATGTTGTATAAGTTTAATGATAATATATTGACAACAGTAAAGTGGTAAAGTTGGATTGGATAATATGTACTGAGAAATAGACACATGATTTTTGCTTAACATGTTTATTTGGAATATTATTAAATATTGCATTAGCAACTATTTACACAGTTTCGTATTAAAATTACATACCTGCAATATCAGAAGTTACATATATAAATATAATATTATTGATCAGTACGACAATTACCTTCATACGTATTAACAATTATTATCAATACAATTAATATCAAATTAACTTATGTGAGAATCACCAAATGTCTAAGCTTAACAAATAAAATATTAAATATGATAACAAACAAAGTACCTATGTCACAAATCACTCGTTATGGGTGGATTGCCGGTAATAAAAAAAAAGTACCTACCTAAGTATTTATTATGTGACTAAAGTAATTATGAGATACCTGTTAAATTAAATATATTAGTTAAATAATTATAATCTCCTATTAATTTGACTTTTCGAATAAATAAATACCTATATGTATAATGTATAAATATTATTATTTTAGAGTTGATTAAAAATAAATTAAATATCTCTATCTATTCCCAACTTTTCACTAACTAACTACCTAAACACATTTAAACATTACTTATAATTTTTGTCCGCAATCATATTTTTATTTTTTCTATATCTTTGATCATCCTCTCCCTTTCCGCTTCTGATATGCGCTCCGTAACATTTACTATTTCTATATAATTCGTGAGTCCTTTTGATTTCTCCACTGCTGTTACCTTTAAGATTCCATTTTCATTAATTTCAAATGTAACGTCAAATTTAATAGATCTTGCAGGACCTAGTGGAAGATCTTTAATACGAAATTCTCCCAAGTAAATGTTATTCTTTGCGATCTTATCTTCACCTGCATATATAGAAAAGCCTATTGATGATTGATTATCCACTGATGTACTATAACATTTCTGTGTGCATGATAAAGGGATGTGGCTGTTTCTGCGTATCACAGTGGACATAATACCTATTATTTCTTCTGATCTCGCATCTATACCCAATGACATCGGTGTTATGTCTTGTAACTTTATTTCCGATTTCCCCCCATAGTCTCCCCTCATCATCGCGCCTTGCACAGCGGCTCCAAGCGCTACTCCCTCATCTGGATTCAGAAAGGAATTTAATTCCTTATTTTTAAAGAATGACTTCAACATTTCCTTTATTTTAGGTATTCTCGTGGACCCCCCGACTAATACAACTTCATCTATATCTGACACACTCATCTTAGCCTCCTTGAGAGCATCTGCAACGTATGTCAGAGTAGACTCAAATAATGATTTATTCAGTGATTCAAAGTTCGCTCGCGTTATAATTTTTTGGTAATCATATTCTTTGTATTGTAATGTTACTGTTGATGTTTTACTTGATGACAAATGTATTTTTGCTTTTTCACAACTACGTCTCAAAAGAATCATGGCTGTTTTATCATTAGAAACCTTCTTCCTTAATGACTTTTCAATATCTTTACAACAATACTTCACCAACTCACTGGTGAAATCTTGTCCACCCAGATGAGTACTGCCCGAGGTGGACTTAACGTCCAATATTCCACATTCTATCGTCAGCAAAGTAACGTCGAACGTACCTCCTCCTAAATCATAAACAAGGACATTTATTTTACGTTCAGATGCATTATCAAATCCAAACGCCAGTGCAGCGGCTGTTGGCTCATTGATGAGGCTTAGAACCTTTAGACCTGCAGCATGACCTGCTTCCAATGTAGCCTTCCTCTGAGCATCACTGAAATACGCCGGAACAGTTATTATGGCATTGTTGATATTTTCTATATTTAATCTGCGTTCAACAATTCCCTTGATTTTTTTCAAGAGAATTGCACTTACTTCTTCCGGTCGTACTTGGCGCTTGTCATTATTTTTATTTATTTCGTATACTGGATTTCCGTTATCATTCACAATATTAAAGGGCCACATTTTGATATCTTCTTGAATATTTTTATCGTTATATTGTTTTCCTATAAGTCTTTTTGCATCTGAAAAAATGTTATTTTCAATAATTTATTACAAAATATCAAGGTACACTTTAACAATGATTAAAAAATATGGAAAATATTATTTGATTGCCTTCAATCAAGGTTCTGTAAATGTCTTTCAAATCTGCTTTATAATAGTCAAATCTTATGAAATCGCGCCTCTGCAATAAACATGTCCTCTGTACATTGATTGTTATTGATATTGTCATGTAGGTGTTTATGTATGGAATTGCTTTTTATCAATCTACAGTAAAGAATAAATAAATAAAATAGTGTTTTCATAGATATTATGCTTTACTTACCATATAATGTGTTCTCTGGTTCGCGTAACATCATATTCATAGCCGCTTTCCCAACAAGAACTTCATCTTCAGACTTGGAGTAAGAAACGCACGACGGAGTAATATATCCTGAATCATCACTGTCTATAACTCTCAGCTTATCTTTCCAATAAACTGCCACGCATGAGAATGTTGTACCTAAGTCAATCCCTAAGATTGGACCTCTTGAAGCCATTGTGAGAGCGTACAGGGTGATGTGATGGACAGAGTGTAACTTGTGATAGAATATTATCTTCACGAGACTATTACCAATATGTAATAGGGAGCAGAGCACAGCACAGAATATACAGACCCTTGTGATGCATCAACATACATTTATATATATAGGTACCTACCTACCAACACTCCTTAGTCTTATCATGAGATAAGAAACATTTCATATTAATCAGTAAATAATCCATTTTGCAATATAATAATCCATTCCTATGTATGTTTGTATGTAGGTATGTTTTTATGAATGTTAAAAGAAGTTTTAGCATTTACTGAATTTTCACACTTGCGTGAGTGAAGACAATAAGAACATTACTCAACAGACACCTCATCCGCACAACCAACAGACTGTACAAACTTCCTTTTGTATGAAACAGGAAAGGTGTCCCGATGCTTACGAATCGGCCTAAGCTGGTTTAAGTGTACTTTATTCATGGTACGTTCACCAATCCCACCAATTCCTGTTTCAAACCACTAGTTATATTCGACATCTGTTGAGCATACGTGTCTATTGAAAAATTGCACCCCGCGAAGTATATGCACACTTTTTTATGATAGTCGGTACGAGTACCTACCTGTTTCTTTCTTTTTTGAAAAAGGTATTTGGAGAAAATATTCATAAAGAAAACTGAGGAGTTTGCGAAACATTTTAAATTCGTATACCAACTTGCAAATTAGGCGACGAGAAGTTAAAATTTTTAAGATGAAGTAAAATTATTAAATATTCCATATATGGATTAGGTATATTGTTGTATAGCCCGGTAGAAAATATCATTTCTAAAATTTGGCCCGGCTGCTGAAAAGGTTGACCACACATGATCTAGTTGCTACATCTGACGTCATCACCAGCTGTCCACTACAATACAATTCCGGTGTTGCCTGTTCACTACAATGCCTCATCGCTGATTTTTTCAAATTCTTTTTCCTACATCTCAGGAGAGTAGGTACTTTTGCTATCTGCGAGTGTTACATAATATTTTGTCAACCTGATGTTTATTTTCCGAGCAACTCCAGGTGAAACTATAGTTACCTGCCATAGTGTCTAATAAATACCTACCTTAAGTATTATGTAGGATAAATTGATTTTAAATATTATAATTAATTCATTTAATCATTTGCATTGTGAAAACATATGATAACATTATAATACTTACATATTATGTACCTGTTTATATAACATGTAAAGACTTTTATCGTCGATTTATATAATATAATTCTAAATAATTTGTAGGTATTTGTGTCTGTAAGTTAGTTTGTATTATGTACTTTATAGATATCGTTATAAGATAAGACAGTGAAAAAATAACCTTACACTAATTAGGAGGTATTTTGGGCGAGTTTAATCTTAAATGCATCGTGTTGTCATTTGACAACTGTGTAGGTAAATTACCGCTAAATTAAAACTGTAAAATGTCAGTATTTTTCGAACACCAGTAGGTCTAGTCAAAACACATTTTAAGCGTTACGTTTTCGTTCAAATTTTGACGACGTTGCGAGAACTTGTCAATTTTCGTAGCTACTTGTGTATTTTAGCTACGAAAATTGATGCGTTCTCGCAACCTCGTCTTGTTTGAACGAAAACGTAACGCTTAAATGTGTTTTGACTAGGGGCCCAGCCCCTTACAGCTACTACTTCTGCTATACAAATACGACATATCCCATTAGTGGGGTTGCCAGCAGACCAGCTGCATGTCATAAACATGCATGCTGCCCATCCTGAATGTCGTTTATTAAGAAGGTATATATTATAAAGATGTTTTATTACTCCTATTTAATTTGGTTGAGGCTGCCTTCTTCTTCTCTCGTCTAGACTACTTCATAATCATATTCACACGACTGCCCCAGATCCTTCTCAATCGTCTTCAGATGGCTTTTAATGCTGCCGCCAGGATAATTTGAAGACAGAACAAGTGCTGCTACATCACTTCACTACTAAGAGATCAACAATATTTTGATCATGATTCCAGAAAGAGTGGAGTTTAGATTATTGTGTCTCACTGTCCACGAGGCCTTAAGCTGTAGGTCTAGGTACCGGTACGAAACTCCGAGGTGACCACTGGACTAAGCCTCTACTTCTGTCAACAAACTCGTCGAACTCAATACCTCCAATTTTACAGAAAGGAGCTTCAGAGTCGCTGCGCCAACTGCCTGGAACATATGTATTTCCCGCAGACCTTAGAGCAGGGATGCACAGACTTATAGGGAACAGGGGCCACTCGGGAAGATTATGAGCCAAGGAGAGACCACTATAAGAGAATTTACACTAGAAGTTTTAATATCTAGAAATGCTCACACATTAAAATTTCTACTCCCCCGTTACCGAATTTTCAAAATGGTATAGGAATTTAAAATATCTCAAAAACTCCTCGGTATTCTTCAAGAATATTTTCTCGCAGTACCTTTATCTACAATGTATCGGATATTTATACCGGTTGTTTGTGTCTATACCCGATACTAAAAATGTTACGTGTTTGAATTTTAACCCCCCCGTCGCCGAATTTCTATATTTCAAAAACTTCTCAGTTTTCTTAAAGAATAGTTACCTACTCGAATTATTAAGTATCCGGTACTTTTACCGAATATCCGATTATGACTGGTATTGGCATTTTTTTTTTATATTATATAATTCGTTGGCGGGCTGCAGATATACCGACCGAGGGCCGCGGTTTGTGCATCGCTGCCTTAGAGAGAATCAACCTACCTCGAATTTAGAGGCAAGTTGAAAACCCTACTGTTCAAGAATAGTCACGACGCCCTTGAGATGGTCACGGAACATTAACGGAGCCATAAATAAATTTACTACTACTACTACTACTATACCATCACGGCATATCCCACAAGTGGGGTAACCAGCAGACCAGCTGCATCTAAGAAACATGCAAGCTGTCCTCTTCGTGCCAATGTAAAATCAAGACATTCAGGATGGGTGGCAAACCTCATCGCTGAATTTAAGATGTACAATGTCTTAATTTTTTCGAATACCTGCCTTTTACAGGACACTCGAAAACTTAAGGAGAAGAGTGGGAGACCAATTCTTTACCGGGTGCTCCACGGGATTTACCATATTAATAAATTTACCATATTCCTATTTTAAGTCTGCTGGCTACCACACTTGTGGGTTATGTTGTGGTGGTATATATAATAGTAGTAATTTTTGTTCATATCTATTATGTGTAAAATAGTTCTATTTTTAATCTTTTTAGATAAATTCTCGTGCGATGTATTACAAAATCTTTTCAGCCATAAATATTAAAAAAATAATAAAGATAAGACCTTATCACAAGTGTTAATAATAATTATCTTCTCCTCGACCTTTGCTTCTCCTGGTTTTCATTATATAGGTAGGTAGATACGTAAAAAGGTGAAAAGTATCAATCTGAAAATAAATTAGTTACACACTTACCTATATAATATAATAGTTATGAATTCTCGGAAAATATATTTTTAAATACTTCGCTGCGACGTAAATTTAATCTTATCTGAAAGGAGAGTTCCAAAAAAGCGCGGACGTCCAATAACTACGTGACTTGATCACATGGATTAAATTTTCAAGGAGGGCCACGTGTTGATTAAGAGAAATCGGCGTTCATTTATGAGACATTGCAATGAATGTGGAGGGAGCAAAGGAAATATTTGTAGATGCACTCCTAAAAAAATACCAGTGTATTTTTTTCTACGCTTCTGTGGTTACCTCACGTGTTCTGTGCTATACATCAAACATAATATTATTATATTATATTATGTATATTGGACCTTAAGTCAGTACACTGAACAGACGGAAGCATTTGAAATGTGGTTCCATCGCCGTATGCTCAGAATTCCCTGGACTGACATGGTTACCAATACAGAAGTCCTGAGGCGAGCTAGAGTTGACAGGGAGGTTCGGAAGGTTTCACATCTGTGTCATGTTCTGCGTGGAGAAAATAGAAAAATACCACCTTCTCCAACTGATATTGAAGGGGAAAATTGAGGGACGCCGGGGTCCGGGTAGGAGACAGATGTCCTGGCTGCGAAACATAAGGGAGTGAACCGGCATCCGAAGTGTGGAAGAGCTGTTCTGAGCAGCGTATGACACGGACAAGTTCCCCGAGGTGATCGTCAACGTTGGGAGGACCCGACAAGGTACTTAAAGAAGAAGATATATATATTGAGTACAACATTCCTTTGAGATATTATTAATTTGCAAGCCTGCTTTTGAGAGTTTTCCCTCTTACCGTATAAAGCTCTTTACATTTGCCTTGAGAGCAGAAGTTCTCAAAAGCTTTTATTTATACATTGAAAGTCTACAAAAGCCTTTGACACGAAGAAAATTCAAAATAAAAATTGACAGAGAATGGCAAAAATGGTACAGGCCGACCAAGAGACATCTATACGGAACAAATGAAGACGAATATGAACTGTGGCAAATACGTAGAATTGAAGAGACTAGCAGAAAATAGTGAGGAAAAGAGAAGAAAATCTAAACTCGTGACAGACCAATCCAATGGATTGTAGCCCACTATATATGTGTGATAATCGAAGTGAACATTCTTCTTTCTGGAGAAACGAGCACATTGACATTTGGTGACATTTAACATAAGACTATTATCATGACACATAGCATTTTATTTAATCTGGATTCCCTTTGTAACAATACATCAAGCAACCCTTTATACTTTTGAGAGTCTCTACAATTGAATTCTTGATTTTCTTTAAATTTCCAGCCTATATGAAATTTCATTGTATACCTACAAAACAGTACATACAAATTGTATTTCGAAATATTATTCAACTCTTATCTATTTAATACAAGCTTTTGTAACCCGGCATTGCTCGCGTTTAAATAAACAGAAACCGTGCAAATAGATGGGTTAAAAAGACATAACCTTATTGGACTAAAATGGAGTATGCGCTTACGTGGAAAAAAGTAATAAAAAGTTATAGCCAATGAGAATACTTAATGTTTGACTCCCCACATGCCCACATTTAACTTACAAAATTGGTAGGTACCTTCATGAAAAAAGTGTTACAAACATCTTCCCAGTGAAAAATCTTAAAGTTTGACACCTCACATGCCGATATTTAATTAGAACAAAAGAAAGTAGGTACCTACATCGAAAAAAGTGCTGAAAAACTTAAAGTTTGACATCCCGTACTTAAATAAGAAAAAAGCGTGTAAATATGTCATTCTGAGAAAAAAATTGTTGGTACCTAAATGTTATTCTATTCTATTCTTCTCAAGACCATCCACTTATTTGCGAGTGATTTGGACCTAAATGTTATGTAACTGCCACATTCGAATTGGTATTTTTAGTTTGTAGTACCTACATAAATCTTCAAGTGATTTGCCATGAAATTAAAAAAAAAGTAAAGAAAAATATTCTTAGGCGAAAATAAATAGGTTCTTATGGCTAGTACCGAGGTACTTTTGTATTTATTTATACAAAAAATCAATTAACATTGTTTAGGGATTTTTTACATAATACCATTCTTATTCTACAGTATGGATTTCTATGGTCTCATAATATCCTCCATTATGAAAATAGCTCAAAATGTCAAAAATATGCAATTTTTATTCACATAATTCAGGATTTTTTGTCATTAGCAATCACAATGTTTCATTATGAAAACAGTCCCTAATTATTTAGTTTCAATATTGTTTTATTTATTGTTACATCCATTTTGAAATTAATTCAATACAATGAAAAATGTTTGACTATAAATATTGGATTTTCATACATTCGCTTGGCAATTTTGTCAAGCGAATGTATGGAAATCTCATTAAAATTGTAATATCTTTATCGATACATAAGATATTTAAAATGTTTTTAGCCTTAAACCTGCCCAGGAGATGAGACCTCGTATAGAGTGTATTATTTTACTTCTGTCTTTCCTTATTTCAGAGTCCATTGAGGACATACGCACATACGAACCAACTCAAATATTTATGTGTGGATTTTAAAGAAGAAAAAAGCAACTCAATCGATCATTATTAAACAGGTACATTATTATATATTTTGTAAGTGTAGATTTCCTAGTAATAGTTAAGTATTAATTGCAATGATAACTTTCCAAGTAACTGCTGATAAGAATATATCTATTATTTTTGTATCGTTAGGAGAACCTCCTGCAATCCTAGTGTCTTACTGATTATTAATTTAATATTAATTGCAACCAAAGCTTATTAATCCTCTGCAATACATATATACCTTTACACACTCGTAGACATACTACATATGTTAACCATTATCCCATACAAATGTCAGCGTTAACTCAATACAAAACATCTATCCTATTATTCATAACACAGTTTATTTGAAACATTGTCGCATAACACCATCCAACTATGAATATATTTTTAGAATCCGCAATAATAATGTTATTGTAAAACAAAAAATAATTTCTGTAACTCTCTCCTTTTCTCTCTCTCTGGATATGATTTTATGTGAACATCCTCAAGCGACCTCAACGCATATAACAACCCCTGCGTCATGTGAGAGACTGAGGAGGTAAGCCCAGGAATTTGTTGTATATGAACCTTTTATAGGCAAAAAGCCCCTCCTAATTATTGGATATGAAAGACTGAACCACCTCAGAGTGGGGTGAGGAATTAGACAACAGCATACGATAGAGTTTCCTACAGGATGAACTTAGTACCTACATGTGACTGTTGTATCACTGAGCTGTTCATATCGTTACAATATTATGTACTGGAGTGTCCTCTATGTCCAGTCACAATATATGTACAGACACAATGGATAATTTTATTGTCTTGTCTCTCAGTACTGAAGACATATCTAAGTAGGTCCTATTATGATAATAGCTAATGGTAATATAGTGATCCTAAGGAGCAAATGTTCATTCTAATAGTTTTCCAGATTCTGCCACAGATAGAGAAGTTCTTATGTCACTTTGTGTTCCAGGATAATATCTTATAATATGTTGTATAAGTTTAATGATAATATATTGACAACAGGAGTGGTAAAGTTGGATTGGATAATATGTACTGAGAAATAGACATATGATTTTTGTTTTCCATGTTTATTTGGAATATTATTAAATATTTCATGAGGAACTATTTACACAATTTGGTATAAAAATTACATACATGCAATATCGGAAGTTACATTATAAATATAATATTATTGATCAGTACGACAATTACCTTCATACTATTAACAATTATTATCAATACAAATAATATCAAATTAACTTATGTGAGAATCACTTAATGTCTGATCTTAGTAAATAAAATATTAGATATGATAACAAACAAAGTATGTATTATGTGACTGAAGTAATTATGAAATATCTATTCAATAAAAAATATATTAGTTACGTATTATTATTTTATTTATTTATTTATTTACACAGTGAACGGCTATTATAAGCCTTTAACATGGAAAAAAAATACAATAAAAACAAGAGATAGTGAAAACATATAACAAAAGTATCTACCCACACAAACACATTAGAAATGCATAGGTACACAGCAAAATAAATTATCTCCTATAAATTAGACTTTTCGAATGAATAAATTAATAAATATATGGATGTAAAAATTTAATTATTTTAGAGTTGATTAAAAATAAATTAAATATCTCTTTCCAACTTTTCACTAACTATTTAAGCACATTAAAACATTTTTTTTTTACGCGGCGGCAGAATTGCCATCCACACTTCTCAGCATTATACAACCAGATAAGTCTCCATATGATCAGTCATGGTCACACAAAAACTTAACAGTCTAATGCCGGGAAAAATTCACCTATCCAGATATACAGGATATCAAAGGATTAGGCTCAAAACGCGGGATCAAAATACCAGCATTGTGCCTGAAATATCTGTGTTCAGAAACCTTTTTACAATATTACAAGTGTTTATTATAATAGATTTTTGAATTTTAATGTACCTACAAATTAACCGGTAAATCTATTTTTTGTAAATTATTTATTAAAGATTTAGGAGTTACCCCTGTAGCTGACATGACTAAAGGTATTATATAAACGGACCTAGAATGCCAAATATTTTTTATTTCTCCTGCTAGTTCTGTATATTTACGTATTTCTTCTGCGACGGTTGTTTGTATATTATGTGTATTTGGGACAGCGATGTCGATTAGGTACGTTATTTTATTACGTTTATCATTTAATACTAAATCGGATCTATTATGATGTATTTGTCTATCTGTTATTATGGTTTTATCATAATAGAGCCTATAATTTTGATTTTCTAATACCTGTTCCGGGTTGTATTTATAATAAGGTATTACATTATTTTTAAGCACATTTTTTTGTCAATATTTTTGTCCGCAATCATATTTTTATTTTTTCTATATCTTTGATCATCTTCTCCCTTTCCGCTTCTGATATGCGCTCCGTAACATTAACTATTTCTATATAATTCCTAAGTCCTTTTGATGGCTCCACTGCTGTTACCTTTAAGATTCCATTTTCATTAATTTCAAATGTAACGTCAAATTCAATAGATCTTGCAGGACCTAGTGGAAGATTATCTATGGTGAATTCTCCTAATAAAATGTTATTCTTTGCGATCTTATCTTCACCTGCATATATAGCAAACGTTACATATGATTGATTATCCACTGATGTACTATAACCTTCTGTGCATGATAACGGGATGGGGCTGTTTCTGCGTACCACAGTGGACATCATACCAAATATTCCGTTATATTTTGCTTTTACACCCAATGACATCGGTGTGATATCTTGTAACTTTATTTCCGATTTCCCCCCATAGTCTCCCCTCATCATCCCGCCTTGCACAGCGGCACCTAACGCAACTCCCTCGTCTGGATTCAGAAAGGAATTTAATTCCTGATTTTTAAAAAATGACTTCAACATTTCCTTTATTTTAGGTATTCTCGTGGACCCCCCGACTAATACAACTTCATCTATATCTGACACACTCATCTTAGCCTCCTTGAGAACATCCGCAACATATGTCAGAGTAGACTCAAATAATGATTTATTCAGTGATTCAAAATTCGCTCGCGTTATAATTTTTTGGTAATCATATTCTTTGTATTGTAACGTTACTGTTGATGTTTTACTTGATGACAAATGTATTTTAGCTTCTTCACAACTACGTCTTAAATGAATCATGACTGTTTTATCATTAGAAACCTTCCTCATTGATGACTTTTCAATATCTTTACAACAATACTTCACCAACTCACTGGTGAAATCTTGTCCACCCAGATGAGTATTGCCTGAGGTGGACTTTACGTCCAATATTCCACATTCTATCGTCAGCAAAGTAACATCGAATGTACCGCCGCCTAAATCATAAACAAGGACATTTTTTTTACGTTCAGATGCATTATCAAATCCAAACGCCAGTGCAGCGGCTGTAGGCTCATTAATGAGTCTTAGAACATTTAGACCTGCAGCATGACCTGCTTCCAATGTAGCCTTCCTCTGAGCATCACTGAAATACGCCGGAACAGTTATTATGGCATTGTTGATATTTTCTGTATTTAATCTGCGTTCAACAATTCCCTTGATTTTTTTCAAGAGAATTGCACTTACTTCTTCCGGTCGTACTTGGCGCTTGACATTATTTTTGTTTATTTCGTATACTGGATTTCCATTATCATTCACAATATTAAAGGGCCACATTTTAATATCTTCTTGAATATTTTTATCGTTATATTGTTTTCCAATAAGTCTTTTTGCATCTGAAAGAATGTTATTTTCAATAATTTATTACAAAATATCAAGGTACACATTAACAATGCTAAAAAATATGGAAAAAAATATTTGTTTGCCTTCAATCAAGGTTCTGTAAAAGTTTTTCTAATCTGCTTTATAATAGTCAAATCTTATGAAATCGCAACTCTGCAATAAACATTTAAAAAAAAAAAAAAGATTTACCTGGGTTTTGTTATAAACCCAAATACAACCTTATACACCTTTCACACTAAGCTAAAAGCTTGTGCCGTGAAAGGGGAGTTTGCCGGCACCTGGGATCGAACCACGGACCTCTTGTTCTGAAGGCCGAGACTCTACCTCCAGGCTACCGACGAACTGTATATTGATTGTATTTGATATTGGCATGTATTTATGTATGGAATTGCTTGTAATCAATCTACAGTGACGAATAAATAAATAAAATAGTGTTTTCATAAATATTATGCTTTACTTACCATACAAAGTGTTCTCTGGTTCGCGTAACATCATATTCATAGCCGCTTTCCCAACAAGAACTTCATCTTCAGACTTGGAGTAAGAAACGCACGACGGAGTAATATATCCTGAATCATCACTGTCTATAACTCTCAGCTTATCTTTCCAATAAACTGCCACGCATGAGAATGTTGTACCTAAGTCAATCCCTAAGATTGGACCTCTTGAAGCCATTGTGAGAGCGTACAGGGTGATGTGATGGACAGAGTGTAACTTGTGATAGAATATTATCTTCACGAGACTATTACCAATATGTAATAGGGAGCAGAGCACAGCACAGAATATTATACAGACCCTTGTGATGTATCAACATACATTTATATATAGGTACCTACCAACACTCCTTAGTCTTATCATGAGATAAGAAACATTTCATATTAATCAGTAAATAATCCATTTTGCAATATAATAATCCATTCCTATGTACATATGTTTGTATGTAGGTATGTTTTTATGAATGTTAAAAGAAGTTTTAGCATTTACTGAATTTTCATACCTGCGTGAGTGAAGACAATAAGAACATTACTCAACAGACACCTCATCCGCACAACCAACAGACTGTACAAACTTCCTTTTGTATGAAACAGGAAAGGTGTCCCGATGCTTACGAATAGGCCTAAGCTGGTTTAAGTGTACTTTATTCATGGTACATTCACCAATCCCACCAATTCCTGTTTCAAACCACTATATTCGACATCTGATGAGCATACGTGTCAATTGAAAAATTGCACCCCGCGGGCCGCATGTGACCCGCGGGGTGCCTGCTTGAGGCCCGCGAAGCATATGCACACTTTTTTATGATAGTCGGTACGAGTACCTACCCGTTTCTTACTTTTTTGAAAAAAATACTCTTAAAGAAAACCGAGGAGTTTGCTAAACATTTCAAATTCCTATACCAACTTGAAAATTAGGCGACGAGTGGGTAGAAATTTTAAGGTGAAGTAAAATTATTGAATGTTCCATAAATGGATTATATCGTTGTACAGCCCGGTAGGAAATATCATTTCTAAAATTTGGCCCGGCTGCTGAAAAGGTTGACCACACATGATCTAGTTGCTACATCTGACGTCATCACCAGCTGTCCACAACAATACTATTTCGGTGTTGCCTGTTCACTACAATGCCTTATGGCTGATTTTTTCAGATTATTTTTCCTACATCTCAGGAGAGTAGGTACTTTTGCTATCTGCGAGTGTTACATAATATTTTGTCTATCTGATGTTAATTTCCCGAGCAACTCCAGGTGAAAATATAGTTACCTGCCAGTGTCTAATAAATACCTACCTTAAGAATTATGTAGGATAAATTGATTTTATGAAAACATATGATTACTTTATAATACTTATGTACCTGTTTATATGACATGTAAAGACTTTTATCGTCGATTTATATATAATTATAAATAATTATTAGGTATTTGTGTCTGTAAGTTAGTTTGTATTATGTACTTTATAGATATCGTTATAAGATAAGACAGTGAAAAAATAACCTTACACTAATTAGGAGGTATTTTGGGCGAGTTT
Organism: Athripsodes cinereus; assembly: GCA_947579605.1. NCBI lineage: Eukaryota > Metazoa > Arthropoda > Insecta > Trichoptera > Leptoceridae > Athripsodes > Athripsodes cinereus. The sequence goes on from OX388326.1 coordinate 15,994,066, forward strand.
AATCCTTAAATGCATCGTGTTGTCATTTGACAACAGTGTAAATTACCTACCGCTAAATTAAAACTGTAAAATGTCTGTAGTTTTCGAACACCAGCCTCTTACAGCTACTACTTCTGCTATACAAATACGCCATATCCCAGTAATGGGGTAGCCAGCAGACCAGCTGCATGTCATAAACATGCATGCCGCCCATCCTGAATGTCCTTTTTTTAGAAGGTATATATATTATAAAGATGTTTTATTACTACTATTTAATTTGGTTGCTGCCTTCTTTTTCTCTCGTCTAAACTAGTTCATAATCATATTCACACGACTGCCCCGGACCCTTCTCAATCGTCTTCAGATGGCTTTTAATGCTGCCGCCAGGATAATTTGAAGACAGAACAAGTGCTGCTACATCACTTCACTACTAAGATTTCAACAATATTTTGTCATGATTCCAGAAAGAGTGGAGTTTAAATTATTGTGTCTCACTGTCCACGAGGCCTTAAGCTGTAGGTCTAGGTACCGGTACGAAACTCCGAGGCGACCACTGGACTAAGCCTCTACTTCTGTCAACAAACTCGTCGAACTCAATACCTACCTCCAATTTTACAGAAAGGAGCTTCAGAGTCGCTGCGCCAACTGCCTGGTACATATGTTTTTCTCGCAGACCTTAGAGCAGGGATGCACAGACGTATAGGGAACAGGGGCCACTCGGGAAGATTATGAGCCAAGGAGAGGCCGCTATAAGAAAATGTACACTAAAAGTTTTAATTTCTTTAAATGCTCACACATTAAAATTTCTACTCCCCCGTCACCAAATTTTCAAAATGGTGTAGGAATTTGAAATATTTCAAAAACTTCCCGGTATTCTTCAAGAATATTTTCTCGCAGTACCTTTATCTACAATTTAACGGTTATTTGTACCGATTGTTTGTGTCAATACCGGATACTAAAAATGTTACGTGTTTGAATTTCGACCCCCCCGTCGCCGAATTTCCATATTTCAAAAACTCCTCAGTTTTTTTAAAGAATAGTTACTCGAATTATTAAGTATCCGGTACTTTTACCGAATGTCCGATTATGACTGGTATTGGCAATTTTTTTTTATATTACATAAGTCGTTGGGAGGCTGCAGATATACCGACCGAGGGCCGCGGTTTGTGCATCGCTGCCTTAGAGAGAATCAACCTACCTCGAATTTAGAGGCAAGTTGAAAACCCTACTGTTCAAGAAAAGTCACGACGCCCTTGAGATGGTCACGGATCATTAAACGGAGCCATAAATAAATTAACCATATTCCTATTTTAAGTCCGCTGGCTACCACACTTGTGGGTTATGTTTCTATTTTTAATCTTTTTAGATAAATTGTTAGATAAAATGCTAATGTGTGAAACTTTGTCAAAAGCTCATTACTATTTTCCCATTACGATTTTCTTTAAATTTCCAGCCTATATGAAATTTCATTGTGTACCTACAAAACAGTATGGTACATATAAATTATATTTCGAAATATTCAACTCTTATCTATTTAATACGCTAAAGAAGAAAGAAACAACTTAATCAATCATTATTAAATTGGTACATTATAATATATTTTGTAAGTGTAGATTTCCTAGTAATGATTAAGTATTATTGCAATGACAACTTTCCAAGTAACTGCTGATAAGAATTTATTAAAATATATATGTACTTATTTTTCACTTATATAACTACAAAATATAAAATATTACCCATCTATACGATCACACAAATGGGGTAACCAATAAAGTATCTATTATTTTTGTATCCTTACGAGAACCTCCTCCAATCCAAGTGTCTAACTGATAAGTAATTTCATATTAATTAAAACCAAAGCTAATTATTCCTCTGTAATACATATACCTTTACACATTCGTATACTTTACATAGGTAATATGTTAACCATTAACCCATACACATGTCAGTGTTAACTCAATACAAAACATCTATCCTATTATTCATAACACAGTTTATTTGAAACATTGTCGCATAACACCATCCAACTATGAATATATTTCAAGAATCCGTAATAATAATGCTATGGTAAAACAAAACATAATTTCTGTAACTCTCTTTCTCTCTCTGCATATGATTTTATGAGAACATCCTCAACGCATACCTAACAACTCCCGCGTCATGTGAGTGACTGAGGAGGTAAGCCAAGGATCTTGTGGTATAAGAACCTTTCATAGGCAAAAAGTCCCTCCTAACTATTGGATACGAAAGAGAGTGAACCGCCTCAGAGTGGAATAAGGAATTATTAAAGACAACAGCATTACCTACATGTGACTGTTGTATCACTGAGCAGTTCATATCGTTACAATATTATGTACTGGAGTGTCCTCTATGTCCAGTCACAATATATGTACAGACCAGTGGCGGGACTAGGCTTTTCACATCGGGCATGCTTTGTACAAATAAACTTTTTTACTCGCAATCGAGTGGACGTCCTTGAGAATAATGTAATATATATATCGGAGACGGGACTAGGCTTTTCATGTTGGTCTTACATTCGTTATAATAAAAAAATGAAATAAATAAGATATCCAGAATGGTTGACATACCCTTTGCTGAATTTAAGATATTAAATGGTTTATATGCGATATCTCTTAAAAGACACTTAAAAACTTTAGTGGGAGATCTATTGTTTGCCAAAGACTTCATGGGTCCTTAATATAAATAAATAAAATACAAGAAGTCTGCGATACAAATAAATACTATTTTTAAGTATGTAAGTAACTTTTAACCTCGTCAGACCTGAATTAATTGTGAGTCGAAAAAATTCTTTTGTTTTAAAATCTTATTATTTGGCTTCTAAATAACAAGTTTCAGATAATTGTAAATTTTTTTGATTGCTAGATTTGCGAAAATAAATATGTTCATTGGAATGGAAATTAAATAAAAAAGAGGTTTCTGAAATGTTAATTTAAATTTATTTGATATATATTAATTGATTAACATAAATTAAAGAATAAATTTACCTTTGCCAAAAAATTCCAGTAAAATTAAACACAACTATGTAAATATATCTTTAATTTTCTCAACCTAAAACCTGGCAGTGACACTTTGCGTAGACTCGTTGACAAATAATTAAGTAAAAAATATAGTTAACTTTGACAAATGGCGCAAAAAAAAATATGACGATAAAATAGACTTCAATATTAATAATTTTCAATATTAATATTAGAAAAAAGCAATAGATGGGAGCGTAAAAAAAATTAATAAAATATATGTCCATTGGAATGGACACCAGGTCTGAAGAGGTTAAGTTAAATGTCGTAATTACTATACAATTTATTTTGTCTCGCGCATCCATCATAATATTAATTAATCCTTTATGAAGAACGTTTCAAGTCTAAAAACTATTAGCGGTTGCACATAGTATCTACCATCAAATTATTTTTAACTGCCTAGTACGTTACGCACGACTCACACAATCATTACACAACCAATACAAATAAAAACATACTCATATGGGTACACTATGCACCCAAACGTTATTCGTGCATGCTTGCATATTAAGTCCTTAAGATTGCACACATACAACCAAACATACACAATAATACACATGTATGGCGCGTCATTGCCAACTACGTATTGACACTAAAATTTAAGTGTGTGTTATTGAGAACAGATGCTACGTATAAAGCAATAACTTACTATTCCATTAATTTAGTTATCACGGTAAATTATTGGCTTTTATTAAAAAAAGTCAAAATAACGTATCGATTTTACACGCACTTCAATACAAATAGTACGTACTTTTGATAAAAACTCAAAAACTTACAAAAATTGTATATTTGCTGCGTATATTTTTGTGAATCGTTCTCTTTGCAACGAAATGTTTGGCGGCAAATTCAAACTAGTTTTTGATGATTTCAATATTTTCTTCATAGATTCTATGGGCATGCTGTGCTTTTTTGCATGTATGGCAGGCACGCGACTGGTACAGACACAATGGAAGAAATTATTGTCTTGTCTCAGTACTGAAGACATATCTAAGAAGATCCAAGTATGAAAATAGGTAATGGTTATAGTGATCCTCAGGAGCAAATGTCCATTCTAATAGTTTTCCAGATTCTGCCACAGATAGAGAAGTTCTTATGTCACATTGTGTTCCAGGATAATATCTTACAATATGTTGTATAAGTTTAATGATAATATATTGACAACAGGAGTGGTAAAGTTGGATTGGATAATATGTATTGAGAAATAAACACGTGATTTTTGATTTTATAAATAAAATATAAAAATATATTATTGAGCACTGTTTAATCTCCACTATGTTAGGTTAAATACCGAACGTTTTCGCCTATACTTGTAGGCATCTTCAGGGAAACTGAAACATGTTTATTTGGAATATTAGGTATTAAATATTGCATTAGGAACTATTTACACAATTTCGTATAAAAATCACATACCTGCAATATCAGAAGTTACATATATAAATATAATATTATTGATCAGTATGACAATTACCTATCTACATAATATTAACAATTATTATCAATACAAATAATATCAAACTAACTTAAGTGAGAATCACTATATGTCTGAGCTTAATAAATAAAATATTAAATATAATAACAAACAAAGTATGTATTAATACTAGCAAGAAGAATACTCCTTAACTACTAATTCAAATGTATTGTGATAAAGGTAAATTATTATTTGACTTACCGAACTTATAATGTTATGTTTTTGTCACTTAGAAACCATCAACTTTGTTCTTGAAGAATAAAGATTATTCATTTTTACACCTTTTTTCTCGATAAACTTAAAAGCCAAATAGAAACCCAACACTCAACAAATAAAACACGTGTTTTTCAATGCTTAAGGTTTGACAATTCATATACCACAGATGAAATTATGACAATTATTTTTTATAGACAATAATATTGTAGATTAATTTCTTTGGTCAGTTTATGACAACTTGTTATAGTTATCATATTTGGATCATTCTGACAAGATGACAACTTTGATCAAAGTATGATATGTTAAGTTATCATGAATTGATCAAAAACATTAATTATTATTTTTATTTATCATAATTATTTGGACCAATGCGCTTTAGATATTTCTGTATAAACTACAGTTATCATACACTGAGAAAAATACTAACGAAATTTCACAACGAATCATTGGTACGTACTATCAAATTAGGACCAGAGATCGTAACAACGATTCATTGGTACAGATCTATTGACTTCGCAACCAATTCATTGGTACATTTACCAACAACTTCTTCACAGTGACGTCATCAACTTGAAGTTCGCTGCAGAACGAATCGTTGGTAAGAATCAATTGAATTACTTGTCATACTTACGTATGTAGGTACCTATACATAACCTCAAAATTTAGCTGTCAAAAGTCCAATAATATTAATCGCGTTTAGTTGTAAAATGTGATCTATTTTTCTAATAACGGTATAATTATTTGAAACATACCAACAAAAATAATATTATTAGAATAATTATTCACACTTTACAAATAAACATTGTGATTAATATAAGTAGAAAAAGTAGGTAGGAAATTAAAATAAAAAAAATCTTTTAAGTAGTTACTTGCGTAAAATAATAGTTTATTAAAAATTACAAAGGAAAAAAAATAAAAATAAAGACAGTTAATAAAGACAACATTAAAACATACATAAAAATATATACCATATTATAGGAAACCAAATAAAACAGCCATAGACATACTATACTTTGTAGTGCAGTACATTTTTTTTTAATATTCCTGTTCCAACTCTTCCAACATAATACGCATTAATAACAATAATAATATTGTGCTGCCTCACTCCATATCGTTTAGATGATAGTGGTATCTTTGTCTCAGCTCTGTTACATCTTGTTCATTCAATATCAAAGTCGATTATATTTTCTGTGGGAAAACATAAGGAATATAATTATTAAGTATAGGTCAATGCATCAAAACTTCAATAATTTAGAGTTATTTTAATATAGCATTATATCTGGGAATAACAATGCGGTGTAATATTGTGGTTTTATTAAGCACAAAATTATTTATACACTGATTTGTAGGTTAGGTTAGTTATGTAGTCTGATGTTTTTTGTGCAAAAGCACATTCATTGGCAATCATTTCATTAACATAACATTTCTTGAGTGGAAACTATGTATATAATTACGAGAATATATTAAGTAGAAATAAATAAATATTGCACATTAAATTAAAACAATATGACAAACAACAAATAAGTGATTGTACTTACTACTGAATAATTCTATTTTATCCTCAAATCCCCAGGACTTTAACAACTCAAAAAGATACATAGCTTTGTTTCATTGACACAACACACTAACTTCACGGTCAGGAAAATAATAAATTCACACTTTCTCAATAACAAAAGATTAGAACTTGCAACGCAATATTTTCTTATGATCGAACACCTTTTGTTGTTTCATGTTTGTATAGGTACATACCGAAAAATGACAGAAAAAACGGAAACGAACTAACAACGTAAACTATTTTATCACAAAAGATGTTGGTAAGCGCCGAGAAATTTACAGTTACGCAAAATTGAATCATTGTTTGTGTCTTATTATATCAATAGTAAGGCGAGCAAAATAATTTATTGTTATAGATCAATTGAATTTGGAGATGTACCTTTTCTCAGTGTAGTTTGACCAAATGAAAGATCTAACGAAATATAAGAAAACTGCATACTTATCTCAAAATGACCAATTTTGCACTTATCATAAATTGACCAATGGCCACAGATATATTATGTGACTGAAGTAATTATGAAATATCTATTAAATTAAAAATATATTAGTTACATATATTATTATAATCTCGTATTAATTTGACTTTTCGAATAAATAAATGAATATATATGTAGGTATAAATAATATATTATTATTTTATAGTTGATTATAACTAAATTAAATATCTCTATCTCTTTCCAACTTTTCACTTACTATTTAAGCACACTAAAACATTACTTTTAATTTTTTTCCGCAACCATATCTTTATTTTTTCTATATCTTTGATCATCTTCTCCCTTTCCGCTTCTGATATGCGCTCCGTTACATTTACTATTTCTATAGAATTCGTTAGTCCTTTTGATGTCTCCACTGCTGTTACCTTTAAGATTCCATTTTCATTAATTTCAAATGTAACGTCAAATTCAATAGATCTTGCAGGACCTGGTGGAAGATCTTTAATAAGAAATTCTCCCAAGAAAATGTTATTCTTTACGATCTTATCTTCACCTGCATATATAGGAAAGCTTGCTGATGATTGATTGTCTTCTAATGTAACATAACCTACAGTGCATGATAACGGGATGTGGCTGTTTCTGAGTACCACAGTGGACATAATAGTACCTTTTATTCTTACACCCAATGACATCGGTGTGATGTCTTGTAACTTTATTTTCAATTTCCCCCCACAGTCTCCCCTCATCATCGCGCCTTGCACAGCGGCTCCTAACGCTACGCCCTCGTCTGGATTCAGAAAGGAATTTAATTCCTTATTTTTAAAGAATGACTTCAACATTTCCTTTATTCTAGGTATTCTCGTGGACCCCCCGACTAATACGACTTCATCTATATCTGACACACTCATCTTAGCCTCCTTGAGAGCATCCGCAACGTATGTCAGAGTAGACTCAAATAATGATTTATTCAGTGATTCAAAGTTCGCTCGCGTTATAATTTTTTGGTAATCATATTCTTTGTATTGTAACATTACTGTTGATGTTGTACTTGATGACAAATGTATTTTTGCTTTTTCACAACTACGTCTCAAAAGAATCATGGCTGTTTTATCATAAGAAACCTTCTTCCTTAATGACTTTTCAATATCTTTACAACAATACTTCACCAACTCACTGGTGAAATCTTGTCCACCCAGATGAGTATTGCCTGAGGTGGACTTTACGTCCAATATTCCACATTCTATCGTCAGCAAAGTAACATCGAATGTACCGCCGCCTAAATCATAAACAAGGACATTTATTTTACTTTTAGATGCATTATCAAATTCAAACGCCAGTGCAGCGGCTGTAGGCTCATTGATGAGGCTTAGAACCTTTAGACCTGCAGCATGACCTGCTTCCAATGTAGCCTTCCTCTGAGCATCACTGAAATACGCCGGAACAGTTATAATGGCATTGCTGATATTTTCTATATTTAATCTGCGTTCAACAATTCCCTTGATTTTTTTCAAGAGAATTGCACTTACTTCTTCCGGTCGTACTTGGCGCTTGTCATTGTTTTTATTTATTTCGTATACTGGATTTCCGTTATCATTCACAATATTAAAGGGCCACATTTTGATATCTTCTTGAATATTTTTATCGTTATATTGTTTTCCTATAAGTCTTTTTGCATCTGAAAAAATGTTATTTTAAATAATTTATTACAAAATATCAAGGAACACTTTTACAATGATAAAAAAATATGGAAAATATTATTTGATTGCCATCAATCAAGGTTCTGTAAATGTCTTTCAAATCTGCTTTATAATAGTCAAATCTTATGAAATCGCACCTCTGCAATAAACATGGCCTCTGTATATTGATTGTATTTGATATTGTCATGTGTTTATGTATGGAATTGCTTGTAATCAATCTACAGTAAAGAATAAATAAATAAAATAGTGTTTTCATAAATATTATGCTTTACTTACCATATAATGTGTTCTCTGGTTCGCGTAACATTATATTCATAGCGGCTTTCCCAACAAGAACTTCATCTTCAGACTTAGAGTAAGAAACACACGACGGAGTAATATATCCTGAATCATCATTATCTATAACTCTCAGTTTACCTTTCCAATAAACTGCCACGCATGAGAATGTTGTACCTAAGTCAATCCCTAAGACTGGACTTATTGAAGCCATTGTGAGAGCGTACAGGGTGATGTGATGGACAGAGTGTACCTTGTGACAGAGTCTTATCTTCACGAGACTATTACCAATATGTAATAGGGAGCAGAGCACAGCACAGAATATACAGACCCTTGTGATGTATCAACATACATTTATATATAGGTACCTACCAACACTCCTTAGTCTTATCATGAGATAAGAAACATTTCATATTAATCAGTAAATAATCCATTTTGCAATATAATAATCCATTCCTATGTACATATGTTTGTATGTAGGTATGTTTTTATGAATGTTAACCGAAGTTTTAGCATTTACTGAATTTTCACACCTGCGGGAGTGAAGATAATAAGAATATTACTCAACAGACACCTCATCCTCACAACCAACAGACTGTGCAAACTCCCTTTTGTATGAATCAGGAAAGTTGTTCCGATGCTTACGAATCGGCTTAGGCTGGTTTAAGTGCACTTTATCCATGGTACGTTCACCAATACCACCAATTTCTGTATAAAACCACTATATTCGACATCTGATGAGCATACGTGTCAATTGAAAAATTGCACCCCGCGGGCCGCATGTGACCCGCGGGGTGCCTGCTTGAGGCCCGCGAAGCATATGCACACTTTTTTATGATAGTCGGTACGAGTACCTACCCGTTTCTTACTTTTTTGAAAAAAATACTCTTAAAGAAAACCGAGGAGTTTGCTAAACATTTCAAATTCCTATACCAACTTGAAAATTAGGCGACGAGTGGGTAGAAATTTTAAGGTGAAGTAAAATTATTGAATGTTCCATAAATGGATTATATCGTTGTACAGCCCGGTAGGAAATATCATTTCTAAAATTTGGCCCGGCTGCTGAAAAGGTTGACCACACATGATCTAGTAGGTACATCTGACGTCATCACCAGCTGTCCACAACAATACCATTGCGGTGTTGCCTGTTCACTACAAACTACAATACCTCATCGCTGATATTTTCAAATTATTTTTCCTATATCTCAGGAGAGTAGGTACTTTTGCTATCTGCGAGTGTTACATAATATTTTGTCTATCTGATGTTAATTTCCCGAGCAACTCCAGGTGAAAATATAGTTACCTGCCAGTGTCTAATAAATACCTACCTTAAGAATTATGTAGGATAAATTGATTTTATGAAAACATATGATTACTTTATAATACTTATGTACCTGTTTATATGACATGTAAAGACTTTTATCGTCGATTTATATATAATTATAAATAATTATTAGGTATTTGTGTCTGTAAGTTAGTTTGTATTATGTACTTTATAGATATCGTTATAAGATAAGACAGTGAAAAAATAACCTTACACTAATTAGGAGGTATTTTGGGCGAGTTTAATCCTTAAATGCATCGTGTTGTCATTTGACAACAGTGTAAATTACCTACCGCTAAATTAAAACTGTAAAATGTCTGTAGTTTTCGAACACCAGCCTCTTACAGCTACTACTTCTGCTATACAAATACGCCATATCCCAGTAATGGGGTAGCCAGCAGACCAGCTGCATGTCATAAACATGCATGCCGCCCATCCTGAATGTCCTTTTTTTAGAAGGTATATATATTATAAAGATGTTTTATTACTACTATTTAATTTGGTTGCTGCCTTCTTTTTCTCTCGTCTAAACTAGTTCATAATCATATTCACACGACTGCCCCGGACCCTTCTCAATCGTCTTCAGATGGCTTTTAATGCTGCCGCCAGGATAATTTGAAGACAGAACAAGTGCTGCTACATCACTTCACTACTAAGATTTCAACAATATTTTGTCATGATTCCAGAAAGAGTGGAGTTTAAATTATTGTGTCTCACTGTCCACGAGGCCTTAAGCTGTAGGTCTAGGTACCGGTACGAAACTCCGAGGCGACCACTGGACTAAGCCTCTACTTCTGTCAACAAACTCGTCGAACTCAATACCTACCTCCAATTTTACAGAAAGGAGCTTCAGAGTCGCTGCGCCAACTGCCTGGAACATATGTTTTTCTCGCAGACCTTAGAGCAGGGATGCACAGACGTATAGGGAACAGGGGCCACTCGGGAAGATTATGAGCCAAGGAGAGGCCGCTATAAGAAAATGTACACTAAAAGTTTTAATTTCTTTAAATGCTCACACATTAAAATTTCTACTCCCCCGTCACCAAATTTTCAAAATGGTGTAGGAATTTGAAATATTTCAAAAACTTCCCGGTATTCTTCAAGAATATTTTCTCGCAGTACCTTTATCTACAATGTAACGGTTATTTGTACCGATTGTTTGTGTCAATACCGGATACTAAAAATGTTACGTGTTTGAATTTCGACCCCCCCGTCGCCGAATTTCCATATTTCAAAAACTCCTCAGTTTTCTTAAAGAATAGTTACCTACTCGAATTATTAAGTATCCGGTACTTTTACCGAATGTCCGATTATGACTGGTATTGGATTTTTTTTTATATTATATAATTCGTTGGCGGGCTGCAGATATACCGACCGAGGGCCGCGGTTTGTGCATCGCTGCCTTAGAGAGAATCAACCTACCTCGAATTTAGAGGCAAGTTGAAAACCCTACTGTTCAAGAAAAGTCACGACGCCCTTGAGATGGTCACGGATCATTAAACGGAGCCATAAATAAATTAACCATATTCCTATTTTAAGTCCGCTGGCTACCACACTTGTGGGTTATGTTTCTATTTTTAATCTTTTTAGATAAATTGTTAGATAAAATGCTAATGTGTGAAACTTTGTCAAAAGCTCATTACTATTTTCCCATTACGATTTTCTTTAAATTTCCAGCCTATATGAAATTTCATTGTGTACCTACAAAACAGTATGGTACATATAAATTATATTTCGAAATATTCAACTCTTATCTATTTAATACTTTAAAGAAGAAAAAAACAACTCAATCGATCATTATTAAATTGGTACATTATAATATATTTTGTAAGTGTAGATTTCCTAGTAATGATTAAGTATTATTGCAATGACAACTTTCCAAGTAACTGCTGATAAGAATTTATTAAAATATATACTTATTTTTCACTTACATAACTGTAAAAAATAAAATATTACCCATCTATACTATACGATCACACAAATGGGGTAACCAATAAAGTATCTATTATTTTTGTGTCGTTAGGTGGACCTTCTCCAATTCTAGTGTCTAACTGATTAGTAATTTAATATTAATTACTACCAAAGCTTATTAATCCTTTGCAATACATATATACCTTTACACATTCGTACACTTTACATACTATGTTAACCATTATCCCATACAAATGTCAGTGTGAACTCAATACAAAACATCTATCGTATTATTCATAACACAGTTTATTTGATACATTGTCGCATAACACCATCCAACTATGAATATATTTCTAAAATCCGCAATAATATTGTTATGGTAAAACAAAAAATAATTTCTGTAACTCTCTCCTTTTCTCTCTCTCTGGATATGATTTTATGAGAACATCCTTAACGCATACAACAACCCCTGCGTGAGAGACTGAGGAGGTAAGCCAAGGATCTTGTTGTATAAGAACCTTTTATAGGCAAAAGTCCCTCCAAATTATTGGATATGAAAGACAGTGAACCGCCTCAGAGTGGAATAAGGAATTACTTAAGACAACAACATTACCTACATGTGACTGTTGTATCACTGAGCAGTTTATATGGTAACAATATTATGTACTGGAGTGTCCTCTATGTCCAGTCACAATATATATGTACCTACCTACATATGTACAGACACAATGGAAGATACTATTATTTTGTCTCAGTACTGAAGACATATCTAAGTAGATCCAAGTATGAAAATAGATAATGGTTATAGGTATAGTGATCCTCAGGAACAAATGTCCATTCTAATAGTTTTCCAGATTCTGCCACAGATATAGAAGTTCTTATGTCACATTGTGTTCCGGGATAATATCTTACAAAATGTTGTATAAGTTTAATGATAATATATTGACAAAGTTGGATTGGATAATATGTACTGAGAAATAAACAGAAGTTACATTATAAACATAAAATTATTGATCAGTATGACAATTACCTCCATATTATTAACAATTATTATCAATACAAATATCAACCTGACTTATGTGAGTCACGAAATGTCTGAGCGTAATAAATAAAATATTAAATATGATAACAAAGTATGTATTATGTGACTGAAGTAATTATGAAATACCTATTAAATTAAATATATATTCGTAAAATATTATAATCTCCTATTAATTTGACTTTTCGAATAAATAAATAAATATATATGTATAATGTATAAATATTATTATTTTATAGTTGATTAAAACTAAATTAAATATCTCTATCTCTTTCCAACTTTTCACAAACACATTAAAACATTACTTATAATTTTTGTCCGCAATCATATTTTTATTTTTTCTATATCTTTGATCATCTTCTCCCTTTCCGCTTCTGATATGCGCTCCGTAACATTAACATTTTCTAATTTCTCCACTGCTGTTACTTTTAAGATTCCATCTGCATTAATATCAAATGTAATGTCAAATTTAATAGATCTTGCAGGACCAAGTGGGAGATCTTGAATACGAATTTCTCCCAAGTAAATGTTATTCTTTGCGATCTTATCTTCACCTGCATATATAGAAAAGCCTATTGATGATTGATTATCCACCAAAATTTTATAAACTTTTGTGCATGATAACGGGATGTGGCTGTGTCTGCGTACCACAGTGGACATCGTACCACCTATTCCGTCTTTTCTTGATCCTACACCCAATGACATCGGTGTGATATCTTGTAATTTAATTTTCGGTTTCCCCCCATAGTCTCCCCTCATCATCGCGCCTTGCACAGCGGCTCCAAGCGCTACTCCCTCATCTGGATTCAGAAAGGAATTTAATTCCTTATTTTTAAAGAATGACTTCAACATTTCCTTTATTTTAGGTATTCTCGTGGACCCCCCGACTAATACGACTTCATCTATATCTGACACACTCATCTTAGCCTCCTTGAGAGCATCCGCAACATATGTCAGAGTAGACTCAAATAATGATTTATTCAGTGATTCAAAGTTCGCTCGCGTTATAATTTTTTGGTAATCATATTCTTTGTATTGTAACGTTACTGTTGATGTTTTACTTGATGACAAATGTATTTTAGCTTCTTCACAACTACGTCTCAAATGAATCATGGCTGTTTTATCATTAGAAACCTTCCTCATTGATGACTTTTCAATATCTTTACAACAATACTTCACCAACTCACTGGTGAAATCTTGTCCACCCAGATGAGTATTGCCTGAGGTGGACTTTACGTTTAATATTCCACATTCTATCGTCAGCAAAGTAACATCGAATGTACCGCCGCCTAAATCATAAACAAGGACATTTATTTTACTTTTAGATGCATTATCAAATTCAAACGCCAGTGCAGCGGCTGTAGGCTCATTGATGAGGCTTAGAACCTTTAGACCTGCAGCATGACCTGCTTCCAATGTAGCCTTCCTCTGAGCATCACTGAAATACGCCGGAACAGTTATTATGGCATTGCTGATATTTTCTATATTTAATCTGTGTTCAACAATTCCCTTGATTTTTTTCAAGAGAATTGCACTTACTTCTTCCGGTCGTACTTGGCGCTTGTCATTGTTTTTATTTATTTCGTATACTGGATTTCCGTTATCATTCACAATATTAAAGGGCCACATTTTGATATCTTCTTGAATATTTTTATCGTTATATTGTTTTCCTATAAGTCTTTTTGCATCTGAAAAAATGTTATTTTAAATAATTTATTACAAAATATCAAGGAACACTTTTACAATGATAAAAAAACATGGAAAATATTATTTGATTGCCATCAATCAAGGTTCTGTAAATGTCTTTCAAATCTGCTTTATAATAGTCAAATCTTATGAAATCGCACCTCTGCAATAAACATGTCATCTGTATATTGATTGTTTTTGATATTATCCTATATTTATTATGTATGGAATTGCTTTTAATCAATCTACAGTAAAGAATAAATAAATAAAATAGTGTTTTCATAAATATTATGCTTTACTTACCATATAATGTGTTCTCTGGTTCGCGTAACATTATATTCATAGCGGCTTTCCCAACAAGAACTTCATCTTCAGACTTAGAGTAAGAAACACACGACGGAGTAATATATCCTGAATCATCATTATCTATAACTCTCAGTTTACCTTTCCAATAAACTGCCACGCATGAGAATGTTGTACCTAAGTCAATCCCTAAGACTGGACTTATTGAAGCCATTGTGAGAGCGTACAGGGTGATGTGATGGACAGAGTGTACCTTGTGACAGAGTCTTATCTTCACGAGACTATTACCAATATGTAATAGGGAGCAGAGCACAGCACAGAATATACAGACTCTTGTGATGTATCATCATACATTTATATATAGGTACCTACCAACACTCCTTAGTCTTATCATGAGATAAGAAACATTTCATATTAATCAGTAAATAATCTATTTTGCAATAAAGTAATCCATTCCTATGTATGTTTGTATGTTTTTATAAATGTTAACCGAAGTTTTAGCATTTACTGAATTTTCACACCTGCGGGAGTGAAGATAATAAGAATATTACTCAACAGACACCTCATCCTCACAACCAACAGACTGTGCAAACTCCCTTTTGTATGAATCAGGAAAGTTGTTCCGATGCTTACGAATCGGCTTAGGCTGGTTTAAGTGCACTTTATCCATGGTACGTTCACCAATACCACCAATTTCTGTATAAAACCACTATATTCGACATCTGATGAGCATACGTGTCAATTGAAAAATTGCACCCCGCGGGCCGCATGTGACCCGCGGGGTGCCTGCTTGAGGCCCGCGAAGCATATGCACACTTTTTTATGATAGTCGGTACGAGTACCTACCCGTTTCTTACTTTTTTGAAAAAAATACTCTTAAAGAAAACCGAGGAGTTTGCAAAACATTTCAAATTCCTATACCAACTTGAAAATTAGGCGACGAGTGGGTAGAAATTTTAAGGTGAAGTAAAATTATTGAATGTTCCATAAATGGATTATATCGTTGTACAGCCCGGTAGGAAATATCATTTCTAAAATTTGGCCCGGCTGCTGAAAAGGTTGGCCACACATGATCTAGTAGGTACATCTGACGTCATCACCAGCTGTCCACAACAATACCATTGCGGTGTTGCCTCTTCACTACAATACCTCATCGCTGATATTTTCAAATTATTTTTCCTACATCTCAGGAGAGTAGGTACTTTTGCTATCTGCGAGTGTTCCATAATATTTTGTCAATCTGATGTTTATTTTCCGAGCAACTCCAGGTGAAAACATAGTTACCTGCCATAGTGTCTAATAAATACCTACCTTAAGTATTATGTAGGATAAATTGATTTTAAATATTATCATTAATTCATTTTATCATTTGCATTGTGAAAACATGATTACTTTATAATACTTATGTACCTGTTTATATAACATGTAAAGACTTTTATCGTCGATTTATATATAAATATAAATAATTATTAGGTATTTGTGTCTGTAAGTTAGTTTGTATTATGTACTTTATAGATATCGTTATAAGATAAGACAGTGAAAAAATAACCTTACACTAATTAGGAGGTATTTTGGGCGAGTTTAATCCTTAAATGCATCGTGTTGTCATTTGACAACAGTGTAAATTACCGCTAAATTAAAACTGTAAAATGTCTGTAGTTTTCGAACACCAGCCTCTTACAGCTACTACTTCTGCTATACAAATACGCCATATCCCAGTAATGGGGTAGCCAGCAGACCAGCTGCATGTCATAAACATGCATGCCGCCCATCCTGAATGTCCTTTTTTTTAATTTATTTTTTTTTTTTTAAAAAAAAGTGCCAAGAAGCGGGCTGCAGCCATATATCTTAATAACCGGTTCGTTTGTATAATATTTTCATAAATAATAATACTTACTTCTTCTAATAAATTATCATTCTGTTTCTAATAAACTTATGTGTTGCAAATTATAAACATTTTATAGAGCCACTGGAGGGGAAAAAACCCAAATCCTGCCAGATCCCATTTTGGATCGGACCATGAGCCCTGCACATCTTTTAGAGCTGTTGCCACCAACTTATGTACCAAGGAGCCTTCCATATCTTTAGTGGCTGACGAGATATGTGCCAATGAGCCCTCCGTATCGACACCAACTGACAACGTGTGGAAGGATTGGAATCCCGCAGCGTTGCGGAGACCCAAAAACCAGAAGTTGATGGTCAAAAAAAAGAAAAACTTAGACGAAGAAATGAAACAGTCAATTCTTCATCCTCTTAACATAAACTAAATTATATATTTTAATAATTTTAAATTAAATATCCTAATCATGATAATTTATTATTGCTTGTCTTTTATTATTTGATTTTCAACAAGTTTTATTTAATGATTTATTTGTGTTATATGTATCATATTGTTTATTAATTATGATTTTTTTTTTCTGTCTGTCACGTGTTTCTTATATATTTTCTACATGTAAAAGGGTCACGCCGTTTGTTATTATATAATAAAAATAAAATAAACCCATTTATAAGACTATTTTTAAGACTCAAACATTATTCATTTTTTCACAATCTTTATCAATAATTTTAGTTTTCTTTCATATATACCTCTATTACTCATAACTGTAAATGTCTCTATTAATAATTATTAGTACTGTAATAATAATAGCCATGTATGTTTATTGAATTTTAATAAAAGAACTGTTGATTTATTATTTAACCTCTCTTTTTTACTTAACAGTATATAATTCTTGTAATAGATAGTATAGATTGAACTCTTTTTTTGTTATCCTAGTGCCAATACAACACAATACGCGAGTGAAACCTGGACACAGTTGTAGAAGCAGTTAATGCTTCAGAAACGGGATTGTTAAAAAGGATGTAATGTATCCATCGATGTTATTTTTACAATTAACCATTGCATGAGGTCATATATGTAAATTTAACACATGAAACTACCATACCCGATACTCTTTGTCTGTTGAGAAAGGAAAATGGCATGATAGTATCTATTTTCAATAATCTACCTACTAATTCACTGATCCAATGTCTTCTTTCACGAGAGTTTGATGGAAAATAATAAAATGGAGCATTCATAAAACATCACTCTTTTTGCAACCTCTGTAAATTAACTTAATCACGTTTTTATGTTCATGGTCATATATATGTAGGTGTGTAGAAAAAGGCTAAATAAATAACGTAAGTTTGGTGGTAAAAAGTTTTATTTCAAGCAAAGTTAATAAAAGAAAATAAAGATATAATATGAAAGAGTGATAATTAAAAATAATATTCAATTTTCATCTTCACAATCTGAAATACATAAAAATTTAAGGAAATAATATATTCTTTACTGTAAATCATTCCTCATAGGTTTCACAAATCAAAATGGCGCCTGAATAATGACATATGACATATGTTATTGTCGTTGCGATAGCAATTTGATAAAATACGATTCGTAATACGTTTAACTAGCCAAAATACAGCGGTAATCAAATAACGAATGCTTAACCCGGTGCATGATCTACTATCGTTTTATAAAATCGGAAAATCGGTAATTAAACCAAACTTTGGTTAAAATTGGTATCAAGCGTTACGAACGGATGTTTATAAAATCGGCCCTTAATAAAGTTAAATGTTTGCTGTGTTTTTGCATGGTGTGATGTACTGCACCTGTCCATACTGGAGCAATTTTATTTTTATTATTATGTTTGAGTGTTATGCATCGCTTGCGGACTTGGGTAAGTTGTGTTATTTCTAATTTTATTCTGTTCAAACTGTATTTTTATTTTATTTCTATTTATTGGCTATTTATGTTCTGTGTTTCACAATTGGCCCCACGTTGCAATGATTGCTCTACTCATTTATGCATGTAAGCACCTGCGTCTACCTATGTTTTAGGGCTGGCATCCCACATATGTGAACGCTTATTATGTCTTTATCACCTACCTCTGCACCTTTTCCCGATACCCTTCATTACCTCTTCTCTCCAACAGGGGCTGTAAATTCACTTGATTCATCCTGTGGCGGAACTTATGATCTTCACTCTGTATTGAGTCAGTCTTTCAATAACCTTTCTTCAAAGCATCTCGGAGTGTGTCATATCAATGCTCAGAGCGTGGCTCGTCATCATCATGAGATAATTTCTTCTTTTAGTGATGTTGACATTCACGCTCTGCTTATCTCGGAATCATGGCTGAAGCCAACTCTACCTTCCTCGCTCTTTCTGTTGCCTGGATTTTCTTTGATACGCAATGACAGAGTTGAGCGTCGTGGTGGAGGAGTTTGTGTATATCTCAGAGAAAATTTACCATATAAAATGGTCTGTCAATCCTCGCCTGGTGTACATGGTGCCCTTGAGTATCTTTTTATTGAGGTCACATTTTTGCACTCGGTGGTTGTTCTTGGAGTTGTTTACGCTCCTCCATGTTCCGATTATTTCAATGAGTTTGAACGGATTCTTGAGGATATCTCATCTAGCTACACAAACGTGATAATTATGGGAGATTTTAATACTTGTCTGATGAAGCATGATAGTCGGGCAACTAGACTCAATAAATTGGTTTCAACATGCAATCTCAGGATTTTGCCTCTTCAGCCAACTCACATATTGAATAATTCCAAATCACTTATCGATCACATTATTGTCTCACAAGAAAGAATGGTCAAACATCATGACCAATTGTCGGCTCCTGGTTTTTCACATCATGACCTAATATTTTTGCATTATTCCATGAAAACACCAAGACCCAAGCCCAAAATTGTGTTGATGAGAAGTCTTCGCTGTGTTGATAATGAGGCTCTAGTCTATGATGCGGAAAGACTGAACTGGTCTGATATTGGACAGGCTCCCACTGTCGATGAGAAGGTTAATTTGCTGAATGATAAAATTATAAGCCTGCTCAACAAACATGCGCCTCTCAAGCGTATTAGAATTAAAAACCGTCCTGTTATGTGGTTAACCGATGATATCCGGAGACTCATGGCACGCAGAGACAGAGCTCATGTCAAGCACAGACTTTCTCCAAATGAGGAGAATTGGAATAACTATAAATCTCTTCGAAATAGCTGCTCCAAAGTCTGTAGAAAGGCTAGAATTGCTCACACTCTTCAGTCATTTTCAAATCTGTCACAAGCACAAATATGGAGGAGACTCGACTCGCTAGGTATGTCGAATAATACAAATTCTTATAGCGCCATAAACCTAAACCCAGATACTTTCAATGCACACTTTGCCTCACCCCCTTTCACGCTCGATACTGCCGTGCGGACTGCAACTCTACATGAGATGCACGCTTCTGATCCCGCTAACGTACCATCTTTTGAATTCTCTCTGGTAACGGAGGGCGATGTTGAGCGAGTGATTGGCTCAATCAAGTCCAAAACAACTGGATGTGATGAAATACCTATTGCTTTCGTTGAACGTTTTCTGAATTTGGTGATACCGCAGCTAACTCACATAATAAATTTTTCATTATCTAATAATATTTTCCCGACGGTGTGGAAGTGGGCCTGTGTGGTTCCCATACCGAAGAAAGCTCAGCCTGCCGATCCTTCTGACTACCGTCCAATTTCTGTGCTCCCATTTTTCTCTAAGGTATTGGAAAAGATAACATATTTGCAGCTTAAAAATCACCTCAGTGAAAATAATATCCTAAATGTTTTCCAATCTGGCTTCCGAGAAGGACATAGCACGACATCTGCCTTAATAAAAATCACTGAGGATGTTAGGTGGGCTATGGAAGATCAACAAGTCACACAACTTACATTGCTAGACTTCAGCAGTGCTTTCAACTCGGTTGACACGGATCTTTTAATAGCTTCTCTTAAAAACGTTAATGTTTCCCAGTCTTGTGTGGATTGGTTTGCTTCGTATTTGAAGGATCGGCGGCAGTGTGTCCGGTTGTGTCGTGGTGTTGAATCGGGGTGGGTGACTCTGACGGCGGGAGTTCCTCAAGGAGGAATACTTTCTCCGTTACTCTTTTCCCTGTTTATAAATCCAATTGTGAAACAGTTGCCTTGTCGCTACCATCTATATGCGGACGATTTGCAAATTTATACACATGCTAAACTTCACAATATCTCCTCTGCCATCTATTCTACCAATGAGTGCTTGCAACAGATCTCAAACTGGGCTAGTGCTCATGGATTACTCCTCAATGCCTCAAAAACCCAGACAATATTCATTGGTAGCCTTCACTCTATATCCAGGTTGAAAAATATGAATTTGCCTCCCACTACTATGAATTCAGTAGCAATACCCTCTTCGGCGACAGTAAAGAATTTGGGCATAATCATGGACCAGAGACTCTCTTGGCAGCATCAATTTAACACTCTAAAGAAAAAGTTTTTTTACGTTCCACACTCTTAAGATGCTGCAAAAATTCTTGCCCACTAAAGTAAAAATTTTATTGGTCCAATCCTTGCTGTTGCCCATTATCGACTATGCTGATATCGTGTATGTGGACATGAATCAGGATCTTATCGACAAACTTGATCGACTTCAGAATGTTGGCATAAGGTTTATTTTTAATTTAAAAAAAACTGACCACATTTCTGAATATCGTAATACCCTGAAATGGCTTACTGTACGACAAAGACGTGAGCTCCATCTACTCACATTTGTCCACAATGCTCTGTACGCAGGATCAACCCCGTACTATATTAAGGAGGCTTTTGAATACTTGGCGAGTCACGGTTTACCTCTGAGGTCGAATAACCAGCGCATCCTGTCAATCCCGGCTCATGGTACAACTTTCATCTCAAAATCTTTTGCAGTTCAGGGTGCTCGTTGCTGGAATAATCTCCCTTCAAAATTTAGGCTGACTCAAAGTCTGACGTCTTTCAAGCGAGCCGTTAAGGACAAAATGATTTCAACAAACACAAACACAGCCTCTGAAACCTGAAACCCATCACTCCTAACCCCCCCCCCCCTTTTCCCCCCTTTTCCTTTCCCTTTATGCATATATGTTTGTTTTTTTTCAGTCTCCCTTTTTATATATATGTGTGTATGTTTTTTATTTTCATCATATGTTTGTTTATTTTTTAAGTTAATACTTTTGGGTTAGTTGGAAGAGATCGCGCCTTTGCGATAAACTCGCCCTCTGTATATTGATTGTATTTAATTTGAATGTATACCTTGCGACGGACTTTTGCATATACTTTTTATTCTTGCGCTCTCATGCGCTCTTTTACTTTGTACCCCTCATGGTACAAGGTAAAATAATCAATTATCACAATCTCAAAAAAATAATTTTAGCTCAGTCGGTAGAGATTTCAAACAAACAAAGAGTATTGGAAAGTACAATTGACTACATAATAAATGCTCAGGGTCGAATGGGTTAACCCAGATTTTATCACAAAGACTTCAAGACTTTTCTCTCAATAAATTTAACAATGCCTATCGTCAGTAAATCAACGGTGCCTTCCAACAATCCCCAATAAGAAGGAAAGATTCAGAAACAAAATAAAATTGCTATTTCATTATTTTCTTTTCAATTTATTTCAAACCTCCAGTATACGGAGACACCTTTGGTATGGTCAACGAATTTACATACATTTTTATATATACTTTCTCGACAATCCACACATAAATATTTGAGTCCGTTCGTATGTATGTATGTATGTATGTATGTACTTATGTCCTTAATGGACTCGGAAATTAGGAAAGACCGAAGTAAAATAATACACTCTATACAAGGTCTCATCTTCTGGGCAGGTTTAAGGCTAAAAACATTTTAAATATCTTACGTATTGATAAAGATATTTTAATTTTAATGCGACCATGTCACAAAATTAGCAACAAAATGTATGTAAAATTAATGCAAGATTTAGTAAAAAGCAATATTCACAGTCAAACATTTTTCATTGTATTGAATTAATATCAAAATGGATGTAACAATAAATACAACAATTCTGAAACTAAATATTTAGGGTTTATTTTCGTAATAAAATATCGTATTTGCTAATGAGAAAAGCTCTTGAATTACGTGAATAAAAATTGCATATTTTTGACATATTGGCCTATTTTAATAATGGAAGACATTATAAAACCATAGAAAACTATACTGTAGAATAATAATAGTTTTACCTATAAAATCCATAAACAATGTTAAATGATTTTCAATGAGTGGGAACCTATTTATTTTCACCTAATATTTTTTACATAAATTATGAAATATTTGATAGCAAAATATTCTGAAATATTGAAGGATGCAGATAATCCATTTTTAAGGTTTTTTGGGAATAAAGAGTAAATACTTAGGTGACAATTTATTCTTGACTTTTTTTAATTTCATAGCAAATACCCATTTATGCACTGCAAACCAAAAATACAAATTCGAATGTGGACAATTATAATATTTTAACATTTATGTGACTACAATTTTTTCACGAAATGGGATGTTTACCCTTTTTTTCTTATAGATATTTGGGATGACAATCTTCGAGTTTTTACATTAAGATGAGGTTTTTAGTAGTTTTTGCACGTAGGTACCCGCCTATTTTTCTAAATAAAATATGAGCTTTCGGGGTGTCGAGCTCACATATTTTTCATTTGGAAGAGGTTTTTAGCACTTTTTCCATGTTGGTACCTACCAATATGTGGGATTTCTTAACTTCAAGCTTTTTCATCGGGACGAGGTTGTTAGTACTGTTTTTTCCATGTAGGTGCCAACTTATTATTTTTTTTACATAAATGTGAACATCTGAGGTGTCAAACTTCAAGATTTTTCAATGGGAAGAGGTTTTTAGCACTTTTTTCGACATAGGTACCTACCTATTTTTTTTTACCTAAGTATGGGCATGTGAGGTATCAAACTTCATGATTTTTCATTGGGAAGAGTTTTTCAGCACTTTTTTCGATGAAGGTACCTACCTATTTTTTTTTACCTAAATATGGGCATGTGAGGTATCAAACTTCATGATTTTTCATTGGGAAGAGTTTTTCAGCACTTTTTTCGATGTAGGTACCTACCTATTTTTTTTACCTAAATATGGGCATGTGAGGTATCAAATTTCATGATTTTTCATTGGGAAGAGTTTTTCAGCACTTTTTTCGATGTAGGTACCTACCTATTTTTTTTACCTAAATATGGGCATGTGAGGTATCAAACTTCAAGATTTTTCATTAAGAAGAGATTTGCAATGCTTTTTATGATGTAGGTACCTACCTATTTATTGTTACTAAGATATGGGCATGTAGGGAGTCAAAAATTAAGTTTTCTCATTGGGAAGAGCTTTTTACTTCTTTTATCCACGTAAGTGCTTACTCCATTTTTTTTTCAATAAGATTTTGTTGTTTTAACCCATGTATTTGCAAGGTTTTCTATTTAATTAAACCCGAGCGATGCCGGGTTACATACGCTTGTAAAATAATAAGAGATTAAAACCTAGTTAATCATTTGCTATGTGGCAATCTAACTAACCCTTAGATTAAAAGTTTAAAATCAAATAATGATTGTGGCACATCATCTTTAACTCCTACCCTTTCTTTTCGGAAAAGACCTACATATATCATAAGGTTATCAAACTCTGTTTGATTATACAATTTACATTAACTTTAGAACAAAATATATATAACATTACGAATGAATGAGAACAACCTGATTAAGTTATCTTCCTTCGAGTTCCACTTCACTTCCCGTGTCCCGAAATTGAAGATTCTTTCCTGATTGTTACTTAAGGTTTATTCTGGTAAAAGAGGAAGTTATCATCTTGATAATTGAAAGAAGTTCAATTACTTGTTAACTGAAGAATTTATTCTGGTAACAAGGCGTATCCTGAATAACTGAGAAATTCATTCTGGTACTGAGTTGTATCCTGAATATACTGAGGAATTCATTCTGGTACTAAGGTATATCCGGAATAACTGAGGAATTCATTCTGGTACTAAGGCATAACTTGAATCACTGAGGAATTCATTCCGGTACTGAGTTATATCCTGAATAACTGAGGAATTCATTCCGGTACTGAGTTATATCCTGAATAACTGAGGAATTCATTCCGGTACTGAGTGCCGTACATCCTTAAACATTAAAGGACAACGTAATTAGCATTTATCAAACTATGTTTCGGTTTATTTTATTAAACAACGAAATTTCTCTCATCGAAAATACAATTGTAACAATTTAGACTCACCATATTTTTGATGACGGCCTGAATTTACACTGATTTTAATAATTAATTACGATTAAACTGTCAATCGACAAATAGAACACATTTCTAAAACTAATTTATAAAATTAATCAACCATTTTAAAATGGGAAGGTTTCTTTTAAACCTTATAATATTCACTATCGCATTTTGCAATCTGCCAATTTGGGGTATCGAATACAACAGAGGAAGCGTTCCTGCCTTCGACCGCCAATATTGAGAAATCCTCCCACTACGCATGCGCGGCGTCGCGTTATCAATCTCTGTCTTGCCAACGAACAAAAATCATTTCTCCATAGTGATACCAAAAATATCGCTACAAATTACCACCCACGCCCACCATAAAAAATAGTGAAGCTATTTTTTTTTATATCAGGTTTTTCTCGTTCTATGTTCTCATCAATCCTATAACTTATTCTACCTTTTTTTTTTTAAAGATTAATCTAAGCACTGCACTGGGCCCAGCCTTTTCTTTTAAAGAAAAACTGTAATTCCTATAGGCGCCAATCTTGGTTTCGTTTAAATTTTAAAACTTTAATTTATATTCATTTCCGAATATTCGGGTCAAACGACTTCCAAAATGAACAAAAATACCCGCAAATAATAAGTACTTAATGATAAAAATATAATTTCTAAACCAGTGCAGGTCTCATCTTATCTTTGCATTTATATATTACACTTATATATTAAATAAATTTCCATTTTGTTACATTTACTAAATATCTTTTCAGATCTACTACCATTTATTTTAAATTGTTTTTGTGCCACAATATTCAAATATCTTCTACTACAATCTCATATGATTTGCCACATTTTCCTTAGCTATACAACAAATTATATTAAAATTTCTTATATCTAAATTATATACATTTTATGCCTTTTTTTTTTTTTTTTATTAAACATTCAAATACCTTAAAATCTGTCTGTATATTATGCATTTATTTTTTTTATATAACATTAAAATATTTGACTCAACCTTTTGAATTGACTCACTTCAACATCATGTCATTTTCCTTTCTATTTTCATGTATGAAAATACCAATTTATCATCAATTCTATAATCCTGCCATGTCTTATCCTCCCATCTCTCCTCAGATAAGCACATGCAACTACAACCAAAGGTTCTCAACCCCTTTCTTTTTTATTTCCCTTTGATCCGTAAAATTACGTACTTTACTAATACATTTTCTTTCGAAAATTTCTAATCAACGACCCCATTTCATAATATAAGTTTCTCTACTTTGTTAAATGAATTTAACAATCGTATACACAATTATTTCGTAATTACTCGTTTTTATGGAGATAATTAAGGATTCTCTTCTTTACCACCGTATCCCCGATTTAAATTATGTATACTATAACTCCATCATCTATATTTTCTTACATAACCTGTCTCTATATTTTTTTTTTTTTTTATTTCCACTTTCACATTGAAAATTACATAGTCAATATACTCACAAAAGAGATATAACGAACATCAACATTTGACCTTCTCGACATATTTCATTTTCAAATTCCCTTTTTATTATTTGACTTTAAATCGCGAGACTATTGAGTACTACAAACCTATCATTTATCAACGTTGCTAATCCTTACTTTCATTCTATTACAATCATTCACTTTCATCCTTCATCTATCTTTTTTCCCTTTCACCGCCTACATACCTACTACTTTCATTTGATTCATAATTAGACCCACAAAACGTTTTGACAAGACGGAATGATTAACTCTCATCTTAGATTACAAACTTCTCTTATTGAAATTCATAAAACATGACCCAATACTCATTCCTTGAGCATGAATCCAATTTACTATCATATCATATAAGCACTACGCATACTTCTATATACGTCTTGCTAACTCGTATCTCTAGTTTATATATGTATACACCGCGTATAGCTTGACACACTCGTATAGGAGATTCTGCCTTTATGCATACTACAAACTTTCAATACAAATCATTACACATCCCAGTAATGACATTATAACCCATGACCCACCTTACAGAGAATCATAATCTTATCTCACCTTTTTATCTGACCCTTTCTGTATTATGTACTCGCGTAGAGTTCATATTATCGAAGAATCCAAATAATTTTTGCGAAGCGATTTTTCTTTTTTTTTTTTAATTTTCTCTAACACTACTCCTTCGTAATTCTACGTATTATTTACTATGTAAATTTTTATATCAAATTCATCTCCTTTTCCCCTTTTCATTAAACTTAAATAGCTATATCCTATAATACCTAACTAAAATTTTTTAGAGTTTTTTTATTTACATTATATTTCAATTTTCAGACGTTTTCGTCTTCTAATTTTCTCCCTTTCTTTCATCTTGTCGTTGCATTTCTGTTTTTGTATTATAAAATTTGTTATTGGGATTCACATCCCTGTTTTGCCTTAGTCTTGCAAAACAATTTATATATACATGTCCGGGTTTGTTACAAAATCTACAAATTATATCCTTCCTATTTGACCCTTGTCGATCAAATACTCTCCTGCTTCCATTCTTGTTACCATCTTCATGTTGGTACCTTTGATTACTGTCACGGCCATTCCGTGTTTGTTGTCTCTCCTCATTTTCGTTGTTTGAAGATCTGCAAGTTCTACTGCAACAAGCTCTAAACCCTGTGTCGTTGTCTTTATCTGTCAACGTCCCAGACATTGCTTCGTCCTTCTTTAATTCAAATAATTTTGGCTTATAATTAGAATTCTTCAGTTCGTTATTCATTGTCAACGTCTCGAACCTGGTACAGATCGTCACCAAATCTTCCATATCGTCAACTCTTGATGATGTCACAATACTTGCATATTCCGCATTCAAGCCGTGAACTGCAATATCTAGCAATTCTTCCTCATCTATTGGTGGATTCAGGTAGTTATTCTTATTGAGTAAATCGATTATGTAATCTGAAGCACTCTCACCGTTTCTTTGCTTGGCTGTCATCAAATTAATTCTCAGTGTGCGTTGTGTGTTTGATCCTTCAAAACGTTTTAAAAATTTCAATTCAAAAACATCCCAATCATTCTCTATACCTATAGTTCTGAACCATGTTAACCCTTAATTGGACCAAATGAAAATACATCCCACATCGTATTTAGGTGATTTAAACTTGTAAAAGGAACAGGGCACAGTCATTGGTTGCCCCTGGTAGTAGATCCCGAGGAAGACCCAAGCGGAGGTGGCGCGAGGTTGTGAAGCAAGACATGAGAGACTGCGGAGCTTCCCCGGAGGACGCACAGAATAGAGCCGAGTGGCGGCGAAAGACAAAAATGGCAGACCCCACCATCATGTGGGATTAATAATTGCCCAGGGAGAGAGAGAGAGAAACTTGTAAAAGGAACGTAATTGCCACAAAATGCGTTTCGGTCGAAGCTAAATATATTTGTATACTCATCGTTTATGCGCAATCTTATACTGAACCGCATTATCTTTGGTTATCAATTTTAACATTTGGAGGGAAGATTTTTTCCTGTCATTTTGCGTTAAACAGTGCTTGGTGTGTAGTTTTTTATTAAAAATGTCTCGGAAAAATACGGTAAGTAGAATGTTTTTTAATATAATGGTAGATTTTGAGTTTTTCTATCACAATTATTATAATTATAATTATCATCTGTTATATTTTATAGATTATGCATCCATAAATCT
The DNA here is from genome assembly GCA_947579605.1 of Athripsodes cinereus. Taxonomy (NCBI): domain Eukaryota; kingdom Metazoa; phylum Arthropoda; class Insecta; order Trichoptera; family Leptoceridae; genus Athripsodes; species Athripsodes cinereus. The sequence goes on from OX388326.1 coordinate 16,022,765, forward strand.
TGTGGGAAATATTTGCCTATTGTCCTTATACTACCTATTATAACTGTACTAAAAAAAGTAATCTTCATACAGAATTGCACAAATTATCCTAAATTACCCGCTTTTATTACTAGATTTTACTGATTGTATATTTATTGCATGCATTTAAATATTTTTAGTTGGATGTTTGTGAAATTGAAGCAGTGCTTATGAGGGATTCATCTGATGATGATTTATGCTCTGATGATAATGTTGAAATAAACGAAGTTATGAGCACAGACATCACCAATACAAGACTTAATATGATGCAGCATGTGGACACACTAACAGGTGAAGATTATTATTAGTAATTTATATTTTAAAAACGGTAATTTTATTTACTATACACAATAATTATTATACGTAACATATCTGTTTTTCACTTTCAGAAGATGCGTCATTGGAAACAGTGGAAGAAGTCGAAGCTGAAAGTTATAAACCAAGTAGACGAAGCTATTCATTTTTTTTAAATAAAAATAGAGAATGGTCTACAAACATTGATGGCATATATTGTCCCAAAACATTTGATTCATTATTGCAACCGACAAGAATACACTCCAATAGAAATCAACCGATTGATTATTTTTATGATCTATTTCCTCAAGAGTCTATTCGCATGTTAGTAACTAATACAAATATTTATGCAAAACAAATCAACTCAAAACATTGGAATGATGTCACTGAGGACGAAATGTTGGCCTACATTGGGGTTATCATCATGTTGTCCATCAATCCCATGTCTGATACACAGCTTTATTGGTCAACTGATGACTTTTATAGAAACGAAGTCATTTCCAAAGTAATGACTTTGAAACGGTTTAAGAAAATAACCGAAAATATACACATTACTGATATTACAAAAGAATTGCCACGAAGTTCTCCCAACTATGATAAACTTGGCAAAGTAAGACCACTTATTGATACGCTAAATAAAACATTTTCAGCAGCCTGTGCACCATCCCAAACGCATAGTGTTGATGAGGCAATGATAAAATTTAAGGGTAAAAGCTGTCTAAAGCAATACATGCCGAAAAAACCCATCAAGCGGGGATATAAGTGTTGGGCCAGGTGCGAATCAAAAACAGGTTATCTCTATCAAATTCAAATTTATACTGGGAAGAATGGACCAACTAGCGAGGACAACCTAGGATATAGAGTAGTCATGGATTTGTGTGAACAATTGCCTGAAAATACTTTAGTTGCATATGATAATTTTTTCACAAGTTTGCCGTTACTTGAAGCATTATATGAAAAGAAAATTTATTCCGTTGGTACTATTCGTAGCAACAGAAAAGGTCTACCTGATCCAATTGTGAGTAAAAGTAAAGACAACAAACTTGCTACAGGAGAGTACATATTTCAGTATTCGCACCCTGTGGCTGCTCTGAAATGGAGAGATACAAAGGATGTGTTCGTCTGCACCACAGCATTCAATCCAAAAGATGTATGTATCATAAATAGAAAGCAAAAAGATGGGACTAAAAAACAAATGTTTATTCCATTACCGATTAAAAAATACACAGAATACATGGGAGGAGTCGATATTTTTGACCACTATCGCTCCTCATATCCTTTAGGTAAGAAGTCTAGAAAAAACTGGCATAGGATATTCTGGTTTTTACTAGAGGCATGTATAGTGAACAGTTACATATTGTATATAAATTCTCATTCTGCCGAAAGAAATATTCATCGAGATTTTCGTTTGCGAATAGCCCGAGCACTTGTGGGAAATTTTACAAGTAGAAAGAAATCTTCATGTATTTTTAAGACAAAAAAGGGAGGGGTTCATGGTGTTCCTGATGCAATCAGACTCCGGGATGTTGGATGCCATATGCCAATTCTCAAAACATTTAAGAGGTGTCGATTTTGCAGCACACGTGCAAAAGAAAGACGTTCTAAATATGAATGCAAAGTTTGTAAAGTATCATTATGCGTTACTCCCTGCTTCGAAAATTTTCATTTACCAAGAGAGTAGTAATATACTGATTTTTTTCATTTAGTACACTAGGTTTTATATTTTTTTGTAATTTTTAGTTTTAAAATTAAATAAAAAATGTTTTCCAGTTACTTTCTTTTTTATTTAGTTCCAAACTATAAGACAATTACAGTAGCAAAAGGAAAATATTTCCCACCAGTCTCTTTGAAATTTAACAGAATAAAAGCAAAAGGTAAATATTTCCCACATTAGATTTATGTATGAAAAAAAAAGAAAACAAGAAATATTTTTTTTCTATTTACTTTCTATCCTAATTAACAATATAAATCTGGCAAAAACTTTTACGTTTTACATTTAGTTTAACGGGGCCCAATTAAGGGTTAATGCTTTATCAGTTAGTAAAATGGGTAAATATCGCAATAATGTTCCATTATTTACGTTATATACTTTAGCTAATTCCTTCAATCTTTGGATAAATTCAATTGGGCTTTCTGCACCACTGTATGTTATATTGAACTTTCTAGGATCAATAAATTTTTCTACTGGTTCTACATTTGTTTTCACAAGAGATTTACTACTATTCGTTTTCTTAATTATTTTTCTGTTATTATTTAACTTCCTGATATACGATTTTACATTTATAAATGAATTACTCGATGATTGTTTACTTTCTTCTTTGCTTTCTTCCACCTTCTCTTCTTTATTTATTTCCTTATCCGCCATCTTGAATTTCTAAATTATCTACCTATTGAACTAAAATATGCTCATTCACAATTCAAAAATTTCACACAAAAAAATTACTTTAAAAGAAATAATACATTAAATATTAAAGTTTTCCGTTATTTAAAATTATTCTTAAATATCCCCATATCTATATAAACTAATATCATTAATATTAAAGTTTTCAATCTCCACATTAATTCACTATATCCATATTAAAATTATTTAAAACGATTTTATCGTGTTACATTGATTATGTAAAATATCAACAATCTACTACGTCCACAATAGTATAGTTTACCTTATTTTAAAATATTATCATTCGATATTAAAACATTGAAATCCAAACCTTTGTATCCGTCTGCTAATTAATTTTCCATCCGCTTTACAATCTTCCGTCTCTTTCTAACTAAAGTGATTAACAATTATTATGCGTTGGAGAGAAGAGTACATTCCTATCACAGTATGTACGGAATAGCATCAGAATAATAATAATATTATTTTCGTATAAAAATTCTAATCATACATATTTATTTCAGAATCGGAGAATGCTCAAAATATATTAATTTCTTTATTTATATATTATATTTTTTTTTTTTTAAATTAAAACTAAATCTACTTCGTTCAATGTATTCCTTAGTTGTGAGTTGCAATAGCCGTACCAGAAGTATGAGAAGAATTCAGACAAGGCAATCAATCAAATAAATTTTCAATTTAAAATATAATAGAAACTCACCAGAAGGTTGTTTAATAAGTAAATAGGTATACTCCTTTTTGAATAAAATTAAAACTCGCAATCAGCTTTCTGTATTTTGACATGATGTTGGGTTTCGTCTTTCCATATCTTATCACACATTTCCAATCAGCAATTTGAGCTAGAACATATTTTTTTAAAACATTTTAAATATCTAATTCAAAAATTATTTTTCACACTTCTTTTACTTTTTTTAACAAAATTTTATTTTTTTGACTATGGTAATACCATTCAATTTTATGAACACTCAAAATAAAATCCACAAAATAAATTGATAAATAGATAAATTTTATCTACCATTTTTCAAATTAGGTATTCCACGAACAAAATTATTCTAAAATATTTTCAAACAATTTAAAAAATTAACATATATTTTTTTTTGACTAAATTCCCTTCTTCAATCAATCATCTCCAAGCATGCGAAATAATATTAACTCAACAAATTAAAATAATAATAAAATATTGAGTCTACCCATAAATATATTTTTTTCATCATGTTACATATTCAATAAATATATTTAACTACCGCGACTCTGAAAAAAATGTTTTGTTACATATTCAAAATTTTTCATTCTTTTTAATTTACCTACAGTACCTTTTTAAACATTATGTTACAATTTTTTTTTTATACTGTTAACAAAATATAATTTGTAAAATTAAAATCGAAATACAATTTAACCCTTCTGCCACCAAAATTCAAATATTAATTTTGCCACATAAATTAAAAATTTTAAAAAACTTTTTTTCTAAAACAAAACTTATTCTACTTATAACTATTAATGAATGCTCCTTTGTATACAAGACACCAAATTAGACAATTAATAAAAAATCTTGAGTCTAAGTAATAAAATTTTTGGGTTCAACGCGTCTTTACATTCTACAAAGGTTGGCTGACATTTTGGGTGACATGAATATGTGACCCTTCTGCCACCAAAATTCAATTCGACTTAAATTGTATAAAGGTTGGCTGACACTTTGGGCAACATGAATATGTGACCCTTCTGCCACCAAAATTCAATTCGTCTTTAAATTCTATAAAGGTTGGCTGACACTTTGGGCGCCATGAATATGCGACGGACTTTTGCATATACTTTTTATTCTTGCGCTCTCATGCGCTCTTTTACTTTGTACCCCTCATGGTACAAGGTAAAATAATCAATTATCACAATCTCAAAAAAATAATTTTAGCTCAGTCGGTAGAGATTTCAAACAAACAAAGAGTATTGGAAAGTACAATTGACTACATAATAAATGCTCAGGGTCGAATGGGTTAACCCAGATTTTATCACAAAGACTTCAAGACTTTTCTCTCAATAAATTTAACAATGCCTATCGTCAGTAAATCAACGGTGCCTTCCAACAATCCCCAATAAGAAGGAAAGATTCAGAAACAAAATAAAATTGCTATTTCATTATTTTCTTTTCAATTTATTCCAAACCTCCAGTATACGGAGACACCTTTGGTATGGTCAACGAATTTACATACATTTTTATATATACTTTCTCGACAATAAAATAATAAGAGATTAAAACCTAGTTAATCATTTGCTATGTGGCAATCTAACTAACCCTTAGATTAAAAGTTTAAAATCAAATAATGATTGTGGCACATCATCTTTAACTCCTACCCTTTCTTTTCGGAAAAGACCTACATATATCATAAGGTTATCAAACTCTGTTTGATTATACAATTTACATTAACTTTAGAACAAAATATATATAACATTACGAATGAATGAGAACAACCTGATTAAGTTATCTTCCTTCGAGTTCCACTTCACTTCCCGTGTCCCGAAATTGAAGATTCTTTCCTGATTGTTACTTAAGGTTTATTCTGGTAAAAGAGGAAGTTATCATCTTGATAATTGAAAGAAGTTCAATTACTTGTTAACTGAAGAATTTATTCTGGTAACAAGGCGTATCCTGAATAACTGAGAAATTCATTCTGGTACTGAGTTGTATCCTGAATATACTGAGGAATTCATTCTGGTACTAAGGTATATCCGGAATAACTGAGGAATTCATTCTGGTACTAAGGCATAACTTGAATCACTGAGGAATTCATTCCGGTACTGAGTTATATCCTGAATAACTGAGGAATTCATTCCGGTACTGAGTTATATCCTGAATAACTGAGGAATTCATTCCGGTACTGAGTGCCGTACATCCTTAAACATTAAAGGACAACGTAATTAGCATTTATCAAACTATGTTTCGGTTTATTTTATTAAACAACGAAATTTCTCTCATCGAAAATACAATTGTAACAATTTAGACTCACCATATTTTTGATGACGGCCTGAATTTACACTGATTTTAATAATTAATTACGATTAAACTGTCAATCGACAAATAGAACACATTTCTAAAACTAATTTATAAAATTAATCAACCATTTTAAAATGGGAAGGTTTCTTTTAAACCTTATAATATTCACTATCGCATTTTGCGATCTGCCAATTTGGGGTATCGAATACAACAGAGGAAGCGTTCCTGCCTTCGACCGCCAATATTGAGAAATCCTCCCAATACGCATGCGCGGCGTCGCGTTATCAATCTCTGTCTTGCCAACGAACAAAAATCATTTCTCCATAGTGATACCAAAAATATCGCTACAACCTTTTATGTAATTGTTTTTTATCAATGTACAGTAAAGAATGAATAAATAAATAAATTAACAATTTCACTAACAAACTAACAAAAACTTTCACATTTTAATTACTACATTTATTACTTATATTTATTACATAACATATCAAACTATATATTTAATATAGAATGTACAATGTTGATTGCATCTCATAAACTCATATCAAAAATTTGTCGATATTTACATTTTAACTGTTTCATACTATAGATGGCATAATTAATTCAAAATAACAAGCAATTATAATTATAAAGAATTAACATTAATAATTCTTTTTCTATTTTTTATTCAAAAGTGATATCTCATATTTTCACATTCACATATCACACATTTTTTTAATTACAATGCTTTAAAGCCTAATATGACAATCCTTTCTCTGACTATTATTTATTTATTTTTATTTATTTCACAATCCACGGCGTGAGCCTTTTACATGTTCAAGAATAAATAATACACAAATCAAATATCTCATTCACAACACAGTAGGAAAACAAGAATTAACAAAACACAAAAGAGAATTATTTCATAACAATAATAATTTAAGTCAAATCATAAAATATTGGAGTGTCAGTACAGAATGTCAATGAAATGTTTAGTATTTAATATGTCAAGATTCAAAATTGCAATAATGTGGGAGATGTCATGTAGATAGAAGAAAAAAAAAATCTAATCTAATGGAAATATTACAAATAATTTAAATGTCATACGAATTAATGTCATAAATAGTTAAAATGTCAAATTGTCTGTAATGATTTAAAATGTCAATAAATTAAACAGAAAATTTTTACTTATAATTTAAATTATCAATGATGTGACGTTACCAGATGAAGAAATAATCAAAAAATAGTACTCAGATATAATATAGATAAAAAAAGTAAAACAAAACACAAACACTCGTCGAAATGCCCATTGTTAGTTATACATTGAAATAATTTATAACGTCATGTTTATATTTAGGTAAACTGTCGGCAAAAATGTCTGTATCATTACCCACCAGATTACCCAGTCTGTGGATTCGAACCATAGGAGAGTAAAATGTGTAATTGTTCCTAGTGATGGGTTCTCGAAACAATACAGTCTGTCTGGTACTTCTGGTAGGTATGTTAAATTGAATAAGTTCAATCAATTCGGGAGAGTCTATTTCTCCTCTGAGAAGTTTATGAAGGAAGCAAAGATCAAAGACTTTTCTACGATTTTCTAAGCTGAGGAGTCCAAGCTCGTCCATCAAAGCCGGATAATCAATGCTCTCCACCGGTATTCCTAATTTATAATTAATCAGTCTCAAGAATTTTCTCTGTACTCTCTCTACGCTATTGATGTGGATGTTATAATTTGGAGACCATATTACAGTATTATACTCCAATAATGGTCTCACGAGAGAAACAAAAAGTAGTCTATAAGACCGAATCAATCGGAGATCAGTCACCAGTCTGAAAACGAAACCTAAAGTCCTCATGGCCTTACCGACAATTTCCTCAATGTGTAAGTTGTAAGTCAGATCTTCAGAGAAGGTAATACCCAGATCTCTCAAATTTGAGACACACTCAAGTACAATACCATCAATGGTATAATTGTATGAAATCTTAGATCTGGTTTTATGGAATTGAATGACTTGACATTTGGCTATATTAAGGTAAAGTTTATTTTTCTTACACCATTCACTTAAATAATCAAGATTCTTTTGTAGGACCATACAGTCCTCAGTGCTTTTTATAGATTTGTACAGCTTCAAGTCATCAGCAAATAGTAATACCTCTATGTCTCTGAAAATCTGAACTATGTCATTAAAAAGCATTGGTCCTAAGTGCGATCCCTGCGGAACACCACTATATGCATTTATCGCATCTGACACACAATTACCTATTCTAACCTTGAGAGTCCTTTCATTGAGGTAACTTTCTAACCATCGATATAAAACACCGTCGACTCCGTACCCACGTAGCTTACATAGTAGCATGTCATGTGACATCTTGTCAAAAGCTTTAGAGAAGTCAGTGTATACGGAATCGACTTGTCCTCTTGTTGCAAGAGTATTCATGATGAAATTTTGGTATATAAGTAAGTTACTTTGAGTAGACTTTTTAGGAATAAAACCATGTTGTGAATTACTAATTACATTGTTCATAGGCTGTTTAATCTTCCCAACAATTATAGACTCAAAAAGTTTAGGAATTGCGGACAAGATACATATGGGTCGGTAATTTATAACCTGACTATTGTCACCCGTTTTAAGTATTGGACTTATAAAACCGTTCTTCCAGACACCTGGAAAGATACCTGATTCCAATGAAGCAGAAAACAGAATATGCAAATGCTTGGCAATGACATCAATGCAGTTTTTGATAAAAACGTTAGGAATACCATCAGGTCCTGCCGTTTTTGAAGCATCCAATGCAAGAATCGCACTTTTTACTTCGTCAAGAGAAATTGTTATGCAGGGCAGATCGATAATCCTATTAGAGGAAAAATCAGGCTCAGTATGTGTGTGAGTAGATGGAACATCGTAAACACTCTGAAAATAAGATGCAAACAAATTGGCCGCACCCTGAGCAGATTCAGAGTGCTGATTGTCATAAAACACTTTTGAAGGTATATCAACCTGATCTTCCCTCATTTGATTGACAAACCTCCACAGATCTCTAGATTCCCCAGGCAATTTGTTTTCAATAGTTTCAATATGTTGGGAGTAACACTTTTTCGCCAATACAGAACACTGACTGCGTAGACCAGAAAAATAATTGTAGTCATCCATATCCAAAGTTTCTTTGTATTTTTTATGTGCTAGTTTCTTTTTTATGACTAGGTGTTTAAGTTCTGCGTTAAACCACTTTGGGTACTGTGATGTTTTAACACATATTTCCGGGATATAGGCGTCAATGCAAGTTTGTAGTCTAGAGTAATAAAGCTCAACAGCAGTGTTTAGATCGGCAATGTTCGATAAAAAAGTGAAATCCATATTTTCTAAACAATTATTTATGAGTGGGTAATCTGCTCCATGGAAATTTCTCTTTAGGATCATTTTGTTGTCTGTATTTTGCAAATGTGAATAAACGGCAATATCAAGGGGAGGATGGTAAACGTCAGCTGGTAGGAGAACTGAGGAAGACCTGCTGACAACTGTTGCATTAGGGTCTGAGGTAAAAACAAGATCTAGTGTTCTACCAAGACTATTAGTAACATTATTTAATTGCAATAGTCCGAAAAAGTTTGCTAGATCAACAATTTCAGAAGCTTTTTCATTGTTAGTGTTATTGGCAATTTGCAACACAGTAGGACAGTGATCATTATCAGCTCTGTCCACGGTCTTCCATTCACATTCAGGTAGATTATAGTCACCAGTTAAAATAAGTTTATGCTTTTGGTATTTAGATCGCAATATCTCTACCTCCTCACAATAATTTCGATAATGTAAAATATCTGCTCCCGGTGGGAAATACACACATCCAAAAATAACGGATTCAAATGAAAGTTTCACCAATACGAACACCTATTACTTTCAAAGTCATGTATTACAAATATTTCTTATGCTAATTGCTTTCTAAACCACATTATCTTTTTGTGGATCAGTTGAAAGAATTTAAATCTTTAACAGATTCATCATATTTCAGATATGTGTATTGTTAATTGCCAAATCAATGCTGTTCACATATTCTAATTTTCAAAATCATACACTTTATCAGTATGCTGTAAAAGTATAGATTGCTTTTGCAGTAGACGATACTTCAAATGTACTTAGAATCAACTCTGGTAAATAATTATTTTATATGCATACAATTGTCAACCAAATTTTACCATATTTATTGTTATTGTATTGAATTATACTGAAATCAATGAAAACAAATAATCATTATGTCCAGCATATATGACCATTTTCACTTGTGAATGGGTAAAAATAGGTAATTTATTGACCTTGAAACGTTTTTATGGGATACCTATATCCTGGTGAATATATATACTGCGAGGATATGGTGAACTTGTGCAAGACAAGTTCTAAGAAGGAAGTTAATTACCAGATTTCTCTCACCTGTAAATGAGTAGGCTACAATTAAAAGCTTTTCCACCAGTTTGATGTTCCACAATAAGATTTAATGCTCTAATTTTAGTTCTATACTATTACAAATTTAATGAGTATATTTTTGGTTAAATGAAATATTAGAACGCGTGAGTACACGAACACAACGAAAATAGTAAACCACCGCGAGTGAGCGACCAAACGAGAATGGCTCGCTGGTTAGCAAAACCAATCTCTCCTCACTCATTCTTCCTACATGCAACAATACTATGGAACTTTCCATAAGTTGCTACATGTAGGAGTCACAAGATCTACTACGGAGGCATCACACCTCCACAACCTATTCTTATTGTTTTAAATTTTTTCTATTTTCATGTTACTATAAATATTTATTAATCTCTATATTTTTTACTATCAATCAGTGTGCATTAACACACATAAAATTTATTTTACTTTTATAAGGTTCGATGTCTTGTATAGTTAGCTAAGACGCAAACCTTAACTTCCAAACTTTTTGTCAATTTATTTCAAACATTTTTAATAACATATCTTAGCAAAGGTACAAACCTCTAACTTGTTAAACTTTCATAATATTACTTTTATTATTTACTATCAATCAGTGTGCATTAACACACATAAAATTTATTTTACTTTTATAAGGTTCGATGACTTGTATATTTAGCTAAGACGCAAACCTTAACTTTCAAACTTTTGTCAATTTATTTCAAACATTTTTATAACATACCTTAGCAAAGGTACAAACCTCTAATTTGTTAAACTTTCTTAATATTACTTATTATTATTTTCCTTCAAACAAAACTCTGTTTACACAAAAATTATTTATTATTTTTACGAGTTTAATTTAAAATTTATTTTATTTTATTATATTTTGGTTTCAAACATTCTAACATTTTTATTGAATTGCGAATTATTTAAATATTTGCATTTAATATAAATTGCTTATACATATATCAAACCAATGCTTCTCAAACTTGGTAAACTTACCTAGTAATTCATTACTTTTATTTTACAAATTTTATTTATGAATTCTTGGTTGTACTTAATCAAATGACAACAAGGATAAATAACAAACTTTTAACTTTTGTTATTGTTTATTTTTCTTTATTTGTAACTTGTTGTCCTGTTCACACATACAATAACTTCTTAATCATACATTTTGTCTACCCCTACTCTCACATTTTAATGGAAGGGGGAGCTATGTAGTGAACAGGCAACACCAAAGAGTATTGTGGTCAGCTGGGATGACGTCATTTATTGGATTGTGATAAGAATATTATCAAAATCCAAAATCATTCTAGTTCTCCCTGCCTGGCTGACCACACATACGTTTTACATTCTCTCTATAAATCTAGTGTAACATTATTCGTATTTGCAAAACTGTGTTTAATAATAAATTATCTTAATAACAATCGCGAGTTTCATTGCATACATTTGGTAAGTCACCTTCTGATCTGGAGTAAATCTATAAATCTATAAATTCTTTGCAGCCTCTTATACTTGCCATCCCCATCAGGGATCTTCATATCACTCTACTACCCTAATTTCTACACACACACTATATACTTACCAAGGGCAGCAAGGAATAAAAACTCACCTCCTGTGTGGAGAAAAGACAAACACAAAACAGATAAGAAAAGGGAGAGCTCAGCACAGTCGCCCGAAAGTGCCACCCTAAGGACCAAGTCGTGTAGAAGAGCAAATCAGTCGACAGGAGGGTTACCCTGCCGTCTGAGAAGCTCCCATCTAGATCTCCATACGTCCATAAACATTCGAAAACATTCAAAGTTTCTCGCGTTCATGACCAACTCTTCACACCACACAGGGCGAGGAGTATCACCAGTCAGGCCTGCAACCATATCATCTCTCGCATCATTCAGAAAATCACACTTCCATAAAATGTGCTCTGCGCTCTGGGCACCTCCGCCACACGGACACCACGGGTCACTAGCCAAACCGAGTTCAAACAATTTACCCTTTAGTTCTCCATGACCCGAGACCAACTGCGACGTGAAGTGGTCCAGCACAACAAACTTACGCCTCATTCGTACCCGAACGTCAGGAAAGAAACTGTAGACAAGTCTACCGGTTCTATCCGAGTCCCAGCGATTCTGCCATACATTCATCGTTATTTCATGCACATTATCAAGCGCTCTTTTCATACCCTCTCTTCCAGACTCTGGTCTCACGACCTGGCCAAAATGATGAGCCACCCCCTCAAGCCTCAAGGAACGCCTGGTCGCACATTCAAGCACCTCAAGATCAGCCGGAAGGACGCCAGCAATAACTGGTAGGCCTGCACTAGCTGCCGTGCGATAGGCTCCCGTAACACCAAGTAGAGAAGACCTCTGACCCCTGAGAAGAGCAAGACTCACAGATCCCACAGCCAGCCTATACGACCACACTCGCGCACCATACGTGACTTGAGCCACATATGTCGCACGGTAAACAGACAGCAATGTCTTAGGCTTAAAACCCCAAGTGCCTCTACTCAATCTTCTCAGAGTAACAAACAGTGACGTAGCCCTCCCAACTAGCACACAAGAGGTATAAGAAGCTCTAAATCAGCTGATTAACAGGTCTTTTTTACTCTAATGGTGATACAAAAGGGTTAAACATTGGCGATATAGCCAGCTATACCCCCGTTATACCTCCGGTTTGGGCACAAATTATTCAGCCTTGGGTGATGTTATCTCCTTTCTACCGCCTTTATAGCATTAAAGGTGATACAGTAGCGGTAGTGATGTGAGAAGAGAAAATTCTCCAGAGAATTTCTCCTCTGATGGAAGAGAAATTTCTCTCCATAATTCTTCTTAGTGGTATTATTACCTTTCGCCCAGTATACTTCGCAGCCAACCTGATTGATCCAAAAATTTGTGGGGCTGATAAGGCCCAAATCAGAGGTTATTAACACTTTTTTCCATGTAAGTACCTGCAATTTTTTTTAAACTTAAATATGGGCATGTGGGGTGTCAACCATCAAGATTTTTCATCAGTTGTTAGCACTTTTTTCTATGTAGGTACCTAATTTTTTTTTGTTTCCATAATTAATTGTAGCTATTGGTGATGAATTGTCTCAACATTTGTACATTGTTATTGATTGATTGAATGAAGTGTTTATTATTATTATACTGTTAAATAAAAAATAAAAAAAAATCTCGGAAAATTCTCTACTTCGAGAAATTTACCGAGAAATTTCTCGGTAAATTTCTCGAATAATTATTTCTTGAGAATTCCACAACACTAAGTAGCGGTACAGTACAGTAAGATCGCTTTATTAGTTAAGAAGTGTACCGCTTGGTGTCGTGTCAATAGCTGTTAATATTAATTCTTCCGGATTTGTTGGTAAACAAACGTGGTGGCACATTGCAATTAAATACTTATTGACAATACTATACCAATATTAGTGAAAACATAATAACTATTTTGTCCATCAGGATTTTCATATATCAGGTACGTAATATTTTTGTTTGCTAAAGTATGATATTCCTCGAAAAATTGGTGCGGATGTAATTTTACTGCGATAATACATGTATGTTTAGATCAAAATTTTGAAGCGCCCGTGAAATATTAATATTTTATTGTGAAAAAATAATTTTAAACTAGTGTAGTGTGTACCAGTGTAGTATTGCAAATATATTTTTTACTTAATTTGTTATAAATACAGATGATAATGAAATTAAATGAGTGAATTATAATAATATTCGAGTTTACCACCATATTTCTGTAAAAATTGTTAATCTCATTTATTTTATTTCTCTATAATAATATTATTCAATGCATACAAAATGGCGAATCAATTAATACCGCTAAAGGTTCCTATGTGGTACATTATACCACCAATAGTGTGTGCAGACCTATTTGTAGAGCTACTATATTAAACGGTAGATTAAACGGTACATCATTACACCTTTATAACTCTGTATACGTTATAATAGATCTATCGTACCAATAGTGCAGCCAGTGGTGGTTTATGAGTAGTCATGTGGTACATTATACCGCTGGAGGTATAAGAGACGTCGCGGCCGCCTTTGTATTACCTATAGTGACGTATACCACCATTATTTATTTATTTATTTATTTATTTATTTATTTATTTATTTATTTATTTATTTATTTATTTATTTATTTATTTATTTATTTATTTATTTATTTATTTAGAATATATACGGCTTCCGCCTTTATACAAATAACATGAACAAAAATAATACAGTCTTCAATTTCAAAACAACAAAACAATCAATAAAAAGCAAACAAAAATAACCAGGTAACACTAGTACTCTATTATTTATTATTATTATTATTTTATTTTATTCTTCACTGTACATTGTTTACAATAATACAAATTAACATAGAAAATATCATTTATACAATTCAATGCACAGAGGGCGAGTTTATCGCTGAAATGCGATGTCTTCCAACTAACCCGGTTATTAAAATCAAAAAACAAAACAAAACAAAAAAAACAGACATAAATATACATATCGTCGTTGGATCAATGAAACCTCTTATGTGTCAATTTTTTTCGAATATGAGATATTGGTATCAAACGACTCGTCTCGTCGGGCCGAACAATTTGGTACCAATATCTCATATTCGAAAAAAATTGACACATAAGAGGTTTCATTGATCCAACGACGATATCTACAGTAACATTATAAATATATAAAAAAAAAAACAAAAATACAATATAAATCAAACAAAAGAAAAAGGCACATGCAGGCAACAATGTGTATACACATATAAACACCATTTAAAAGATTTTGTGTAACTGTTTGCCTGCAGAATAATAATTAATATTATTTGATACCCAACTAGGTGACAACAATTATATAGGAACAATATTATAATATTATTCCTGATACCCAAACAGGTGACAATAATATACCTCGCATAATCAAGCACAGTTGGCGCACCACTAACCCGAACCTTAAATTAACAATAAAATAATAAAAAAAAGTACAATAAAAAAATATTTCCCAATAATTTTATAGTCCCCTCAAAGTTTATCTTTCTTTTCTTTCTTCTAAGAACTTCATCCAGTTAAACCATAATAAATTATGCATTCTAAGGCGGGAAAGGTAGTAATAGAGTGACCCCTTTAAACGCTACTATATCACTTTAGGCTGAATACCATATCTAATTACTGTTGTATCGCTTTTATATTACTCAAGACGTTATATGAGGAAATAAAGTTCACATATATCGCTTGAGGAGAATGAAAACACTATTATAGATCTCTTATTCAACTCAAGACTCCAAAAGGGTGGTATATCTTTGCTTCTACAGCTTATGTGCTAGTTGGGCTGCTCGAAACCGCCCTAGCATGCTGGACAAAGGAGAAATTCCTATCAATAACCACACCCAGGTACCTATACTCCTCAACCATCCTCACCGGCTGTCCAGACATTCTGAGTACAGGATTTCTGTTTCTGCTAAGACTCCCCTTCATCAGCATAGCCGCAGTCTTAGCCGGTGCGAAGGCAAGTCGATTGGTTTTACCCCATTTCAATATTTTGTCGATCGCATCAGCGAACATGGTCTCAATTGATGTACGTGTATTTCCAGCAATGAGCAGGAGTGCATCATCAGCGTAAGCGATTATAGTGGATCCAGTTGGCAGTGTGAGAGTGAGTAGGTCGTCAAATAGTACATTCCACAGGTATGGTCCGAGGACTGACCCCTGTGGGCATCCCATAGTAACCTCCCTAGTAACCATTTGTCCAGCATAAGAAATTGAGACTTCTCGATCACGAAAATAATCGGAAACAATATTGAACAGCATTCGAGGACACTGCCTTAGTTTCAGTTTAGCCAATATCATAGGCCACCATGCGTTGTCAAAAGCACCCGAAATATCAAGAAAAACTCCCAATACGTACTTTTCCTTTCGTTCATTTCTCCATTTCATGCATTCCAGAATAGCATGCTCAGTCGAGACGCCACGGCTAAAGCCAAATTGTCGAGAACTTCCAGGCAACAGAGACTCCTCCAGGCGGTTTCGAATCAGGATTTCAAGGATCTTTCCAAAGGAGGGCAGCAAGGTGATAGGTCTGTATGCCTTTAAGTCTGATAATGGCCTATCATTGCCCTTAGGTATTACCCTGAGCAAGCCCTTCTTCCAATCTGTCGGAAAAGTTCCACTAGTGAGACAAGTCTGCATCAGAGAAACCATGACATCAGGACAATACTTCCATACTTTTTTGACAATCGTGCCAGTCAATCTATCAATTCCGGGCGCCTTTCGTGGGCCAATATCGGCTATGATTTTCCTAAGTTCTTCAGTTGTCACCGGAGTCACCTGAGGGTGCAACGGTGAATCCAGAGGAGGGATTCGAGCCGAAACGCGAAGCTGTCTGTGTTGAAGAGTATCTCCATCACAGCAGTCCAATGGTATAAGTCCGTCAAGAAGTGCTTTAAGGGTTAATTCAATGCCCATAGTCTCGGTATTATTGGATATAATACTAGAGAGATAATTTTCCGCTCCTCGGCCATCTCTCATGACAGTGCGAGTAGCGGACCATGGATTATTGTTTCCAACTTCTGTCACCCATTCTTTCCAGGTAAGCGATTTGGCAAGTCTGATCTCTCGATGGTAGGCACATCTTGCTCTGGAGAGCTCATCCCTTCTCATCCGTGCCATTTCAGAATCACGTGAAATAATTCCTTTTCGAACAGGTCCATATTTTCTTTCAGCAGCTCTGTAACACCTCCGCAAATTCGTCAATTTAGAATTCCACCACGGAGCAACTGTTTTTCCCACACTTGGTCTACTCCGACCCAAAGCAATTGTTGCTGCAGCCACCACCGCCTTATTGAAGAAATTTCCGAGATCACCAGGGCACTGAATAGCTCTCCTATGGAAATCTTCCAGCTCAGCCTTTAGTACAGCCGAAAAATGACTCCAATCCACGTCAGCCCACTTAAAATTCCACGTAGATCTAGGTTCCCAACTCTCACCCATGACGCCCGCAAAAGTAGCTGGATTTCCAGGCAGGTTTAAGAATGTTCAAACCACGGGATATTATAAACTCCTCAACCGCCTGACCCCCTCCGTTGCGATCTGAAATTGTTCTGTCATGCCACAGATTCGAACGTGCGTTAAAGTCCCCCCCAAAGAGAGCGTACAGGGTGATGTGATGGACAGAGTGTATCTTGTGACAGAGTCTTATCTTCAGAGACTATTACCAATATGTATGTAATAGGGAGCAGAGCACAGCACAGAATATACAGATCCTTGTGATGTATCAACATACATTTATATATATAGGTACCTACCAACACTCCTTAGTCTTATCATGAGATAAGAAACATTTCATACTAATCAGTAAATAATCCATTTAGCAATAAAGTTATCCATTCCTATGTATGTTTGTATGTAGGTATGTTTTTATGAATGTTAAACGAAATTTTGCATTTAGCTGAATTTTCACACCTGCGTGAGTGAAGATATTAATAAACATTACTCAACAGACACCTCATCCGCACAACCAACAGACTGTGCAAACTCCCTTTTGTATGGAACAGGAAAGGTGTCCCAATGCTTACGAATCGGCTTAGGCTGGTTTGAGTGCACTTTATCCATGGTACGTTCACCAATTCCTGTTTCAAACCACTGTGTTCGACATCTGTTGAGCATACGTGTCAATTGAAAAACAACCCGCGGGCCGCATGTGACCCGCGGGGTGACGGCTTGAGGCCCGCGAAGCATATGCACACTTTTTTTATGATAGTCGGTACGAGTACCTACCCGTTTCTTACTTTTTTGGAGAAAATATTCTTAAAGAAAACTGAGGAGTTTGCAAAACATTTCAAATTCCTATACCAACTTGAAAATTAGGCGACGAGGGGGTAGAAATTTTAAGGTGAATTAAATTATTGAATGTTCCATATGTGGATTATATTGTTGTACCTACGGCCTGGTAGGAAATATCATTTCTAAAATTTGGCCCGGCTGCTGAAAAGGTTGACCACACATGATCTAGTTGGTACATCTGACGTCATCACCAGCTGTCCACAACAATACTATTTCGGTGTTGCCTCTTCACTACAATGCCTCATCGCTGATTTTTTCAGATTATTTTTCCTACATCTCAGGAGAGTAGGTACTTTTGCTATCTGCGAGTGTTACATAATATTTGGTCAACCTGACGTTTATTTTCCGAGCAACTCCAGGTGAAAATATAGTTACCTGCCAGTGTCTAATAAATACCTACCTTAACCCTTTTCTTGGCAATGTATCCTATAGTATACATAGTACATTTTTATATATTTTGTCTTTATTTTAAACATTCAAATCCAACAAGTAATACTCATCCACTCACAAACAATATTTTAGTAAAGTGGATACAAACAAGAACACTTATTGGCATTATTATTTAACATTTTTAATACTTGAACATATTAGTTTTTTCTGTATTGACAAAATATCAAAATGGAGGAGAGCAGCTAACGAATAAAACTGTTTCATACAATATTTGAAAGGTTTTTATAAAAATAAATAGTATAATACTGTAGTTAATGTTTGTGTTTATTGATTAAAAGATGTTTTGCATTTGAATTTTAAATATTTTTTATGGTAGAGCAGAAACAAGATCAATGTATCTTACAGGACACATTGCCAAAAAAGTAGTAAAACATGTTATGTTCCATATGTATCCTGAGAGACACATTGCCAAGTTAAGGTAAACATGTTATCATGAACAATTATTCTTGCTTTTATCTATTTTCGGATACTTTCTGAAGTTAAAATCATGAATTTAATTAGTATATATGAAAACGAATAATCTTTAATTGTTTCAATAGCTGGAGCATAATCTGATGTGGAGTCGGATGATGATTTAAAGGAAACTACTATCGTCGTATGATACTATCGTTTCTAGACCAGTTACAACAACAATACTACTACAAAACTATTTTAAAAGCAGTAGACAGTTTCATTGGAAAGAAAAGGAGCCTTT
Source organism: Athripsodes cinereus (assembly GCA_947579605.1). Classification (NCBI taxonomy): domain Eukaryota; kingdom Metazoa; phylum Arthropoda; class Insecta; order Trichoptera; family Leptoceridae; genus Athripsodes; species Athripsodes cinereus. The sequence continues at coordinate 16,041,830 of OX388326.1, forward strand.
TTATTATTAGACATACATACACACATACCATCACGCCACTTCCCTCGAGGGGTAGGTAGAAAGGATCAAGCGCCACTTACTTCTATCCTTGCATACATAATTCGCTTCCCCCACTGTCATACAATTTCTCATGCACGCTCTCCTGTTCAATGTGCTCAACACGTGACCGTCCTGTAGGATTTGATTTAAATGATCTTGCCATTTGATCCTCGGACGTCCAGATCTCCAAGCACCATTCCTCTCAGTCAAATATATTTTCTTAATCATTCTGTCCTCATTCATTCTTTCCACGTGCCCAAACCATCTTAAATTATTTACATTCATCCTTGTAATTACACCAACTTTCATTCCACATTCCTTTTTTATTAGATGTGCCAGAAATTTGAATTAAAAGTCCTTTAGACTACTACAACATATTTTTGTTGGGGCTTAAAGCTTAGTTGTTGATTCTTCCAATTTATATTCTGTATAATAAGTCTAAGGAGTTCTGTTTTGGATTTTGTGAAGTGTATACGTGCATTCTGTTTGTATCGCTGCACCGCTGGATCCAGATAAGAGTTTTTGTAACAATATTAATTATTGAAAAAAATAATTTAATTATTCATTTTTGGGGTTTTTCAATTCTAGTTTAATTTTTTCTTTATTTTATTAGTTTTAGTTCAACATTTTGGTAAGTTTTTTTTTTAATATTATTGGTTAATTCTATTGTATCTCTAAATGGATGTCGATGAACCTCCAATTCCTCCAATTCCCCCCGATCCTCCAGATGTCAAAAAACGCAAAAGAAGTGATCTGGAGAGTTCTGATCTCTCTGTACCTTCCAACCTACCAACAACCTCTCAAGCTTCTATAGATGATACGAGTAATATACATCTAAATAATAATACTTCTTCTTCTTCTTCTAACACTCCTATTGTAAACACTTCTTCTTCTACTACTCCTTTAGCTGCAGTTCGTAATCACTTTTACTCTGAAAAGTCTCGCGGTCCATTTATCGTTCACGTTCAACATACCGACTCGAAACCTATTCATCCTATGGATTTTGGGCGGTTTATCTTCTCGAAGAGTGTTAAAAATGTGGTTATCTTTACCAGACGGCTGTCAAACGTGTTTGACGCAACGAGTCGTGGCATATGGCCGGCCGACAATACCGTTTGACACTCGCTTCTCATACAAATTTCTCTACATAGGCGATATATATTTCATATAATATTCATATCAAAAAATCAAGAAATCATCACACTGTCGACATCTCTTGGAAATCCTTTGAAATAATTTATATTTTCGTCAATATAAACAGAAGATTCATGACCTAAAATCATGTCGATGTCCCGATAAGTTTAAAAATTCCCGCGCAATAACACGGACGAATCATATCGCGCGGCTTGCACGTTAGATCTTGTTACAAGGATTGTACAAGTGGTGTTGTGCGCTGATATCGCGCTATTTTAATTCATTTTTGTTATTTATTTTGTACTTTTTTATATTTTTACATGATTACTTTAAATTATCCATAATGTCTAAGAGAAAATTGAGGGTTGATGAAATTTTCGATACTGTTATTAACATGGACTCAGATTTCGAGTTACGGGAGTATGAAATTTTCGATACGAAAATTACGGGATGATGAAATTTTCGATACTGTTATCAACATGGACTCAGATTTTGAGTTACGGGAGTATGAAATTTTCGATACGAAAATTACGGGATGATGAAATTTTCGATACTATTATCAACATGGACTCAGATTTCGAGCTACGAAAAGATTGTAAAGGAAAAAATATTTTTTATGTTTACGAAACAAGTCTTAAACAATAAACTGAGCATTCTCGTGTATCTGAATAAGTATATCTACGACACTAACATTCCAGAAATATTTTTTTTTTTGGAATCTGCATGACGCGTAATCGACATTTTTGACAATAAAGGAACATAATGGCTTCATAAAAAACAGTAAATAGTAATCGTAATTTATTTGTGATTGATTATTATTGCAATAATTTTTACATAATGACATAAAACATTCATCGGCGTAGTGTTCCTGTCCTCGTATAAATGACGGATAGGTAAGTATTGTTTATATGAAAAATATTTATAATTAAGTTTTATGTGTCTATTTACATTTTTGTGAGTCAAGTTTCACACAAAAGGGACACCAATGTCATTACTCAAATGATTGTATAAACAAATATCCGATAGATGATAGATTTACGATGTACTTGAGAATTTAGTATTGTATACAAAAGTGTTCGTCCGTAGGTATAACATCGTCTCCAATTTTGAAGTCCTGTAAGGGTTAACGGTTCAATTAAGGCAGAGGGGAGATTCAAAATATCAATAGAATTTGTAAGCGGAGTAGCTGCCAACAATTTTATCAAGAACATTTTCATTAACTCTAACTCTCTATACAAGGCTTACATACCCACTTTTAACGTCTCTCGCATGGGGTTAATAAGAGGGATATCCACAAATGTGACAGATGAGGAAATTATTGCTTCATTGCGCCATTCGAATCAAAACATTGGAGACGTCCTAAAAATAAGACGTTTAAATTACAAGGATAAATCCTCGGAAACGCCGTCATGGAAACCATCCAATACCATTGTAATAACGTTTGAAGGTCAGGTTTTGCCGAACAAAGTTTATATTTTCTACAACTCATTCACAGTGGAAAAATATTTTTATCCGACTATCCAGTGCTTCCAATGTCTTAAATTTGGACATTCGAAGGTAGCATGTAGATCAGCGGTCAAATGTTATAACTGTGGAGGAAACCACTCGTCAGAAAGTTGTTCAGCACAAATAGTTAAATGTTATAACTGTAAAGGTGAACATAAAGCCATAAGTTCTATTTGCCCTGAGCTTACGCGCCAGAAAGCTATAAAATATGCTATGGCATCCGAAAATATCTCCTTTTTCCAAGCCTCCAAGTTGATCCCACCTAGTGGTAAATCAAGTTATGCTGAAGTTACTGCCAAACCAGTAACGTCATCTCCCCTTCCTCCTCCATCTAGCTCATTAGCTCCTACAAACGTGGTAACTTCCAAAAGTACATTAACTTCACACACAAGGGGTAAGTTCAGGTATAGAACTCCCATTAGTACTGGGTACAGCAAAGATGATCATAATAATCTACTTTTCTATCCTAACGGTACATCATGTACAATGGCCTCCAACGGATGTGCTTATCCTCCTGAACCAGAATCCAATATTCAACAAGAAACAGTTTACATAAATGATAACCTCCGTAAAAATTTTGCCAATGACAATAATAACTTCTTGAAAGTAATGATCACGATGCTTATAGAACTTCTTTCTTCTAAAAATTCCCAACCGTACAACGCAGCTTCTTTAATTACTTCCCTTCAATCCTTCGTAGCTGGAGATGGCTCCACAACTCCAGAGAACTAATGACATTACCATTCTCCAATGGAACAGCCGTAGTGCTGTTTCAAACAGATCAGAAATAATTCAGTTATTAAATACTCACAAGATTAAAATAGCCGCGATCTCTGAAACATGGTTTCCTCCAATGTCCCAGTTTGTTGTTCCCGGATACTCGATTGTCAGGGATGACAGATGTGATGGCAAAGGGGGTGCTGCCATTTTTATTCACTCCAGTATTCCATTCACACAAATTTCTCTTCCGTACATCCAATCAATGCAGATTGTCGCTGTAATAATTTGTGACATCACCTATGTATCCGTTTACATCCCACCAAGAAAAATATTTGACCTTACTTACTGGAATAACATAACCTCCAAATTCTCCAAATCGTTTGTTATATTGGGAGATTGCAATGCACATTCGACTTCGTGGGGATGCGCATATACAGATGTATCAGGCAGAAATGTTCTTGATTATGCCGATAATTATGGATTATGCATACTGAATGATGGCCAACCAACTAGGTTCTGCTCTCCGGATCAACGCCCAAACGCCGTGGATATATCTCTATGTACGGCAGATCTGGCCCCCTTATTTATTTGGAGTATTATGAGTGACCCACATTCAAGTGATCATTTTCCGATTCTTTTACGCTTGCAGAAAATTGCCAAAATAAGTCAAATATCACGTTCTCCTCGTGGTTTCAATACTAAAAAAGCCAAATAGGAGGAGTTTATGTCTTTGCTTTCTAATAATACCGCTCAATGTAAAGAAGCCTTAGGTGAATCCGATATTCCTCAGAGGGCGGAAGCAATTAAACAAATAACTCTCTCTGCTGCCAATATTTCTATTCCGAAATGCCATTCTAACCCCAAAAAACCTTCAAATCCACCTTGGTGGGACGATGAGTGTTCCACAGCAGTTCTTGAACGTCGAATTGCAATACGATCATTTAAAAGGGACATGTCTTTTAGTAACTTTCTTATAGCAAAACAGGCCCAGGCCGCGGCTAAAAGATTACTTAAAAGGAAAAAAAGACAAGGTTGGAAAAATTA